>OY751320.1:18362082-18993310 GCA_963564615.1 Rhorus exstirpatorius
CCCAACACCAAAAAATCTTCGTAATAGAGAACTTGCATTTTTTTTCAAATTTAAAATTATTCAAAAACATCATTCGCATAGGTTTTTTTTAAGTTACTCGTCATTATTTAATTAATTATACCAGCTTGAAAATTGAGTCGTATTTTAAACGTATATCACGTGATGCAGCAGCCCCTCTAGCGGTAAAATTGAGAAATTCAAGAAGCTAATCATACTTAACCCAAAAAATCTTCGTAATAGAGAACTTGTATTATTTTCAAATTTTAAATTATTTAAAAGATAATTATTAAAAAAACATAATTTGCATAGGATTTTTCAGTTACTCATCATTATTAAATTAATTATACAAGCTTGAAAATTGAGTTACATTTCAAGCGTATATCGCGTGACAGTGAAGTCACAGCGTCTCAATACTGCAGCGCCTCTAGCGGTAAAATTAAAAAATTCAAGCAGCTAACATTCCTAGCCCAAAAAATCCTCGTAATAGCGAACTTTCATTATTTTCAACTTTTACATTATATAAAAGATAATTATTCAAAAACATCATTTGTATAGGTTTTTTCAGTTACTCATCATTATTTAATTAATTATACGAGCTTGAAAATTGAGTCGTATTTCAAACGTATATCACGTGGCAGTGACGTCACAGCACCTCCAATGCAGCAGCGCCTCTAGCGGTGAAATTAAGAAATTCAATCAGCCAATCATTCCTAACCTAAAAAATTTTCGTAATACGTAAATACATATGTAGTCTGTAAATAGGGTTACAAACATGACTAATGTATCTGAACAATTAAAGAATGTGTACAAATATTGTTTATTACCATGTTGCAAAAAACACAACTGTATATCATATTAGGAATATCTCTAAATCTATTCTTGGCAAATTTTCAGATGTTTCATGCATCCTTTCTGTTTTTCAAGCTACAGCATACGCTGTAATGTATCCGGAAGATAACCCTAGGCACCCTAGGTAAAAAATTCGTGCATAATCTTACCCCAGGGGTGTTGTGACGTCACTCAGCCCGCAGAGCGCGTAAATTTCTTGAAATTTTTACATATAATGATTTACTCGCTCAAGAGAGGTTTCTACTTTGTTGTGCCAAAAAATGTTCGATTTTTCACCAATTTTTTATGCGAAAAATATTAAATATAAAGAATGTTGATATTTGTTATGTTTACTAAGCGGTCTTGGTTGAACATGATAATATCTTTTAAAGTTTGGCAAAACATGGTATTGGAAGTGGGAGGAGCCACGTATACGTCGGTGCACCGGCGATGATATTCTTCGCTTTTGCGGTAGTCCTGAGTCCTGGATAGGTGATCTGAACCAAAAAAAATCAAAAATATTTTTACTCTGTACAATAATTTTTATTAGTCGAACTAGAATTATCCAAAAATATTCAAACGTTTTTATTTTATGAATAAAAACTTGCAAAAATTTTTGGCAAAAAACTAAACTTCCCCTTCGATCGCTCACTATTTTTTTATTTTTCAATATTTCTTCTTCATTCCAGTTCAGCTTATACACAATATTGTACAAAGTAAAAATACGTTTGATTTTTTTTACTTCAGATCACCTGTCCAGGACTTGGGAATTGCGCAAGCGAAGAATATCATCGCTGGTGCATCGACATGCGTGGCTTCTCTCTCTCCCAATACCATGTTTTGTCAAACTTCAAAAGATATTGTCATGTTCAACAAAGAACGCTTGGTAAAAGCATACCAAATATCAACATTATATATTTAATATTTTTCGCATAAAAAATTAGTGAAAAATCGAACATTCTTTGGCCCAACAATAAAGTAGAAGCCTCTCCCTTAAAGAAATCAATGCAATGTTTATTAACTTCAGAAAATATTTAACTATGACAGATCGACAAAAAAAGGAGAAAATCCTTTACATGCAAGTTCTCTATTATAGTGCAGTGAAAAAACGTGGAAAGACAATTATTCAGAATTACATAATTACGAAATTATTAATATCAATAATTAATATACATTGTTATTGATATTAATGTATTCATAACTTTCATGGAAATGAAAAATTAAATACTCTTTCATCGATTTTTTTCTTACCCTATAAAGAACACTCGCTCAAAGTCTCATTCAAGTTTCATTCGAGTTATTTGAAAAAAAAAAAAAATTAAGAAACATTTTTTTTTTCGACTTTTCCATTTATATTAGTTATCAATATGTTATTTAATTGAAAAATGAATGAACGATGTGAAAATTTCGTTTAAAACACGTTTTTCTTCTCTTTGACGAATAAAAAAAAGAGGAAGAGGGCACAAAAAAAAAAAAGGATCGGGGATGTCATCGACTGGAAAAAAAAAAAAAAACTAATGAGGCACGTTCAATATACTTGTTGACAAATATTATTTATAAGCCCACAGTTGTTCTCTCGGTTTAACAGTCATAAATAAGAATTTTACATGTTTTAAATAAAAAAAAAAAAACCCGTTTTGCATCGTGCGCAAGTCTCGATTTTTCAAAGGATCGAAAAAAAAAAAAAAAAAAAAAAAACACAACTACACTCTTTGTCCATTTTTTTGTTTTCTCGTTTCCTTTTCTTCTTTCGGTTTCCATTTTTTTTTCTTCTTCTTCTTTAACACATAATACTTGAGAAAAAAAAAACAAACTTTACAAATTATCAATTTTTAACTTAAATGGAGATGAATTTGATGATCACACGATTTTTTCGTCTTTTTTTTTTTTTTTTCTTCTGTCATATACCCGGAACAACTTTGTCACAAAAGCGAGTCATTTTTTCTTTTCGTTTTTTTTTTTTCTTTCTTCGTTTTTGCTTCGTCTTTATTATTTCCGGCGTTGTTTTAGTTACCGAGAGTAGGAAAAAAAAAATATATGTAGAAGTTACGCGGTGGGGAAGGAGAAAGAATTAATTTTTTCTTCATTTCTTCCTTTTCAACTTAAATGCTTGACAATTTCGTTCGGGCCAACTAATGCGAACTAGCTAAAAGCTACGGGTATGAAGTTTCTTTTTTTTTTGTTTTTTAATTTCTACAATCCAGCTAAATAATGATATTTCTCATGATGTATCCGCTTTTATTTTTCTTCTTCTTCTTTTTTTTTTTTTTTCCAATCATCAGCCAGAGCTGATTGACGAATTTTTGGAATTATCATTGCTATTTTATTTGTGCTCGGCAAGCATTTTTGGCCTGCGTCAATATTCGTTTCGTCAAAATCCTACCAGCAGTTTTTTTTTCCCTTCTCTTTAATTTTTTTTTTCGTTCTTTTATTTTCTTCCCTCTCGTTTTTTTTTTTTTTTTCCCCTCCTTTGACTATAATTATCCTAATATTCACAATTCACGACGAAAGATGCGCGCGCACCACCCTTGACTCGAGACGCCGCGAAGGAAAGTTTCGTCGCGCTATAATTTTTTTCTTTCTTTTTCTTCCTTTTTTTTTTCTTTTTTTTTTTTTTCAAGTCAAAAATCTTATTTCTCGGCCATTGACGATTTTCCTCAAGCTCCAAGCATCTTCGTGATACGCTTTCGTTTCTTTCGAGAAAATCGGAGACTTTTCTCGTTGAGGCCAAAGGGCAAAAGGCTCGAACAATAATAATAATAATATCAATTGCTAAGAATTTTTTTTTCGTTTCTTCAGAATCTCAATAATGTCAATTGATGAACGATCGTAAACGAGAATTTCGGACGTTTCTTTTGCTTTTTTTTTTTTTTTTGTTTCCGGTACTTCGACTCGACTTTGATCCTCGAAAAGCGCCATCTGTCGTAATTTTTCCAAACCCAAACCAAAAAAAAAAAATTACCCGAATATCCGTCGTTTTTTTTTTTTTTAATCTTTTTTTTCTCGTCTCAATCTCTCGCGCGCGCGACCCTCCCTCTCAGCTCGATCGGCAATCGGTCACGACGACCGGGGGAAAAAAAAAAAAAAAAAAACTCCAACGGTTTATTCGCCCGTTTCGCACTTTTTCGTAGTTCCACATTCACTCGTAACGTCGCATTCGCACACGATGGTGGTGGTGGGTAACGGGGGTCGGATGATTCAACGCTAAGCCGGATGTTGATGGTGTTTGTTTTTGTTTTTTGTTTTTTGTTTTTTTTTTTTCATTTTTTTGCTTTTTTTTCCGCGTTTGTTGTTTCTCGTTTTTAATTTTTTTTTTTTTTTTTAATTTTTTTTAAGTCTTGTGCATGTTCGAGGCTGAGACCCGAGTCGCTTCCGCCTCGTTGGCCGGAGTTCACGAGGTCGCTCGTAGCTTTTCGAGGGCCGGCACGAGACTGCTGCCCTCGTCGAGCGAAGGTCCGCAGCTCAGACCGCACTCGCCGATCCATCTTGCTTTACCACTCGCGTGGGACTGTAACAGGACAGAGAAAAAAAAAAAAAACAAACGCTTAAAAATTACGTACACGTGTCGCTCTGAGAGAAGGGCACAAAAAATTGCCGATCGAGATTTTCCTTATCGATATTTAAAAAAAAAAAAAAAAATCGGTTTTTTCTTCGTTTTTTTTTTTTTAAAGACTCGATGTGATCGACCTGAAAGTTGGCCAGTCGGCGCAAAAAAAAAAAATCCACAGAGACGCGAGTCGATGATTCTGGGATTCGCGGAAAAAATCGGAGGAAAAAAAAAGCAAAATTTACAGTTTCGTTATTGTCCGAGTCACCGAAAGTGTTTTGAGAAAGAGAAAATTTCGAAAAAAGCCCACGGATCGTCAAAAACCCAAATCGATTTACCATTCGAAATGAACAATAAAAAATTTTTTACAATTCATCAATTTGCATAGCGCGTGTGCAAAAGTCAATTGTAAATAAAATAATAATTTTTTTTTACGGCAATTTTTTTTTTTTCTTTTTCCATTATTCATTTTTGTTTCCCAAACTGAATTGCAAATTTCTATGATCTATCCGGAACTATCGTCGCGACAAATACGTCGCTAGGGGATTTGTGTTTTTTTTTTTCCTCAAGTTATTCGTACAGTTAATATGATTTTTGCAGTCAGCAACAAATATCGTAAAAAAAAAAAAAAGAATAAAAGATCTTTCAGAAAATGTAGACATTTCGTAAAAAGAGAATGATCGAACGAGATTACGTTATAATTCGACGTTGGATAAGGCTGTTTCGATTGCATAACCTCAATTTTTTTTTTTTTTTTTTTTTTTGCAAAATTTGAAATTATCCCTGGGGATATTTGGGTGAAATGATTGGTTCGTTCTTGTTGCCTGCACTTTTCCCACTCGCCCGATAGGTGTAAAATTTCTAGTGAAAAGTGTAAAATCTGGTAAAAGTGTAGAAAGTGTAGGCAACGAGAACAAACCAGATGACTCGACGTTAGATGGCGCTGATTCGCCGTTAGATAGCGCTGCTTAGACGTTAGATGGCGCTGCTTCGACTATCATCGCCATAACCTCGATTCGAGCAAACTTTTGAATTACCATCATTTATTCCTTTGGATATTTCGTACAATCTATACGAATCTATTAAATTCATTTATAGTACAGTTTAGCATTAACTACATGGGACTTTTTACCATCGATGCTTTTATGTGTGTGTGTGTGTGTGTGTGTGTAACGAGAAAACGGAAAATGAGTGCACTGGGTCGAGTGTTCTCGCTATATATGTATATATATATATATATATATATATATATATATACTCGACTTGATTTCAATTGCATTGTTGCCAAGAAGAGTTTTGTGCTCACAGAGAGCGCGGTAAACGAAACGAAACATTCTTATCGTTCCTGCAAAAAAAAAAAAGGAAAAAAAAACTCGTTCGCGACCACCGTGCCAGTGCCGAGTTTAGTAACGCGGGTAGACTTTTTTCTCCGTTTTGTTTCCCCCCACCCCACGGTTGAATTCTCACGTTTGGCCATAGATTCTTTGTTACCGAGAGAACGGTTTTAAGCTGGCAAAGAACACGTTGAATGCAGAGAGTACAAAGCCCTTGTAGCGTGTAATTATATATATATATAGTTATAAAAGAGTTCAACGGCCAAAATGTACGTAGCAGAAAGAATTGGGAGTGTAAATGAAATTTTTTTATCTCAAAATCTGGTTCCTTCAGGAAAAAAATATTTAGTACGTATTTTTAACTTTTTTATTTGAATCAAAATTGCTAAAAAAATATAAATTGTTATATATATCAAGATTCGTGAAATTAAATTGCCTATAACAGGTGCCATCTGTCATTTTTAACGAAAAATAAACAAATACGTCCTCATTATTTTTACTTACTCTAACATTATGCGCCCCAATGATTCGAAAAAAAAATTTCATTCATACTCCTAATTATTGCTTCGAATAATTTGCACGATATAACAATATTCATTTATTTATTATTATTATTATTATTATTATCATTAATGTAGCGAAAAAATTGAAATTTTTTTAAAAAAATATTTCTCACCATGGTCAGATCGCGTTTCCACGCTGCATGGCAACGTCCGTCGCAAAGCGGACACGGCCGTTTTAGGGAATAACCACCGCACTCGCTGCAATCTAGAGATACGTGCTCCTCGCTCCACGATACTCCGCATCTATAATAACGATACAATGAATAGAAAATAATAATAATAATAATAATAATAATAATATAAAGATCGAAGGATTAATGAACTCGACTAGTATTTTGTTGTTCGCGTCTTGTAACTTATAAATTTCAGACACACATAGAGACGTTTACGCGTTGTCGTACTCGATATACGATTAGCATATGAAAACGACGATGAGCAATTATTTGATATTAATTCGTTGAGGAGTTTGTAAATAATCGCTCAACTCCGGATCGGACTGGATATCGCATTGTTCGTTCATCATGTTTATACTTTGGATCTCTGGCTCGATTGCGCGATATACAATCGTCGTCTTTTTTTTTTTTTTTTTTTTTTTTTTTTTTTCCCGTTACCGTGCAATAAAGTGTTCCTTCATTAAAGTGTTAATTTCCATGTATCGACAATGTGGACCACTTGTTTATCAATTTGGCTCGATTTCGTTCAAATATCGGTATTATACATGTACCGTATGCGAACGTTATTTTTTAAATTTATACGTTTAAATTTGAATGCGAGTAATTTGGAGCCTTCAAAGTGTATATCGAGAAGAATTTTCGTTGTGAAAAGTTTAGGAAAATACGTTTGAGAGCAACGATGCTGCACATATATACTCGGGGGATGAATTTGAAATTTAAAATTGCATGATCCTTTGAGGGATTGAGTGAAAAATCGCTAAGTGTCCCCAAAAAACGTTACGGTCCTTTGAGGGATTGAGTGAAAAAGTGAAAAGTATTCTCGAAAAGCGTTATGGTCCTTTGAGGAATTGAGTAAAAAAGTGTCCTGAAAAAGTGTTACGATCCTTCGAGGAATTGAGTGATAAAGTGAAAAGTTTCCTCGAATAAAGCGTTACGGTCCTTCAAGGAATTCAGTAAAAAAAAAGTGTTCCCAAAAAACATTATGGTCCTTTGAGAGATTGAGTGAAAAAGTGAAAAGTATTCTCGAAAAGCGTTATGGTCCTTTGAGGAATTGAGTAAAAAAGTGTCCTGAAAAAGTGTTACGATCCTTGGAGGGATTAAGTGAGAAAGTGAAAAGTTTCCTCGAAAAAAAATTATGGTCCTTCAAGGAATTCAATAAAAAAGTGTCCCCAAAAAACTCAAAAGTCCTTTGAGGAATTGAGTA
The DNA here is from genome assembly GCA_963564615.1 of Rhorus exstirpatorius. Lineage (NCBI taxonomy): Eukaryota > Metazoa > Arthropoda > Insecta > Hymenoptera > Ichneumonidae > Rhorus > Rhorus exstirpatorius. Next base: position 18,369,732 of record OY751320.1, read on the forward strand.
AAAAAGTGTCCTGAAAAAGTGTTACGATCCTTCGAGGGATTGAGTGAGAAAGTAAAAAAGTTTCCTCGAAATGCGTTACAATTCTTCGAAGGATTGCATGAAAAAGTGAAAAGTATCCTCGAAAAGCATTACTGTCATTCGAGGGATTTTGTGCATAGTGAAAAGTTTCCTCAAAAAGCAATATAAGGGCCTTGGATGGATTGAGCGAGAAAGTGAAAAGTTTCCTCAAAAAGCGTTACGGTTCATCGATGAATTGAGTAATGTACCGTGATTTTTCCATTTGTAACGCGTCTTCCTGAATAATAATAACTAAATTCTTGCCCGATCCTAAAGCCGCTAAAGATATTTTCACATACAATTTTAGCTAGTACACCATACCTTCTTTTTCTCAAAGTGCTTGAATTATTATTTTTTTTTTTTTTTTCGTTTTTCCAGTAATTCGATACTCCCCATTTTCTTTATTTCTCGATTAACACAACCAGACATCGGATTCTCAATCTCTTTCTACCGGGGGGGGGGGAAATAATGTTTGAAAATGAAACAAAATAATTTCAGTCCAAGAATAGTCATCGTGTCCTCACCACTCCGACACGTTTCAATCTTACAGTAACGATAATCGCACGAATTATCATGAAAAATCTCGGGGGTATTTGTTCGTGGCTACAGTAATCATAATTCATGCTATTTATCGTGTGAATTAAGGCTCGTAATTCAGATTTCAAAGCTCAACGGTCATTTCAAGGAATTTTTCACCAACGATCGAAACTGCGATGTACACACTTTGCATGGACTTTTTAGAGAATATTTCAAAGGAATGTTAAGCGATTTTTTTTTTTTTATTTTTCTTCTCGGTAATGTCATGAAATGTCAGATTTTCGCTCGAGTAGTCAACGATAATGTCCACGTGTCGTATGCGTGACATTCACGTGAACGGTATCTGTAAAAGTGGTCAGTTTGCGAGTTCGCTCGGTTCTCTCGCAATATACTGCGATGACTCGTTTGAAACGTCGACGCACGAAGCTCGGGAGAGGGGAGAGGCTGATTTAATAATTTAACGCTCGCTGGACCGCGGCAACTTTTTTACCACCCTCTCGACACACATTCGTTTATGAATCATCGAATGTAATTCCACCGTTCGTATTATTCAATATACTTCGGAATTTTTATAACTTACACACTCGATATGCGTTAAAAAGGAATTGACGAATATTTGAAAAAATGTCGAGTATTTTTTTTTTTTTTTCGTTGAAAATTTTTGATGCAATTTTTGAAAAACGTTAATAAAATTTTTTTTTTAAATGTTACTACAATTTGTAATAAATGTTGCTGCAGTTTGAAAAAAAAAAAAAAAATGATAATACAATTTTTCGAAAAATTGTTAGTAAAATTTCTGAAAAATGTTAATTCGATGATTTTTGAGAAAAATTTTCGTAAATTTTCGAAAATTTTGACACGATTTTTTCAGCGTTAATGAATTTTGAAAAATCTCATTAAGCCCAAAAAAAAAACCTTGCGACCTCAAATGTTATCAAATTCTTCGAAATTCCCGCGACGTATTTTTTTTTTTTCAATTGTCATCGCGTTGAATATTTATTAATATAATCTTTAATAATATACTAACGTGAAACAGGAGTTGAGCTGGGCACGAAGTTCCTCGATAGTGAGAATGGTGTCCTGGTACTGTGGATGCGAGTCCTGAAGACCGTCGTCAACGCTACCGCAAAGACTGTGACAGGATAGAGAAATACTGCTCCTGAAACAAGTAAAAAAAAAAAGAAAAAAAAATAGCATTGCAAATTGTCTCTGGAGCAAAAAAAAATCGTAGAACTATTTCCCACTTTTTTTTTTTATATACATACTCCAGGATTCAATCAGCAATTAAATCGATAATTAAAACCTTCAATGTTAAATGTCATCCTCATTTTTTTTTATTTCAATTTTTAATTATCAATTCAAAGTATACTATTTATAGTAGCCCCCTTTTATTCTCATAATTCGAGAACCCCTTCAAGTAAAAAAGAAAAAAAAATAGCATTGCAAATTGTCTCTGGAGCAAAAAAAAATCGTAGAACTATTTCCCACTTTTTTTTTTTATATACATACTCCAGGATTCAATCAGCAATTAAATCGATAATTAAAACCGGCAATGTTAAATGTCATCCTCATTTTTTTTATTTCAATTTTTAATTATCAATTCAAAGTGTACTATTTATAGTAGCCCCCTTTTATTCTCATAATTCGAGAGCCCCTTCAAGTAAAAAAGAAAAAAAAATAGCATTGCAAATTGTCTCTGGAGCAAAAAAAAATCGTGTAACTATTTCCCACTTTTTTTTTTATATGCATACTCCAGGATTCGATCAGCAATTAAATCGATAATTAAAACCTGCAATGTTAAATGTCATCCTCATTTTTTTTTCTTCCAATTTTTAATTATCAATTCAAAGTATACTATTTTTAGTATCCCCCTTTTATTCTCATAATTCGAGAGCCCTTTCATTTTATGAGAGACGACATATCCAAACCCTCCTCACAGAGTACACGATTACCCACTCGATTCAAACACGACGAATTTCCGCTTACGTAACTCACGCGAGAGCACGGTTGCCCCCCCCCCCCCCCCTCTCACTCAACCAGACGTTTCGAGGGATTAGAGATAATTCGATAAAATCACGTGCTATTAAAAACAAAACAAAAAAAAAAATAAAAATAAAAAATTATCTTCAAAAAATTAATTTTCGGAATCTTGATGAATTTATTCAATACCATCTATCATAGCTCGGAGGTCAATTATATATATTTTTTTTCTTTCTTCAATTTTACAATTTCTCGTGGGAACACGACAGTCTCGCGATGATACTGCGGATGAAACGTGACCGTGAACTTGAGAAAAAGAAGAAAAAAAAAGGATCGCTAGCACGTGAATAGTGATTTCGTATACAGTTGTTATTATTATTATTATTATTATTATTATTATTATGCGCGAAGGTCGCGGTGCGAGTAAAACTCGCCTTCTACGAGAGGTAATAACGGCAAGAAGCGAGTTAAGGCGTCTTGAGTCTTTTGCCTTTCACGCGAGGCCACAACACGCGTGGCTTGTTGGCGTCTCTCTGCGTCCGCGCACGTGTATGTCTGTGTGTCTATATCCGGTGCGTTTTTGTAAGCGTATTTTTATCTGCCAATTCTTTATTTTATTTTAAGTTTTTTTTTTTTTTTTTTCATGGCTCCTTTATTTCGATCGATTATTTCGATTATTTGGATCGATGTGTAGACAGAAATTTCCAAACAAAGGAAATTCAATTATCGATCCGTGCAAGATCGTTTAGTATTTATTTATTTATCTTTTATATTTTTATTTTTATTTTTATTTTTTTTTCAAATCTCTATCTCGTTTTTTCTAGTATCCCAATATTCTGTCTCATAGGACAACGGCTTGGGCTTTGTATTCGTTTCGCGCACGACTGGTGTCGCGTTGAGAATTGCCGCACAGCGCTCGCAGTGGCAAAAAGGCTAAACTATCGCGGAACTTCCACGAGCTCTCCTATTGGCCGTAGCCCTGGCATCGGCAATTCTATTGGCCTGAGATGTCGTGTTGTCTGCTCCTAGACTAGTGGGGGATTTCTTTTCAGTGGATTTTTTTTTTTTTTTTTTTCAGAAAATTAAACAATTTTTTACTGCGAATATTAGAATTCAGAAATCGGATTTATCCTTCGACATTTTCGGGTTATTTTTTTTTCTTTCCTGGGAAAAAAATACGAAATAAAAAAAAGGACATACGGGCCAGTAGCGTCGATCAAATTTTAAAAAATTGCGCTGTTGATAGCAGGGAAATTTTTTTTCACACTATTTATATGCGAACGAATCTCGAATTGAAACGAAACGAGTAATTACGTTTGGCGATGTGAGATTTATTGCGTGTTATATACGCATCGTTATGTGCACGTATAGTTGAGAAAAGGCGATGTTAAAGCTTGTCGACGAATGAGGATTGAGAAAGCTTCTCGTGAGTGACTTTTGTGTGTGTGTGTGTGTGGATTATGGTGAAACGGCCATGGATCGTTCAGACAGGCAAAAATTGACAAGTTTAGTTATATATATATATACATGTCAGATACCATTAACTATGTGAAATTAAAGAAGTGGAGAAATCGGGACGAGACGCTCTCAAGATTCTTCCTCGTACAGTCGATCGCATTGTGTGTCGTGACTCTCGAATCGAAAGTCTAATAAGAGGAATAATTTAACGAACGATCGCGACGGCCACTAGATGAAGTTAATTATTCGTTCCAAGGTTGCACAAAGGTGCATTAATTCTCTCCCGATAGCAATACAAAGAAACTTTTTTTTTTAATCCTTTTCGGCTATAAAGTATCCAACCAAGGTATAAGTTATTTTTCGCAATAATCTTTGTTTTTTACAAGAAAAAAACATTCCTCACACATCGAGCTCGATGTTCCGTGATACAATATATGTATACATATATATAAATGGGAGAAGAACGAAGAAGATTACGAAAATAAATAAACGATTTAGCCGGATAATTATTTCTAGAGACATTTATCAATAACTTTTTGACATTATTATTATTATTATTTAAAATCGATGTTTTTGACGTTTTAACAAATATATGTTGGTCCATTATTTACAACCTGATGAAATTAATCTTATCAGGACGATATTGAGTCCGATTAATTTCGACAAATATTATAATTGAAATAAGTCAATTGAAAAAATAGAAACAATTCGATATAGGGGGAAAATAAATAATATTTGCTATTTTTTTTTGTAGAAATTTGTAAGTTTGACTTTCAATAATGGAATGGAGAGAAAAATTGGTTATATTTAAACTTAACTTTATTTGCGCGGTCTGAGCAACACAATATGATTTCGTGAAATAGTCTTATACTTTTTTTTTATATAGCTATGATAATAATAATTATTATTAATTAAAAATTTTGAGCTTTCATAAGAGGATTCGAGTTATCGTACTGAAATTTCCAGCACCAATGAAACATTACTTGAATGGAACTTCAGTTTTTTTTTTCCCCCGAAAAATGTGTAAGCGCTGAGCTGATTTATTATTATTATTATTATTATTATTTTAACTTTTTATCAATGCCTTCCTGGCATTATTATTAAAACTCGCCAACCCCGGTGTCTTCGATATGTACTTGCTTTTTTTTTTTCCAATTTTCATATCATCGTGATCAACGACGATTCGAGGGGATTTTTTAAAACATTTTTAGGGAATTTAAGGGCGACAAATTTTTAATAGTCGACTTACCCGTGCCGCGAGAGGCTTTCCGTGCTGGTTTGGACCGACGTGACGGACATCCTTCTCTTTGTTTGATTGGAAACTGAAAAATACAAAAAAAAAAAAAAACGCCGATCATTAATTAAAAATTCAATTGAATTAAACGTTGCCTGTGAATTCGTGAGTTGGACGAAGAGTGGAAAGCCTTGCGCTAGCGAGATTCCACAAAGTTTTTTTTTTCTTTTCCCGAATTTTTTTTTTTTCTTCACGCTCTTTGGAAAATGGCCTTTGCGCGAGGCTCGAAACTTTTCCTTTCTCCGAATGAAAAAACAGAGCTGTGCGCAAGCCTGAATTATTCGAACTTTCTTCGGATTACACATTGTCTTCGTGCAATACGTATTTTCTTTTTTTTCTCGAGCTCGTTTAAACTGAATTATCAATGACCCTGTGATTCTTCGTCAAACGCGAATAAAATACTCGATCGAATCGTGTTGCATAATTGGTGACTCTACGGACGTCATGGAAGCTTTTTTCCAATGTTATTTCAAGACGATCAGTGCGCAAAAGAGACTTTATAGTTTATATCGACGACATATTTATTCTCGTTATTATTATTATTATTGTTATTGTTATTAAAGTTGAATTATATCTGGCCGCACTTTTTTAAATTTCTGAACTTAAATTTGCCGTCCTTACGTATTTTGTTTAAAAAAATTTTTTTTATTAAAATAATAAAATTTAAAATTATCTCACACGAATGCTGGAATTTCTACGAGCTCAAAATGAAGTCGTTTTATATGGGATAGAGCAGCAACTAAATTTATAATAATTTAGCGAATATTTTGATTTCGGTGTTTTTTTTTCATATAATATAATAATAATAAATAAATATTAAATTTTCCTAAATTGAGTTTTCTTCGATTTTCGTAAGGATTCTCCCGAGCTTGGTCTATCGTGCATTTAATGTATTTATTGTTTTTGAAAAACTTGTGACAATTATCGAACATCGTTTCCCGATGTGTATTCATAAACTCGATTTTTTTTTTTAATAACGAGGCCTGGATACCGTTATAATCGATTGAAACGGTACCATCGTGCTCCAGAGAATATATTATATATATATGCACATACACGTGGGCAGCATTGATAATCAGAGCAGAGACTCGACAGGAATGTCAAGGATCTCGTTGCTCGACTGTCGGAGGCATAATTGTTAAGTCGATATTTTAGATTTTCTCTCTTTTTTTTTTATTTTTTCCTTCAACCGACTCAACGATCATTGCAACGTTCAAAAAATGCAACAAAGCCTGTACTAAAAAAAAACGGTTTAGATAATTTTTTTTTTACAAAAATTCAGTTTTTTTTTAATCTTAATTTTGGGCAATTCAGCGGATCAAAAAGAAATGAAGAGTATTCGAATTGTTTAAAGCTTATTGAAAATACTTTGAAAAAATTGAAAAATTACGGATTATCACTCGTAATTATTTTGCAATAAAAATAATTCGTTAATTTTTCGTGTTTTATTTGCCGCAAAAGCAAAGCCTAATTTTTCTTTCTTTCTTCATTCATATCCTAAAATTTAATTTTCGTACGAGAAGAAGAAAAAAAAATGGCAGATTATAAAATTTTGTTGTCAATGATGGAGAGCTGAATACGTACGACGTTGGAACACGAGTGGGAAGAGCTATTAATAAATTTGGTATTACCCTAAATATCCTGGCTAATTTTAATAACTCGCGGATAATCCACGGGGAAGGAGAGGAAATGTGAATCAAGAGATTGATTAATTAATGGGATAAGAGAGAAAGAAAGAGAGAGAGAGAGAGAGAGAGAGACGGAAAAAAAAATTCATTGACGTCAATCGAAACTCGCCGAATGAATGTAAAAACATTTTAAAATAACTTTCCAACAAAAGAATTCATTTACCAATTTTATTATTCAAATAATGGAATATTCATAAAATAATAATTGCATATTCAAAGATATTTTTTAAAAATCGTTCAAAATTTTCATTCATTTTATAATAAAATCATTTTTCAATAATCCCTTATAATCATAATAATAATAAAAATAATAATAATGATAAACGTGTTTGAATTTTTTAATCAATCGACTAAATCATATTCAATCCCTCTCCGTGCATCGAGTCAACGAATATATCCTTGTCGTTGATCTCGTGGATCACGCGAGAATCGCGAAACTCGGGCAGTTTTCGCAATCTTTCGTAATCCCACCAGGAGTTGTATAACACGAGAAATTCCGAGACACGTGCATTTAAAAAAAAAAAAAAAAAAAAAAAAAAAATTCGCACAAGTACAAAAATGATGCAAGTTTTTAAAAATAATTAATCGATAATAATCATTGACGAGAATTCATTTGAAAAAAAAAAAAATCAAGAGAGATATGATGATTGATAAAATTGAAGTTTAACGATCTGAGCCGAGGAGAGGGTCTCGTTAAAGTCGTGCGCTTAAAAATAAATGCCCTGACCCAGAGTACAATAGTTTGCGGTGGGGGAACTCGATGGTTCAACCCAATTTTAGTCCTACGTTCGTGTCTTCTCTCATCTCGGTATGGAAGTGGAAAAGAGAGGTAAAGAGATAAATAGACAGGACTCAGCTAAATATGGCTCACCGTGAATATCCCCCTCCCCTCTCTCCTTTTCCCCCTCCGTGGAGTTAATTACAAAGTTAATCGAAGCATAGTCAAATGGCAAAGCTACGAAAATAACGAATGAGATTTAAACGCGAAATAATTCATAGAAAACTCTGAACGATTTTTGACCCAGAATAATATTAATTTTAAGGATCGTGGCTAACTTCACAATTTTAGTATGGAAAAACCTATTGATCAGGGTTGGAGGTAATCGCTGAACAAAAGTGTTTGTGCAAAACGTAAAAAATAAAATAAAATAAATAAAATCTACTCTTTTAAAGTTGGAAGAATCTCGCGTTAAAATATTTATTTTCCTTGATCCGACAATTTTTTTTTTTCTTCGATAATTAAAATAAATAATGTCATTTAACATAATTTGTGTAAATAATATTGTTCAATGTAATTTACGTTTAATAATATTATTCATTATAATTCAAATGAATAATATTATTCGATATAATTTAAATGAATAATAATTATGTAATATAATTTAAATGACAATAATCACAACTTTGAGGATCGTGCTTCACCTATTTTAACGTGGCCAACTTAACAATTTTAGTATGAAAAAAAATAACCGATCAGGGTTGCTCGAATTTTGGAAATTGTTGAACAAACATTTGTCTAAAACGTAAAAAAAAACACAGCACGAAAATATTTTTTTTTTCATAAGGGATAGAGTTTACAAAAAAAAAAGCTTCTGTGGCTCAGAACTTTCCGTACAATTTTTATTCGATGCCAATAATGGCTATCCAGCGATATATCTTGAATATTTTTTTCCTCAAGATTACTTTTCCTCAACGTTACGTAACGATAGATCGAGTCAATTTCCATCCTTTTACGAATCATTATTTTTTCAAACGACTCTGCCATAGACGAAATAATATTTTTATCTTCATTCATGAGTCACTACTATGATGGACGATTGTCTATAAATACAAGCGGATAGAGCTTGAAATGACAGACCGAGTGTAGGGATTCAAATTTTAAAGATGAGATTATATGTATATAAATCGATGTAAACCTATTTAAATTTATATAAATAAATTCACTTTGATGAAATGATAATTAAAAATAAAAATTGTTTTGGCATCGAATATTCACAAGCACACACACATTTTTCAACATGAATTTTCGGATTTTTAGAAAATTTCTCTGGCATCAAGACTCAAATTTTGTCGACAAAAATTAAAAAAAAAAAAGAATAAATTAATATATATGTATATAACGTATAAATATATATAAAACGTTATACAACAAAAAAAGAACTCTCGAGAGTATCTAAGTGTGTATATATATATTTATTATTTATGCATGCGTAGAAAAGATCTACGACGTTTGAACCACGACGAAATTAAATAAAAAATTATACGTCGACATTGCTGCGAAGATACAGAGCTTCAATTATTTATCAAACGAGAAACATCGACATTGCATTTATTATTATTAAGACTGTAACATAACATTCATATTTTTCAAGAAAATATAAATATTACGTTTAAAAAAATATATGTATGAGTATAATTATCTGAATATACAAAAAAATATGAATATTACGTTGAAAAAAAAAAAAAAAAAAACCGTGACGTCTTTATTCAAAGAATGATAATAAGAAAAAAAGGGGTAAATATTGGAAAACGATGACGTCGTCGTACCACCCCATGTCACTCAATCAATGACGACCTGTACTGCACCGCAAAAGTCCTCAACACGTTTTCTCCGCGTTTGTTCAATAAATATATAAATATATATGGCATCAGCTGACGTAGACTTTGCCAATAATCGATGTATAACGTATGAATAGGAGAACCTTGATAATGACGTAAACTCTCGTTGAACTTGTAACTTTTAATCATCCTTGACCATTCACCGTATACTTACATGCACCGGTAGAATGAATTTATTTCATAAAAATAAATTTCTTCGTACGAATGAAAAAAAAAATTTGGTAAAATATTTTTTTTTTTCTTTACACGAGAAAGGCAAATTTAGTTTAATCGAATGATGATAGAGCGTGATTCAGTTTTGAAAACAATTATTAAAAAAAAAAATGCACCTTAAATGTTAATTGCACATTTTAGATCAGATATTTTAAAAAGTAATAAAAATAAATGTTTTTTTTGTTTAATTAAAGTTATATATATATATATTATATATGCATAGGGTCAGAGTTTGCTCCAATATGATATTGTGTTTCATATTGTGCACCTATATGTGCATATAATAGGGTCCATAGTGTGTCAACGACGCTATTTTGCCTGGTGTATAATGAGTTGATGCATTCGAGAGGCCTCAAGCGCATATTAATTACGGTCATTTACCTCGATCAAGCGTGTGTGCCAGAGATTGATAATAAGTATATTATATATATATTATTGTCCGGATTTAATTCATTGACGTCAAAAAATTCCGCGGTAATTTTTTTTTTTTCAATTCATAAACACTCCAACGTTTTTATGAGTAATTTCAAATTTTACGATTCCGGTTTAGCTGCCTTCTTTCCCTTTATTTTAAATTCAAGCAGAAAAAATTGAATCAACTTTTACTCAAAGTATGAAAATGTATCACTTTCTAGTAAAATTGGTATCTAAAAAAAATAATTTGGCACATTTTCGTAAATAAATTACTGTGATTGTAAAAAAAAAAAACACCAATAGCATTGAAATGGAAAAAGAGCATTACGATGAACACGAAAAAAGTGCATCCTGTCTTTCTGTACAATTGTTCGCGACTGAATTAAATTCGCTAAATTCACTATTTGCGATAAATCTTTATAAAAAGATTGCACCAAAATAATATTAACTATCCTGATTGCTTGAAAATTGATACCACGGAAAAAAAAAAAATATTTTCATACGTAGAACGAGAAAAGTAAGATTTTATAATATAGTAGTTTACGATTTTGTGCATCGTAAATAAATGTCTAAGAGATCCGTCGACTGCTGTACACCGTTCCGAATGTGGTTACGGATCAAGAGTCTGAAATCCTAAGTTTAGAACGTCTGGTCGGGTTTTGTGTCTCGTGGGGATATTTCACTATGCGAAACATACTGCTATACAACTTTTGCATGCACACACACACACGTAACGGGAATCCGGGGCCCTCACGAGTATAAAGAATTTGGCAGCTATTCGAGAGGGCCTATATATATATATATATATATATATATATATATATATATACACACAAACATACATATATATACGATATTTTTATACGTGCCAGAAGTAGCTAGAGTGACGAGAATAGAACAGGTCTTTGAGTCCGTAAAACCGTTTTTTTTTCAAACACAAACATTACAAGCAAATTATTTTGAAAAAAATTCAAAATAAAATTCTTTAAATTTTCCAAATACAAGAATTCTTGAATACTACTCGTCAAAATCCTAAAAAAAAACAAAAACAAAAACAAATTAAAATTCGTTCCTCTCGAAGTATCACGTCGACAAAGTTCCCACGAAAATAATTACCCCACGCTGATAAACTTAAGTGGAGGGTCTAACTTCCGGTTTTTTTAATTCGCGCATTAAAATAGTCACAAAATTTTTGTAATTTCGCGTTACTGTCGTTGCTCTGCGAACGACGGGAGGTCTCATCCCTGATGAGACCAGAAAAAGTCACAGGGTCAACGACCCTTGATGTATAATCAGGACTCGCAAGGGGAAAAAGCTCTTTTCGAGGTAGTCGACGTTAGGTGGGATGAAATTTGCGGATTAATCGAGTGGCGAGCCACGAAAAAATAATTAAGTTACGATGAAAAAAAATTAAGAAATACAACAATAATAATAAGAGTAATAGTAATAGTAGTAATAATACCACTATTACTATTAATAATATTATTTATTATTTTTTAATTATTAATTAATTATTATTATTATTATATTATTATATATAATATATTAATAATAATAATATAATAGTAATAGTAATAATAATAAGGGAGGATTTTATTAAGTTTTGTGACTGAAAAAAGTGTATATAGTATGCAATGATCGCGAATCACTTAATTTTTTGTCATTGACTTTATTTATTGAAGTCTCAGTGGCTCCAATTATGGCTACCTAATCTAAAACATCGTGGGGGCATTTTATTTTCTAAATAAGCCGCAAAAATAGGTGAGTGAGAAATTCAAAGGTCGACCAAATTTGGACCAACCATTTTTTTTCTATTCACATATATACATACATAAATGTAGATGTGAATGTTTATATATATGTATATGTACACACGAGAATGACAAAACCGGCTCTCGTGTATGCGGTTTGCACTTTTATGCAATATGAAAGTATCGCGATCGTGAACAAGTTTCCTCGGCGGAGATGGCGGAAAAATGTTAACAGACGATTTATCGCGAATATTCAAGGCTGTAACGTAGAATATATCATCGCTTGTTCGGTATTATCGCAAGGTCCTCGCGGTCAGTTTATACAGATTGTTGCGTAATTCGCGTTGAATCGAAAGAAAGTGCGTCCGGTAGGGTTAATTGAAATCGATATATACGGGTCATTTCATCAATTATAGGCACAAGTTTGTACCGGTGGGTCGAAAAAAAAAAAAAAAAAAATCTATTACACCATTCGAAAGTCCCTATCGAAAATATCATCAAGGATTTTTTTCAATTTTTTTTTCGTCCAGTCTAGTTTCGGAGCAATGAGGGCTCGAAATCCTCGAATTTTCGAAAACATCGATTTTTGAATTTAACATATTCATTCCCAGTCGAGAAATATAAATAAATCATTATAACCTTTTTTTTGTAAAAAAAGTTGGATCTTTTCGAAAAAAAATGTAGCGACTTTCTCTGAATTCAGAAAGACTATCAAAAGTTAATTGAAAGTTTAAAGACCGGTTTTTCTCTCCTTATCGACAAATTTAGGTTGATGAAACTATTTTTTTTCGAAAAGCTGAGAATTTTTTTACAAAAGCAATATCTTCGTTTTTTTTTATATGGGATGCGTGCTAACAGAGCCTGCAAAAAACAAATAAGTTTGTGGTTATGCGTTCCTGTCGCGACGGTTGCTTGAACTACAAACGGACCAGAAGTTTTTCAAAATACTTCCGAATGATAAATTCCGCTTCAAAATTGAAGTTTCGTGGGAAATTAGGACTAAAAAATAAAATATAAAACGATTTTGGGAATTAAGAATTTATTATTTCAATTTCTCTTTGCGAATTTATTGAAGTTGAAAAATTTTTCACCGTGCAATTTCCAGGAGTATTGTCAAGAGGTATAGTACAATGGATAGATTGTGTTATTTTTGCAGTCATAGCCTTTGCAAGCCATATTGTTAATGGTATTTTCGATTGGGACTTTCGAATGGCTTAATTAGTTTTTTCGAATTTCGACCCATCGGTACAACTTGTGGATAAAATTAGTGAAACGACCCATATATATATATATATATTGTAAATTTTGTACAATTTACAAAAAAAAACGTCAAGTAATTATATGTTAACAATTGTATCGAGTCTTGAAATGCGCGCGCACCATGTTACCCAAATACCGGAAAAGTTTCGAATCGATAAGAAGCCCATCGAAGATACACCCATCCTGTAGTGAGTTTGCCTATGTCCTCTCTTTCCGTAACGTCCGAGGTCAGGCATATCACGTAACCTCGTGAATAAGATCCGATAACGTCTTTATTATCTTGTACATTTTTCCGAAAAATTCATATACACCGTGAGAAAAGAAAAAGTAACGATTTTCCAAAGTACCGAAATTTTAGGTCGATAACAAAAATGGAATAAAAACAAAAAATTATTATTATTATTATTATTATTATTATTGTAGGATGTTCAAGAACGTTAAACTTGTGCCATTAAATTTTCTTCGTCAAAGATCACATACAAGTGCTAGGGATTTTTTTTTTTAATATATAACGATCGAGATAAATTAAAAAGAGAAAATTTAATCGGCAAACTTCGACAATGCTGTCGTTTACACATTATCTGTGGGTTCATATTGACTGAGTTACTGAAAGTGCCATGAGAAAAGCCATTGTTCTCAATTGTTGCTCGTATATTTATATTTGCATCTTGATTTACGATCCGAAAGCTTGAATATATATATATATATACGCTGGTACAATAAATTGTTTGGTATGAAATATCATCTCGCCAGCGATAGAAGATATAATCATCATTATCGAGCTTATTCGACTGGCCATTCTAAAGTTATTCAAAAATATTCATGAAGATTTATAATCACGAGAAATAAAACCCTTCATTTTATTTCAATATACGAGACTGATTCGAAAAATATTGCGAGTAAAAGAAAAACGATAAAATTATTAATTCATGTGTCAGAAAGAAGAATAAACGACGTTTTATTTTTAAACGCTAGCTTTGTCGAGGGAGAAAATCATAGAAATGAAGATGCTTATTCGTTGGATTTAATTATTCAAAGGTAAATGTCGATATGCCATCTATGATTCATTCGTAATGATCTTATTAAGGCCAGTGCCTCGATCAAGCTGATTTTTCTGGCTGATGATTTGCGCAAATATATGTATATATTTTTTTAAAACTTTTCTATACACCGATAATTTATGTAGAAAAAAATTGAAGAGCCATAAATTATTCAGTATTCGTGAATAAAAATAATAATCGTCCATTAGATAGCATGGCGGATGAAATTTGTCGACGGCCAATAGGATCGTTACTGACGTCAGCATCAGCCAATAGGAGCGTTTCTCGATGTACCATGACAGTTCGTTTTTTCGCCACCGCGAACGCTGGCTGAACAAGCTGAGTGAAAAACTGGGGCACGCACGGAACGAATTGTGATTCACGAAACTCGTGGAAATTTCCCTGAAGAAAAATATTTACCTCTGAATGGACACGCAGCTTGAGCGGGATAGATACCTTTAGATTTTACACGATGAATTTTTTATCGACGATCGTTTAACGGAAACACGTGGATAGAGACAAAGAGAGAGAGAGAGAGAGAGAGAGAGGCTAATGACGCGAAAGGTTGGTAATAAAGAAGAAAACATTATGACGAGAGAGAGAGAGAGAGAGAGAGAGAGAGAGAGAGCTGGTGAATCTCATCGGAGGAATACCATGACCTCTTTGTTGCATGTTTTTCTACCTCGGATCGTTCAACACTGTTATTACGATTTTACCGTTGCAAAATTCAAAGTTTCCCGGGCCGTAATTTATTATTCATAAATACGAGAATAAATGTTGATAACGTACATCCGGTATATGGTAAAAGAAAAAAAAACGCGCCTGCGTTCGTATCGTTTGCATTTTTTGATTCACTGAGTCTTTGTTCTCGCTTAAATTGTTAAGGCTGAATTTTATTTTGCACACAAAACCACCTGATACGGATTCAGCATCTTCGACAAGCGATAAGATTTATCCGAGATCTCGAATTAAAAAAAAAAAAAAACTGATTTCCCATTATCGTCAAATTTTTGCGTAAAAAATGACCTCGAGTATACTCGAAACTAATGGTTTTAATGGTTTTAATGGTTTTTCACTGTGAATTCATAAAATCAGATAATCTCATTTATTATTTTTATCAAATAATCATTATTAACGTCATTGTTTTCATGATTTAATTTACAGTGAGATGATTCAAAATAATAAAAAAAAACAATAAACAACCCTCTGAGTAACCAAAAGTGGCGATCTCTTTAAGAATTTAAAATTTCAACCGTCGAAACTGTCTGAAAAAAAAAAATCGAGAAATGCTTTCTAGACGTCCCCATATGGTTCAATGTAATCTTGGCGTGCAAGGACCTTTCTGTAGGTAAAGAATCTTCGGTTTATCGACCGGGCCAGACGTTGGCAGTTAACTATATATATATGCAGCGTGTTTCTCAAGCGTGGGACGAAAAAGGGCCATGGAGAGCAATGGCCCGTTATAACGACTCTCCCGAACCCACCCGAAGGTTTTCGGCGCGGCTGCATCCATTCTCCACCTGATTACCCCTCTCTCTCGCTCTCCCTCTCACACTCTTTCTCCCTCGTCCTGTTCGAAAAAACAGCTCAACAAGCGCGAGCGAGAGAAGTATTGATTCTTATAGCGTCGTCCGAGGTCGACGAATAACCGACGCCAGTGGCAAAAACCTCCAAACATATGGGTCATTCCACGCCATGGAAGAAGTGGGAGCTATAGGCAGCTTATCAAAAATCATTAAGCTCCCTGATAGACTGCATTCGTAAGGAATAAACGGGGAAAAAAAACGGGACTATTCAATTCATATTTCATATTTTGCGAAATTCCCTCTGCCAAAAATTCCTGTTAATCTACGCGGAATAGCCCATATGTATATTTACTCATTGCGGCGTTTGCGTATTATAAATGTGGATTACTCATATATGAAATTCGAATGTCAATAATTCATTGCATGGGGTCGACACTTATGAAATTTCTGAACTTCTGTTGAACGTTAAAGTGTAAAAAAAATTATTGTTGAACAACGCAATTTTGTTGCAACAACTAAGAGTTTGCTTGAACGCCCCTAAAAGCAAGTTTATCAAGTCAATGTACGTTTTTTTTCCTCTCGGTGTACTCAATGGGGTCAAGTTATGTAGAATAAAGAAAATAAAATTATACCGCATCTGCGCATATTGCAACTTGCAACTCTCAATAAGCAATACTCGAAGAGCACGAAAATCAGGAATTTTTTTTTATCATTAACACAATTTTTTTGAAGCCCAATTCAGGGTAGCGAAAGTTTCTTTGATTTTCAATATCTCGCAAGCTTCAATTTGCATAGACGAGCAAAAATTTCGTTCGCAGCGTCTCCGCACTCTTTCCAAGAAGATTCTTCCCAGTCTACGTGCCAAGAAATTCCTATTTGTAGCTCTTGCGCGCAGGACACTCTCACTTATGCGTTAAATGTTTCTGCGCAAAATGCACATTTCACAAAAACTGCTAGTTAACATCTGCGCAAGAGTTACAAATGGATTTAATGACTTTCCAAGAGGAAGAAATTTTGTTGCGAAGTGAACTTGAGACACTGCGAAGCTAATCGAACTCATCGGTGCAACCCGAGGCTTTTGCGACAAGTCAAAGATAGCAAAATATCTGCTTCGACGTACTAAGGCTGTATGAAAAACATTATTTCTTATACGAAGATCAATCGCTATGTTTGTGTTGTTCGAGTACTGCTTTTTTGTGCACAGTTTTACGATTTGAAAATTCAAGGTAAAAGAAAATCCTCCGCTAGATCTATGGTATCAAATTTCCGATGAAATTAAAAAAAAAAGAACTTACTTTACAACCAATGATTCTCAAATGGCAGATCGATAATAAAGTAAGGGACCCCTGAGCGCAAAATAGTTTTTCTTTTTTTATTAATAACAATTTTTCCTCAAGCCGTAAAACCTGCAAACTCCAGAGGGCCGCTTATCAGTGGTCTTACGTAGGTGGCAAGCCAAAAAATTGGTGTGCCAATTTTCGGACCTTTGCACACCAGGGTTTTGATGCTAATGTTACTGGACTAAAACTCACTATCGATTAATCCAGCGCGCATTTGTAATGCTCACAGACACGCAATCCACGCACTCGTGACCACAAACGCATATATACGTATACGAATTTATAATCGATGTTGCACTCTTTATTATGTTATATACGAAGTAATGATCAATCTCCGACGATTGCCAATGGTTTCTGGGGCAGAGTGCAATATGTGTGCAATTGTCGAGACTCGATGAATCGTTTTGTTCATTTTTCTCTCCCTCTCTTTCTCTCTTTGCCCCGCAATAAGCGAGTTATGCCGCGCGCGTATGTGTGTGCGTGTGTTGCGCGTTGAATTATGAAAGCTTCGGAAGTGAAAGCTGTTTCATGTGAATTTTTCGACGCAACGGAAGGCCACAGACACACACACACACACACACACACACACACACACACACACACACACACACACACACACACACACACACACACACACACACACACACACACACACACACACACACACACACACACACGATATGAATTTTATGGGTGTCATTGAAACAGATATTTTCTCTGTTTATATCGACGTGCGATTGACAGGGACGACAAAGCGAAACTGTGGGCATATTTTAACTCGGGATTTTTCAATACTTCGATTGTCTCAGCCAATTTTTCTTGTACATTTTTTATCTCATCAAAAAATATCAAAAAGGAACAATGTGTTTTTTTTTTCTCGCCAATTATACACTTCTCGCACCAAACATAACGCACTATAAATCGTTTTCCCATGATTTCGTGAATTTGTATTTTGAGAATTTACACTTACGTTGTTAGGAACGAGATTCGAGGTAACGAAACAATAGAACCGTAGTTGCACCAAAATGACGACTTCGAGAACACTCTTCTCTCACGCTTGTAACACTTTCGCAGTCAACTGTTTCGTTTTTTTTTTCATTAAAACTCAATCTTCAATAATAATAACAATATTGCACGATAGAAACTGGTTTTCGATTAATATCTTGGATTATTGTTTGATTTTTATTAAAAAAAAAAAACGTATTTTCGACTTTTTGGAAGATATTTAATTTCAAAAATTTTGAATTATAAATATCCTCACATTAACGGATCCGAAGCCTCACTGAAGTGACGGCGCGTCGTACCCGGAGTTTTATAAACGCTATGAGGGCGGGGTCGCGGCGGGGATTACCGGGGCATGGAACGACGCGAATACGGGCGACGAGCAAGAAAGCAAGCGCGGGCAACCGAAAGAGGGGAAACGGAGATGCCGCCAATTTCCCCATTCTCCTTCTCCTCTATATTGTATCGCGTACCATACAGTTCACATGTATATATAATATATAATATATATACGAGAATCCGTACATACCGACTGCGGAAAAGCAAAACGAGCAAAACGATCGTAAACTAAACCTCACTTCTGCGCGTCGAATATTTAGTCCACTAAAAACCATTAAAAATTACAAAAATTAATTGAGCACCCCTGGCTTATTTGAACTCACGTTTGCCTCGACGTTTGAGTTTCAAGGAAAGATTTGCTTGGGGTTCTTCCCCTACCACCCTCACCTCTTTACCGGCGGTATGTATGTACTTATATGTATATATATACATCTATAGCGTTTTTCCTAACACTTCTCTATCCTCTGGCATCAACTTAGCGAGTACGAATTGTGCCATATAGTAATTTGAAGTATAGTTCGTACATGAAAACGTGTATGTTTTAAACTCTCAACTAGCGTAAATATTTGTTTGAACAATTTTTTTATGTAAAAAAACCGAATTCTAAGTATGCTACAAAATACAGTGCGACAGTATGGCGGGGAAGTGCCCTTTAAGGTTGTTGTGACGATACTTTAATATGTTACCATTCAGACCAAATTTTCCCACAACGTATATAACCCCTTTGCCTACGTTCCTGTAAAACTTGGGTACGATTCACAGTACTGTTTTTGAGAAAAAAAAATCGGTAAGTTGACGTATTTCATTGACCAATTGCATTACTCCTATGGAGAACTTTCAACCATTTTGCAGTATGTAAGTTGTATCTGCTGTGAAAACGTTACCACCGAGCTCAAAAAATAAATACGTTTTGAGAGGCATTACCTGGATATTCTGTAAGAATTTCGGAACTTTTGACATTACAGTTTTTGGGATATTGATAACGAAAGAGGACCCCCGCTCGCCCGTGAGCGACGCAACGTTGTATCGTCCATATGCTTACGATCTAAGTGTCTATGCATGCCCCAAGCCCCGACCACAACCCGCTCCGCTGACTTATTGTGAGAAACGGCACAAAAACCTTAATTCCCGGTCTAGTACTGGATGAAGAGTCGAAAAGGGAAAACTCGGGAAAAGTTCTCTCAAACGTCAAGGCAAACAAGAGCGAGAGAGAGAGAGAGAGAGAGAGAGAAAATCGGTCTCGCTCTCTCTCGCACTGACTTAGGGCATGCGCAGAAACTCGCTAAGTTGGTGCCAGAGAATAGCGAAGTATGTATTAGGGAAAACGCTGTGGATATGTATACATATACGTACATACATATCGCGGGTAAAGCGGCGAGGGTGGTAAGGGGGAAGAACCCCAGGCAGGTCTTTCCTTGAAACCTCTCTTCTTGCTTGAAACTCAAACGTCGAGGCAAACGAGAGAGAGTTCAAATAAGCCAGGGGTGATCAAATAAGTTTTTTAATCTTTAGTGGTTGCGGAACTTTGAAATTATCTAGCGGATTAACATAAATGTTAGAAAAAAATTTTCAAATCTTTTTTTTACGCGAAATTTTACGAATTTCAACATTTGTTTCAAACTTTTCCACGATTTCCCATTAATTTGCGGCATATGCGCGTTTCAAGCCTTTTAAATAATTTTCTTCATCCAGAAGCCATGGGCTAATACTAGTTAAAATTTATGCTTAGATAGATTTAGAATATCGAAAAACATAATATACGTGATTTTTGGGCTTGTGCGGCGCAAATCGCATTACTTAGGATTCGTTTCCTGCACTAAATTGCCGATTACGCCTCTTTGCTTTTTAGCAGTCGATACACCTGAGTATACTGCATATCCATCTGTATTATACACACGCACACCGGTCCTCTGGGCGTCTATAATTAAGATATATATATATACATACATATTATTCTAACCAGTATGAAAAAAAATTCAGCCTCGCGACTATTGGAAACAGTAGTTCTCAATGCTTGGCGCCACTATCGTTCGTGTTTCTTCAACTTTTCATCGATATCGCGCGTTCTCATCGATAAAAAAACATTTAAAAGAAGGCTACAAGAGTGTCACACTCTCCGTAAGGAAGAAAAAATATGTCATGAAAGAATTTTTTACAAATGATTCTCGAATAAATCGAATACATTATTTGTATATATTGTCTTGTTATTATTATTCTTGTTATTATCGTGATTAACATTATAATAAAATTTTATGTTAAAATTCTCAGTAACGCTCAGACCTGTATACTCTTTCGACGAATTAAAATGAAAGCCAGTTGAAATTACGAGTTCCATCGATTCAGTGATTATCAATTGCTCGATTTCTAAGGCTCTTCGTAGAGACGCGGGAACTGTGTGTGGGATATATTTGTCGTTTTCTCGGTAAGAAATCACGTGGATTGTTATTTTTCGTTTCCCTCGAGAGAGTTTACCAGTCCGATTGGATCGATATGATTCACCGTTGGATTTCTTTTTTTTTTTTTGGCTCGGATTCATTTCTCATCGTTACATGTTTCTTCGTATATACAGTCGAATTTGGTTATAAGCAATCCTTCGGGGCTGTAGGGGAAAAAAAAAACGCCGAAGAGTCGTAAAATCTGGCTCCCCCACTACAGCGCATCAATGTAGCATTCTTAATGTGTGTGAGTGTGTCGGTGAAATGCGCAATGCTGCTGGTATAAGCAATTGGCTTGTGGTGGGGGACCGCGCTGAGCGGACTCGAAAAAAAATCGGAGGGGAAATTGCTTATAACCAGATTGCTTATAACCAAATTCGACTGTACTATGTTGAAATTTTGGTGGCGCATTAGATGCTTCCGCAGAACGCGCGCGTGTATAATAGCGTTTTCCACTGGTGCACCGAGTGCGCACCGACTCAAGTTTTTCGGATGAGAGTAAGTGAGACACATATATGTACTCAGCGCATCTCTGTCTCACTCACTCGCATGTAAAAATCTGCACTGAGTTCACTAGTGGAAAACGCTATAAGAAGAGATATACCGTCCAAGAAAATGTATTTTCTGAAAATTCCGTTGGATGCGCACTTGTTTAGCTTACGGCGTGCGTAACGGTTACAGAAATGGATACGTTTACACGATAGGACGAGAGCGATTGTTTTTCATTCCAGGGTTCTCAGTCGTTGGATTTAACGCTCACATGAGATTGACAAAAATTCCTTGAGGGGGTTCAAATTTTTTATAATTTTGAATTAGAAAAAAAATTCTCCTAGCTCCACACTTTGCACAAATTTTCTTGCTGATGAGCCAAAGGTTTTTTTTTGTTAACAGACTTTTAGTTACAATCGCGGTTGACATTGAATTTGGCAACAATCGATTGAGTGATTGAAGCTGTAGAAAATTTTTAAATTTTCAAAAAATTATCGTTATTGTTTCAAACGTCAGTGAAAAATTTATGTTCATAATTGTATTGTCATAGAAATCGAATTCAGAAAAATAGCGCGCAAATTAGAAATTCGCACGTTGCTTTTTTTTGCACTTGCTTTGAGAGGGATTTTTGTGAGCAAGATTAAATAATGCGGAAGCAATGTGCAAATTTATAATTTCTTTAAATTATAGAACAAGCTCTATGGGAGGTATAAGTTGTAAATCGTTATAATTTGATTTTTAGAATATTCTTTTTTGGGAATTAAACACTTTTGGTGGGCTGAATTGGCATGGAATGGCCTCATATATATATATATATATGTGTGTGTGTGTGTGTGTGTGTGTATTTAAAAAAATATTGTCTTTTCGAGGGTGACAACAGAATTAACAGAGAGTAAAAATACATTTTTCGAAGCGAAGAAGTTTTGAAACGGAAACGAGAAAAGCCAACAAGTTTGTTTTCTTATTCTGTTGTGTTCTATTCTCTCTCTCTCTCTCTTCGTTTTCAAACTGCGAAGTGCGTCAATGATAAGAGAGCTCCGTGGTCAAAGTATGTTTACATACATGATGATCGCTGTCAACGCTGATAAGGCAAGGCGAGTGCCGCAAAACTGGCCAATATTTCGCGTGGGATATATATATTATATATATATGTATATACATACATAGCTAATTCACTTTTTTTAATACTATATGAGCGCGTGCCAAGATCGTGAGATACGAAAAAAAATCGAATAAGTCAAATATCACAAATCTTTATCGTTTATACGTTTTTTTCATCTTCTTTATTCTCATTGTGATAATGCAATTAAAAAAAAAACATTAATCAAAAATTTGAATTATTTCCTATGGTTGATTCATCGTCGTATTTTAATTTTGTCGTTAAATGCTATTTTTTTAAAATTACATCCGCGTATTTTTGCATACTCATCGAGGAAGCTTGGTGTGAACTTTTTTTTTCTCAAATAAGTACTCGAAAAATCGTCAGGCTGCATGGATTTGCAGTGGGACCTCACAAAGCTCACAAGGAATTTTGACCCCCCCCCCCCTCAAATGACAATAAATTCTTCTACACGTAAAATAATTCCTCAAAGGGAAAAAATACTTTTGTTTTATTTCAAATAA
This sequence comes from Rhorus exstirpatorius, assembly GCA_963564615.1. Taxonomy (NCBI): domain Eukaryota; kingdom Metazoa; phylum Arthropoda; class Insecta; order Hymenoptera; family Ichneumonidae; genus Rhorus; species Rhorus exstirpatorius. Next base: position 18,392,797 of record OY751320.1, read on the forward strand.
ATTTCAGTCCAATGAAAATTTATCTTACAATTAAAACTAAAGAGAATTATGAATATAGCTTCATTCGAATCACATATTTTTTTCAAATATATTTAAACCGCGGAACTTCGTTTTTACTCAAATAAATATATTTTCTCGATGCGTATGGACAAGAATAGCAAAGAACCGGAAGGAAACATTGACGGATATTCGTGGAATCAGAGACGGAAGAGGGAGAGAGAGAGAGAGTAAAAAACGAATCTCTTTAATGTTTTTTTTTCTCTCTCTCCTTCTTATATTTGCACGACGCGTCCATGAAGCGGAAAAAAAAACATTGAAATTTGCATTGGGGACCATGAGCTCGATGGCCGAAGGCTATGTATAGTCATATCGCTATTTTTGAGAAGGTAAATTCATTTGTCTCATTATTTTGTATATTTTACGGATTTATTATTATTTTATGGAAAAAATATCCGTGAAATATACTCGATATATAATATTATATAATTTTCGTACATTCAACAAATGTATAACAAATATTTCACGTATAATTTTTTCCATACATATATATGTACATATATATATATATATATATATATATATTTCATTTATACGTAAATTTTCCTCATGGTACATTGAGCAGTAAATTCGAATGAATGGACTAGGAATTGTATTTGAATTTTTATAAAATAACAAAGGCAGACTGTGAGATGGCGAAAAAAAATAGCAATTTTACTACATCTGTCGTTGGCGTTAAATCTTTTTTTTTTTTGCTGGAGCACGTTCTCAGGTTTTATCACAACGTTGAGGTTTCTTTTAGGTGTTTGGGTTCACGCTACTTCTCCAACTCGTTAAACACTGTTGACTGATTAATTTTAACTTTTATTCTCTCATGATTTTTCTTATAATGTACGTTATAAGAGCCACTACGAATCTATTGGGGGTTTTCCACGAGTTCCCGCGTAGTAGTCCGAGAGCTTTCCCCAGCCCAGGAATTATATTGGTATAAGAAAATTTGTAATTCGAGCAGGGGAGAAACCCGAGGAATTTCCCTCCTTGGCCTGCTTCTCGATTTTACGTTCGCGTTCCATAAAAACCATTTTCTCGCAATATTTATAGACGTATATTAACATATATATGTGTGGGGGTGTGTGTGTGTGTGTGTGTGTACAGTAAAATCCCGGGGACTTATAGAGCTCGGGGCACTCTCCGGGCAGCGATGCTTTCTCGGCTCAGTCCTGCCGCTGTTCGACCAATCGGAGTCAAGCACCCAGGGCTGTATGCATAGGATCAGGGAGCCTTTAATTTTTGGGAATATATTTTTTGTCTCCTCGGCAATTAATTCTTTACACCTGATGCACATGCATTGACATTTATTATTATCTATGGATATAGCATGTAGATCACTCGAGGATAAAAACCTTTTGTAACAATGAGCCTGCGATTTTGTTAGGGCAAGAAGTCAACTGTAGTCAAAACCGTTCAGCCTTGGTATGGGTTTTTCCACGATACTGAATTTATAGCTTCGAAGAGGGATCTCCAACTCTTCGAAGGATAAACTCAGACACCCTTTTTCCCTGGCTGTCGGGAAGTCTTGAATGTTCCGAAAATATGAAGAAAATTATATTTAGGAAAGTCAAAGACCACCCTCTGGGTTATATGAAGTGTGACCCCCTGGGACGATTAAAATGGGACAACCGGGGAGTCATAAAACCTTACAAGACAAAGGATGGCAAGCAGAATACCTTTATGATCCTTTTTGTCAATTTCTCTGAAATATCTGCTATGCTCTCGATTTGACGTGCCCCATTGGCTTTCTATCCTCATTATTTCAAGCAGGAATAGGGGTCATAACGAACGGCATTAATTCTATTTCACGAAAATGTTTAATTTTTATAAAAATTCTCGTGTATTGTTGATAAAAAAATGATCCCCGGAATGAAATCGTATTAACGACGTAATCGTCGTTTACATACGATTTTACGTATTTTCACTTGCTATACAAAGTTGATAAGAAGACTCGTGACGCATTATCACGTGAGAAATTTCGATTTGGGGTGAGGATCACGATGGAGTCAAGCCAGCATGAATCTTGTGACTCGAAGATGAAAGAAAAATTACGAATTTTTTTCGAGCAACATTGATTTTTGTCGATTGATTTATTATTTATCGCCACTTCTTGTGCATTGTTACAATTGTTTTATTATTATTATTATTATTATTATTATTCAACCAATCACGTCTCACACCTTTAAAGTTGGAACCTGAATAAATGGCTGTTAAATTTATGAAATTATTAAAGAAGTGATTCGTATTTTATGTAGTTTCATGTATTAAGATTACAGTTCCTAATCATTTTCCGGATATTCAATATTTCGTAAGATAAACGAATTGTTATGAGCTTAAATAAACAACCCGTGTTCTCGATATTTGGAAAATTAAAAGTCGTGACATATTTTTGTTGGAAAAATTTTGAACTTAATAAAATCTGATCCCCCTTACCGATTCTCACGAAATTCAATGTCAACAATCCTTCAATGATGTTCCATTTATAGGGGGGAAAAAAAAATTATCCAGACATCTCAAAATTTGGAGAAAATTCGAGTTGTCAGAAATATTTCTTTGAAAATTCAAAATTCCATAAAATCTGTGAACCCTTTCAACGATTCTCGGCAAAATTTCATACTATAATCCTTCATTAATGATACTTCAATTCGTGGGGAAAAAAAAAAAAAAAAATTAGAACGATATTTTAAAATTTGGGAAAATCAGAGCTGTCCGGACGTTTTTAAATTTAAAATTTCACAAAACACGAATGCTCCAATCGATTTTTGCCAAATTTAATGCAAATCGTCTCACGATGATACACTATTCGTGTGAGCAAAATTAAGGATGATACCTCAAAATTTACAAAAGTCCGAGCGAACAGACATTTTTTTTTTCGAAAATTTCAAAGTCTCGCAAAGTACAGACCGTTTGAGCAATTTTTACGAAAATCTGAGAGAACGAATTGAATTTTTTAAGGTCAACACGCGCACACTTACGGACACTTTTTTTTTCCTTGATTACGATTTCTGGACATTTTGGGGTACATTTTGAACACATTGGACGGGGAAAAACTGCTGGAATATTTTTTTTCTTCTTTTTTTACCGTCACAAAGCTTCCTTCTGGATAGGAACCGGTCTAAACTGCATTATGTGTACGAATTAAAGTGTCGTGGGAGAATTCAGATCGTATTATAACACGTTACATTGGTCATCGAAATCCCGACAAGCACGCAGATCTTGAAACATCAAAGATCTCCCTATGGTCTCGTGAAAAAAAAAGTCAGCTGTTAAAGCAGCTCGCGTTCATCATTGCGTATCGTGCATCTTGTTCAATTTCGAAACGAAATCGAAACTGGCTCGAACCAGCACAAGCTCGACGTTACCCGAATCGAAACAAATGTGTATCCATTATAAACATCAAAAGACGTGTGTGTGGTATATGGCATCTCGACGCCGGAGTAATTAAAAAGAGAAAATTCCAAATGACCATCGTAGATGACTTTTAAATTACTCAAAACCGAGGTAGACTTTCGGCGCCAAATAATTAAAAAAAAAAATTCGACGTATTTAGTCCTTTATTATCACAGATCTATTATTCGCTCAGCCTGCGTACTTTTTTTTTAATTCTGTTAATTCTAGAAGCAATAGTCGATCGATAAAAATAATTTTCAAAGATATCTCATTATACTTACAAATATTTTTTTGACAAAAAAATTTTGATCCATTTTTGTCTTCGAGATATTCATGATTGTAATCATTTTTTTTTTTTAATCCGGATCGTAAAATTGTAAAAAATTGAAGGACGTATGGTGGATCGCACGTTTCTCGAGAAGATAAAATGATACGATTGATCGAATGCGCTGTACATAATACAGTGCCTTTGGGCGCACATTGGAATTAATCGAGGATTATTGTATCGAACAAAAGACACGGATTGACTTTATAAATGGTGTTTCTGGATCGTTCAAGGCTCGATGAGGACGATCGAGTCGCGTAAAGGAAGGGAAATTTAAAATGGAGAAAAAAAGGACCTTGTACCACAGGAAAGACCTCGCGATAATGTCTTCGTAGACATTTCCGGTAATTACCGTGGTCGTAGGATTTTTTTTTTCTTATTTAATTTTCCTCCTTCAAGGGGAAAAGCTTCGTTTTCATGAAAACGAAAATTTGAATTTGCAATTACAATTCGTTGAAAATGTCAGTGATTTTTATAAATTGAGAAATATTTGTCGGTTTGAAATTTTGGACGATTCGATTTTTCGTTTGTTTGTTGTAAAATCCAATTATTATTTATGTAAAACTTGCAATATTTGCATTAAAAAAAAAAAAAATAGACGCGATGGAGAACAGGTAAAAATTAAGTCCTGTAGATTGAATGTACATTTTTTTTTTTTTTTTTTCATTGACACGAAATTCTCTCGCAATCTTCAATTCCTGTCTTTATTTGTTCATTTAATTCTTTACCATCGAACTCATCAATGTTACTATCAATATTTAATAACAATAAAAATATTATGATAAATTTTAACGAATACTTTTCGAAATAAATTTTTACCATTTTTTCAAAATCGCGGAAAAGACAGAGACATAAAAATTAAAAAGTATTTATAAAAAAATTATTTTGAACGCTTTCCCTCGTCTGAAAATATCGACGTGTTTTTTTTTTTTTGTCAAAATCGTTACTTTTTTTTCTCTCGTTTGACAATTTTTACAATTCTATAATTTTTCCACCGTTTCTCTTGATTTGTCAACGACAAAATTATATGAAAATTAAAAATATATTTGGTTATCTTGATTGAGGAAGAAATGAGGCTCCAATTTTCTCATCAATTTACGACTCCGATGGCCAGACATCGACGATCATTCGTAAACAATTTAATGTCAGAGTTATGATTTTCTTAATTAAAAAAAAAAAAAAAACGTTCACGTAAGACTAAAAAATCTCTCGCCGGATATCGAAACTAATTGTTTCATTATTATTGTCAAATTTCGGTTGAACCAAAAAAAAAAGGAAAAAACTTAACTCGTCTGAGCAAAGCAAAATGAAATTAAATCCATCCGGGTCGATCTTAATTTGGCGATGAATTATTAAATTTTTCAACATCGAGTAAAGTTTTTTTTTTTTTTTTCCATCGCAACGTATTTGTATAAATTTTTCATGGACTACGCATGAAATTGAATGATTTTTTTTTTCCACGGATCGATCAAAGTCCAAACTTCGCGTCCGGTCGGTATATTCGATAACATTTTCGTGCATCCACAGACACGAATATATCCATGTATATAATTATATATATATGTGGCATTCCAAGTCGAATCACGTGGTCATCGGCCTGATCTCCTCGGATTCAGTTGAGGATTTTTTTTTTGGCATATTTTGGTTAAAAAAAAGGTAATTTTTTCAGATTTTTATCACTCGTTTTACCTAAATTAATTTTTTTTTCCATAACTTTTGAGGTAAAAATAAATTAGGCCCAGGTTTAAAATTCTGAAACGTTTTTCATAGAATCTAGAAATAAAAAAAAAAGTACTTTTATTGCAGTTAGAGAGTGGGCTGATGATAATTTATATTTTTTTCTCAATTAAAGAAAAAAAATTATTATCCAAATTTTGAAAAATTAAAAATGTCAATGACAGTTTATTGTAGAAAAAAAAAAAAGAAAAATAAAATTTTTACCAAGAAACATTTTATTTTTTTTTTTTTTCTCTACAATAAACTATCATTGACATTTTTAATATTCCAAAATTTGGAAAACAATTTTTTTTCTTTAATTATAAAAAAAATATAAATTATAAACAAGTAAAACAAGTGATAAAAATCTGAAAAAAATGACCTTTTTTAACCAAAATATGCCAAAAAAAAAAAATCGTCAACTGAATCCGAGGAGGTCGGGCCGATGACCGCGTGATTTGACTTGGAATGCCCCATATATATGTATATGCACAGCATATTTAATTGGAGTCGTGAGGTTCACACACGTGTCCTCGCTCTTCTTTCCCCCCCGACTTCTTGGCAATTAAAACAATGAGAATTTTTGTAATTCAAAGGACAATTTGATTGCCTGATGAAAAATCTCATTATCATTCACTCGAATCGATTTTTCGTGAAAAAAAAAAAAAAAAAAAAAAAAATCATCATTCGTGTATCTGTAACCGGTCGATGAGTGAATTAAAAAATTGCTAACTCATAAAATGACAAATTGGATAAATTAAGTGATAGAATTTCCGATTAATCGTTAATTCTATCAATTTATTTGCACGAATTTTCCCCATCGTGAGGAATCATCACTTGAGATGGAATTTGAAAATTTGAAAAAGGGAAAGTCGAAAGCATAAGACGACTTTGCCGGGAGGGAGATCCATCGGCGGAGATACATCGAGAGAATTTCTTTTTTTTTTTCGTACCCCTGCCGTCTGCATTCCGCGAGACTTCGCAGCCAACAACCTTTCGAGAGCTCTCGCAGAAGTACAGCACTGAAATTCCTCCAGCACTCTGGGCTGCTCTCTTGACTATATGTATACGTAAAATAAAAGGCAACTGCGTAGCAGGACACTGCCTCAAGAGGTACGTTATTACCTGAGATAATATATTACATATATATACTTTTTTCAAACTCAATAATTATTAATTATTCACAATTAATTAATAATTTCGTTATTAATTAATCATTTTTTACGCCCAAAAATCATTTGATGCAATATCGAGTTATTCCAAACGTACTGATTTAATTGTCAATTTGAAAAAAAAAAACACACACACTGGGTAAGTTGTAGCGAACCAAAAAAAAAATGTCAATTTAGCAAAATTTTTCATTTAGTTTCGAAATATTTCGAAACTACAATCATCCCGAAGTTTTCTCCGATGAAGGAAAAAATCAATTAACTCAATTGGTCTGCTCAAAAATATTCGAAACGTTTTAAATATGCGGTTTAACAATTTATCGTTTATGCACCTGCGAAATATTATGAGTAACATTTTATTGTAAATAAACTGATAAATTGGCGTTATTGAAGATTTTTAAATTTCGAGCTTGAGATATAACGTTGAAAAATTGATTTTTCAAAATTTTTTATGAACCTTATATGGAACTATCACGTAAAAAAAATGCTCAGTTGAACATGGTCGTTCATGATAATGAACTTGAAGCATTTTTTAAAATTTTTTGCTTTAAAAAAAAATTATACTAAAATCTTTCAAAAAAATTATACTCGCGGAATTTATATGGTACCCGTGAGTGTTTTTTCTTTAAGTGTGACCGTGATAAGGTCACTAAAGGGTCCCCCTTCGTTCGACCGCATGTATAAATGCTAATATGTGCTATCAATGAAACTGTGGTCAAAGACGGAAATATTCCATCATCGATCGGATGTCATTTTTCTCGCTGACCCGTGCATCCATTGAGCGTGAAGCTTTAATCGCCAATTCAACTCGAGATAAACTACAGTTCATACATTTTTTTTTCACGCATGTTATATATTTCAGAAAGAAAAATGACATATACGTCGCGCTCCATGTCAACTCAGCCGCCCCGTTTTTTTTTTTGGCCTCGAAAAAATTATTCAGTATGGGCATTTCGAAGGACAATATATCTATGACGTTTCACTAAAATTTCATCCCCCCCCACTAATTATTCATTAATCTCGATTAATCATTATCTCGAGAACCAACAATAGTTGGTTCTCGAGATAATGATTAATGAATTCTCAATTTTGTGAAAATCATAACTTAGCAACTGCTGATCGGATTTAAACGATTAAAAAAAGAATATTTTTTATTTTTTTTGCCCTTTTCGAAAAAAAAAAAAAAAATATGCCGCCATCGGAGAAAAGCCCATTAGACATTTTTCGATTTTTTTTTTCTACGAAAGGGCCACCCGGAATTCCACTCACTATTGTTTTTTCCTGATAGAGCGGGGCAATTTTTTTTTTTTGTCATTTTACCCCGAAAACTGTCTAACGAGCTTTTATCCGATGATGGCAGCTTTTTTTTCGAAAAGGGCAAAAAAAAAAATTAAAAAATATTCTTTTTTCAATCGTTTAAATCCGATCAGCAGTTACGATGTTATTATTTTTACAAAATTGAGAATTCATTAATCATTCTCTCGAGAACCAACAATAGAAGGGGGATGAAATTTTGGTGAAATTTCATGGATATATTGTCCTTCGAAATGCCCATACTGAATAATTTTTTCGAGACAAAAAAAATTATTCAGTATGGGCATTTCGAAAGACAACATATCCATGATGTTTAACTAAAATTTCATACCCCACACTAATTTTTTTGAGACAAAAAAAAATATGTATACTTGAAATTGATTTAATTTCAATTCAGTATATTATAATTATATATATATATATTATATAGTATATTATATATAGTATAGTATACTATTATTACAGTATTATAGTATACTGTACTATTATTATAGTATTATAGTATAGTATAGGATACTTATATATGTATTATGTATAATATATTATACATTATTATATTATGATTTAATATATTTAATTTATATATTTTTTCGCCATAGGGAAATTTTTTCTAAATTATACACACATACACTCATTTGCGAATATATTTCACCAACCTAAATTTTGCCTAAACAAGTAAATTCGAAGCGCGCAATTTTGCAGTTTATCGAATTATCGACATGACATTCTTCACACTTTCGTTTTTTTTTCTTTTGTTATCTAAGCGTGTCCAATAATAGAACCAATGCTCTTTATCATTCTCGAAATATTTATTTCACGTTTCTTATCCGAAGAAATTCCTCGTTCCTTTACATTGATCAATTCATCGATAAAGACACGAAAAACGATCGATTCAATTATTATCGTTTGTTTTTTTTTTCCCCCTCGTATACTCTTTCCTCATAACCCTTCGCGGCCAGTTCATGGTGCATGAACAGGCGGAATATTTTGACGATAAGTAAATGTTAACGAAATTTATTGTTATCGATTATTGTCGAATTTATCATTGCGATAAGAGCCCCATCAACGAAGATCTTCAGTTTAGAGCTGCTCTCATTGTAACGTCAGTTTTCATGCATTTTCATCCTTTTTTTTTTTCTCTTTAATGCACGAACGAATAAAGAAAAATCGTCAATCACTCAACGAGCAGATGATAAATAAATTATTTTTTTATTCATAAAATTCTTATAAATTTTTATAACAGACATTTTTATGCATAAAAGATGTTTTAAAATCGTTGCTCGTTCGTTATAATTCGAAAATTCTAACGGTTAATTATACCACGGTCGCCTGAACGACAATCGGATAACGGAAAAGATTAATAATCGGGTTAAAAAAAGAGAATATATCGTTTCTGGAAGTAAATTTTACTAGCGCAACGACATCCAGTTACTTTCCGTTTAAAATGCGAAAATGTCTTATAGATATACTGAAAAAGATATACCTTCACAGCATGGCTTTTTCCATCCGATATTATTTAAATAATAATAATAATAATAAAGAATGGCGATTTGACCTTTTGCCCTCGGCGTCTCGCTCTAGGGATATTGATAAAAGTGGGGGACCGTTAAAAAGGTCGGTTCTGGGTCGATCACAGAAAACCCGACGAAGAAAGAACTGAACATAAGAAGAAACAAAAATAAATATCCAAAGGTCAATAAAAAGTAAAGTATGATTGAAAAATTGACAAATATCACGCAAGGCAAAAGATACAGCTTCGACCAAACGAGAGTCTCTCGTGTGTGTGTGTGTCAAGGTCATAATGTTGTTAACCCAACGTGCGTTATTCGTCGTGTGAGATTACGAAAAAAAAAGGTCGTCAATGGCACACGTCGAACAGAGTAGTATCGTCACGTGAATTTTTGAAGGATAACGAGACCGAGGATGCACACAGTGTCGATGAGCTTCGATGACGAATCTCTCATTCGTCTATAGTAATGCTGAGAACGACCCAAAACGATCCTAGGCGGATTACAACGACGCATCTTACAGAAAAATTGGTCGTATTTTGGATTATACTTGTCTTTATTTTGGTCTAAGGTGCTATTTGGTATCCGGCAATTGGACATTAGGATATGAAACACACATGAGCAGTCAATTTGATCGATGCGGAAAGTCTTTGGGTTCGTCTCAAACCGACCAACGATTTTCTAGCTGACGCCCAAGGGCTCCAGAATTGTTCAGCATGTAGCATTGGAACTAGCGTGTGCTCTAGGATTACTTTGCGCAGTTGGGAACCTCCGCTGAATTTGGATACATAAAGGGGGAGAAAATACCCGAGCATATAATATGTTGCGGTTGATGACCTAAACCCGTTTGAGACTCGGCTGAACGACAAAAACTCCATTGACGTCAAATTCGAGCTCGGAATCACATAAATGCAGGGCTTCTATATATCACTAACACAGCGCTGGAGGTTTTTCATGGTCCATCATTGCTCGAACGGGACACACCTTAGCTAATGCCCTTATCGAAAATCCATCAGTAATCTTAGGAACATGATATAGAATAGGTCGAAATAATCATATGCCTTATTTTGGGCAAACCTTCATCAAAAATCGACTGGTATCCCGGCCCAAGTGAATCGGGTACTTGAATTGAACTGGGTCCTCTATCACGTTGGGTAAGTTAATTTTTTTTTCTATCAGACTGGATTAACAGAGCCCCTGTGACACGAACGAGGATTTTAAAAATCGAAAGAAAACACCCAAAACTTAATTAGGGCATGACAAATTAAATATCGACCTAGGCTCAATCCTTTCGTGTGTATTTTTTTTTTGTTCATACCTCTGGGAAATCGTCCATGGATGATCAAACCCGATATTTTTTGTGAAACAAATGTATCATAATGATTGTAAGCTGAAATTGCAAGTGATTAAAATTAAGGAATTTTATATATCTGACATTAAACGAACACGGAATATATAATATTGACGAATTAATAGTCAACTTTACGCGAATCATGTGTGAAAAAAAAAAAACAAATTGCATCATGAAATTGATATGCTGCATGCAACTATTCTAGGAAAAAAAGGCATCAAGTCAAAAAGTCCGATTTGAGGTAGGATAATACGAAATCTCAGCTTACCGAAATTGTCAATTGACTCGGCTCGAGATACAAAACTGTCAGATTTTTTTTTTTTTAATATTGAGTCATTCCTGCTGTTGAAGTATTTCATTTCGCGGAGTATTTCTGAACAAATTCTTGGTGTGAAAATACAGCCTCCTTAACAGCATATCGCTCCAGCTAGAGAATATTTTTGATAATCACTTTGCCTCGAATGGCCACATTACACTGCCCCTCCACCCAAACGTTCGAAAGATCCATAGGCCTGGACAGCATATATGGCTCCGAAAAAGAGACGGACCCTTGATTTATTTACTCCTGGTCGATGTCTCCGAGCCAGTGTGCACATACGAAAACTAAATTGGCGGTACGAATTTCCGCCAGCTCCTCTATGCGTATAAAATAAATCTACAACGAACGAACATCGCATTTGTACAGCACGACCTCGAGACTTTGTCCTGCGTCAGTGGATTTTTTTTTTTACTCATCGAACTTTGTACACTCAGAGCAATCGCATTATCCGTTGCACTCGTGTCCAACGTTATTACCTATATATACATCGACGGATATGTAAAAACTTATGATGTTTCCGAGCACAAACGAATTCACGGAGTCGTGCGTTTGCTAATGGGCCGAGTTAAGATCACGAAAGGCGCGAATCAGAGCGCGTCCCGATGACAAAAATCACGAGTATGAATGACGCAGTACACCTGCCAGGTGTTCGATATACACAATATGAAAAATACAATTGTTTGCTTTCAGATCGGCTGGAGTCTCGCGGTTCGTTCTCCCCCGTAAACACCCTTAAATTTTAAATTCTGAGGGGGGAGAAATTGATTATCCGTAAACGCATACGGAATGTGAATCATTGAAAATCCAGAAGAAAATCAGGCAGAGATGTAACAAAAAAGGTGTCCGTATTTTGGACCAGAGGACGCGGTTTGATGACAGGTATTGCTTGCGTCTGGAATATGTCTTGTTAACAAAATCCATGTGAATATCGAGACAATAAGCCGCACCTAACCCTATCATCCGCGTTGAAACAAACGCTCTCTCATTTCGGCGCAAACGATAACACAATTTCCTGCACTGGCCGAATGTCCCTGTAGCTAAAAGTACAGTGCCTCGAACCCAGAAAAAAGATCTATAGTTGATTAAAATAGAGTCTATTCTGTTCTGAATAAATTTTTTTTCTTTGTCTCACGGCCTAATAGGGCTCTATTTATTGTAAATATTTTTTTAAAATTTATTCGACTATTTTTGCCTAGTTGGCAAAAATAGTCCAGTTATTTGGACCGAACAACTGTTTATCGAATTCAACTATATTTTTTTATTGCGAACGTATGAAATGTTTATTTGAATCAACATTTTTTTAAATTTTCATTTACCAAAAATGCATTTGACTCAAATAAATATCTATTCAAGGCAACTATATTATTTTTTGCAAACTTTTTTATTCCAAAATATAAACAAAAACGAAACATATCATTTGAAAAATGGTTACATATACGCACATAGAAGAGTTACACTGGAACAAAAAAAAATCCTGCACCGATTTTTCTCGATAGGATTTTTCCTTCTCGACTGGGATTCGAAACTGGGACCTACACCTACCTATCCTACATATCTACCTAACACGCTACCCACTACGCTATCGACTGTTTATTTCTTGTATTTGACTCGGCAGAGAACATTTGATCGGTTGTATGTTGGGAGCTACTCAAAGGATGGTGGCTGTCCCATCTTCTGCCTTTTACTTCGTATAAACATGTCGGTTTTGAAAGATATTACTAATTGTAAATTGAATGTGGCGAATTCAGTATGGCGGATCGAAAATTCTAAAAATTCCATAACTTGTCAGATTCACTCTAACTATATATTCAGGGGTTTTTTTTAGTCGGTGAATACGAATTTGAGGTAAAAATTACAAAACTCTATATGGCGGATCCATTATGGTGGATCGAAAATTCTCAAAATTCCATAGCTTGTCAGATTATGATTGAACATTTCCAATGCATCAATTACTGCAAAAATATGCCGAACGAGATGCAAATAAAACACGTACATGATCCAAGGGAATTGAGATAAAATGCACAAAAAAAGTAAACTGGATACACGAATATAGTTCATTTAACTACATTTTTTTTTTTCTGGAATGAAAGCGAATGAAAAAATGTAGTAGGAGCAAACAAATTTTTTATTACTTTACTCTTTTAAATTAATATTAATTCGAATAAATTAATTAATTAGAGACAAGTATCGTACAATATTTGAATCAAGTAAATATTCGTTTGGATTTAATAAAATTCTAGTTGTTTCAAAGAAAGAGAAATTGAATATATAAATATATAGTACATTTAGCTAGATCCTTTTTCTGGCGTGTCTACACATTCCAAAACTGAACACAGATCCAACTCGGCTCATGCAATTCAACACCGAAAAACCGTACGCCTAATCAGCTGAACATAGAAAAATTCGACAAATCACTAAACCGTAAGAGAAAAACTTTCTCCAGCAGCAGAGACTTGGCCGAGAAAAAACTAGACACACAATCGACTCGTCAGTACAGAAAAAGTCGACGATGCACCATCAACTTGCCACAATAAAACTGGATGCACCGCCAACTGGGCTTAAAAAAACTCGACAAATCGCTAACTCATCGACACATCTTATGGGCCATCTCAAGCCGAGCGGGCCGAGTTACAGGAGGGTTTTTCTGTGGCGTGATGGCCCCACAAGAGGAGAGTTTTTTGCGTGTCACGTTTTTTTATGCCGAGTCGATGGTATACGTCAAGTTATTTTATCGTAGTAAATTGATGGTGCGTCGAGTTTTTCTGAACAGAATTGGTTATAGGCCTATAGTTTTTCTCCAAAGCGGTTCAGTGATGTGTCGATTTTTTTTCTGTCGTACAGTTGATTATATGTGTACCAGTTTTTCGGTGTATAATTGCATGGGCCGAATTGGATCTGCGTTGAATTAATATCTGTAGAAACGAAGAACTGCTGACATCCAAAACGATCCTTCCTAGCTAAAAGAAAGCTAAAATGCCACATACAAAAGTCTCGAATTTCTCCACAAGTTTTTTTTTTTCAATTCTGGTATAAATATTAAAAAAAGGGCAATCTTCTATCTTTCGTACAGATATACCCACCGAATTCTACAACCGCTTACCCTCCTTTTATCGGTCTTATCTCGCGTATTATCGCTCGCGCCTATCATATATACTCTATATATACGTTATATATATTATATATATTATATATATATATATTATATATATATATAATATATATATACGTCTATATATATATATATATACGTTGGTGGGATACTACGCATATATGCCCCGGTTGCAGCCACAAATAATTTCTTCTCCACACACAGCTTGGACTATATTTAAACGTGGCACGAGTCTCAACACGGGTAAATTTGAATTACACTTAGCAAAAACTCTTTGACGTCCACGTTTTTTCTTCTTCCATCCACGAGTATAGAAGCGCCAAAAGCCTAGAAGCTCTTTCTCTCTCTCTCTCTCTCTCTCTCTCTCTCTCTCTCTCTCTCTCTCTCTCTCTCTCTCTCTCTCTCTCTCTCTCTCTCTCTCTCTCTCTCTCTCTCTCTCTCTCTCTCTCTCTCTCTCTCTCTCTCTCTCTCTCTCTCTCTCTGTGAATGGCGTGGTCCTTCCGTATGTCAGTCAGGCACGAAATTTGGGGGTGATAATGGAGAGTGATTTATCCTGGAAATCGCATGTTAGGAATCTATCTCAAAAAGTTAATTTTTCCCTCCACAAACTGAAATTTCATCGAGCGGCTCTTTCCCAGGATCTTAGGGCGTCCTTGATTTCCTCGCTAATTTTCCCCATCCTTGACTACTGCTGTCTAGTCTACCATGACCTCACGGCGGAGCTTAACTTGAAACTCGAACGCCTTATTAACTGCTGTATCAGGTTTATTTTTGACCTCCGGCGCGATGTACATATTACACCGTACAGGCGGCGGCTTGGATGGCTGTCCGTTAAGGCAAGGCGGTTGTACTTCCTCGGGATTAATACGTTCAATATTCTCCGTCAAAAAGCGCCCCCGTACATTCTCGAGCTTTTTGCTCGAGCAACTATTAACCGCGATCGTACCCAGCGAAGACCTCCTTGCACTTTCCTTATCCCTATCCATCGAACAAGCGCATATCACCACTCGTTTTCTCTCTCCGCTACGTATTTCTGGGAGTCGTTACCCAGCCAGGTCACAAACTCCTCTAGCTTGAATATGTTTAAATCTCGTCTCTATGCTCACCTATTCGATCAGGATCTAGCCGAGTAATCTCGCATTATTGTAGTTTGTAGTATTTAGTTTTAATATTACCTTATTTTTAGTTACTTTTTATCTTTACTGATCTTATTACTGTTTATTTTCTCATGCCATATGATTTTGCACTCACCGGTTTGCTGCGCTTTTCTCGCTGGTTTTTATTTATATCTTTTGCCAAACTTTCTTTATTTTCATCCATTATTCATTATTGTTATGTATGATATTTTTCTCTTTTCTCGCACTTATGTATTATTTTGTTATTTTTGTTTTTGCCAAAGGCGTGCCACGGCATAATAAATAATCAATCAATCAATCAATCAATCTCTCTCTCTCTCTCTCTCTCTCTCTCTCTCTCTCTTGGCTATGGCATACATGCTGTTTCATCAAGAAGACAATGATTTCGCGCAAAGATCATCACTTTTTCGTGTGACATTTGCGCGAAAGCTGATCGATGTTCAATCGATCGAATTGAACCGCGATCTTTAGACGAACCCTGCTCGCGCTTTACGATTCATTCACGTGCGTTTCACGTGAACGCAGTCGCATCGATTACGAGAGCCCCGTCGCACACGCCGTTCAGTTTCGTATTCAATTTAATAGGTCATGACCCCCTCCCCCCGCTCTCCCCCAAGCGAGGTTACCGATGCTTGGTGGAGTCCGCAGTTGCGGGAAACGCGAGTATTCATTGTGTGCATTACTCGTAACGCCATCAACTATAGCGGTCACTATAAATGCATTCGCGACAAAGAGTCAGGAAATTTGGGTAGCCCTGACTTTCAAATGACGAGATTCAGTGGGATTGGATGAGTTTGCAAAGTTCCTTGTTATCCCAAACTCCAGTTTGCCGCTTGCAGCATATACGGACGGAAAAGCAAGGATATGATATCTACAGCAAGTACAATATTTCACCACCCCGAGCGCTGACAATCAATTTCCGCATCGAACGCGCATGAACAAAGACTGCTCGCTTCCTGAAATTCCTCCAATAACATAATAATTGCTCGTAAAGTTTCTCTCATTCCTGGCAAGATCTGGCATTGAATCAGGCGATTCAAGTCGACCGAAGAAGCAAAAGAAGCCTCGCGAAAGAGAGAAGGCATGACAATCGAATCTTTGCACGGAGACAAAATGCGCGACGTTTGTGAAAGATCGTAATTTACGATTCGTCATTGTTTTTTTTTTTTTTTTTTTTCACTTCTCCCCTTTTGTTTCTTCGATTCCACCGTGACCGCGTTATCGCGTCCTTGTGTCAGGCCGTTTGCATCGCCAAGAACCGTTCATAGCTGACAAACAGTCGATTGGCGTGTGCGTACTTGACATTGCATTTGCGTAAAAAAGAGAGAGAGAGAGAGAGAGAAAGAAAATAAAAAAAAAGTCAGGGTAACAGAGTGCAAAGCCTGGAAGATTCTTGCGTCAATTGCACACAGTCCAAAATCCTCATAACAGATGCTTTTTTGTTATTGTTGTTGATCAAATATGTTTATTTTTCCATTTTTAGTCAATTACCGCACAATTTTTCTACTAGATGAAATGATAAGGGGGGGGGGGGGGAGGAGAGAGAGAGAGAGAGAGAGAATAAAGATTGATAATGAGTAAATGTATGTGTATAAAAGATGCGATGAAAGGCCGTTGCCATCGGGCGTATATATAATTAGAATAACTATTAATAAAGAGACGAACAGTCGCACATATCGGAAGGAATTACATCAGAAGACGGTGCGAGGGCGAGCGAGATACTGGCGCAATTATTGTTTTCCTGCCTGTTTGCCGACTCTCGGGTCTCGAGTTCAAATTGCCACCGTCATCTCGATCCTCGCGGGGGGTTCACGATAACCTCGCCCCCATCCCGCGCAAAGTTGTTTTGGTGGAAAATTATGAATTTGTTGGAGGAAAGAGTTCGCGATAAAAAGCATCGATTGCCGCGGGAGTATTTCATCAGTCATTATAAGACGTATACATAGTATGGCACAAACATACGACAGCTTGAATTATGATGAAAGATTGAGAAATATAATCATGTTCACGATGATCGCACGCGATGCATATAGAAATTTTATTCGCGTGTCTAAAGTGTGTTTGGACTCTATCTGGGACAATGGTATGATGGGTTATCGAGGCCTTTATGAGAGCTGTTCAGCAGGCTAATTCCGAATGTGACCAACCAATCAGTCTGTACAGTTTGGCCACAGCAATGACATCAAAATGGAAAATGAAAACCTGTCAGCCGTTATTTTGCAGTTTCAGATTGCGCTGCCGATCTTCATTTGTTCAATAACGATTGTCTCCTATAGGGCTAAGACGGACTCACCCAACCGAAAGAGTGTATCAAGGAAGGCAGGAGTCTCGCTGAAGGCCGGATGTTTATCAAAAGTATTCGTTTCAACAAGGTGCATTGAAGTTAGCTAAAGAAACATCAAATGTCCGACTGAAAGCTACCTAAAAGCTGTCAGGCCTCCGAGAACTTGACTTATAGAAGCATCATGGGCCCTCCATGTCGAACCTAAATCCTTCAAGATGTTCCAAAGATATTCAATATATGTGCATGTTTAAGGCTATAGGAGATTACTCGAGCCCCAAGAAGAAGTTCTGTCTGGTTGATGGATAGCTTTCAGGCGTATATGTGGTAATCATTTAGATAGCTGGACAAGAATGGCTACCAGAGTGGAGTAATCTATTGCCTTGCTGCACTTGGTTCCAATGGATTCCATGCAAAGAATCATATTCGGCAGCCTTGGCCGACTTAACCAGCCTTATACCCGAATACTTTATTATGCCTATACGACCTACAAATATTGCAAGGACCGTTGCTGGATAATGTCATTTTCATCTGGATACTTTCCCATTAGGCTCGAATCTAGATGCAGTTTGGGGGGGGGGGGGGGCACACAACCGAACGACGGAAGCTAAGCTATATACCGTAACGAATATATATATGTATTTCCGTCTTCAAGAAAGCCTCACTGGCACAATCGTGTACCAAAAGGTTTGAAGAATGGTGTGGGCAAGTTTCCAAAAAACAAAAGTAATGTTAACGAGGATGAATCTAGACTGCAAGGCCTTGTATTTGATCTTGTAAGTACTGATAAATGTATACACCGATGATAGCCTAGTTTTTGTCGATAATTCATGAGTCATTCTTCCGCGCAGGTTTTGGTCTTTAGATCGAATCCGTAAAGTAGTCCGAGTGATATGAAGGCAACAGGCTACAATTAGGTGATAAATTTGATTGACCACGATGTTTTACCTGAATCTAACGTAAGTGTTTAAGGCACTCGAAATTGCCTGTTGTATACGCATGCTCCGAAAGTGCATGCGAAAAGGGGGGGCAGTCGATTAGAAACTAATTGTAAGAAGTCCAGAAGACAAGAGAGAGAGAGAGAGAGAGAGAGAGAGAGAGAGAGAGAGAGAGGCTTTGGTGGCGATAAATGTACACACGCGCCAGACGATACGTGTTTACCAGGAAAGTAAATGGATAGGCCCGGATCCAATTGTGTCTGCGGTTCGTTATGGGCTGAATCCAGTGCGACTTGTTGGTGAACAAAAAAATAAGTATACGCGTATATCTACTTGTGTTGTCCGCTGGAGATCGTGAAAGAGCTGCGGAGCTCCAGAGTCTTTTGTGCCTATAAGCTTTATATCAGCTTTGTTATATAAACGTTATATCAGAATATACGCCTTCCATTCAGTCAAAACAAAAAGCGATAAGAGGACCCCACACAACGAGGGCTCATCCTTTCTGTAGCTCGGTGTGGGATCTCTCGTTGCAGGTATATATACCGGGATACACGTGGCGGTATACATATAGTACATGACACCGCAGCATCTGAGAAAATGATTCCAAGAGGCTAATCCAAATGTCGGGGCATCGTCTCCGTTGTTTAATTTCGCGATCGCGCACTCGGACTCGAATTCTCTCTCGTCTAGACGAGATAATATACGAGGCCTGTTACAACAATGAGATTCCGTTTTATGGGATCACAAAATTCAAACTCTTTCCGCCAACCAAGCTCGGATTAATGCCAAGATCACTCCGGGCAATGTGCGAGTTATATTCTTGTTTAAAGAAGACAGCAGCGAAAAAAAGTTCACGAGTGATCGCTCGTTTCACACGCGAATCGAAGAAACAATATCTTTCAGTATGGGTTTATTATCATTCGGGCATGATATATATTATGTCCTGATTTGGGTCATTGAGCGAGTTTTTTTTCTGCCCAGAGGCAGAATAATTAGAATCAAAATAGATCAAACAGAACGAGCTTCATCTTGTGCTGGTCGTTAAAAAAAGTCTCCAAGTTCGATGGTTTTTGATACAAGCATCAAGGTTCGACCGATGATGAATTTAATCCCTAAACTTTGCACTATATTGTGGTCGAAATGATACTGCGCTCGCGATGAAAAATGGGAATTACATGAGAAAAATAGTGCGTGATATGAAAGAGACAGAAAGAGCTGCGATTAGGGCAGTGAAATGCATTTAGTCATCTTTTGTAGGTTTTATAACCATCGGACCCTTGAAGCATGACACTCTAAATCATCGAATTAATTCTAGTTTACTTCAATTTTCTTTTGCATCGTATACTTGACACACTGGGGTCCCAGGGATCCCACTCCGATTTCAACTATACCTACCCCTAAAATGGACACAATTCAGTTTGTTTTTTTTTTTCTCTTATCGATTGAGAATCGATCAATGGCCATAGGCCTATACTTTCAAGAAGTCGATATACAATAAAGGAGCTCTGACGAATACAAGAATCTCGATTTTGCACATTTCGCTGAGGTCCCGGAGGGACCCCAGTATGTTGACCTATTTTAAAAAGACGTTCAGTGGATAAGTTTATAGATTTATGTGAAATATATCGAAACATCGTGATCACGTATTTCAACAAAATAAACACTTCCACGATCGAGTCAATTCGAATGAGCGAAGAGCGTGGTCATCTAACGCAACAAGATCTTATGCACAAACTTCCGGGGTTTCCTATTCAACATCGGTTGGGTATGTACAGCGACCAACTTTGACTGTACTCTTTACAAATCTTGGAGGTTTAGCTTTTGCTTCGAGCAACTTTATACAGTTTATAAGAAAAACACAAAGCTGGATGAGCATGGAAGTTTGCTGCTTCGACAGAATCATTGACAGCTGACAGAGAAAAAAAAACTTGAAACTGCTCGTTGGTAGAGAGAGCTTTTGGGTCAGCATAAGGCCATTCAACAGAAAGGACCTGATCAAAATAATTCCTCTGTCTTCTCTTTGATATTGTAGAATGTTTAAAAAAATATATATATTACAGCCAACAGGCCCCTTCTTCGTGGAGCCAAAAAAAAAAAATCCCCTAACTATCTGTAACGACGTTTTTTTCGATCACGAAAAATTTCCATTTGTAAAATGTAGATTGCGCAGGGTGGAAACAACGAAGTTTCAATGAACGGGGCTAACTTTTCACGATCGATGAATCAGGCCGAAAAACAGCATTGAACCCTGGCCAAGGGAAAGTTTAAACTCAAGACCACTTGAATATTCGATATCTTTTTAAGAAGACAGCGTGACAAAAATGGTAATTTTTTTTTTTTCAACACGAGCACCGACAAACGGCCTGAGGCTAATTGGATCGAAAATTATTCGCTGACTATGCTAATCTGACGTCGTTTTGATGAAAGAAAAAAAAAACCGAAGAAAACTCGTCTCGTATTCGTGAGTCCTTTTTTATATTCGATTTTTAGTGGCGCCAAGCTACAGGCGAGAGCACTGAATTTAACACGGAATATGAAACAATAACGACACTGCTGAGTCATATACGCGGTGTTGGTTTACGTTGAGATGCAAAATTTACGATTTACGACCCTCATCAACTCAGCAGACGAAACTCTCCGAAATATATTTACTCTTAACCAAAATTAGGTGCTTTTTCTTTTCATTCTAGCCAATAATCGAATTTCAAAAGTTCTAGCATGATATGAAGGCATAGCAGAGCATTATCTCGGTATGAACTATAAAGATTTTCCATTGGATAAGATTTAATTATTTTTTCAAGTATTTTCAGGACGTATAAAATTTGACCCAATATTATAAGTGGAAGCCTTGAATTTAAATTTTTTTAAATTTGAACGAAAGCATAATCTAGTATAATCGAAATACTTGGATTCACGTAGGTGCTTTTTTTTTTTTTAGGTGCCAAGTTTATTATTTTTGTGTTTATTGTTCCGTTATAGTCAATAATCGAATTTTTAAAATTTCTCTGCTGAGTTGACGAGGGTCGGGTGGTGCTGGTGAATAAAAAAAAAAGTGTAGGGTCGCCAAAATGAATTTTGCTGAGAGTCACAGCTCGTTGGCTGTACACATGCACACACAAATATATATATATATATATATATATATATAGTCTGATTTACGAGCGTAATAACACGAGAGCTATGCTTTATCACTGTCAATGGCAATTAGCAAGGGTAATTTTTTTTTTTTTTTATTAGTGCATCTATATACGCATACGACGCGATCTTGCGTCACAAGAAATTATGTTTGTTGTGAATGCAACAAAAAAAAAAAAAAAATTTTGCCAGGTCAATCAACCGAATAATATATGAGCTATTCCACGTGAAGTGGATCACCTCCAGATCTCATCACCTCTTCGATTTCATTTTTCTTCTAGGATTTTGTTATCCTATAAGAAAGTATCTTCACTGATTTATTTCAAATTTTTTCGGCCATCCGGTCCGGAGTTTAAAATTTTTGAAATTTCGTAATTTTTTACATCCGCGAATTTTGAATCGATGGTATCATCTCGCGATTGGAACATCGTACAAATATATAATCAAGATAGTCAATCGATTCGTATTGAATACAACTTTTTGAAAAAAATATTTATTTTTTTTTCCCGGAAAGCTTTTGTTTGCCAAAATTTGACTTGAAAATTGAAAACCAAATTTTCGTCAATTATGTCAGGTCGGAGAAGTTCGAAACATTTTTTTTTTTTTTTTCGGATTCTACGCATTTTTTCACGCTCGACTACGATTTAAATTCGATTTATTCGAATTTATCGATCTGAATTTATTTATTCGAATTGAACTTGAGGCTTGAAAGAGACAAAATAAAGAATATAATACAAGAATTGTTAAAAACGGAGCCGTGCATTGACAATAAGACCGTAATTACCGTAGCTTGAGCCTTTGAAAGGTCATTACTTCAAAATCTTAACCAAAAGATGGCGCTGAACGGTCCACAATTATATATATATATTCAAATGCGTTATACATGCAACCATTAGCAAGACGCATTGAAAAGTACTTCATACTTGGGTGCTTGAAAAAGTACTCGAAGTACAGGAAAGTACATGAAATTTTTATTGCAAATACTTTAAGCACATGACTTTACTAGTACTTAAGTACTTTACGTACTTGAATTACAGGTCGTGTAGTTGGAAATTCAAGTAAAATAATTGAAATACTTTTTAAGTACTCTGTACTTCAAGTTCTGCCCAGCTCTGTATTATATGTACATTATTTATAATTATATAATTTATCATTATAAAAAAATAATAATAAAATAAAATTGATATATAATTTAATATAAATACATGAAATAAAAATTATACCACCGGTGTCCATTTACTGAAGGATTTACGTTATCATTTGAGAGAAGGGGGAAAAAAAAATACACATATGCAACGAGACAATTGAGCGTTTTTTTGTGTCGATCGCGTCGATCTTTTGAAAGCTTCGAGATGAATTTCCAATAAAGATTTGACCGAAGAAAAAAAGCGTTGGCAGATTTTTTTTTTTTTTTTTCCTCGACGCAATCTTCGAAATGTTTCGAGGTTGTCTGAGCCTCGGGCATGTATAAAAAGAACGAAAAAAAAAAAAAGTTATGCAATTATCTGTCTGGTAAATATATACAGCGAGGTTCACTTGACGACGAGTTGCATAATTATTTCTATCGTATTTCATGTTCTTTTCATTTTTATTTCTCAGCGAGAGAACGTATTCGTGGAAAAAAAAAAAAATAAACAAATTTTATAGCATTTTTAAATTTTCGAAAAAATTAAAATTAAAAAAAAAAAACAATCCGTGATCAAAATTTCGAGATTTCGAGCTAATTCTTTGTTTTTTTTTTTTAATACGAACAAAGTATGATCCAAGAGAATGGTTTGGTGAGAATCGATAAAAAGAGATTGAAATTTTATCTGAAATTTTGAATAAAAAAAAAAAAAAAAAACGAATCTCCGGGATTAAATTTCGCAATTTTTTTTTTTACAATCGGATTTAAATTTTCGATGCAAGGGAAAAAAAAAACATTGAGGGACTCATTGAGCATTAAATTTGTCGACAACCGATCGGAGACTTGACATTTTTATTGAATTTTTGAATATTCCGAAAAATTTTCAATTTTCTTCGCTAGCTTTGAGTTATTCGGATCAAATTTAGTATAAAAAAAGAAATAAAAATAATTTAAAAAAAAGACGTACATACAGCACCGACACGTGCGGGAGTTTTTATTTTCCTAACAAGATATCGAAGAATCGTTATTATTTCGCCCACGTGTGTTATAACCATGATTCTTTGTCTCTGTCTAACGCAACCCCCCCGCGTGAAAAGTTTCGAGAGCACTCGCGAAGTTGAGAAGGTCCCTGACGTCGTTGATCAATGCGAATTAGCTTTATAATGCTAGTGGTGTGATCTCTCACTGTGGCTTATAGCGCCCGAGAGAGCATGTGTTGCACGTGTCGTTTGCTTGCATTATATACATGCATATACATACATATGGGGCTTTCCACGTCTGATCGAACTGACCAAAAGCCTGACCCTTCTCAGAATTAGTTCAAACTCTTTATGAAAACTTTCTGTTACCTGTCGAGAATATTTGCGATTTTTTTTTTTTTTTTAGATTTTTATTCGACGACGTTTAGACGTTGGCATTTGATGTATATGCGGAAATCGAGAATGTCCGAAGTTCAATCAAGTATAACTCGAAAATTATTGATTATATATAAAAAAAAAGTTACGTAAGTTTCAGTTTTGAGTGAACTTTACCCATCGTGTCACATTTTTCTCGCAAACATTTTTTTACTAATTTTACTAATTTTACTAATTTAAAGTGTGCAATTCGAGGGTTTTTCGATTTCGCTGATTACGAGAATTTGATGTAAAAAATACAAAATATAAAATGACGGAGCCAATTTTTAAAAATTAACGAATAAGCATAAATTCCCATGTAAGATGTTTCACGCGAATCCGTTGAATTAAAAAAAAAATTGTTTCCGCCATATTGGAGCCGCCATTTTGAATTTTGTATTTTTTACTTTGAATTCGTAATCAGCGAGCTCAAAATTACTAATATAGTTATTTTTTAGCATCATTAATCAAAATTTGTCAGAAACGAATTTATTATCTAAAAATTCCTATTTTTTTTATGTAGATTAGTTAATAACAATTGAATCATGTGCTTAAAAATTTTAACAGTGTACACCCTATAGTTAGAGAAACATCAAAGGAATCCAACAATAACAAATTTGTTATACTTATTCGTGCAGTACTTGAATTATTAAAATAATTAGCTTGGTTGATGATGCACGCAATGACGCCAAAGGGTCAACGGTAAAATATGCAAAAATTTATCGAGGACGCTGAAGGTTCTTAAAAGCTCAAGAAAAAAAAAAAAAATCATTAAGGGACTCATTGCGGGCATTAAATTTGTCGACAACCGATCGGAGACTTTACATATATATTGAATTTTTGAATATTTCGAAAAATTTTCAATTTTTTCCGCTAGCTTTGAATTATTTAGATCAAATTTATTCTATAAAAAAAATAAATAAAAAAAAACGTACATACAACACTGACACGTGCGGGAGTTTTTTTTCTATTTTTTTTTTTTTTCCCCTAACAAGATCGAAGAATTTTTATTATTTCGCCCACGTGTGTTATAACCATACGAATCTCTGTCTCTGTCTATCGCAATCCCGCGTGGAAAGTTTCGAGAGCATTTGCGAAAAATATTAGTTTTTGAAATTGTTCAAAAAAACGATGAAATTTTTTTCGCTCAAAATTTTCGAGGATATTCCTATCTTAGTCTTCAAAACTTGATAAAAAATGGGTAAATTTCATCACGGGCCGGGATTTGGTTTCCAAGTTTTGAAATTATTTCATACGATGTCGACGACATGCATTGTTGGAATGCAACGAAAATAGGTAAAAAAAAAAAAAAACCATTCCCAGTATTGTCTTGAAGTCGAAAATCCATTAAACCTTTTTTTTCGGTTTTTTTTTTCCGCGACCTAGAGCCTAAATATGACAGTAGAGCGTTGACAGTACTGGAAATTATTTTTATTTTATTTAAAAAATAATTTCCAGTACTGTCAACGCTTCACTGTCATATTTAGGCCCCAGGTCACGAAAAAAAAAAACCGAAAAAAAAAGGTTTAAAACGATTTTCGACTTCAAAACAATACTGGAAATGGTTTATTATTATTATTTTTTTAACCTATTTTCGTTGCATTCCAACGATGCAAATTTCAACATCATTGGACGACAGGACGACATGACACAACAGTTTTTGTACGAAAACTGTGAAAGAAAAAGCTCGTAATTTCGAAACCGAATCCCGGCTTATAAAGAAATTTAAACAAATTATTCAACACTACAATCTTCTAAATCCTCGAAAATTTTTAGCGAAAAAAAATTGAATCGTTTTTTGAAAAATCTCAAAAACTAATATTTTGTTTTTGAGTTTTTAAGAACTTTCCAGGGACCTCGATAAATTTTTGCATACTTTGGCGTTGAAGTTCACTCAAAACTGAAACTTTTTTATTTGTAACTTTTTTTTATACAATCAATAATTTACGAGTTATACTTGATTGAAATTTGCTAACGTCTAAACGTTGTCGAATAAAAAACTAAAAAAAAAATCACAAATATTCTCGACAACGGAAAGTTTTCAGAAAGTTTAAACTAATTCTGAGAGGGTCAGGCTTTTGGTCAGGTCGATCTGAAATGGAATGCCCCATATATATATATATATATATATATACATATATATATATCAATCACGAGTTGCTGATTCGAACCCTCTCGAAAGAGAATACGCGCGTGCATGATATTATATCCGCGATATTATATATATTATTGTGAAACGTGTTTTGCGATCCAGGGGGGAAAAAAGGAAAACGAAATACGATATTCATTCGGCGAAATTATCAATCATAAACAACAATTAAAGTTAGAATAACGAGAAAAAATGATTATTTTTAATAATAATAATTTATTGTTATTGCAATAATATTTATTATTATTGTTGCTATTTTTATTACTACCGTTGTTAATATTATTATTATAATTATAAATCCTGCATGTATATGGTAAGACGAGTAAATAAGATAAAATTTAAAAAAAATTGATTCAGGACATGTACTCACACTTGCTGCTAAAGCTGTGAGCACGATCGCGAAAATTGCCCGCGATGGATTCGAGCGAGCATTGCGGAGCAAAGTCCGGATCGTCAAGGTCGAAGGAGACGCTCTCTTCGAACTCCGTGAAAGCACCCTCGTACATGATTTACGCGTTGATCGAGATAATTTATATCACAAAAAATTCTATCACCGTCTTTAGTTTGTTTATTTATTTATTTTTACCCTGCTTCACCCCAAAAGTTTCCTGCGACATTGAACATGAAAATTTATCTTTTTCAATGCCAAAGATCGTAAATTCCCCATATTCTTATCGTCTCGCAGTCGTTTTTATTATTCCATACGAGGCACACGCTCCATCGTATGTATATATATATTTTTTTTTCGACGGGCTATGAATGACCCTCGGTATTTAAAAAAAAATCGTAATTTCTGTTGATTTTTGTGATTAGTCCTCGGATCACAATAAAATAAATTAATAAAATAAAGCGAATAAAAGCCCTTTAGAACGATACCCAGGAGAACAAAATCCTAAAAAGATTCAAATGAGAATCGGCATATCGTTTTCTGGCCAATTTTTTCAATGCTACCACTACGGAAAAACACATGAATATATCCACTATTTTTTGTCACGAAATTATATTTCACGTACATTTGAAAAAATTAAAAAAAAAAAAAGAAAATACCGAGGATCAAAAAGCCGCAGTTCGATTTGACGTGGAATGCCCCATATAGACACCAAATATATCACTTACCGGAGAGACGAAAGATCCTTTTTTCCAAGGAATATCCCGAAAGCCATATATATATATATATATATATATATATGTGTGTGTATACACGTGTAAAGTCCTTATTCCTTTTTCGCAGACTACGATTATACTATTTATCATGCACTCGCGAGTCACTTTAGCGAATTTAAGTATGTATTTTTTTCCTTTCTTTCACTATATCTCCGATAAGAGAGGCAGATAAGATTGTGTCGCGCAAGGTGGAATATACTATCCTCAACACTTCGCGATGCTCGGTGTCTTTTTTCCACCGTTATGGAATCGACAGTTTCACGGGGACACACCAATTTCGACTTATAAAGATAATAGCAAATATCCTGCCAACGTAAAAAAGAAAAAAAAAACAACGATCGTTTTCAGTCGTCGAGAAGTTTGCGCGTTGAAATTTTTTTTTTATAACGTCAACGAGAAAGAATAAACGACAAAACAGAGGATTAATTTAGGACAAAGTTATGTGATTATGAATATGTTCACTGTGGTCACACGCGCGTCCGAAAGAATATTTTTTTTTCAAAAGCCAACAACCAGCGCGAGATGTAAACGCGCGAGCAATGTACCAAGGTGTTAACGGTTGGACAACGTAGCGTGGAATGTTCAACGTGAAAATTGTTATAGCACACCACCACCGCTAGCCACCACGGTTATACAAATGCAATGACACGAAACTCGCGAACGATTACGCCACCGAGCGTTGGCGCGTTTTGTCTCGGATGTTGATCAAAGACGTATATATATACATCGTCACACACGGGAAAAATCGTGTGTAGCAGAAAACTGTGCATTCTTTCCAACGTTTTATTTTTCTTAACTTTCAAATGACTCGTTTCAATTTAACCGGAAAAAATAAAAATTTCATGCGTTCTATGCTCGTAATTTTCGCGGTAAAAATATATAATTTCAAATATAATTCGAGGCTACTTGCGTAACGAGAGGGAAAAAAAAGTCGTTTGGAAAATTATGACTCCGTGATATTGCACTTTAAAAGTTTCAAGGTTATCCACGCTTTGCGCATTGAGCTTTTTTTTTGAAAAATATCCGTTAATGATGTAACTCGAGTGAAGCTCGTACTGTTTGGTCTAATTTTTTCACCGATCTCAAGTATGACGTCACGGAGAACCTTCGATGCAACAAATTTTCGTGAGAATTGACAAAAAAAAAAAAAAATATATTGTCGATAAAAATGGCTTCTGTAGTAAGCAAGTTCCGCACTAAATTCTGAGAGGGCGCCTCACTCTCGACTTTTTTTTTTAATTTCCACGGATTTGTACTTTTATTATTAATTATTTATACAATTGTCTATTTTATCTTTGAAAATCATGAAAACAAGTTGGCCAAGACAACGAAATCTAGCTTGCTTATTTTTTTTTTTAATCGTAATTTTCGTGAGACTCAAGGGGTCACGAAAAATGATTTAAAGAAAAAAAAAATTCATATCGACTTAGATCTCGCGCTGTGCTGGACAACTTTTGTAATTCTGATTGTTGCAGACAATTGGAAATAATTGATAATCAAAGCGGAAGTACAATAAGGATGACTTTTCTTTTCTTTTTTTTTTTTTTCGAGAAAGAGAAGAACAGGAAATAACAAATTGCGTTATTTCCTGAGCGCTTCTGACCTGCCTCTTTGTTTTTACCCCCACTACGATGATTTTTCTATGTTTCGTACCACGTCCATTCGCGCACGTGGGGAAGGTCAATGTCCGTGTTTTTATTTGGTCTAATGTGACGTCTCGCCCTCTCTTTCTCTCTGGTCAAACTTTTCAATTGCAATTTAACTGATGAAAATAATTTTTTTTTGTTCAACCATCAAACTAATCCTTGCAGGGATTATTCTCGATGCCAGTGAGAGATTTCATGAAATTTGTTGCAAAGTGACGGGGAGGGGGGGAGACGCGAGGAATGGATACACACGCGAAGCCTGTTTTTATGGACGTGACGACACGAGCGCCGCAACGATACTGGCGTGTGCATTTTGTCCACTGATATATATATATCAGTGATTTTGTCCCTTTCCTATATTATACTCTCATCTGTTCCTTCTTGCTTTTTCCTGCCGGGCTTCTCTCAACGACGAACCAATCCCTACCAAACTCCGGAATAAGTGTCTCTCTCTCTCTCTCATCTCCCGTTGATTCTTTTTTGATCGCGCTACGTTTTTCTTTTGTTTTTTCCCCCCCCGCTGATTCTTGCTACCCCGCGAATTTTAGGTTAGGGGTAACTCGATTCGAACGACTCCCTCGCTAGAGAGAGTCGTTCGAATCAATTTTCAAAATTTCAAGCTGTAGATCTGTTGCGAAGCGTGTCATTTTTTAAAAATCTTTTTTATGAATTTTCAGTTTTCGAAACGTTCACTTGAAATTTGAAAATAGGTGACCTCGATAAAGTCTTTTGGGTTACGAAATTTTCAACGGTATCGGTTAACTTCGCTGTTTTTTGGTCGGCCATTTTGAATTTTCGACGGAATTTTGATAACGGCCGCCAATAACATAACCTCTACGATGTAAAATTTCGTAAACGGATGTTTTTCTAGTTTTTTTTTTGGTAGTTCGTGTAAACTCATTTTGAATACGACAATTTTATTTGGAATTGAAAATCGGCAGTCTCTGCAAGCCGAGGGCATACATTTTTGGTCCTAATCGATTCTTCGTTTGTTTTCTTTTGGTCGGCCATATTGAATTCGACATTTGGGAATTCTTTGCTTTGGTTTTTCGTCGAATTTGGATTTTTTTTTCCTTTTTCGTCTTTCGTTATTGACTGCGATATTTTCAAAATTACGATTCAATTTGATAAAATTTTCGTGCGAATTTTTGAAGTCTTTTTTTTTTTTATTTCACAAGTCTACTTAATTTCATGAAAAATCGGTTAACGCGTTTTTTTTTTGTAAGAATAGTGAAACGATCAAAGAGGCAAAAAATTAAATGCAAATTCAAAAAAAAAAAAGTATTTTCAAAATATGCACGAAATATTTTACAAAAATTCATTCAAATTTTATATTATTTATATGAATTACAAGCTAAATATAGGTCGTGTAATTCCTTTGGGGGGGGATAACAAATTACAGAATGAAAACATTTTCCATGTTGATTGGAGATTTAAAAAAAAAAAACAACAAAAAATAAACAAAAAAAAAACGTATGTAATTTCGTTGGAAATTTTTGTTTTTTTTTTAAATTTATGAAAAATTACACGTGCTTGTATATTTAAAATAGAACATGATCGATATCACAAAGAGTTCGCGCTATGTAATACGTTTTTTTTTCTTCACAATATAAAAAGCATTTCGACTATCGTTGATTTTTCGTCAAAATTTTTCCTTTTTTTTTCCTAACGCACCTCGATGAGTAATGGACTAACGATAGGTACGTTTGCTTCGACCTTTACACACACACACACACACACACATATATATATATATATATATATATATATATATGAGAAAAAACATCAATTATCGGCCAATTTTCGGCTTCACTATCGGGGATCTTTTTGTAAAAGTTACACAGCTCAGTGGCTGTGTTGAAAAAACACGTGCCATAATTTTTTTCAGATTTTTTCCTCCATTTTTTTTAGCTACCAGTGGGTATCGAATTCTTTCATTTCAAACTTTTGTTTTTTGTTTTGTTTTTTTTTTTCATTTAATTTTGGCGGCTTGAATTTGAAAAAAAAACCAATTCCATATTTTTTTTTGTAAAAAAGTCTTAACTTTCCGAAAAAAATGTAGCCTAATTAATATACGAGTAGAAGATTCTCAAAATCAAGATTATAATCTGAAAAGTCGTTTTTTCGTCATTGCCTAAAGTTCAAAAAAATTTCCCATATTTTTTTTTAGAAAATTGAGAAAATTTTACCTTGTATATGTCATTTTTAAGTTGGGATTTTTAAAAACACTCCTGGGACTAATAAAAATGTAAAAAAAAACATTATAAATCTCATTTATTCTAACAATTTTAATTTTTTTTTTTTATTTGATTTTTTGGAGTTGCTGCTGAAACGAACAATAGACAATTGTTGCGTACTGGTGTAAATACTGGATTATTGTTTTTATTATTTTACCATTGCGAGAACGTACAATCATTCCGGTTGAAATACATTTGCCAGAGAAAACGTTTCCGAGTTCGACACGGATTTGAGAATAACCTAAAGCCCAAACAATTTGGTACAGGCGAAATCGAATTCAACGATTGAGTATCTTTGACAGTCTTCGAACGCAAAGATCTTTGTTCAATTTCGGTCCTTGAATTCGGATACTCAATATTTTCAAAAAACTCAAAAGTTACATTTGGTAAATTGGTAGAAGCCCTCAAAACAATTTATCAAATGTGACTTTTGAGTTTTTGGAAAATATTGAGTATCCGAATTCAAAGACTGAAATTGAACAAAGATCTTTGGGTTCAAAGACTGTCAAAGATACTCAATCGTTGCATTCGATTTCGCCTGTGCCAAATAATTTGGGAACAGTTATACTCAAGCCTGTGTCGAACTCGGAAACATTTTCTCTGGCACATGTATTTAAACTGGAACGATTGTATGTTGTCGCAATGGTAAAATAATAAAAATAATAAGCCAGTATTTACACTAGTACGCAACAATCGTCTATCGTTCGTTTCAGCAGCCACTCCAAGAAATAAAAAAAATCTTAAAATTGTTCGAATAAATGGGATTTATGTTTTCTTTTTTTTACATTTTTATTAATCCCAGGAGTGTTTTTAAAAATCCCAATTTAAAAATGACAAATATATGGTAAAATTTTCTCAATTTTCTGAAAAAAAAATATGGAAAATTTTTTTGAACTTTGGCCAATAGCGAAAAAAACGACTTTTCAGATTATAATCTTGATTTTGAGAATCTTCTACGCGTATATTAATTGGGCTATATTTTTTTTTTTTAGAAAGTTGAGATATTTTTACAAAAATAATATATAATTAGTTTTTTTCTTTTTTTAAAATTCAAGCCGCCAATATTAAATGAAAAAAAAAATCAAAAAAGTTTGAAACGAATGAATTCGGTAGCTAAAAAAAAAATGGAGGAAAAAAATCTGAAAAAAATTATGGCACATGTCTTTCAACGCAAACACCAAAAGCTGTGTAACTTACAAAAAGATTCCCGATTGTAAAGCCTAAACTTGGCCGATAATTGATGTTCTTACTCGTATATAATTGGCCAAGCTCTCTTTCTCTCTCTCTCTCTCTCTTTCTTCATTTTCAACTTTCCGTGCATGCACAAAGTTACCGAACAATTTTTTCCAATTTCCGGCCGCCCCTCTCGAGGGACCGGAAGTAAAAAAGCGCGTCTAAAAAAAACACGAGCCAGTGCTCAATCCCCTTCGGGATTACTATTATATATATGTACATAGAACCTTATCGACTAATCAAACTTCTTATCTTATAAATCGTAAATTTTTTTTTTTTTTTTTCACTACAGCACGACCCTGAACAAATTTTTCTCTTCGTCCTTGGCGAAATCAGAACATTCGAGAGAATCCTGAAACGAAATTCGACAATATATCTCGTTAACTCGTCGATCATTGTCGGACAAATTTTGTAGATTTATTTATTTTCAAGACAATCCAACCCCGGGGAATAAGATCGGTTTGTAAATCCGTTGCAACGAATGGTTAAAACCAAAATTACAAAGAAATTAGGAGGGTTTTTTTAAATTAAGAGAATTTTTTTTCTCTCTTTTTTTTTTTCAAACGGTATAAATAAAAATTTCACATAATGAGAAAATATTACGGAAATTGATGAGACTTACGTGGATTTGGATGCGGCGATGGCCTGAACATATCGGGTGGCAAGAATCTCGGTGCGTACGGCGGTCTCATGGGTCCCATTATCAGCGGCATTCTACCACGTCCGATGGGCATCGGTCCTCTGATTGGCATCATCGGACCGACCATTATGGGCCTCGGATGAAAACTCTGCGAGGCAAACGCGAATTTTTAATTTTTTGAAAAGCCTCCGCCGCGTACCCTCTCGAGCGCGCACTCGATTTGGGTGCGCGTTTCAGCTATGCTTAATTGATTTTTCATTCATTTCCGAAATATCAAGTTTTTCAATCAGTTTTCTTTTCTTTTTTTCTTATATTTTTATAAATACAATCAATTATTTTTTTCATATCCATATTAAAGCGAAAGATTTTTCTCGTTATGTAAATATATATATATATATATATATATATATATATATATATATATATATATATATATATGACCAACCTCGTAGTACACGGGGACTGGCATAGCTTCGGCATAATGATGAGACATCTGTATCCTCCTTTCTCTCGATCTGTCGTCAGGGATTCGCCTTTCGCGGGAATCGTCACGCGAACGTTCACCATAATCACGATAAGGCAACGTGTCTCTGCTCGATCTGAGATAATTTTTTTTTTTTTTCCCCCCCAGTTAATTGGTTTATTATGCTCGATGGGAAATGGGCATTCAATTGAATAACAAAATTGAAATTTATCAAATATAAAAGTTAAAAAAAGAATGTGCAAAGTGAAAATTGCATAGAATTGATGTCCATTAATTTTTGGGCACACGCACAAAAGTTGGAAGGAAGCCAAAATTGAGCAAGAGAGTTAGCGACGGAGATGTTCGAATGAGCAAAAAAAATGATGATGATTTTTCCACCTTTGAGAAAGGCAAAATTGAATAATTCCTGAAATGCTCATAGAGGGGGGCATTGTAGATGTAGAAAAAAAAAAAAAAAAAAAAAAAAAACATATAAGAGAGCAGAGTGCAAGATTTAATTTACATTTTTCGTTGATGCGTAAATAATTTTATTGTGCGCTTTGCTATCTTAAAATTCGTAGCGTTAAGTGATTTGATCCAAGCGAAAAATTTACTCGAAATTCACTGCTTTCGTACTGCCAAACTCTTTGAATAGTCTGTAATATAAGTTAGCGTGGTAGCTGATAGTTTATTCAAAAATCAGGCTCTGCTTTTCATTTTGACGCTTTGAACTTTCCTCGAAGCTTGACAATTGTTCGATACAAGTTAGGGCGGTGATTGCAAGCTTATCGTGCTTGAAAATGAGCAAGAATTATGAGTCGCGGCATAGTGTGCGCAGACCTTACTCCAGCTTTTTCTCTTCCTCGTCGCTCATTTTTTTTTACAAACCTCTTCTATTCCCCTATAGTAATCACATATCTCTTTTTGTATTTTCCCACACAGCATATTTATAATTTCTCCATTTATTGCCCCTTCCATCAATTCCATCCATCCGCTCCTCTGCATTCTTTCTTGCTTTCTCCGTTACTAACTCTACCTTTTTTTTTTACACATCAACAAATGCTCCATCGTCTCATCTTGCCCTTTACATATCCTGCGCTTCCACTCCTCTCCTTTCTTTTCCGCCCTTCCTAGCTTGCCACATCTTAAACTTGCCCACATTTATTTGTCCCTGCCATTTCATCCCCTCTTCGGACCAGTATTTCCGCAGCATCTCATCCTTCTCTATGATGCAATTGTACACGGTATTTTATTGTTATACGTTTTATACGTATTATATTATATATATGCAATGCGCCGTTCGAAATAATTTTTTTTTGACCTCCCGTTTTAGGATTCTTCTTTTTTTACCTTACTTCAACTTTTTTTGGTGGATGCAACCGAAAAAAAAAAAATTGTTTTTTTTCCGCACACCCTAATTTATATACTATATATAGTATAGTAAAAAAATAGACAAAAGAATTAAAGATGGATTGGAAAACTTGATAAAGGAAATTCTAAGGAAGAGGAAAAAATAAGAAAATCAACGTATAATACTATATATGTTCTATATATAATATTGTATTATATATATATAGAATATATATAGTATTATACGTTGATTTTCTCATTTTTTCCTCTTCCTTAGAATTTCCTTTATCAAGTTTTCTAATCCATCTTCAATTCTTTTGTCTATTTTTTTCACATCTCTTCAGTCCCTCATCATCGTTATTACGTCTTCTATTTCCATATAATTTAGAACTTAAACTAAAATTTTTCCTCTATTTAGACGGTTTACCGTTTGTGATCGCCCTTAAATCCTCTAAGAAGCAAATTTTTGGCCATTATTGAAGGTTGCATCGAGAGCCTATCAGAGATTCAATCTCATCAAAGTATTTGTAAAATTATTTCAGTTCCATCGATCATCTCACCGACGGAACACAAATTTGTCCACTTTTCGGAATACTTTCTAGCCCTAGCGTGCTCACTTAATTTTTTTTTGTTTTTTTGTTTAATTACCTGTTTCGCGTATCGCTTCTTCGCGATTCTCTGTCACCGGAGTGCGAACGATTTCCATGATCTCTGTGACCTCGACCGGTATCGTGATGGCTGGTTCTTCGGGGTGAGCGACGTTCACGATTATCGAGGCTCCTGCGTCTGGATCTGTTTTCGTGGCTTCGACCACGATCCTTGTCGCTGAATATAAAAAAATTTCACGATGATACTTTGCGAATCAATTGCATTCGAATCGTCACGATTTTCTTATGCGTTACTTGTTTTTTTTTAAATATTTTTTATTGTTTTCCCCAAAATTACTTACCTTTCGTGCTTGCGATTCGTTGATCTGTCGGCATTGTGTCTAGAGTTCTCGTATCTAAAATTTGATCTCAAGTCATGACATTGTCCAATAGGCGTGTCCGTCGTCATAATTCTGGCAAATTCGTGTTAGCCTTACGTTCGACGGACAACCAATATTCAGCAATAACTCAGTGTGATTTTTTTTTTTTTTGCGATTACTCAATTTTCACAAAAAAAAAAAGAATCTTTTATTTCGTTTTCCTCCCCACTTCGTCCATTTCATATCCATATTAAACGGGACGGGAAAAAGCAAAGGAAAGATTTCGGAGAAGTGAATTTTCACGAGTCAATATCTCAATCGAGGTATTATTATTTCCTCGATCGTGTGACTCGATTCAAATCAAATTTTCATACTTTTCAGCATTTTTTCCGTGCTTCATCCATTTTATTTTACCCTTCTCGAATCATATATATATATATATATATTATATATCCTCGGTATGGATTCTCAAGCAACACTCGTGTACTCGGATCAATCGTCGGAGTTTCGACTCTTCGACTCCTCCTAACTCATTGTCCGTTAAATCTCCCTGAGATCTTTTTGTCTGTTTTATCGGAGAAAATTGACATTGAAATTTGTATTGGGCAAGAAAAAAAAAAAATAGAAAACAAGTAATATCGTCCTCTGTCAGTATAAAAAAAAAAAAAATCATAGAGAAATGAAAGCATGGTAAACAAAACAAAACAAAAAGAGAGGAAAATTTTTAACCATTTTCGTCGAAATAGTTTCCCTGGTTTGAGGCAGGATACCACCTTGAAAATTTGAAAAAAAAAAAAAACGAAAAACGAAATTTGAAAAAACGAAAAACGAAATTTGAAAAAAAAAACGAAAAACGAAATTTGAAAAAAAACGAAAAACGCAAGCTCGCCAACGAAAAGGAAATCGATGCTGAAGGAATACTGTATGGCGCGGGCATTGCGGATTGACCGATTAGTTGAAAATATCTACTAGCTTCACATAGGGTAAGTGTGGGTATTACTGCGGTTTGAAATGCGGGGCCAGCTTGACGAGCATATTTTAAAAAATCGTTAAAAATTACGGAGGTTTTATTGTTTTCAAATCAATATTTCACTTATTTTGAACTTGGAAAAAAAATTAACAATGTTATCGAATGACTTTTTTTATCAAATAAAAAGCATTTGCAAAAATAATGCAGATGCTGCTATTACCGCGGGGTCTGGAACGACGAGAAGGTATTACCGCGCACCAAATACCGCGAATTGTCCAATTACTGCGCGTCGTGTATGTAATCTATAAATTTTAAAAAATGATAACAATTCAAGCCCGCTAATGTCTGATCTTTATTAATTACCTGCTTCACAATTAATATCACATTCGAAATAATTATTTAATAATAATTATTATTATTCCTATATCTTCTCGAAAAAAAGTTTAAGAACCGGAAGTTCAAGGGCTGGCTCATGGTCTACTCAAACCCGCTGGTTTTTTTCTTTGATTTAGCTTTACTATTTTTTCTACTTTTGACATTAGCTATTTTATCAACGAAGTCAGGCGCTATTATTATACACAGAATATTCGGCTGTGATATTAGACAGCTTCGTAAGACACGAGACTGATATAAACATACGTCTTAATATTTGCATGGGTTTAGAAATTGAAAATGTGTCAACCGCAGTGATCGGTGCGCACGCTTCGAAAGGACGGAGTCTAATACCGCGGCAATAGAATTAATTAAAACCGCAGGAATGCACGCATCTTTGAAAAATTCATGCCAAATATTGCGGCGGCAAATTAAAAATGAAAACAAATTAAATTTTGATTCTACAAAATTTTTTTAATTCAAAATAAGTTTTATTTTAGCCACCGCAACAAAATATAAGGATATATTGCAACGATAACAAAGAAAACAAGGACCTCATACCGATATCAATTTTTGACCATTACTAGCAAAAAAATGGTGAAATTTTCACTCGCAAACGCCTCTTCATTTTGAAAAATCAACGATAAATTAAATAATCATGATGCGCGTCATTTTTTTTTTGATTCATTGTGTTTTATAGACATTGAATTAACAGTCTGATTTTTTTCAAGCTATAAATTATGAGACAAGATTAAATTCTGATAAAATAATTTAAAAAAATCGCAGTAATACCCACACTCACTCTATGTAAAACTTTAAACGCGATTTTCTCGAAACGATGTTTTTTTTTTTTTTTTTATAAATCTGCGTGTCAAATTACTCATCCAATTTTCATCGGATTGACTTGAAAATTTGCATAATTCTTCTCCATAGTATAATCCAAGGATTTCCGTAGGATTCTTTCATCAGTAGAGTTGTTATTTTATTTTTGGTGCACGGTTTAAGCAACTTTTTTTACTCTGAAAAATTCACTTTTTTTTTTAATGACCGCCATTTTTTTTTTTTAAATCGAAATTTTGAAAAAGCCCTACGTACAGACACAAAATATACTGCTCTTGATGAAAAAAGAAATTTTTATTTTTGTTCTATGAGCCGCCTACAAGGAGATTTTTGACACGCAGACCGAGAGTGCCACTCAAAAGCCTCACACTTTGGCGCCACTTGCAAGAGGCAATTTTTAAGTTTTTCAACATTAAACATTTTTTTTATTGTAACTTGAAGTATATAGCAATAAATGCCTTAAACCGATTTTGTTTCTGCCCATTATTTTTGTGAGAAAAAAAAAAAATTCGTTAAAAACTCTCAAAAAATTGCAACCAAAGGTGGTATTCCGCTTTAACTCCCCCTGTACCAATGAGAATTTTTCATTAAAACCGGAAATGGCTAACCCCTTTAGCTTTAGCGACGATGCACATACCACGATAAAAAGTAAAAAAAAAAACATTTTTTTTTTTTAAATAGATTTCAGTGACAATGGCAATCTCAGGGTGTTTGAGGCTGCTCAATTCAAATCTGGCATCACATTTGATTGAACTTGATAACGTTTATACCCTGGAAACATTTTTGTTTGTTAATATTTTGGCACATAATATTGTTATTTTGAAAAAAAAATAAAAATAAAAATAAAAATAAAAAAATCAAATGGAAGTTTGAGATAAAAAAAAAAAGCGGTGCAAGGAAAATTAGCACAGTCAATTAGCTACCGAAGAGATAATTATGAAAACAAAGAAAGATTATTTATCAAAAAAGAAAAAAAAAAAAAGGAAAACGTGATCTCAATCAAATTGCAGAGATTTCGGACGATTCTTCTGTTGAGGCAAACAAAAACAAACAAAAAATTAATGAATTAAAGACGTATGAGATGATGATGATGATGATGATTGCTTTATGAGGTACGACCCTTGGGCGCGATGTCAAAAATAGCGACATAAATAATATTTTTATTCTTTTCACACTTACCAAGGTCAGATAAAACGGAGATTTTTTTTTTCCCACCCCCGTAAATTAGAATAAATAATTATTTAGCTCGCTATTTCTTTCTCAATACTTTCAAGACGAATTAGAAATTACGAATCGCGAGAAATAAACAAAAAATCCTGAGGATTTTGACGAATAAAAATAATTTTAAAAAATAAAATCATTTTACTTGTACATGGAGAAGCAATATTTTTTTTTTTTTTTTTTTTGAGGGGATATGAAGATTCAATCGAATTTTAATATGCAAAAATAGTTTGAACAAATTTTACCAAAAAAAATTTAATAAATATTGCATTTTTTGAAATAAACTCGAGAATATATTGTTTTTCGATTATAAAGCGTAGAGTAGAATTGCAAAATACTCATGTGCAGTGAAAAAAAAAAAAAAGAAGAAACGTAAATGTAAATAACAACAAATTCGTGAAAAATCATTCTCACTCTTATGGATTTAGAGCTGCTGATCGTAAAATGTCGAACATGCGTTCCATATTTTCTTCCTCGATGTCGAATCCTCGTCTCCTCGTGAGTCCTCCGGCTAGTCGAGCTAAAAAAAAAGCACCCACACACGCACGCACGCACGCACTCATACAAAAAAAAAAAAAAAAAGCGATGAAGAAAGGATAAACGTAAAAAAACCAAAGCACAATGCGTTCATGCGCGAGTTTGTCGAGTCCAAAGTAACGAATCTCGCCGCCATTCTTTTTTTTTTTCCCCCCTTCGATTCGTCGACAGTCAAATTTTTTGTTTTTTTGTTTTTTTTTTTTCACAGGTTGCTAATGTCACGTCACTAGAACAAAATAGACTGCAGTTAATAACAAAAAAAACGATGAACGCCGGCGCGCGTCAAATTTTTTCGAACGTGAAACATTCGGTTATCCGGTTTCAATCGGAACTCAAAAATTTCACTCGATAATCCGAGAGATTGCTTGTCCTTTTTGTTTTTTGTTTTTTTTTTTTCAAAGTCAAGTAATCAAGAACAGCCCAACAGAGCTTCCTTTTGCAATACACCTTTTTGTTGATCGAAAAAAAAAAAACCTTTTTTTTTTTTCATGGTTCATAATCTTTTGTGCTGAACCAAAGATCATCGTCGTCCAACAATGGACAATACTCGTATATATATATATATTATATACCTGACCCTACAAACTGGGCAAAACCCATATCGAGCTTCGTACGAGCAATACTCAATGTTACTTCATGGCTTTTCGTCTCAAAAAGCCCATTTAACCCACTTTTTCTCCGGACGATCCTCTTGCGAGCAATACGTAAAAAATAAATTTAAAAAAAACTTCTCATCAAACGACAACGGAAAAACTGCATCGAGCAACAGAGAACTTGCATTATTTTCAACTTTTAAATTATTTAAAAGATGATTATTCCAAAAATATCATTTGCAAAGGTGTTTTTTTTTTTCCAGTTACTCATCATTATTTAATTAATTATATACCAGAGCTTGAAAATTGTGTTATGCATTTCAAACGTATATCACGTGACAGTGACGTCACAGCACCCCCCCAGTGCAGAAGCGCCTCTAGCGGTGAAATTATGAAATTCAAGCAGGCAATATCATTGATAACTTAAAAAAATCTTCGTAATTCGTGAATATGTAGTCTGTAAATAGGATTCAAGCATGACTATAATGTAACTGAAATGTACTGAATCCTGAAAAATACCTGAACAATCGAAGAAAGTGTACAAATATTGTTTTGTATCATGTTGAAAAAAACACAAATGTATCAACACCGGAAAAAGAGTTTATTTGCGTTAGGAACATCTCTAAATCTATTCTTGGCAAATTTGCAGATGTTGCTTTCGTGTATCCTTTTTTTTTTTTTTTTTCTTGTCAAGTTACAGCATACGCTGTAATTTATATTGCACACACACACACACTCGTGCACCAACGATTTACTTTCGCGAATTTTTTCACCAACGGATATCCTAATCTTTTAAGGATGTTCCCCTGTTTGTTTGCGGGGCGACTCGTCCGAGGGGGACGCCCCCAATGCTTATTCGCTGTGTGCAGAAAGCCAAGTGGCGCCGCGGCCGGCTTTACTACGCAAATTTTGCTGGAATATCTCTCATTTATTTACATAGACGAAACCTCGTTGGATTAATTTTAATAAACGAACGTTTATATTCGTGCTGCATAGAGTTTTTTGAGGTGAGCTTGACTATACTGCGTTGAAAAAAAAAAAAAAAAAAAATACATCGACGCATTGCGATGCAATGAAAATAGGTTTACGGCTACTTTTCCTTCTCAATTCGAGGCTAAGCACGAACCTTGTCGGTCCTGTCATACGAACCGACAAGGCCTCGTATCGAGAACAAGAAAGACGTAACTCGGGACTTGATTGTAACGTGGATGAACGATTATCCGCGAAGTGCTCTCACTGCATATTCGGGCAGCCGATCGATTTTTTTAAAACATTTAATATCTCGACAGCGAGGCTCCTTTTGTCTCATTGAATCTTTGCACACACTTTTTGGGGGATAAACACCGATGGGCTGTAAAAACTTCAAGTCGATGAAACTATATCGATATAACGGAGGAACATTCTTGACATGGGTTATATCCGGCGGATAACCATGACCGGAAGATAATCCTAGGTGAAAAAATCGCTCATAACCTTATCCTAGTACCGAGGGGTGTTGTGACGTCACTCGGTCAGCAGAGCGCGTAAATTTCTTACAATTTTTACACCTCATAATAATTTACTTGCTCAAAGAAATTAATGCAATGTTTATTGACTTTAGAAAATATTTAAATATGACAGAATGATAAGAAAAAAAAAAAAATGATAAAATCGTTCACATGCAAGTTCTCTAATTTTTTATGTAATTTTATTGCAAAAAAAAAAATATTCCGTGATATTACACACGAAACGTTGTATCGTTGTGAGAAAAGTGACTCTGTTGAA
Source organism: Rhorus exstirpatorius (assembly GCA_963564615.1). NCBI lineage: Eukaryota > Metazoa > Arthropoda > Insecta > Hymenoptera > Ichneumonidae > Rhorus > Rhorus exstirpatorius. Next base: position 18,435,202 of record OY751320.1, read on the forward strand.
GTAAAGTTGAATCTTCGTTTCGAAATCACGATGAAAAAAAAAATTGCTCTTCCCGCTCTGGAGATTTTTTTTTTTTTTTTCATCGATATTTCACACGAGGATAAATCCTTTGTTTCGTCTTTGCAACGAGGATCGAACCGTTATATCCATATTATTGTTAAGTACATTAATATCCATTAATATGGCATGGACAAAAAAAAAAAAAAAACGAACCTCGAGTGACGATCGTCGAGATGGCGTCGTCCCGAGCTCGCTCGTTTCGTGGGACTAGTCGGTGTGGCCGAGCCTCTTCTCTTCGTGCTATGCCTCGTCTCTGAAAATAAAATTCAAATAATAAAAATAAATCGGCGAAAAAAAAAAAAAAAATGACGAATTAATCGGTGAAACGGATTCATAATTTCATTGAATGAAATAAAATAAAGCAAAAAATAAAACTTTCGGTTCGAATTCTTTGGTCAGTGGATTGCAGGACTTTGAAAATTGTTCAGTTGGGTTTGTTTTTTTGTATTATTTGGTATATTGTTTGGTAATTATTCGTAATCGGAGCTTGTCCAAAATTTTAATACTTTTTACAAAAAAAAAAAAAAAAGAAAAGAAAAGCGGTGGGCAGAAAAAATTCGTCGTTAATATTGAATCGAGAAAATCCAAATCCACTTTTTTCTCTTTTAACTTTTAAGAAACAAAGTTATCCGCCGAATAAGTAAAAAATAAAATTGACATTAATTATGAAAAGTACGAAATTCATATTAATAACGAACCTGTGGTTAAAAATATTGTGAAAAAAATATTCGAAAGGAAAGAAAAAAAGAAGAAAAAAAAAACCACGAACCCTTTCCATGGTCGTCGATCGCGACAACCGTGCGATATTCCTCGACTTCGATTATCGGAATTTCCGATTTCTTCAATTCCTCGCGCTCGAATATCGGCTTGGAACCCTCGCCTGTTTGTGCGAGTAAAATAATGAAAAAAAAAAAAAAAAATATTCACGAATTGGCAGATTAACCACCCGCAGAGCGTGAAAAAATGAAATTCAATTGGAATGAAGCACTCGAGATGAGGGGCGATGTGTTAAAAAATAAATAAATAAATAAATAAATAAAAGCGAGAGATTTCGATAAGGTGGCAATACCGATTTCTATGATAATGAAAAGTCAAAGTGGTTCGTCTCGTTTTTGCTTCGTTCGTGATTTTTTTTTGGCTAAAATCCTCCATCGTGATCCTGTAGTAAAAAAAAAAAAAAAAAACGAAAAAAAAAACGAAAAACAAAAACCGGATTCATTTTGTACGATAAAACCGATTTTCGGGACAAACGATTAAAGATGGTCAGAAAATTTCGCTTTACCTTTCCCAACGTGAAAAATAAAATAACATTGTAATTTTCGACTCGTGCAATTTGAATCTGAACGAGAATGAACTCGACGAACCCCGATGACTCGCAATTGTCTCGTCGATCGAGAAAAAAAAAAAACTTTTTGTTTTTGTTTTTCTTCATTCTCCCAGCCTCGTATTAGAATAAATTTGATTATTTATTTCGTTTACCGATTGTATTGTTTTAACTGGCACGTTTCGCAGACGCATATCCCTGAAATTCGCGTTATCATCGATTCGGATTGTGACAATGTGATGTGATGAAAATATTGCGTTTCGCGATCGATTCCGGGCGAGATTATGCGTTTTTATTTTATTTTTTTATTTCAATTTCCGTCTTTTTTTCCTCGAGATGTTCGCAAAACGCCGATTAATGTGACGATTAATTTTGTATACGTTTATTCGTTCTTGGTTCATTCAGGAGCAAATTTTGAGGTTTCTTTTTTGTTTTCGAATTTTCCAAACGAATTCCACGAATCTTCGATGATATCGAAGATTTTTCGTCTCGCTGATTTTTTTTTTTTTTCACGATTTCTCGACAAATAAATATTTTATCGACGCAACGTCGCTCGATAATATTGGGGAAATTAATAATCAACGAATAATTTGATAATCTTAGAATTCGACGATTAAATTGTTGAATTTTATCGTATATTCGATATCGAAAGGAAAAAAAGGTTTTTTTTTTTTTTTAATTTTTACGGTATATTTAATTCAGATTAATTGAATTAAAAAAAAAAAATCAATTGTCCGGATTGATCTTCTTGATGATCGTCGATTATCTTCATCGCAGTGTTTTGTCCATTTTATCCCGTTCGGAGTGTCGACTTTTCAGCAATATTCGAAACTTCGTATTATCGTTTTTGATGGGAATTTGAAAGCAAAATTATTCGAAATTAATTCATTCGAATCAATTAAGCGCGATCTGGTAATTTTTTTTTTTGAAATTCAATCTTTTCGTAGGAAATTGAAACGAAGAAAAAAATATTGGCAATGAATTGATCGAAATTTGACGAATTTACGATATTTTTTTAAAATTGACGTTAAAATAAAATTTATATCACTGAAAAAGCCAAAATGTTACTCCCCAATTTTCACGGCAAACTCGATTACAAGGATATTTCAATTTTTTTTTTTTTTTTTTTTTTCATAAATTAATCTTCCGATGGACGTTAAATTCCGTGTTTTTTTTTTTTTCGTTTTATTTTTATTTTTATTTTCCGTGATGAGCTAGACGACGAAACATATTCACATGGACCAGAGAGCACCATTTGTAGCATGCAAAATTTGAGAAAATTAAAAAGAGCCAAAAATAAAAGCAAAAAAAAAAAAATGTTCAAAAGTAGCGAAACAAAAAAATCTTCCGGACGATAATCGAAGGAAGGTTTCTTCGGTGTAGGTCAAGCGTGGATTAAGCTAAAATCAAATTACAAGCAAAAAAACTAAAAAAAAAATTGTCGATTATCGAATGACAATTGAGCCTCGATGTATCCCAGAAGTGTCGTAAAAGCTTTTTTTTTTTTTTTTCGTCGTAAAAATCACAAAATCGAGTCCAAGGAAAAAGCAAAAAAGCAAAAAAAAATGAAACGAAAAACAAAGCGCAAGGACACACAAAATAATGCACAAAACGTAAAAAAAAAAAAGAAAAAAAGAAGACAAAGCGACAGACTGAACAGTAAACACATTTGTGATGGAAAAATTGAATCTTATACATTGGCAAAAAAAAAAAAAAAGACAAAGCAACAGACTGAACAGTAAACACATTTGTGATGGAAAAATTGAATCTTACACATTGGCAAAAAAAAAAAAAGACAAAGCAACAGACTGAACAGTAAACACATTTGTGATAGAAAAATTGAATCTTACACATTGGCAAAAAAAAAAAAGACAAAGCGACAGACTGAACAGTAAACACATTTGTGATAGAAAAATTGAATCTTACACATTGGCACTTTAAACGTGTTTAAGCTCCGATCCATCTTCGTGATCGCCCAATTGAGCTTGATCCTGGTCGAACAAAACATTATTATTCATTAAATATGTATATATATATTTTTTCTTCTTCTTCTATAATCGAACGACGATCACACCATTCCTGGCTCTTCATTGCTGCTCAAAAAAAAAAAAAAAACCTCCTCCGAACATTCTAAGCTGATCCCCGGACAGCGTAGAAAACGTGACTAAATCTTCCAATCGTTGATCTTAATTAATTGCGAAATTGGCGCGAATCAACGTACTACTTGAAAAAAAAAAAATCTACAAAATTCTAAATCGCATATTTTCCCCGCTGTAAATTTAAAAAAATTAAAAATCCCATATCGAGTCGATACAAACGTGGCTCATCCTTCCTTTTCGACCAATCTTCCTGATTGCTGAGTTGAATTAACGATCGATCAACCGATCAATTAAATTATCAGGGTTTGAGGATAAAACGATAAAATTAGATGAATCATAAGAAAGATATTAAAAAAATCACGAATTTTCGCGATGTTGATTGAAAAATCCGTTTGAGAATTAAATTTGAAAAAGAAAAAGCTGCATCCTCGAAAATCTTGATTGGCGATCTCGCGCGACGAGTACTCCGAAATTTCTCTCCCCCGATTCATTTAAGACAAGGACACCAACGATCTCAAAACCCATCAAAATCTTCATTGACGATGGCACGACGAGTTCTCAATCTTCCATTTGTCGTTGGCTCGAAAGAACGTTATGAAAAAAAAAAAAAAAAAAAAAAAAAAAAATAACGAAATATCACCGAGACCAGATCGTCTTTGCTCGAAGCAGCGGATGATTTATGCTCTTTGAAATTTACGAAAATTTTCGTTTCCCCGTTTGACTGATGCGTTCTTGCAATTTAAACGAACCGAAATTGAACTCGCTATTATCGCAGCAAACAAGTAGCGAGAATCGTTCAATATATATATATATATATATATATATATATACACATATATATGTATATTAGGGAGTTAAAAAAAAAAAAATCGATTTTCCAACGGGCCACACCTGAGATAGTTTGGGTAGAAAAGAAATTTATCTCAAAATATGAGAATGTTAGGCTAAGCGGAAGATCCGCCGTATTTGATTTTTAATTTTTTTCCCCCCCTTTTTAACGAATCTATGACGAATAATTGCTGGCAAAAAATTGTTTTTTTTGCGCTCACAGCTGCCGGAGGATCAGTTTGTGTCTTAAATAAGACGCGCTCTTAGAATTGTATCGTTCGAACAAAACGCCACTGAATTGAAAAATTAATTTAATTCTAAAAATAAGATTCGAGTAATAATATCATGTTTTTGTTGTTTTCATTGAATAATCAGGATCAGAAAATTCGTTAGATGCCCCTATTAAAGATTTACCGAAGAGTTAAAATTATTTAAGACACAAACCGATTCTCTGGCAGCTGTGAGCGAAAAAAAAAAAAAAAATTTTACCAATTCATCGTGAATTCCATAAAAAGGGGGAAAAAAATGAAAAATCAAATGCGGCAGATCTTTCACTCAACCTACAACTCTCATATTTTGACACAATTTTTTTTTTTACCTAAACGAACCATTTCAGGTGTGGCCCGTTGGAAAATCGAACTTTTTTGTTTTTTTTTTAAACATCCTAATGTATATATATATATACGTGTATATTCGTTATTGTGGATTAGGAAGTGCTGTGAAATGTTACCCTCTCGTCTCTTCACTTTGACGTCCTCGGGATCTATTATATCGCGCTGTAGCTCGTTACAAATCTCTCCGGCGATTACTTTACGATGAATATCGACTTTGATACGATGCAGATCCGTCATTTCTATCTTCGTGCCCTCGGGGCCTTTGAACAATCGCGCGTTATTGCTCAACGATTCGAATCTGCAATTATTTTGTGAAAAAAACAAAACAAAAAAAAAAAAGAAACTACAACAACGACAACAACAAATAACGATGAATCATCAATAATGTGAGATTAAAAAAATTATTTTATGGCTTTAGAATAATTTTTTTCTCGTTGAATTAATGCATCGATTTGGGCAAATTTTAAATTTTTATTGATATTTTCGTGAATATCGAGACAGCGATGTTACAAGAATCCTATTTATCCCATTATAAGATGAGAAAATTCGACGAGACGTCAGTATAGTAGGAAATATTGAAAATTGTAGAACAATTTTTGACAGCACGAAAGAAAAAAAAAAGATGAAAATCGTTTTGAAAGTGAAAATTGGGCGAGTAAATTATGAATAGAATTTTTGTACGTCCAGAATATTTTCAAATCGTTCGGTTTTATCAAAAAAAAAAATTCATCCAAAAATTGAGGGCCCGAGTAGAATTTTGAGAAAAAAAAAAAAAACAGTTTCTTTTTTTTCTCTCGAAAGTATATCGTTTCAAGAATATATAAAATTAAATTCGAACGCGTTTTTCTCGAAACGTGCTTTTCAAAATCCTTGTTTTTTTCTTTCTTTCTTTCTTTTATTTTCAAATTTGGACACGATATTTACGCATTCTTCATTTCATTACTTACTCGAACGAGGCCAAAATCGTGATAAATCCACGCCCCAACGTACGATAATTCGAAACTTACTTTTGCGACATAACGGAAGTTTTTGAAGTGCTGGCCTTCGGCGATTCGTCTTTTCTTCGAATTTCCGGTGATTTGCTCTTGCTCACATCGTTACTTCGATGCGACGATCTTCCACCGTGTTTCATCAGCTCATTCTCTCGTTCCTTAGCTTTTCTCTTTCTTTCGTATTCCTCGATTTTCTTTCTCTTCAGTCTCTCGTGCTCGCGTTCTCTCTCCTGCTGTCTCATCCATTCTCTTCTTCGTCTGTCACGTTCCTCGAGCTCTCTTCCCTGCGGCTGACGCTCGACGTATCTCGAAGATCTCGAAATTCCGATATCCGACAGCGAATCAATCCGCTTCATAGCTTGAACGTGCATTATAACAATTATCAACTCGTTTAATGAAATTTATATCAACAAAAAAAATTGCCAAAAAATACTGGACGAATGAGCGACGCTCGAATCGTCATTGAATGAAAATTCAATTGCTTCAAGCTTCGACGAGAATTCCCAGAATTAAGACAAGGAAAATTATGCTCCGACATTGAAAAAAAAAAAAAAATTCCTTTGAATTTTCGTATGCTCAAAAATGTGTCAAGTTTTTAATTCACGAAAGAGAAAAGAAGATTTGTTACATTTTGATAGAAAAAAAAAATAACTTTTATTTTTCTTCGAATATCGGTTCTTCTTTATCTACGAGGGCAAACTTTCGGGATTGACAACAGACCATTAGAAAAAAAATTGAACGTTGCCTTAGCGAATAAAAAAAAAAATGATAATAATAATTTCAACGATTCATTCGCGAATCATACAACTTTGCAAGTCTTATCTGGTATTCCTCACCACTGATAAGCGTAAGTGGGTGAAAAAGAAAATTCAACGATTTGAAACTCGTAGATCTGATCGGACCGTGAGTAAATTCGACTCTGGAAGACAAGATCAAACTGCTTGAATGTGCAAATGACGACGGATACATTTATGGGTCTTCAAGCCAATGAATTCAAATAAATAGATAACGACCCTTCCAGGTAATTACTTTACAGAAGGAGGGGATGAAAAAAAGTTGAGAGTACGCGGTTGACGAGGCAAGTACTCGTTCGAGTCTTTTGCCCAATGAAAATTTGACCGCATAACATTTTGGAGCAACGGTAAATTTTATGACCTAAGCCCCCCCCCCCCCCATCCCAACCCATCGTGGCAAAATTCATTTTCGGAAAAACGAAACAATGGCTCTTGCCACTGAATTAATCGACCGTAACTCCTGGCATAGGGGTCTCTATACATCAATTATCAATTCACACGCTCAGGTATTGTTACAATTTTTCAAATTGAAAAACGATGACGGTGCTTTCATTCGATATACATATATTGTGTATAATACTCTGTGCTAAATCCATATTTTACAATTGCAATACTCTGTATAGTATTAAATTCATAATATACCATTGCAATACTTTGCATTAATATCCATACTTTACCATTGCAATACGTGATGTTAAAATTTGGATCGTTGGAATGCAACGAAAGTAGGTTTTTTTAAATCAACCAAGAACAATTTCCTGTATTGCTAATGCTTTTCCGGCATATTTAGGCCCCAGGTCGCGAAAAAACAAACGAAATAAAGGTTTAAAGGATTTTCGACTTCGAGACAATATTGGAAATGATTTTTTTTTTTTTTAAACCTATTTTCGTTGCATTCCAACGATGATAACTTCAACATCATTTGCAATACTCTGTACTAAATCCATATCATACCATCGCAATAATTAGCATTATAACCATATTTTACCATTGTAATACTCTGTATTAAGTCCATATTATACCATTGGAATAATTTGCATTATAACCATGTTACCATTGCAATACTCAGTATTAAATCCATATTATACCATGGCAATACTCTGTGTTGGATCCATATTATATCATTGCAATACTCTGTGTCAAATCCGTATTATACCATTGCAATATTCTGTGTGAAATTCATATTATATCAATGCAATACTCTGAATTGAATCCATATTATATTATTGCAATACTCTGTGTTGAATCCATATTATATCATTGCAATACTCTATGTTAAATCTATATTATAACATTGCAATACTCTCTGTTGAATCCATATTATATTATTGGAATACTCTGTGTCAAATCTATATTATACCATTGCAAAACTTTCCATTATATCCATATTATATGAAGGCGATACTCTGTGTCTAATCTATATTATACCATAGCAATACTCTGTATAGTATTAAATCCATAATATACCATTGCAACACTTTGCATTAATATCCATACTTTACCATTGCAATACTCTGTACTAAATTCATATCATACCATCGCAATAATTAGCATTATATCCATATTTTACCATTGTAATACTCTGTATTAAGTCCATATTATACCATTGGAATAATTTGCATTATATCCATGTTACCATTGCAATACTCTGTATTGAATCCATATTATACCATGACAATACTCTGTGTTGGATCCATATTATATCATTGCAATACTCTGTGTCAAATCCATATTATACCATTGCAATATTCTGTGTGAAATCCATATTATATCGATGCAATACTCTGAATTGAATCCATATTATAACATTGCAATACTCTGTATTGAATCCATATTATATTATTGCAATACTCTGTGTTGAATCCATATTATATCATTGCAATACTCTATTCCAAATCTATATTATAACATTGCAATACTCTCTGTTGAATCCATATTATATTATTGTAATACTCTGTGTCAAATCTATATTATAACATTGCAATACTCTTTGTTGAATCAATATTATAGTATTGCAATACTCTGTGTCAAATCTATATTATACCATTGCAATACTCTGTATTGAATCCATATTATACCATTGCAATACTCTATATTGAATCCATATTTTAACATTGCAATACTCTGTATTTAATCCATAGTATATTACTGCAATACTCTGTGTTGAATCCATATTATATCATTGCAATACTCTATGTCAAATCTATATTATAACATTACAATATTCTCTGTTGAATCCATATTATATTATTGCAATACTCTCTGTTGAATCCATATTATATTATTGCAATACTCTGTGTCAAATCTATATTATACCATTGCAATACTCTGTATTGAATCCGTATTATACCATTGCAATACTCTGTATTGAATCCATATTATAACATTGCAATACTCTATGTCAAATCTATATTATAACACTGCAATACTCTCGGTTGAATCCATATTATATTATTGCAATACTGTGTCAAATCTATATTATAACATTGCAATACTCTCTGTTGAATCCATATTATATTATTGCAATACTCTGTGTGAAATCTATATTATAACATTGCAATACTTTGTATTGAATCCATATTATACCATTGCAATACTCTGTATTGAATCCATATTATAACATTGCAATACTCTGTATTGAATTTATATTATATTATTGCAATACTCTGTGTCAAATCTATATCATACCATTGCAATACTCTGTATTGAATCCATATTATAACATTGCAATACTCTGTATTGAATCCATATTATATTATTGCAATACTCTGTGTCAAATCTCTATTATACCATTGCAATACTCTATGTCAAATCTATATTATAACATTACAATATTCTCTGTTGAATCCATATTATATTATTGCAATACTCTGTGTCAAATCTATATTGTACTATTGCAACACTCTGTATTTAATCTATATTTTACCATTGTAATATACTGTGTTAAATCCATATTATATCATTGCAATACTCTATGTCAAATCTATATTATAACACTGCAATACTCTCTGTTGAATCCATATTATATTATTGCAATACTGCGTCAAATCTATATTATAACATTGCAATACTCTCAGTTGAATCCATATTATATTATTGCTATACTCTGTGTCAAATCTATATTATACCATTGCAATACTCTGTATTGAATCCATATTATACCATTGCAATACTCTGTGTTGAATCCATATTATACTATCGCAATACTCTGTGTTAAATCCATATTATATCATTGCAATACTCTGTGTCAAATCTATATTATAACATTGCAATACTCTGTGTTGAATCAATATTATACCATTGCAATACTGTGTTGAATACATATTATACTATTGAAATACTTAGCATTATATCCATATTTTACCATTAAAATACTCTGCGTTGAATTCATATCATACTATTGCAATACATAATTTGCATTATATCCATATTTTACATTTGCAATACTGTCTTAAATCAATATTTTATCATTCCGATACTCTGTGCATAATCCATATTGTATCATGGCAATGCTCTGTTTTATGTCCATATTTTATCATTGCAATACTCCGTGTTAAGTCCATATTCAATCATAGCGATATTCTGTTTTATATCCATATTGTATCACTGCGATATTCTGAGTTATATCATATATTTTACTATTGCAATACTCTGTCTTTAGATGGAACACTAGATAGGTCTTGGTGCGGCAAGGGCACGCGGATACAGCACGCCAGGTTGACCTCTTGTATTTGTTTTAATCCTGAAAAGCTACGGGCTGCGTTAATGATTTACTTTCGTACATTGTTAACCGTCCGCCAGCTATCTATGACGATATCGTCGTATCTGACTTTGGCGAAATGGTCGAATTTATCCGTTTTGCATTGTTTCTGAATTTCTATTCGTTAATTGCTCAAACATTTTGGAATGAAAACTGATGGAATATCGAGATAAGATCAAAAACTGATTCCCTGATTTTTTTGGGAATTTTCGGACTCTCCTAAGTAGATTAAAATAGCCGATGACGATATCGTCAAAGATTGCCGGCGGCGTAGTCAAAAAAAGAGATTGTTGGCGGAGGGTTATAGAAAATTAGTTTTGTGAAATTGCTTCAAGTTTTTTTAAAGCGATCCTGAGAGTACATTGATATACTTGCATTAGTTTGATTTTAAAAAATTGCTTTTTAACGTGTTCTTGCTGTTTCTAATATTTTCCCATTAGATTCAATTTTTTGAAAATTAGTACGGTCAAAACCCATGTAATTTGTGTGGCGAATATTTCATTCATTTTCGAATGTATCTACCAAGTTTAATCAAAATCCTGCTTTTTAAAATACCGTAGTGTTCCACCTTACATCCATATTGTACCATTGCAATACTACAATACAAAAATATATCCATATTTTTTATCTATACAATACTCTGCGTTATGTCCATATTTTATCAATACGATACTCTGAATGATGTTGAAATTTGCATCGTCGGAATGCAACGAAAATAGGTTTTTTTAATTAAAAAAAAAAATCATTTCTAGAATTGCTAATGCTTTTCTGGCATATTTAGGGCCCCAGGTCGCGAAAAGAATGATTCAAACGATTTTCGACTTCGAGACAATACTGGAAATGATTGAAAAAAAAAAAAAAAAAATTTTTTTTCGTTGCATTCCAACGATGAAAATTTCAACGTCATATACTCTGAGTCATCCATAATTATGTATCGCTGCTGCAATTTTGTCTGATGTATATATTTTATCATCACGTATCCATATTTTATAGACGCAACATTCAGCGTTATATTCATTTTATATGATTGTAATACTCGCAAATAATCAAGAGTACCGGTATTCATATTTTATCTGCGCAATAATTTGTCGATATATCCACGTTTTAATAATTTCAATACTCTCTTTCCTACATCCATATTTTTCATCCTCATTACTCACTGTATCGAATTTATCATTTTGCCCGTTTCGCACATTTTTGAATATCCAACATTTTCAATTACTCGATTCTTCGTCTGTATTACAAAATTATACTTATTGACGAGCTCTCTAATAAAAAATCTCAAATTCTCAATGGACTAATCTCGATATATACAAATATCACGGTTATATGTAATTTGGTAAAAGAACAAAAAAAGAAAACAGAAAAACGTTGCCATTTGCTCGAATTCTTTAAAGTAGTCCTCGTGCAAATGCATTTACAATGAGAATTTGTTGAAATTTATAGTGGACGAAGAGAATGCCAGTAACGAACTTCTCGTGAAATTTGAAGCAGATTGACCATTACCAACTCGAGATATTAAATATCGAAGTTAGCAACCATTACGTGTAGAGCATATAGCAGGCATTGCTGTATACTAGCACGGTTTTTTTAAATATTAACCGTTTCGTTTACGAACGTTGATCACAAAAAGAATGCAATATGAATGAAAATTCGACGCGTAAGCTGCATATTCTATGGTGTGAATGGATCTGAATATGCACACGGTTCCATGTGTAACAGCCATTTCTGTACAGACTCAATCAAAAGTTCGCTGCATATGACCACTATAGGGCCGTGTATATATTATCATGTGGTAAATATAAAACTTTCTCGTACTATTGTAGCACGAGGACTACCTTAAGATGCTGGGAATAAAAAGAAAGATTTTTCGGAAAATACAAAATTCCAACTCTCGCGTCCTACGCTCCGTTGAGGAAACGAAAATTCACAATAAAACGCAGCGTTTTAACCTGCAAAAGAATGTTCGTAGGAAAAGAAAAAAAAATGTTTTGTTACCCTTCGAATCGATGAAAAGTCTTCTTGAAGCCTAATTAGCACGAAGGAAGTTCTCGTATCACAATCACTCGGAACTTTTCGAAACGAGGAACACTTCACACGACATCACGACATGACAAAAAAAAAAAGGAAAAGGACGCTACTGCGACTGCGATACCGCCAACAGCGAGAGCCGGTACGGTATTACGGTAAATTCAAGAAGAATCTTGGTTGAATTCTATAGTCCGTGGGTAATTAGGATCCTCGGCGAAAGCTGGCGTTAGAGTGCAGCACCATATGAAACTGGTAGTATTTCGCGCGAGTTTTAAATACCAATATTTAACGCATGTATGTGATAAGCCAGCATTGCTAAACCAAAATGATTATTGTATGTCAGTCTAATAATGTTTGTTGATTTAATATTCATTTGCATTATTTCTAAAGAAGGTTTAGGAATACAACGCAATTATTAGCTGAAACAACTTAGTTAAAATTCGATTCACCGGGTAGAGAGGTTAGACATAACCTATATTCACGTCTGCTGAATATATACATGAGGTGAATGTTAGCGGTTCTTGAATTACTGAAAAATGATAGTGTGTTGTGCTGATAACTGCACAAACAAAGGAATGCACCAGATTTCCCGAGGATGAAGAAAAGAGATAACTGGCAATTTCTATACTTGCCGTACAAAAATTATTATTCCATTCATAAAAAATCAATCTATAATAATTACAGTTGTAAACCTGCTATAACCGAATTCATGTAACCTCATTTTTTATAACATTTCTTCTTACCGATCTTGTAAATACTTTTTTTCTCGTAAATATTGCTCCCCGAGAACGAAGCTCTGTTTTTAATTCGTCCAGTCCAATTTTCGTATTTTTCACCATTAAGACACGCCGCTTTGAAATTTTAATATTACTTTTTTTAAAAAAACCTTCAAGTCTGCTCTTCCCCGTAAAAATATCGAATTAAAAATTTATTTTGAGGTAAAACCTTTTTTTCAATCCTCAATATGCTTTTTACGTATTTTATCGAATTTCTTTATGAAAAATGAGCTTTCTTTTTCAACTGAGACTTTTTTTCACATGCAAACTCGATCAAATATGTTTTCGAGATTGATAACAACACAAAATTATTACAAATAAATAATTTCCTCAAACGATAATTCGAGAATCCCTGAAACGAAACTCGAAAAAAATCTAAAAAAAAAAAAATAATTCAGTCTCGTCATTCAGTCTCTTTTCAAAAGTCCAGCCCTAAAACGAACACTACAAATATCATCGTTATTCGTTAATTATTATTATTTACGATAATTATCATGAAATTTTGAATTAATTAATTTTAAAAAATGATAATAATAATTACAATAATTCAAACTCAGGCGAATATCAAAGAAGAGGAAGTTATAAAAATAATTATTTAAAATATCATCATTACCATCATTATTAAATATATCATCATTAGTTATCATTGATTATTCGTTAATTATTATTATTTATGATAATTGTCATAAAATTTACAATTAGTTGATTTAAAAAAAAAACATAATAATAGTTACAATAATTCGAACCCAGGAAAATGTCAAAGAAGAGGAAGTAATAAAAATAATTATTTCAAGTATCATCGTTATCACTGATTATTCGTTAATAATTATGTATGATAATTTTCATGTAATTTCAAATTAATTGGTTTAAAAAAATGATAATAATAGTTACAATAATTTGAACTCGGGAAAATGTCCAAGAAGAGGAAGTAATAAAAATAATTATTTTAAATATCATCGTTATCATTGATTATTCGTTAATTATTATTATTTATGATAATTGTCATGAAATTTCGAATTAATTCATTTTAAGAAATGATAATAATAATTACAATAATTTAATTTGAACTCAGGCAAATGTCAAAGAAGAGGAATTAATATAAATTATTATTTAAAATATCATCGTTATCATTGTATATTCGTTAATTATTATTATTTATGATAATTATTATCATGGAATTTCGAACTAATTGATATAAAAAAAATGATAATAATAATTACAATAATTCGAACTCGGGCAAATAATGTCAAAGAACAGAAAGTTAGAGGTGGTTCGTTGCTTCATCAGTTTTCGAAAATTTACAAAAAAAATTCCCACCGTCAGAAAGCCAAAATCGAAAAATCATATCTGACATTGTTTTTTTAAAATTTTTTTTTCTCATCTTCAAGCTACATTCGACAATCCACAATTCCTTGAGATTATTCAATTCTGCGATGACTCGTAAAGACGTAATTTCCGATTGTCCGATGACAATGACCGTGTGCAATTTTTGTTGCATATATGTAACGAAAAGTCAGCTGTCAAACGTGATGTGTCATAAAATATATTGAACTCTTAATATTGACTTAATATTGCTCTTTATCACGTTTTTTAATTTTCTTTCATTTTTCTCGAGACATTTTTTCTACTGATATCCCAATTTCATCGCTATATTGGTCCATTTTTTCAATCTTTTTTCATTCGATAACTCTCCCTTAAATGCATAAAATGTGTCGATAAGCTTTTTTTCGAGGTTTTTGGATAATCTTGATTGCGGGGGCACAAGCAGCTCGTTGCTTGGCATTTTTTTAAAAACGATTTCGAGTCAAAATAATTTAGACGTTGCAAAAAGAAGAATTAAATATTTAGCAAAAATTATAACGATGATAATTATAATTAACAGTTATAAACATCATGTTAATTACAATTTAATGTGAAACAAAAATATAGCGCGCGAGGCAATAACGGGAGAGCGCTCGAACGAGCGAGGGAAGAGGGGGGGGGTTCGCGTCACCGTGCGACGGCGAGGTGCGTAGCGGGGAGTGGGGACAGGATCGAGAGAGAGCGGGCGAGAACTGCCGAGAACCGATCAGTTCCGCATTGCCCGTCGCCGCTGTTGGGAGTTGGGTGTCGTGTCTCGCGCTCTCGCGCATTGTCGCGTCACATTTAACACGCGATCGCTACATAATAAAAAAAAATCGTAACTAATTGAAAAAAATTAATAATTATGAATTAATAATAATTAATGTGAATAATAATTAACGTTAATTATTTTAAAGTTCACCAAGCAGTAGTAGGAGCGAGAGAGATAGGCGATAGTACGTACCGCGTAGTGCCGCGCAGTGCCGCGCGGCGCGTAGTGACGTGGCGAGAGCGTCACGTGTTGCTTGAAACTCGAACAATGCGTATTTTTCGCGTTTCCTCGATTTCACGCAGTTTTTATTTTACCTCTCAACATTTCGAGTGATCGCGTAAATAAAAGTGTGTTATTATTCGAGAAAGGTTAATTCGCCAAGGACCGCAGTCTCGTGCTTCGCCCTGACGAAATTTCCTCGTGAATCGACTACACGTCGAACATAACCTGCGAGAGACGTCTTTATTCGTGTCTTTTTTTTCTCGCCACGATAAGCCGGATTATCGTTGACAGCTCAGGGTAAGTGGCTATCTCGTCTCCAAGACTCTTTTCATTATCCTTATTATTTATTTATTCATTTATTTTAGAAAATATCCTTTTTTATTTTATTTTTTCTCTTAAATCGTACTGAATTTTTTGGTTTTTACGCGTCTTCTCGAACCTCTCAATTTCCATATCAGTTTAAACTTCTCGAGATCCCCTCGAAATTTTTCATTTGCCTTGTCACTGCGTCTTTCACGCTGCTCTTTTCGCTTGTAGTCCCAGAGACGGAGATCGTTCCCGTTACAATTTGGAGCGCGCTCGGTTTATTATATTCACCTTTGCAGATAAACTTTTTCGGACATTCCTAAGAATTTACAAAAATGATAATAGGTCTTTAACCTCGCTAAAAGCCTAATCTCCGTCTACTCCGTGACTACTTTGTCAAACAAGAGCGATAGAAACTTCCTACGGGGCAGAATCCCAATGGAGCGAATCGTTTCACCATTATTATCGAAAACCTGTTCAATGGCATATACTAACTTCTTCTGAATTTTTCTCATTTAAAAATATTTCAATATTCAAGAAAGTAAGAGAACCAAATTTTATTTAAAAAATTTCCAAATTTGCGAACACAGATTGGACAAACGGACGCTCATGTTTGATACCGAATTTGATCGGAGATGACCAAAATGTGGTCTAGATTTTCCAGAATTTGTGGATTTATTATGATTTTTTTTTTTTTTTTTTACTACAATTCGTGGAGCTCTCATAAATTTGTAACTAAACGAGAGAGAGTGCAATAATAGGAAGGAAATTTTGAATTTTTACTATTTTAATTTTCGATGGAATTATTTTGAATAGTAATCATAAAAAATTAATTGATAGTAATAAAGTAATTATCATTCATTCTGATAATAATTAATTAAATTTTTTCTGGTTCTTCCTTTTATTATGCTCGATGGTTTTTAAAATTTTACAAAGCGGGTTCCAAATCGGCCACCTCCACACGGTGGAACCTGGGAAATTCATGCTTCGACAATGTTTCATTGTAAAAGCATGAATTTGCTTACGGCTGAATTCGCGTTTGTTAAAATTGCGCCCCAAAGCGCCTGGTAATCGTACCATTGAATAATTTCATTATGCGGCTCTCGCGTGCTTGCTACTTTAAGATATATTTTGATTGATAGCAAGATCCACATTTTTTGTATACTATAATCATTAACGTATTCCGGTTTTAAAATTTTTTATTTCAAATATCACAAAGATGTGCCAGCACATTATCATGATTACGTGTTTCTATGTATTTTCTATGTTTTTTTGTATTGTAATGTGATGTCGTGCATTTTGCTAGATTATGCTTATGCATTGATAATATATATATACAAAGATATATTGTAGATTTAAGTTTCACTATTATCATATCACATGTATTTCTCATGTTATAGGTTGTTTATATGTAATGTTTCCATTATTACAGGATGCACAAATTTTTTTCATGAATCATGTCCGTCGTTGAAACAAAATTTTTTAGGTTTTCAGAAATTCTCATTGCTCTAGGGACTTTTTCTTTGAACCAAGTTGAACCCTTGCGTATTAATGTTGAGAGATTCTCATCGTAAGTTTAGCGGCTCTGGAAACTTTTTCTTAGATTTAAGTTGGCCCGTTGCGCATTAATGTTAAGAGTTTTCTTCCCCAAGCTTAAGCTAACGTCAAGATTTCTAGTTGACTGATTTCATATAATATTTCTATGCAAATATGGGCAGGTATAAGAAATTTAATCAATGTAAATTTAGTTTTTTAATGATTGTTCATTTTATTATGCTCGATGATTTTTTTTTTTAATTTGCAAAGCGGGTTCCAAATCAGCCACCTTCACGCGGTGGAACCTGGGGAATTCATGCTTTGACAATATTATTTATTGTAAAAGCATGAATTTGCTAACGGCTGAATTCGCGTTTTTTTTTTTTTAATTGTGCCTTAAAATGGCTGGTAATCATACCATTAAATAATTAAAATATGCCACTCTTGCATGCTTGCTACGGAAAAAACTCGATATTTTATATGTATATGTATATATATTCCACGTGAATTTCTTGAATCGTTGGGGTTAATGTGCAAATGATTCTTTTTTTCAGCTTATGTTTCACGCATTGTAAGTTAATTTTCACTAATACCATGTTGCATCTGTTTTCTTAGGTTACAGGTTATTTATGTCATGTTTACACTATTATACGAAGTATACAACATTTTTCCATCGATCATGTACTTCAGAACAAAACGTTTAAGGTTTTTACGTTTTTTCGTTGCTCTAGGGACTCTTTCTTAGATCTAAGTCAGCCCGTTGTGCCTTAATGTTAAAAGTTCGCTATCTAAGTTTAAGCTAACATTAAGATTTCTCGTTGATTGATTGAATATAATATTTCTATCCGGATATAGGCAGGTATAAGTATAAGGTTGCGACTCTCAAACGGTATAAAATACCAACCCCCTGTATCTAAGTTAGTCCGTTGCGTATTAAATTTAAGAAATTCTCATCGCAATTTAAGCTAATATTAAGATTTCTAGTGAACTCAATATAATATTTTGATCCAGATATAGGCAGGTATATGTATAAGGTTGCGATTCTCAATTGGTATAAAATACCAACCCCCTATATATAAGTTAGTCTTATTACGTATTAAATTTAAGAATATCTCATCGCAATTTAAGCTAATATTAAGATTTCTAGTTGACTTAATATAATACTGCTATCCAAATATAGGCAGGTATAGATATAAGGTTAAGATATCTTAATATAAATACGAACCCCCTCCGTCGACAGAGAGGGTTGGTATTCAAACAAAGCGGGAGCTTTTTTTTTTTTTTGTTAGTTTCTGTAGCACAATGAAGAAGAGATTGTTCTGGACACTTGTTGCTTGAGATTGGGTCTAGCGCAGCTTCATAACGTTTCTCTTTGACATTGCTGGTATTTTCGTATTTTGGCGAAAATAGAAAATACCTTTGCTATCCTCAATTTCGTAATTATTTCCGCTTTGTTTTTTTTTATCCCGTTTAATTTTAGTTTTCAAAATTAGGCAGATATAGGTAGCGACCGCGTTTCCATTGATGGAGTTGGTCTGTGCTTTAGCATGAATGTGACCGTTCGACGGTTGAGGAGTACGTGTTCTGTGGCAATCATGCTTTTGCTACAACCCCATCGGTGTAAAGGTAGTCAAAGTGGAGTAGGCCTACAGGGTAGGCCTACCGGGTATCTCTTTTAATTTTACCAACCCCCTATATCTAAGTTAGTCCGTTGCGTATTAAATTTAAGAATATCTCATCGCAATTTAAGCTAATATTAAGATTTCTAGTGAACTCAATATAATATTTTAATCCAGATATAGGCAGGTATAGGTATAAGGTTGCGATTCTCAATTGGTATAAAATACCAACCCCCTATATCTAAGTTAGTCAGTTGCGTATTAAATTTAAGAATATCTCATCGCAATTTAAGCTAATATTAAGATTTCTAGTTGACTTAATATAATACTGCTATCCAAATATAGGCAGGTATAGATATAAGGTTAAGATATCTTAATATAAATACGAACCCCCTCCGTCGACAGAGGGGATTGGTATTCAAACAAAGCGGAAGCTTTTTTTTTTTTTTTGTTAGTTTATGTAGCACAATGAAGAAGAGATTGTTCTGGACCATTGAAGCTAAGATTGGGTTAGTTCCACCTTCATAACGATTCTCTTTGACATTGCTGGTATTTTCGTATTTTGGCGAAAATAGAAAATACCTTTGCTATCCTCAATTTCGTAATTATTTCCGCTTTGTTTTTTTTATCCCGTTTAATTTTAGTTTTCAAAATTAGGCAGATATAGGTAGCGACCGCGTTTCCATTGATGGAGTTGGTCTGTGCTTTAGCATGAATGTGACCGTTCGACGGTTGAGGAGTACGTGTTCTGTGGCAATCATGCTTTTGCTACAACCCCATCGGTGTAAAGGTAGTCAAAGTGGAGTAGGCCTACAGGGTAGGCCTACCGGGTATCTCTTTTAATTTTACCAACCCCCTATATCTAAGTTAGTCCGTTGCGTATTAAATTTAAGAATATCTCATCGCAATTTAAGCTAATATTAAGATTTCTAGTGAACTCAATATAATATTTTAATCCAGATATAGGCAGGTATAGGTATAAGGTTGCGATTCTCAATTGGTATAAAATACCAACCCCCTATATCTAAGTTAGTCAGTTGCGTATTAAATTTAAGAATATCTCATCGCAATTTAAGCTAATATTAAGATTTCTAGTTGACTTAATATAATACTGCTATCCAAATATAGGCAGGTATAGATATAAGGTTAAGATATCTTAATATAAATACGAACCCCCTCCGTCGACAGAGGGGATTGGTATTCAAACAAAGCGGAAGCTTTTTTTTTTTTTGTTAGTTTATGTAGCACAATGAAGAAGAGATTGTTCTGGACCATTGAAGCTAAGATTGGGTTAGTTCCACCTTCATAACGATTCTCTTTGACATTGCTGGTATTTTCGTATTTTGGCGAAAATAGAAAATACCTTTGCTATCCTCAATTTCGTAATTATTTCCGCTTTGTTTTTTTTTATCCCGTTTAATTTTAGTTTTCAAAATTAGGCAGATATAGGTAGCGACCGCGTTTCCATTGATGGAGTTGGTCTGTGCTTTAGCATGAATGTGACCGTTCGACGGTTGAGGAGTACGTGTTCTGTGGCAATCATGCTTTTGCTACAACCCCATCGGTGTAAAGGTAGTCAAAGTGACGTAGGCCTACAGGGTAGGCCTACAGGGTAACTCGTTTAATTTTAATATCCAAAATTAGGCAGACGTAGGTAGAGACTATTGCTACAACACCATCGGTGTAAAGGTAGTCAGAGTGGATTAGGCCTACAGGGGATACCACTTAAAAAAAAACGCGCCCACGTTTGCTCTACCTCAGTGGTGGGTGTGGAAATGAGCAAGTCGCAACTTTCATTAGCTCTAGGGGTTTTGCATTTCCATGTATGAGAAATCAATTTATATAATAAGAATGTGAAATTATTAATAATGTAATCTGTGTAATAATAAAGAATTTTTAATACAAAATTTTGTTTACATTTTTTGTCAATTGATTCGATGGATATACGCATTACAGAACAGCGTATATAAATAAAAACATTATAGGACAGCGTATCATAAATATTTTTTATCTCTTTTTTTCATAGTGATTACTTTGTTCTGATATTAATATATTTTATATTATATGTAATACGTACTTCGTTAACTCTGTTTGATAAAACTCCCATAATTTATCGAAGTAAAATAAAATAACAGGTAAAGTTGTCAAATAAATTAAAAAAAAAAAAATTTCAGTTATCCCCCCCATCCGACGATATCCTTTGGCTTTTACATATCTCCTCAGTCCTCTCAATTTCTATAATTCATTTGACTTCTCAGGATCCTCCATGAATTTTTCATTTGCCTCTCGTCTCTGTGTGTTCCGTGCCGCCCTTCCCGCTCGTAGTCTCGGAGACAGGCACCGTCTTACACATTTGAGCACGATCTTCATTTTGACATTTTCTAAAAACTTTTCTCGACAATCCCCCAAGATAAATAGAAACGACAATGAGTCTTTAGTCATCCTAGACGCCTAATCTTGCGGCTAGAGGGTTACGGGTAATTTTTCCCAATCGTACGACTACGCTGTCGAATAAGAATGATAGAAACGTCTTACAGGACAGTGACCCAACGGAGTTGTTTCGTCTCGATTATTGAGATCCTACATGACGTCTCTACAGAGGTTTCCTGAATTTTCATTTATTATCTTACATTCCGTTGTGTGAAAAAATAAGACAGCCAAATTCTCCAAATTGGTGAAAAAAGATTATCTATGGTGTGGGCAAGGGGCTGATCGTATTTTCAAAAACATCAGATCGGATTTACACAGAGAATTAATTTTTTTTTTCACACAAGTTTGTCGACGAGCTTGTACATTTGCAATTATATGAGAGAGATGGGATGGCAATTTTGAATTAGCACGATTTTTTCGTTATGCATTATTAAAAATTAATGAATTAATGGTAAGAATTAATTGAATATAATTACTTTGTAGCGGGTTCCAAATCAGTCACCTCCACGTGGTGGAACCTGGGAAATTCATGCTTCGACAATATTATTTATTGTAAAAGCGTGAATTTGCTAACGGCTGAATTTACTTTTTTGTAAATTGTGCTTTAAAGTGCCTGGTATTCATACCATTAAGTAATTTCATTACATGACTCTCGCGTGCTTTTACCACAGAAAAAACTGTTTGCATGCATTTTATATGTTTCTTTCTAATAATGTGATTCTATACGTTTTGTTTAATTGTGCGTAAGATGTGTTCAAGTATATATATTTCACTTGAAATGTTTAAATCATTGGGGTTAACTTGCAAATGATTATTTTTTTCAGATTATGTCTCACGTATTGTAAATTAATTTTCACTATTACCATGTTGCATCTATTTCCTTAGGTTACAGGTTATTTATGTCATGTTTTCACTATTATACGACGTATACAACATTTTTTCATCGATCATGTACTTCAGAACAAAACGTTTTAGGTTTTCACGTTTTTTCATTGCTCTAGGGACTCTTTCTTAGATCTAAGTCAGCCCGTTGTGCCTTAATGTTAAAAGTTCGCCATCTAAGTTTAAGCTAACATTAAGATTTCTCGTTGATTGATTGAATATAATATTTCTATCCGGATATAGGCAGGTATAAGTATAAGGTTGCGACTCTCAAACGGTATAAAATACCAACCCCCTGTATCTAAGTTAGTCCGTTCCGTATTAAATTTAAGAAATTCTCATGGCAATTTAAGCTAATATTAAGATTTCTAGTGAACTCAATATAATATTTTGATCCAGATATAGGCAGGTATATGTATAAGGTTGCGATTCTCAATTGGTATAAAATACCAACCCCCTATATATAAGTTAGTCTTATTACGTATTAAATTTAAGAATATCTCATCGCAATTTAAGCTAATATTAAGATTTCTAGTTGACTTAATATAATACTGCTATCCAAATATAGGCAGGTATAGATATAAGGTTAAGATATCTTAATATAAATACGAACCCCCTCCGTCGACAGAGAGGGTTGGTATTCAAACAAAGCGGGAGCTTTTTTTTTTTTTGTTAGTTTCTGTAGCACAATGAAGAAGAGATTGTTCTGGACACTTGTTGCTTGAGATTGGGTCTAGCGCAGCTTCATAACGTTTCTCTTTGACATTGCTGGTATTTTCGTATTTTGGCGAAAATAGAAAATACCTTTGCTATCCTCAATTTCGTAATTATTTCCGCTTTGTTTTTTTTTATCCCGTTTAATTTTAGTTTTCAAAATTAGGCAGATATAGGTAGCGACCGCGTTTCCATTGATGGAGTTGGTCTGTGCTTTAGCATGAATGTGACCGTTCGACGGTTGAGGAGTACGTGTTCTGTGGCAATCATGCTTTTGCTACAACCCCATCGGTGTAAAGGTAGTCAAAGTGGAGTAGGCCTACAGGGTAGGCCTACCGGGTATCTCTTTAAATTTTACCAACCCCCTATATCTAAGTTAGTCCGTTGCGTATTAAATTTAAGAATATCTCATCGCAATTTAAGCTAATATTAAGATTTCTAGTGAACTCAATATAATATTTTAATCCAGATATAGGCAGGTATAGGTATAAGGTTGCGATTCTCAATTGGTATAAAATACCAACCCCCTATATCTAAGTTAGTCAGTTGCGTATTAAATTTAAGAATATCTCATCGCAATTTAAGCTAATATTAAGATTTCTAGTTGACTTAATATAATACTGCTATCCAAATATAGGCAGGTATAGATATAAGGTTAAGATATCTTAATATAAATACGAACCCCCTCCGTCGACAGAGGGGATTGGTATTCAAACAAAGCGGAAGCTTTTTTTTTTTTTTTGTTAGTTTATGTAGCACAATGAAGAAGAGATTGTTCTGGACCATTGAAGCTAAGATTGGGTTAGTTCCACCTTCATAACGATTCTCTTTGACATTGCTGGTATTTTCGTATTTTGGCGAAAATAGAAAATACCTTTGCTATCCTCAATTTCGTAATTATTTCCGCTTTGTTTTTTTTATCCCGTTTAATTTTAGTTTTCAAAATTAGGCAGATATAGGTAGCGACCGCGTTTCCATTGATGGAGTTGGTCTGTGCTTTAGCATGAATGTGACCGTTCGACGGTTGAGGAGTACGTGTTCTGTGGCAATCATGCTTTTGCTACAACCCCATCGGTGTAAAGGTAGTCAAAGTGGAGTAGGCCTACAGGGTAGGCCTACCGGGTATCTCTTTTAATTTTACCAACCCCCTATATCTAAGTTAGTCCGTTGCGTATTAAATTTAAGAATATCTCATCGCAATTTAAGCTAATATTAAGATTTCTAGTGAACTCAATATAATATTTTAATCCAGATATAGGCAGGTATAGGTATAAGGTTGCGATTCTCAATTGGTATAAAATACCAACCCCCTATATCTAAGTTAGTCAGTTGCGTATTAAATTTAAGAATATCTCATCGCAATTTAAGCTAATATTAAGATTTCTAGTTGACTTAATATAATACTGCTATCCAAATATAGGCAGGTATAGATATAAGGTTAAGATATCTTAATATAAATACGAACCCCCTCCGTCGACAGAGGGGATTGGTATTCAAACAAAGCGGAAGCTTTTTTTTTTTTTTTGTTAGTTTATGTAGCACAATGAAGAAGAGATTGTTCTGGACCATTGAAGCTAAGATTGGGTTAGTTCCACCTTCATAACGATTCTCTTTGACATTGCTGGTATTTTCGTATTTTGGCGAAAATAGAAAATACCTTTGCTATCCTCAATTTCGTAATTATTTCCGCTTTGTTTTTTTTATCCCGTTTAATTTTAGTTTTCAAAATTAGGCAGATATAGGTAGCGACCGCGTTTCCATTGATGGAGTTGGTCTGTGCTTTAGCATGAATGTGACCGTTCGACGGTTGAGGAGTACGTGTTCTGTGGCAATCATGCTTTTGCTACAACCCCATCGGTGTAAAGGTAGTCAAAGTGGAGTAGGCCTACAGGGTAGGCCTACCGGGTATCTCTTTTAATTTTACCAACCCCCTATATCTAAGTTAGTCCGTTGCGTATTAAATTTAAGAATATCTCATCGCAATTTAAGCTAATATTAAGATTTCTAGTGAACTCAATATAATATTTTAATCCAGATATAGGCAGGTATAGGTATAAGGTTGCGATTCTCAATTGGTATAAAATACCAACCCCCTATATCTAAGTTAGTCAGTTGCGTATTAAATTTAAGAATATCTCATCGCAATTTAAGCTAATATTAAGATTTCTAGTTGACTTAATATAATACTGCTATCCAAATATAGGCAGGTATAGATATAAGGTTAAGATATCTTAATATAAATACGAACCCCCTCCGTCGACAGAGGGGATTGGTATTCAAACAAAGCGGAAGCTTTTTTTTTTTTTGTTAGTTTATGTAGCACAATGAAGAAGAGATTGTTCTGGACCATTGAAGCTAAGATTGGGTTAGTTCCACCTTCATAACGATTCTCTTTGACATTGCTGGTATTTTCGTATTTTGGCGAAAATAGAAAATACCTTTGCTATCCTCAATTTCGTAATTATTTCCGCTTTGTTTTTTTTTATCCCGTTTAATTTTAGTTTTCAAAATTAGGCAGATATAGGTAGCGACCGCGTTTCCATTGATGGAGTTGGTCTGTGCTTTAGCATGAATGTGACCGTTCGACGGTTGAGGAGTACGTGTTCTGTGGCAATCATGCTTTTGCTACAACCCCATCGGTGTAAAGGTAGTCAAAGTGACGTAGGCCTACAGGGTAGGCCTACAGGGTAACTCGTTTAATTTTAATATCCAAAATTAGGCAGACGTAGGTAGAGACTATTGCTACAACACCATCGGTGTAAAGGTAGTCAGAGTGGATTAGGCCTACAGGGGATACCACTTAAAAAAAAACGCGCCCACGTTTGCTCTACCTCAGTGGTGGGTGTGGAAATGAGCAAGTCGCAACTTTCATTAGCTCTAGGGGTTTTGCATTTCCATGTATGAGAAATCAATTTATATAATAAGAATGTGAAATTATTAATAATGTAATCTGTGTAATAATAAAGAATTTTTAATACAAAATTTTGTTTACATTTTTTGTCAATTGATTCGATGGATATACGCATTACAGAACAGCGTATATAAATAAAAACATTATAGGACAGCGTATCATAAATATTTTTTATCTCTTTTTTTCATAGTGATTACTTTGTTCTGATATTAATATATTTTATATTATATGTAATACGTACTTCGTTAACTCTGTTTGATAAAACTCCCATAATTTATCGAAGTAAAATAAAATAACAGGTAAAGTTGTCAAATAAATTAAAAAAAAAAAAATTTCAGTTATCCCCCCCATCCGACGATATCCTTTGGCTTTTACATATCTCCTCAGTCCTCTCAATTTCTATAATTCATTTGACTTCTCAGGATCCTCCATGAATTTTTCATTTGCCTCTCGTCTCTGTGTGTTCCGTGCCGCCCTTCCCGCTCGTAGTCTCGGAGACAGGCACCGTCTTACACATTTGAGCACGATCTTCATTTTGACATTTTCTAAAAACTTTTCTCGACAATCCCCCAAGATAAATAGAAACGACAATGAGTCTTTAGTCATCCTAGACGCCTAATCTTGCGGCTAGAGGGTTACGGGTAATTTTTCCCAATCGTACGACTACGCTGTCGAATAAGAATGATAGAAACGTCTTACAGGACAGTGACCCAACGGAGTTGTTTCGTCTCGATTATTGAGATCCTACATGACGTCTCTACAGAGGTTTCCTGAATTTTCATTTATTATCTTACATTCCGTTGTGTGAAAAAATAAGACAGCCAAATTCTCCAAATTGGTGAAAAAAGATTATCTATGGTGTGGGCAAGGGGCTGATCGTATTTTCAAAAACATCAGATCGGATTTACACAGAGAATTAATTTTTTTTTTCACACAAGTTTGTCGACGAGCTTGTACATTTGCAATTATATGAGAGAGATGGGATGGCAATTTTGAATTAGCACGATTTTTTCGTTATGCATTATTAAAAATTAATGAATTAATGGTAAGAATTAATTGAATATAATTACTTTGTAGCGGGTTCCAAATCAGTCACCTCCACGTGGTGGAACCTGGGAAATTCATGCTTCGACAATATTATTTATTGTAAAAGCGTGAATTTGCTAACGGCTGAATTTACTTTTTTGTAAATTGTGCTTTAAAGTGCCTGGTATTCATACCATTAAGTAATTTCATTACATGACTCTCGCGTGCTTTTACCACAGAAAAAACTGTTTGCATGCATTTTATATGTTTCTTTCTAATAATGTGATTCTATACGTTTTGTTTAATTGTGCGTAAGATGTGTTCAAGTATATATATTTCACTTGAAATGTTTAAATCATTGGGGTTAACTTGCAAATGATTATTTTTTTCAGATTATGTCTCACGTATTGTAAATTAATTTTCACTATTACCATGTTGCATCTATTTCCTTAGGTTACAGGTTATTTATGTCATGTTTTCACTATTATACGACGTATACAACATTTTTTCATCGATCATGTACTTCAGAACAAAACGTTTTAGGTTTTCACGTTTTTTCATTGCTCTAGGGACTCTTTCTTAGATCTAAGTCAGCCCGTTGTGCCTTAATGTTAAAAGTTCGCCATCTAAGTTTAAGCTAACATTAAGATTTCTCGTTGATTGATTGAATATAATATTTCTATCCGGATATAGGCAGGTATAAGTATAAGGTTGCGACTCTCAAACGGTATAAAATACCAACCCCCTGTATCTAAGTTAGTCCGTTCCGTATTAAATTTAAGAAATTCTCATGGCAATTTAAGCTAATATTAAGATTTCTAGTGAACTCAATATAATATTTTGATCCAGATATAGGCAGGTATATGTATAAGGTTGCGATTCTCAATTGGTATAAAATACCAACCCCCTATATATAAGTTAGTCTTATTACGTATTAAATTTAAGAATATCTCATCGCAATTTAAGCTAATATTAAGATTTCTAGTTGACTTAATATAATACTGCTATCCAAATATAGGCAGGTATAGATATAAGGTTAAGATATCTTAATATAAATACGAACCCCCTCCGTCGACAGAGAGGGTTGGTATTCAAACAAAGCGGGAGCTTTTTTTTTTTTTGTTAGTTTCTGTAGCACAATGAAGAAGAGATTGTTCTGGACACTTGTTGCTTGAGATTGGGTCTAGCGCAGCTTCATAACGTTTCTCTTTGACATTGCTGGTATTTTCGTATTTTGGCGAAAATAGAAAATACCTTTGCTATCCTCAATTTCGTAATTATTTCCGCTTTGTTTTTTTTTATCCCGTTTAATTTTAGTTTTCAAAATTAGGCAGATATAGGTAGCGACCGCGTTTCCATTGATGGAGTTGGTCTGTGCTTTAGCATGAATGTGACCGTTCGACGGTTGAGGAGTACGTGTTCTGTGGCAATCATGCTTTTGCTACAACCCCATCGGTGTAAAGGTAGTCAAAGTGGAGTAGGCCTACAGGGTAGGCCTACCGGGTATCTCTTTAAATTTTACCAACCCCCTATATCTAAGTTAGTCCGTTGCGTATTAAATTTAAGAATATCTCATCGCAATTTAAGCTAATATTAAGATTTCTAGTGAACTCAATATAATATTTTAATCCAGATATAGGCAGGTATAGGTATAAGGTTGCGATTCTCAATTGGTATAAAATACCAACCCCCTATATCTAAGTTAGTCAGTTGCGTATTAAATTTAAGAATATCTCATCGCAATTTAAGCTAATATTAAGATTTCTAGTTGACTTAATATAATACTGCTATCCAAATATAGGCAGGTATAGATATAAGGTTAAGATATCTTAATATAAATACGAACCCCCTCCGTCGACAGAGGGGATTGGTATTCAAACAAAGCGGAAGCTTTTTTTTTTTTTTTGTTAGTTTATGTAGCACAATGAAGAAGAGATTGTTCTGGACCATTGAAGCTAAGATTGGGTTAGTTCCACCTTCATAACGATTCTCTTTGACATTGCTGGTATTTTCGTATTTTGGCGAAAATAGAAAATACCTTTGCTATCCTCAATTTCGTAATTATTTCCGCTTTGTTTTTTTTATCCCGTTTAATTTTAGTTTTCAAAATTAGGCAGATATAGGTAGCGACCGCGTTTCCATTGATGGAGTTGGTCTGTGCTTTAGCATGAATGTGACCGTTCGACGGTTGAGGAGTACGTGTTCTGTGGCAATCATGCTTTTGCTACAACCCCATCGGTGTAAAGGTAGTCAAAGTGGAGTAGGCCTACAGGGTAGGCCTACCGGGTATCTCTTTTAATTTTACCAACCCCCTATATCTAAGTTAGTCCGTTGCGTATTAAATTTAAGAATATCTCATCGCAATTTAAGCTAATATTAAGATTTCTAGTGAACTCAATATAATATTTTAATCCAGATATAGGCAGGTATAGGTATAAGGTTGCGATTCTCAATTGGTATAAAATACCAACCCCCTATATCTAAGTTAGTCAGTTGCGTATTAAATTTAAGAATATCTCATCGCAATTTAAGCTAATATTAAGATTTCTAGTTGACTTAATATAATACTGCTATCCAAATATAGGCAGGTATAGATATAAGGTTAAGATATCTTAATATAAATACGAACCCCCTCCGTCGACAGAGGGGATTGGTATTCAAACAAAGCGGAAGCTTTTTTTTTTTTTGTTAGTTTCTGTAGCACAATGAAGAAGAGATTGTTCTGGACACTTGTTGCTTGAGATTGGGTCTAGCGCAGCTTCATAACGTTTCTCTTTGACATTGCTGGTATTTTCGTATTTTGGCGAAAATAGAAAATACCTTTGCTATCCTCAATTTCGTAATTATTTCCGCTTTGTTTTTTTTTATCCCGTTTAATTTTAGTTTTCAAAATTAGGCAGATATAGGTAGCGACCGCGTTTCCATTGATGGAGTTGGTCTGTGCTTTAGCATGAATGTGACCGTTCGACGGTTGAGGAGTACGTGTTCTGTGGCAATCATGCTTTTGCTACAACCCCATCGGTGTAAAGGTAGTCAAAGTGACGTAGGCCTACAGGGTAGGCCTACAGGGTAACTCGTTTAATTTTAATATCCAAAATTAGGCAGACGTAGGTAGAGACTATTGCTACAACACCATCGGTGTAAAGGTAGTCAGAGTGGATTAGGCCTACAGGGGATACCACTTAAAAAAAAACGCGCCCACGTTTGCTCTACCTCAGTGGTGGGTGTGGAAATGAGCAAGTCGCAACTTTCATTAGCTCTAGGGGTTTTGCATTTCCATGTATGAGAAATCAATTTATATAATAAGAATGTGAAATTATTAATAATGTAATCTGTGTAATAATAAAGAATTTTTAATACAAAATTTTGTTTACATTTTTTTTCAATGGATTCGATGGATATACGCATTACTATAGCGATATGCATATTTATTCTAATGCATGGAGATTTCGGCCACTGGAAGAATGCTGATCGAACGAGACAGGTTTGATTCAATTAGAACAGCATATCATACATATTTTTTATCTCTTTTTTTCATAGTGATTACTTTGTTCTGATATTAATATATTTTATATTATGTGTAATACGTACTTCGTTAACTCTGTTGATAAAACACCTATAATTTATTGAAGCAAAATAAAATAACAGGTAAAGTTGTCAAATAAATAAAAAAAAAAAAAAATTTCATTTATCCCCCCCTTCGACGATACTCTTTGGCTTTTACATATCCCCTCAGTCCTCTCAATTTCTATAATTCACTTGACTTCTCAGGATCCTCCATGAATTTTTCATTTGCCTCGTCTCCGTGTGTTCCATGCCGCCCTTCCCGCTCGTAGTCTCGGAGACAGGCACCGTCTTACACATTTAAGCACGATCTTTTTTTTACCATTTTCTAAAAACTTTTCTCGACAATCCCCCAAGATTAACAGAAACGGCAAGGAGTCTTTAGTCATCCTAGACGCCTAATCTTGCGGCTAGAGGGTGACAGGTAATTTTTCCCAATGGTATGACTACGCTGTCGAATAAGAATGATAGAAAGTCTTACAGGACAGTGACCCAACGGAGTTGGTTCGTCTCGATTATTGAGATCTTACATGACGTCTCTACAAAGGTTTCCTAAATTTTCATTTATTATCTTAATTATCTTTATTATCTTTATTATCGTTGTGTGAAAAAATAAGACAGCCAAATTCTCCAAATTGGCGAAAAAAGATTGTCTATTTTGCGGGCAAGAGGATGATCGTATTTTCAAAAACATCAGATCGGATTTACAAAGAGAATTAATTTTTTTTTCATAAAAGTTTGTTGACGAGCTTGTACATTTGCAATTATATGTATGAGAGAGATGGGATGGCAATTTTGAATAAGCACGATTTTTTCGTTATGCATTATTGAAAATTAATGAATTAATGGTAACAATTACTTGAATATAATTACTTTCAATGATAATTTAATATGTAATGATTGTTCATTTAATCATGCTCGATGATTTTTTAAAATTTTTTGTAGCGGGTTCCAAGTCAGCCACCTCCACGTGGTGGAACCTGGGGAATTCATGCTTCGACAATACTATTTATTGTAGAAGCATGAATTTGCTAACGGCTGAATTCACTTTTTTTTAAATTGTGCTTTAAAGTACCTGGTATTCATACCATTAAGTAATTTCATTACATGACTCTTGCGTGCTTTTACCACAGAAAAAACTGTTTGCATGCATTTTCTATGTTCCTTTCTAATAATGTGATTCTATGCATTCTCTTTTATTGCGCTTAAGATGTGTGTGTATATATATTTGCTTGGTATCGCTTGAATCAATGGAATTAACATGCAAATGTTTTTTTTTCAGGTTATCTCTCACGTATTGTAGGTTAAGTTTCACAATTACCATGTCGCATATATATTTCTCCGGTTACAGGTTGTTTATGTGTCATGTTTGCTCTAGTACACGACGCATAAATTTTTTTAATCGATCGTGTCCATCATTGGGAAAAAACGTTGTGGGCTTTCAGGTTTTCTTATTGCTCTAGGGACTCTTTCTTACATCTAAGTTAGCCTGTGACTATAGGCCTTAATGTTAAGAGGTCGCTTTGTAAATTTAAGTTACAATTAAAGATATCTATAGCTTGATTTAATATAACATTTCTATTCATATATAGGCAGATTATACGTGTATAAGGTTGCAATTTTCAATCGGTATAAAATACCAACCCCCTAGATCTAAGTTAGCCCATTGCGGCTTAATATTAAAAGATTCACATCGCAATTTAAGTTAATATAAATATTTCTAGTTGAATAATAAAATATTTTTTCCATGTATAGGCAGGTATAGATATAAGGTTAAGACTGTTAATCGATATGATATACAAATCCCCTAGATCTGTTAGCCCATTGCGGATTAATATTAAAAAATTCACATCGCAATTTAAGTCAATATTAAGATTTCTAGTTGAATAAAGTAATATTTTTATCCATATATAGGCAGGTATAGATATAAGGTTAAGATATCTTAATATAAATACGAACCCCCTCTGTCAACGGGGAGGGTTGGTATTCAAACAAAGCGGAAGCTTTTTTTATTTTTGTTAGTTTCTGTAGCACAATGACGAAGAGATTGTTCTGGACCATTGAAGCTAAGATTGGGTTAGTTCCACCTTCATAACGATTCTCTTTGACATTGCTGGTATTTTCGTATTTTGGCGAAAATAGAAAATGCCTTTGCTATATACCCTCAATTTCGCAATTACTTGCGCTTTGTTTTTTAATTGGCCTCAGGCTTTTAGGTAAGCAGAGTGGACTTAGGCCAATATGGGATACCACTTGAAAAAAAACACGCCCGTATTTTGTAGTTGACGTGGTTTAATATATTATTTCCATGTTTAAATATAAGCAGGTATACGTTATAAGACTAAGATTTTCAATCGGTATAAAATACCAACACCCTAGATCTAAGATAGTCCGTTGCGTATTAATGTTAAGAGATTCTCATCGCAATTTAAGCTAATATTAAGATTTCTAGTTGAATAAAGTAATATTTTTATCCATATATAGACAGGTATAGATATAAGGTTAAGATATCTTAATATAAATACGAACCCCCTCCGTCAACGAAGAGGGTTGGTATTCAAACAAAGCGGAAGCTTTTTTTATTTTTGTTAGTTTCTGTAGCACAGTGACGAAGAGATTGTTCTGGACCATTGAAGCTAAGATTGGGTTAGTTCCACCTTCATAACGATTCTCTTTGACATTGCTGGTATTTTCGTATTTTGGCGAAAATAGAAAATGCCTTTGCTACTCTCAATTTCGCAATTACTTGCGCTTTGTTTTTTAATTGGCCCCAGGCTTTTAGGTAAGCAGAGTGGACTTAGGCCAATATGGGATACCACTTGAAAAAAAAACACGCCCGTATTTTGTAGTTGACGTGGTTTAATATATTATTTCCATGTTTAAATATAAGCAGGTATACGTTATAAGACTAAGATTTTCAATCGGTATAAAATACCAACACCCTAGATCTAAGATAGCCCATTGCGGATTAATATTAAAAAATTCACATCGCAATTTAAGTCAATATCAAGATTTCTAGTTGAATAAAGTAATATTTTTATCCATATATAGGCAGGTATAGATATAAGGTTAAGATATCTTAATATAAATACGAACCCCCTCCGTCAACGGAGAGGGTTGGTATTCAAACAAAGCGGAAGCTTTTTTTATTTTTGTTAGTTTCTGTAGCACAATGACGAAGAGATTGTTCTGGACCATTGAAGCTAAGATTGGGTTAGTTCCACCTTCATAACGATTCTCTTTGACATTGCTGGTATTTTCGTATTTTGGCGAAAATAGAAAATGCCTTTGCTATATACCCTCAATTTCGCAATTACTTGCGCTTTGTTTTTTAATTGGCCTCAGGCTTTTAGGTAAGCAGAGTGGACTTAGGCCAATATGGGATACCACTTGAAAAAAAACACGCCCGTATTTTGTAGTTGACGTGGTTTAATATATTATTTCCATGTTTAAATATAAGCAGGTATACGTTATAAGACTAAGATTTTCAATCGGTATAAAATACCAACACCCTAGATCTAAGATAGTCCGTTGCGTATTAATGTTAAGAGATTCTCATCGCAATTTAAGCTAATATTAAGATTTCTAGTTGAATAATATAATATTTTTATCCATATATAGGCAGGTATAGATATAAGGTTAAGATATCTCAATATAAATACGAACCCCCTCCGTCAACAGAGAGGGTTGGTATTCAAACAAAGCGGAAGCTTTTTTATTTTTGTTAGTTTCTGTAGCACAATGACGAAGAGATTGTTCTGGACCATTGAAGCTAAGATTGGGTTAGTTCCACCTTCATAACGATTCTCTTTGACATTGCTGGTATTTTCGTATTTTGGCGAAAATAGAAAATGCCTTTGCTACCCTCAATTTCGCAATTACTTGCGCTTTGTTTTTTAATTGGCCCCAGGCTTTTAGGTAAGCAGAGTGGACTTAGGCCAATATGGGATACCACTTGAAAAAAAACACGCCCGTATTTTGTAGTTGACGTGGTTTAATATATTATTTCCATGTTTAAATATAAGCAGGTATACGTTATAAGACTAAGATTTTCAATCGGTATAAAATACCAACACCCTAGATCTAAGATAGTCCGTTTCGTATTAATGTTAAGAGATTCTCATCGCAATTTAAGCTAATATTAAGATTTCTAGTTGACTTTCTATAATATTGCTATACAGATATAGACAGGTATAGATATAAGGTTAAGATATCTTAATATAAATACGAACCCCTTCCATCGACAGAGGGGGTTGGTATTCAAACAAAGAGGAAGCTTTTTTTTTAGTCTCTGATGTAGCACGATGACGAAGAGATTGTTCTGGACACTTGATCCTCGACTTTTTTGTTGGGGCGCAGCTCTATAACGAGACTCTTTGTCGTTGTCGGTATTTTACATTTCTCGAAAATATAAAATGCCTTTGCTACCCTCAATTCCTTAATTACTTTCGCTTTGTTTTTTTTATCCCGGTTAATTTTAGTTCCTAAAATTAGGCAGATATAGGTAGAGACCGCGTTTCCATTGATAGAGTTGGTCTGTGCTTTAGCATGAATGCGACAGTTCGATGATGGTGGAGTACGTGTTCTGTAGCAATCATGCTAATGCTACAACCCCATCGGTGTAAAGGTAGTCAGAGTGGAGTAGGCCTACAGGGGATACCACTTTAAAAAAAACGCGCCCACGTTTGCTCTACCTCCGTGGTGGGTGTGGAAATGAGCGTTTCGCAATTTTCATTTTAGCTCTACAGGTGTTTTGCATTACGATGCACGAGATATGAATTTATCTTATAAGAACGTAAAATACTATTAATAAAATATGTATAACAATATAAAGTTCTTCTACTACAAAATCGTGTGTAAATTTTTTTTTTGTCAATTACATATGGTTATATGTAACTTGCTGTATATTTATTTAAACAAATTTACATTTTTCAGCATTTTATTGTCAAAATTCAATACTCGATAATAAAGAACTTGCATGTAAACGATTCTCTCCTTTTTTTTCATTATCATTCTGTCACAGTTAAATGTTTTTTTGAAGTTAATTCGTGAACAGCTCGCGACATCGACACCCAAGGCAATGCTGTATTATCGATCGCGAACTTGAAACTTGAGCGGTTACTCTAGCGTGTGCCAACGTACATTTGTTTACATTGAGTACGTTTACACGACGCTTTTATTCCGGTGTTACGAAAACCGGCGTAGTTAAATCAGGCGTTAAAGTGCGTGTAAACGGGTCCTAACACCCGCTTTGCGACGTAAAGCAGGTATTAGGTACCGTGTAAACGCCTGGTTTAACTAAACCAGTTTTCGTAACACCGGATTTGGAGCGGCGTGTAAACGTACTCATTGTAAGCTGCAGTGCTAACGTTTTTCGCGAGGTCTTGTTGCCGATCAAGCTTATAGAAGTATGTATATATATATATATATATATGCGCGTGAGCGCCGGGCATGCATCGACGATACAATGTTGCGCCGTTCACGGGCGAGCGGGTCCTTTTTTTCTTTCATTATAAATAGTCCAAAAATGGTACAGTCAAAAATTCTGAAATTTTTACAGAATATCCAGTTAATGTCTCTTAAAACGTATTGATATTTTTCAGCTTATTGGCACCATTTTCTTGTCAGATATTACGTAAATACTGAAAAAATTGGTAGAATGTATCTATCATAGGTGCAGTTAACCTACGAAACACATTAACTTTCCGAATTTTTTTCTCAAAAACGGTACTGTGAATCGTACCCAAGTTTTACACGAACGTAGGCAAAAGGATTACATACATTATGGAATAATTTGGTCTGCATGGCATCATTTTGAAGTATCGTCACCACAACCTTAATATATTTCATATATATTAATATATTTACAAAATATTTATTTATTTGTATATTCCATCGTTTACCCTTTCAGGTACTTCATCATTTCCATTCGTTTCGCCTTGAGACCCCCCCCCCCCCCCCCCCCAACGACCATTGATGTTCACAACCGCTCTCTTTCCTAATGCGCTATTTCATCGCATTTGCACGAAGGTGCAGGGAAATTCCAGAAAGGTGGCTATGTTTTAACCTTTGGAGGATGGGGGTGGTCCCTTTAGGGACCACCTGTCAGATTATGGACACTTGAAATGAGTAATCCGTTGAAGTAATGCATAAATTTTGGGTCCAATGCAACGTCGATTTGAACCAAAATTTTCCCGTCCTCTAAATAGGTTAATGAGCTTCAGGATAACTTATATTACCATGCGGAACAAAGAAAAAAGACCTATTTAAAAAAAAATAACAAAAAACTTCAAAAAGTATGATAATAAATTTTACAAACTTTAAAAAAATTAAATAAGTTATTAAAACTCGACTGAAAAAAGGAAACTGCAATTTAAAAAAATAAAAAATAAATATTTAAAAGGTATGATAACAATTAAATATTGGAGAAATTATAAAAATTTATAAGTGCAAAAATATTCACAAAAATTCATATAAATTTGTTTGTTCCTTAAAAAGTAGTGAAATAATTCACAATACTTTTAGTAGAATATTAATTATTACCATTTTAAGAACAAAAATTAATTAATTAAAAAGTGAAACTAACCGATCGATCTATTTCATTATTATTAATTAATAAAAATATCAAATCAATATTTTCCACGAGTCGGGAGGCATTACAGCGTCGTTTGATGCGGCGCCACCTGCCGCAACCTGCAAAAATGCGTCTCTCCCGATCGATACGGTAACTCGTCATACAGCTACGAGAGTTACTTTCTTATCGACCTCCAACTGACAACGAAATAGTAATATTTTTTTTAATTTATGTAATTCATGACTGATAAAAAGCATTGATCAAATATTAATAAGGTCATTGAGCAATTTTTTTACAAATTGTGCGTTCGTTCTTATCGCGATCCCTTATCGTTCTTGCAAGTATAAATATAAGCTTCTCTTATTTTTTTATATGTGTTAAGTATTCGATAAAAAGCCCTATATGTCTCAAGAACATTAGATTTAACAATATCCTTGTATATATATGTCTTACAGCCAAATAGGTGTACATTTTGAAAAACTTTCCCGCTTTTTTACCGTAAATAAAAACTTGACCTACGGTGTCATGTATTGTTTGAATAACCAAAAAATCATAACTCTTTCAGAAATTAAAACACGAAGAAACTATTTGCAAATATTTTACTATTAATGGGGTTTTTTTTGCTCTTCATTACCATCGATCGATATAAAACAGTGCGTGATAAAATTACAATTTCAAAAACTTTAGCTCTCGTTTGACTCGGTGCGAACCACACTGTAGATCGCGGAATTGAGGATTGAGGCATTCGACACGAATCCAAAGAAATAATCGTTGCAAATGGACATCATTAAATCGAAATGGCAAAATACGAATCCGAGGAAGAAATGTATCCAAGCTTGAAAACGATTTATCGTATTATATTTCGCGATATCGTCCGAGAAATTCATTATTGCATTGCGTCTTTTGCTGTGCGCAGCTTGCCCCTCTCGCCGCTACACTAGCTCGTCTATCCCCGCCGCGTACGCCACCACGACGAACTTTAACCTTAAAAATCGAACCGGGAACTATACGCATAAATGATTAACATCAGGGTTGAGCAAAAAAAAACCTCAGTGGCACGGATTTCCAAGTCGTACGTCCCTGGTTACCATAGCTTATACATAAAAAACGAGTCACACGTTCATCACATAATAAAATTCGAATAGATTCGTTGTTAGTGGGGGGGATTCCCTTCTCAAGGGTATCGAGTCATCACAAACGCATATACACACACACACACAAACTACAGAGATAACCTACAGTGTACTACAGAGGTTAATTTATCGAACAGCGAACAGTTCGCAACTGCTCTAGTCAGTATATAAATCGAGTAACAAGCGGATGGTACTCGCACGTTTCTTTACGGTCGGTGTGATTCACTTTTCAGTTGTCGCTGGACTCTCGAGAGCGACTAATGCATTAATGTAACGGTTTTGATGTCATTGCATCTGCGCGATTTCGGGCACATATAGAGGCAAACAAAATATAGAAAGAGAGAAAAGTGACAGCAGGCGAATCGCGTATACATACAGAGTCATTATAGTCATTCGACTATACATATAACTCATTGTTTTAGATAATATGCTCTCTGTGCTCGGATTTTTCGTTACCCGAAATCCCCTCCTTTTTCCCCCACCCTTGTTGCGAAATGAGAGAAATCTCGCGAAAATTTCG
Organism: Rhorus exstirpatorius; assembly: GCA_963564615.1. Lineage (NCBI taxonomy): Eukaryota > Metazoa > Arthropoda > Insecta > Hymenoptera > Ichneumonidae > Rhorus > Rhorus exstirpatorius. Next base: position 18,474,030 of record OY751320.1, read on the forward strand.
TATCGATTTTAAATTGAATCCAGAGTGAAGCGCCATTTGCGCGAGAGTTTTGTGTTTTTTTTTTCTTTCTTTTTTGTTTCTTTCTTCGTTCATTAATTTCGCGTCGAGGAGCGTCCGGGCATCTTGGGTTGTGGTCGATCGAGTGTATATATATATATGTGTGTATCTAAAGTGGACTTGACTTGTGGTTCATCGAGGGTCATCAGAATATGATTTCTTCCACTGTGTGTCATATATGTGCGTGTCGTGGAGTACGTGTTCATTCTATGCTCAAAGGGAACGAGTTGTGTTTGTAAAAGAACCTTTCTGGTAATAGCTGTGCATATCAAGACGTGCTAATTTACCGGACCTATAATCAGTCGAGTGGGGGGGGGGGGGGGGGGGAAGAAAAGTGTGTGCCCTCGAGATCTCTGCAGGAATGCCGGACGTGTCGTAGACACGAGAAAAACGTTTTAATTTATTTTCACTTCTTTTGCTTCGTTCCAAATCTCTCGTACAACGGGACAGAGAGGTGAGTCCGACGATCATGTGATCTTTTTTTTTTTAATATTTCTCCCCGTCCACGAATACATCGAAGAAATATTCTTTATCACAATAATATGTGCCAAATTAATGTGTCAAAGTAGATACTCTGTTTTTTTTTAAATTCAAGCAACAAAGTCTGTAGATTTTTTTTGATAATTATTGCTAGCGTTCGCACAAGTCTGTCGAAGAATTTGCAAAGGTCTGCAGAATTCCTTTTCGAAATTATTTTTGCATCGAAGATATTTTTGTGCCAAAGTTGTGACAGCGGTGAGAACTGACGTTGTGTGTGGCGAGGGGGGCATCGAAATTCAATGTAGCACACAGAGCTGCCAGCATTACGATTAATTGTGACGGATGTCGAAAATTTACTTTCAATCGTTTAATGTCAAATTCGTCGATAAATATCTAAAAAAAAATTGCAAAAAAACTCAGTCATATTCTCTGAAAATTGAACTGGCAAACGGGATTTTCGAGCGAATCTTTTAAAATTGGTCGATAAAATTAAAAAAAAAAATTAAATGTTTTTCAATAATAAATACTCCTCATTATCGAAAAAAAAACCTTACCTGTACGAAACAAAAAGTATAAACACTGCAAGGGCTCTCCGCACGCGACAGAACGTCGAGTGTGTGAAGTTTGTTGCGATTCGCGACTCGTGGAACAGTCGATAGTCGAACGGTGTAGCAACGTTTCGATAATTACAAAAAACGCGATGTTTTCGTGAAATTCTTCATCCGAACGATAGTTGTTTACATTCGATCATAACGTTTTATGGCTATAAAAACACAGGTCATGATACGAAGAATTGGTGTGAAAAATTTCATCAAGCAATCACGTGTAGTTATTTTTTTTAAAATAATAACTTTCATTTTTCGTCTGATTTGACGAAATAAAAGTCGGGTGAATCATTTATCACCTCGGCTAATGTTAAAACCGTTGAAATACTTCTAATTAATTTATCGTTCATACAACTCCCAACTGATTTACATTTTTGTACAAAATTCGCGACAAAGTGCGTAATTATAAGGGCTGTCTTCATCGAATTAAATATTAATTTGAACATATTTTACGATAATAAACTTCGGGTATTAATGATGTATGAGGCGTCAATGCAAGTCGTATTTAAGTCGGTTAGGTGATCTAATCGATCTCCGACATACTTATCGATTGATCATAAAAATTATTTGTTTACTTCAAGAGCACGATAACGTTGTCTCCCACGTGAGGCTCAAGAGCCTTAAATTTGCGCGAATTGTAGGGCGCGAGCAAAATTTTCTAAAAAAAATTGTAAAACTTTGCAAAATATGAATCTTTGCCAAATTTAATACCGAATGTGTTTTTGACCCCTAGATTATTAGCGTAAAAACTTTTGCATCGATATACTCAAATTTTCGAAAGTTAAATTGTCAAAAATTTTCTAAAATTTGAACCCCTCAAGGTATTCCAGCCAAATTCAATATCGACCATATTTATCCCAAAGCCTGCATGTATAAAATGTTTTAGCGCGATAGTCTGAAATTTACGAGAGTTAAAGCGTGTACACTTTTGAAAATTTTTAAAAAATTTCTAAAATTGAGACCCCTCAAGCGATTCTAACTACAGTCAACATTAATCATCCTTGTCCCCTAGACTATTCGTGCAAAAAATTTTGGCTCGACAGCCTCAAGTTTACGAAAATTTGAGCGCGTACAAACAGTTTTAGAAATTTTCAAAGTTTTCTAAAATCCGAACCCCTTCAGCGATCTTAACTAAATTTAACATTAACCATCATTTTCCTCTAGACTATTTGTGCGAACATTTTCGGCTTGATAGCCTCAAATTTACGAAAGTTAGAGCGCGTACAAACCTTTTTAGAAATTTTCAAAATTTTCTGAAATCCGAACCCCTTAAGAAATTCTAAATAAATTCAACAATAATCATCCTTGTCCCATAGACTATTTGTGCAAACATTTTTGGCTCGATAGCTTCAAATTTACGAAAGTTAGAGCGCGTACAAATATTTTTAGAAATTTTCAAAATTTTCTAAAAACTGAACCCCCTGAGCGATTCTAACCAAATTCAACATGAATCATTCTTGTCTCCTAGACTATTTGAGCAAAATTTTTTTGGCTCGATAGCCTCAAATTTACGAAAGTTAGAACGCGTACAAACATTCTTAGATATTTTGAAAATTTCTAATAATATGAACCCCTTAAGCGATTCTAGCCGAACTCAATAACAACCATATTTCCCCATTTTTTTTTATGTCGATATATATATAATATATATATATATATTATATATATTATATATATATAATATATATATATATATATTATATATTATATATATATATATTATATATATTGGTCGTATCACCGAAATGCTGAACGATCGCAACGCTACGAACTTAATTTATTTATAGACGTCAAATATAGAAACCCGAATCTCTCTCGTCGTAGTTTCGTGCGAATGTCTGTCAAGGCACCCGCGAAAGTAAGCTGTTCTAAACACGAGCGTGTGTTTCCTTACTCGCGTCGCGAAACCTCGTGATTCTCTTCCATCATTTATTTTCGATTTGCTGTCGCATATTCTTCGATCTCGTCCTAAATTATCCTCTCCAAGTGTTTATCAACCGTTAATCGATGTCCAAGTCTCCTCGAGAACATTCATATTCGATATATTTATCATTCGATGATGAAAGTCATTAAAATTATACCCAGCCAATTTCGTAACGTTATGAAATTAAAAAAAAAAACAGAAAAATTATCATAAATGATTCAATGATCGACTGGAAATTATATTCGAAGAGTCGAAAAAATAAATTTCAAACTGCATCTGTGTCAAGTACACTTAATTCGACACTTTTATCGTCGAAGAAACAAACTCTGGAATTTTTTATTTAATTTTTTTTTTCACCATCCGAGTGTCCCCCCGCTTTTGCCCGCATCATCGAGAAAAATCGCGAAACGTGAAACAGCATTGTAAAAAAAAAAAAAAAAAAAAAAAAAAAAATGCTCGGCGGTTGTTTCCCCAAGAAATGGTGGGACGACGAGTCATCGTCGTCGTCGTCGTTGTCGTCGGTGAGGTTCAATGATCTCCTCGTTGTCTCGTTCGTACACTCCCAGTATTCGGCTGTATTATTATAATTACACTTATACACGATGAGCTTTATGATAGCATGCGAGAAATTGTTTTCAACGTTCTCCAGCTGTTCCAGTTACAAGGAGATGAGAATTCTCGTAACGTACCGTTAATAATTACGAAATCGCTATTGTCTGAAAGTGAATTAAACAGCTGTGTAACGAGATGCAGTTACCTTGAAAAAAAAAAAAAAAAAAAAAATGAGCTGGGAAGACTCTTACTTTATTGCGAACAGTCAATTAGTCGTTAGAAGCTCGATCAATGAAAAACGGATGAACATTCTTATTTTATTAAAAGAAGAAAAAAAAAAATTACATGAGAATATTCTCCAGTTATTTTTTTCGTTGATCAAATTTCTACAATTCCGCAAAAAAACTTTGAATTATCTAATTGCAGAAAAGTAAGAGTCTTCATTATGGTCTTTTTTTAAAAATAAAGACAAATCAGTCATGGATAAAACTTGAAATGAAAAATTAATTTCGCAACGAGACTCGGTGTAAGAGCATGTTATTATTTATCTCGTATTTTTTTCATGTCCCTATGTCTGTTTTCAAAATAAAAATCCAATCTTCAGTTTTCATTATCTCAGTTCTATGATTCATTTTTCTCTCTATGCTCAATATCTAATCAGCTTTTCGTTTATCCGAGTCGACGATAAGTTTAAATTTTTTTCAGTGTTTGATAGAAAAAAAAGAAAAAGAAAAAATTAAAGACCTCTGTTTCAGGAACGAAACATGGCGCTGTTGAAAATTAATTCCAAGAAGTGGGTATCGAGTCTGCCGTCTCCTCTGCCGGACGACAGACCCATCACTTCCATCAACATCGTTGAGGACATCGACAAGTGTCCCGCAAATTTCAGTGTCGTATGTAAATTTTTTTTTTCCAAATTAAAAAAAAAAATTTTCACAAATATTTCTGTCTTTTTTTATTTTTTTTTATTTTCAAAATCCCATTGCCACATACTTTCGAGAATACTCGGATCCAATTACAAAGTCAATGGAATTTTGTAATTTTTATAATTTTGAGATGTCTCGTACGTATCATTTTGAAGAATGTAACTCTGTGAAAAAGTATACGAGTAGGTCTTCTTAGTTCTTGATATTTTTAAATTAAATTTTATTCAAAATTTGTTCAAAGTACGCGTAGCGAGAGAGTAATGGAAAAATTTTCAGCCCATCTGAGCTGAGTGAAGGAAAAAAAAAAAAAAAAAAAACATTCAATTTCGATCCCTCGAGTCTTTTATAAATATAATTTTTTTTTGCTAAGAATACATGTTTAATTGGTCAGGTCTCCAAGACTTATGACCAGGACATTGATGCGGATCTTTGGCGAGAGAGCGGTCTGTTTATCAAGAAAAAAGGTCGATACATTTGTATCTCGAAGACCGTAGGACAGCTGAATCACGTTGTACAAGATATAATAATAATAAACGAGCGAGATACACCACCCGATGGTTTCACAATGATTACTCAGACTTTGGATACCAGTGAGTTGTTTTTTTTTTCTCTACATTCCTTCGACGAAAAATCGTAATTTTCTTCTTTTTTTTTCTTTCTTGAATAACGTTTCGCTGATTGCGAGCAAGAAGATTGCTGGGCTATTCATATATGCGATAAATTTTCAGAGCAACGAGCATGGAGAAAGAAAAAAGTTTGCTACAAGCTCAGCAACATAGGCAATTGCTCGAAAGCTGTGACCGATATAATTGTGTGCAGTCGCATCAAGAAAGCACCCACAGGTTTTACATACGCGGGGTAAGTTACATGCGCCCCGCTTTCCCTGATCCCAGAATCATCAAACGAACACGCTTTTTTATCCAATTTACTTTGTATTTCATACAATTTTATAAAAATTTCATACAATATTTTATACCAATTTACTTTTCATTCGTGTAACTTTGAGGACTCGAACAAATTTTCCAACTCCTCTCCGAGGACTTGAAAAAATTAGCCCGCAAGTCCTTTGAGAACCGCACAAATTTTCACAGCCCTTCGAAGACGCGAAATTTCGAAAAAAATTTCTCGAAACAAATTATCCGAGTTCTCTGAGAACTAAAAATTTTCTCAAGTTCTTTGAGAATTTTGTTTGAAAATTACGAAAATCATTTGAGAATTTTTACAAATTAACCGAATCCTTCGAGTGCCAAAAAATTTTTTTTAATTTCTCTGACAACTTTAATTTATATTTCAAGTTCTCTGAAGGCTAAAAAAAACTTTTCCGAGTTTTTGAAAAACAAGAAAAAAAAAACTACAAATTTTTCAGAGTCTCCCTTGCCCGACTCGCGAACTTTCGTCGAATCTTTTTCCGCAAGAACATTTTTTCGTCGAACATTCTCAATGCATATTTAAGAAAACACGAAATTATATTCACGAATTTTGTAATTTTGTTGCGCATAATCGAAATTTCAGAGAAATCAACGGTGTAATAGTTTGCTACAAAACTAGCCAAGTCACAAATGGCGACACGAGTTCCCAGCCCTACGAGAACATAGAGTGAGTTCTTTTTTTTTTGTTTTTTTGTTTTTTTGTTTTTTTTTTTTTTTCAATTTTTATTTCAAAATTTTCCAGTATTTCAAGTATCCCGTCCAAACACGAGCACCGAACTAATTTTCTTCCCTGCCCCCTGTGCGATTTCTCCTCGTTCACAGCTTGTTACAGAATGCTTCGCCGAATCCATCGAACGGCGTAACGCGCAGAGCGCCACCGGAGAGGCCGCCGAAACCAAAATTTTCGCCAAATTCCCGAAATGACATTTATCCAAATATCTCGGGTAAAACCGAGATCAGCGATGATTCAACGGATCGTGATTACGAGATACTTAGCCCGAACGCGAGAATAAAGCCAACGAGGCCAGCGCCGCAACCGCCGTCAGCCGCGGTCATCGGTAATGTGCCGATATATGGCACATTGCCCGGCTCATCCGATCTCGATGGTGTGCCATTTGTTCTTAATTCAATGCTGAGTTTTCGCACCGAATCCGGTCTGGTGAGTCCGCGAAGATTCGTCGAAATTCGTTCGAGGTTCCACATGGGACGAATCGAAAGAAAATAAAAGAAAAAGAAAAAAAAAAACTAAATCAAGAAGAAATAGATTTGAAAATTTGAAAATTGCTTTCTCGCATAATTTCACGCAATTTCCCATGAAGGTTCTTTGAACGAAGTTCAGCGCGAATAATCGTTGAATACTTGAATTTTTCATGGTTGTTGCGCATATATATATGGAAAACAGTGAGAACCGGGAAAACTCAGGGGAATTTAATTCCTCCTGGAATAAACAGGGAAAAAGTTAGGGAATTTAGAAAATTCCTCTGGAATTATTTCCAGAATTTACTTTTTGCCAGAATTACGAAACGTGAAACCAACTTGAAACGAAAAAAAAAAAAAAAAAAACTGAAAAGTATAAAAATAAATATTTTTGTATTATTTTTGATATTTATAATTATTCTTTGTTATGTACGACAAAAGTTACGTCGGTGCCGAGCAATGAAAATGTCAAATGATGTTGAAATTTGCATCGTTGGAATGCAACGAAAATAGAGGTTTTTTTTTTTTTAAATAAAATATAAATAATTTCCAGTACTGTCAACGCTTTGCCGTCATATTTAGGCTCCGGGTCGCGAAAAAAAAAAAAAAAAACCGAAAAAAAGGTTTAAACGATTTTTGATTTTAAAACAATACCGGAAATGGTTTATTGATTTTTTTTTTAAACCAATTTTCGTTGCATTCCAACGATGCAAATTTCAACATCATAATTTCAAAAACTAAAAAATAATTTACCCCGAAGCTCCAAAGCTACGCTTCTGCATTCGATATTTCGTTACGCAACTACGCAATTATTATTGTAGATAAGCGTTTATATATATTTTTTTTTCATTTATTGGCACTGACATAAAAATTTCCTTTTATAACGAAGAACAGGTTCGGTATTTGCTTTTAATGTATTTATTTTTTACTTTACAGTCCTTGAATTATTTTTTGTATTTCAGTTTTTTTTTTTTTTAATTTTTTATTTTAATATTTAACACTTGCATGTATTTGAACTTGAAAAAAATTATGTTATCCAGTTCAATATTTATTTTCCAATTGCGATCCAACATAGGGAGACACGACATCCGGTGGCCGAAAGTAAAAACAGAAAGATGAGGAAAGAGCAGTCGTTTGATCAATTGCAATAAAATTTTTGTAAATTGCAATCATGCACCCCGCAAAATATTCGCCGCGTTGAGACAATTGACCGTTTTAAGGGGTAACACCACTGTAAAAATCTAAAAATGCACAATTTTTTTTTTTGCGATGGAAGAAAAGGCAATGAGATAATAATATTTGAGGAAGTTATCAGGCACATATTTAAGGATAATATAAAAAATTATTATCAAAAAATATTCAAAAATGGCAACACCGGAGCCATTCTCGCGAGACATGCGGCACGCGGTGTAACTGTCACAAATTTGAATTTGAAAGAAAAAAAAGCACTTAATCTATAGATATATTAATAGCTACAGAAATACGCAGGGGATTTTCGAGAAGTTAATTTAAGCATTATTTATTAACAAATAAGTGCCCTCTCTTTTGTCGAAAATTCAAAATTTTCATTCAAATACTCGCCAATTACACAAAAATCAATATTTTTAAAATCCCCTACGTATTTCTCTATCTATAGACATGTGGATTAAGTAGTTTTTTTTCTAGATTTAAATTTGCATATGAAATTCTGCAGCACCGCGTGCCGCAGAATTCATTCAGTTTCACGAGAATGGCTCCAGTGTCGCCATTTTTAAATATTTTTTGATAATAAATTTTTGTATTATACTTAAATATATGCCTAATAGCTGCCTTAAATATTATTATCCTATTACTTTTTCTTCCATCTAAAAAAAAATGGTGAAAACAGCGCTTTTCTTTTGTTTTCCAGTGGTGTTAACCCTCTTAACCCTTTCAGTCATACATTTTTCTATCCAATATTTTGGGCTAAAACTTGCTACACGGGGGTTTTTGGGATCGCTGATTACGAATATGGCATTGGATTAGGCAAATTCCCAGATGGGGCGACTCAGTACCGCGCATGCGCAGTTGTGAAATAGACGCAAACTTGTCAAATTAACCTGAAATTCGTTACTCGGGGGTTTTTGGGATCGTTGATCACGAATATGAAAGTAGATTTTTCAAATAAATTTCAGGTCAATTTGACATGTTTACATCTATTTCGCAACTGCGCATGCGCGGTACTGTCTCGCCATCTTGAAATTTTACAAATCTTAATGTTACATCTGTGATCGGGGACTTCGAGAACCCCCGAGTATCAAATTTCAGGTAAATTTGAAAAGTTTACGTCTATTTCACAACTGCGCATGCGCGGTACTGGGTCTCCATCTTGGAATTTTACAAAACTAATGTCATATTGGGACACGGGACCGTGTATTGGGATCCAACATAGGGAGACATGACATCTGGTGGCCAAAAGTAAAAACAGAAAGAGGAGGAATAAGAGCAGTCAGTTAATACGTGTTCATATGGATTTGATCAATTGCAATACAATTTTTGTAAATTGCAATCATGCATCCCGCAAAATATTCGCCCCGTTGAGACAATTGACCGTTTTAAAGCATGGACAAGGGCTTTAAAAATTGAGCAAATAAAGGGACAAATAAGAGTGTGTGTGCATTACACTTTGCAAAATGCATTTGACATGGAGGGCATATTTTTTTTTTCTTACATTTGAAACACTTATAGTATATTGAACGCACCGTTTCAGCGAAAAAATCGTCGTTAAATAATAATTCAATGACACGCGGAGCGAGAAGTAAGGAAATACAGATCGCGCATACGCGGGGTTATAAACATTGAGAAAACTGTCGAATCTGACATCGCGAGTATATTTATCGTTTTTCATTTACACTTGGCAGATTTTTTATGTACACCATCGCGTAATATACGTAAAAAATACACTCATTGTCGCGTTTAATCGACAAAAACATGAAGTGGATATAACCCGATAAAATCCACGGCTGTTCAAACTCGACAACTGCTGTCAGCTGTCAGTCAGTTCGCGTAGACGAGGCAATTTTCTATCCATAAATTTTTTCGACAAATCGACCAATTCGCTCGAAAACCGACCGCAATCACAGCGAATCGCGTTTGGCAGGATTTGTACCGGCCCAATCGCATATATTTTCTATATTTATTAACATTTCGGCAAAAAACTAATACCGAACATCGTGATTGTGTATATCACTGGAAATTTTCCTGCGCCATATTGAATAGGTCCTCCGCCTACATGCTGGATCGCAATATAAGGATCGAAATGAGAATTCCCTCAATGTTTTTTCAAAGTGGGTTAAAAGCGTTTTAGGTTTTTTTTTTTCTTTTCGACAAAAACGATTCATTGCTATTTTTATGTTATATAATCCGTCCCGTATAGTTTGTAAATATATCTCCCTGGCGATATTTGCCAAAAACTGCGTGGAAAATCTGGAAAAGTCAGGAAATTTCTGAGTCAATAATGCGCAACGATCATGATTTTTCGTTTGATTTTTTTTTTTTTTAATTTTTCTCCATCGAATACTGACGCTTCTTTGTTCTCTCAATCTCTTCTGTCCCAAGAATGCACTTCCTGTGATCAAAGTACGAACGCAAAAGGAGCTCGACAAAGAGGTGAGTTTAATCCTACAGACTTTTATCGCTCGATTAATAAAAAACAAACAAACAAAAAATGACCGTTTACTGGATAATTTGGAAAAAAAAAAGAAAAAAAAAATCAAATCTTCAATAATGCTCGTTTGATTTCACAGTATCACTATGATTTTCGAGCCGAGCGTGAGACCTGAGACAATGGAAGCATCAACATATACGGTAAATGATGACCGTAGTGCCAAAATTGAATTATACGAAATACTCCTCCCCCCTGCATTATAAACTTTGAGCTGCTTTATTGTCAATACGAATTTTCGTATCGATAATACACGATAGCCGGACTAGCCAAGTGTGTAATAGCGAGAGAGTGTGCGCCTGTACGAGTGATTCATACTCATTGTGTATCGAATAATTTGTGAATGAGCGAGAGAGAAAAAAAAAACAAAACTTGTCGATCCATGCGTAATTTATAATGAAAACGAAAAAAAAAAAACAAAAAAAAGCCATAGTAACGGGGCGAGATAAGCTCAAGGGAAAAGTCAAGGAGAAAAGTGCTATCATCGTGGCGAGATTTGTGCGAGAAACAAATGAGAAAAAAAAAAAAATAAGGAAAATATCACGCAAGTCGTTGTATGCCCTTCTCTTCCATTGTTTAGATTTTGATACCAGTGATTAGTATTGTATTTTTATAGAGTTGCGTTGTATTTTTATAGATCCTAGATGTTGGTAATATTATATGATTGTATGATACGTTCTGATTGACCATAAGATATGAATATATATATATATATATATATATGTATATATTAGGGTGTATCGAAAAATTAAAAAACTTTTGGCTACCCTCAAAAATCAAAGATATCATTGAAATAAAGGTCTCCGTGCAATGATTCGATTTTTTGACAATATATAGGGGGCGCGTGGGACGTTTAATGACGCCATTTTTAGCGTTAAATTCACTTTATCACCGATAACCGGAAACAGTTCATTCCAAAAATTCTGATTTTTTTATATAAGGTGCCCAGATATGTACCCTTTCAAACCCACATTCACGGAACATTAACGGATGGTTCATATCTTCGAAAAAAATCTCTGAAAATCAATATTTTAACTATTTTTCAATTAAACCTATCGTTAAATGTTGATTTTTTTTCTTCTAAAACGTTTTTGTATTTGTTCCATCTTTTTTTTTTTCTTGTAAAACTCGGTATCGGTATTGCTTACAATGCGAAAATTGCTGAATAATAAATCTTTATTTTGGAAATTTTTATATTTTATTGATTCACACCATTTTTTCGTGAATATGAAAATTTCCAAAATAAAGATTTATTATTCAGCAATTTTTGCATTGTAAGCAATACCGATACCGAGTTTTACAAGAAAAAAAAGTCGGAACAAATACAAAAACGTTTTAGAAGAAAAAAATCAACATTTAACGATAGGTATAATTGAAAAATAGTTAAAATATTGATTTTCAGAGATTTTTTTCGAAGATATGAACCATCCGTTAATGTTCCGTGAATGTGGGTTTGAAAGGGTACACATCTGGGCACCTTATATAAAAAAATCAGAATTTTTGGAATGAACTGTTTACGGTTATCAGTGATAAAGTGAATTTAACGCTAAAAATGGCGTTTTTAAACGTCCCGCGCGCCCCCTATATATTGTCAAAAAATCGAATCATTGCACGGAGACCTTTATTTCAATGATACCTTCGATTTTTGAGGGTAGCCAAAAGTTTTTTAATTTTTCGATACACCCTAATATATTTATATGAGTAAAAACATGAATTATCGGCCAAGTTTGCGCTTCACTATCGGGCGATCTTTTTGTAAGTTACGCAGCTCTTGGTGTCTGCGTTGAAAAACGCGTGCCATTATTTTTTTTTTTTTAGATTTTTTCCTCCATTTTTTTTAGCTACCATTGGGCATCGAATTATTTTATTTTAAACTTTTTTCTTTTTCAGTAAATTTTGGTGGCTTGAATTTGAAAAAAAAAAAACCAATTCTTTATTATTTTTGGTAAAAAAATCTCAACTTTCCGTAAAAAAAAAAATATAGCCTGATTAATATACGTTTAGAAGACTCTCAAAATCAAGATTGTAATCGGAAAAGTCGTTTTTTTTTTCGCCATTGCCCAAAGTTCAAGCAAATTTTCCATATTTTTTTTTTTTTTTTTCAGAAGCTGAGAAAATTTTACACGATATATGTGATTTTTAAGCTGGGATCTCTAAAAATACTTCTGGGATTAATATAAATGTAAAAAAAAAAAAAAAACCATTATAAATCTCATTTATTCTAACGATTTTAATATTTTTCTATTGGAAATTGAGCTGCTTTGACGTTTTTTTTTGAACGTTCATTTAATTCTCAGATACCGATAGGAATGAATTTATTAGCTTTCCGTGAGTCCTTTATCATTAACGGGTACTAATTTTTCATTGAAAATTAATTTCAATTAATGTACCAGAGTCATATCCATTTTACGAAAACTTTTTTTTACGAAATCAATCTTGTAAAATGTTGAATTCTTCTGCTGTATAATGATAAAATCATTGAAACAATAATTCATTATTTACACGAGTACACGACAATTGTCTATTGTTCGTTTCAACAGCCATTACAAGAAATAAAAAAAAAATATTAAAATTGTTAGAATAAATGAGATTCATAATGTTTTTTTTTTTACATTTTTATTAATCCCAGGAGTATTTTTAGAGATCCCCCAACTTAAAAATGACATAATACGTACAATTTTCTCAGCTTTCTGAAAAAAAAAAAAAAAAATATGGAAAATTTTCTTAAACTTTGGGCAATGGCGAAAAAACGACGTTTCATATTATAATCTTGATTTTGGGGGTCCTCTACGCGTATATTAATTAGGCTATATTTTTATTTTTCGGAAAGTTGAGATTTTTTTACGAAATAAATATAGAATTGATTTTTTTTTTTCAAATTTAAGCCACAAAAATTGAATGAAAAAAAAAAAAAAAAAAACAAAAAAAAAAAACAAAAGTTTCCAATGAAAGAATTCGATAGCCAATGGTAGCCTGAAAAAATGGAGGAAAAAATCTGAAAAAATTATGCCACGTGTTTTTCAACGGAGACACCAAGCTGTATAACTTGCAAAAAGATCTCCGATAGTGAAGCCCAAACTTGGCCGATAATTGATGTTTTTACTCATATATAATATATATACATATATCAAGAGGATATTTAATTATTATTATTGTATTTGTCATCACGAATCCTCAAGCTCGAACGAACGACGCACTATTTGAAATAAAAAAAAAAAAAAAACAACAACAACAACAACACGAGTACCAGTTGTTATGTTTAATTGTCGAATACCATTTCATTTTCGGCGACATTTGGAATATAAACATCTCGGGAATTCTCGGTTGGCATATTGGCCACTTGGCGCTTCGTATGCCCTCGCTCGATCGTAAATAATGAAATTCGTAATATTCGTCGAGTTGTGACTATTTTGTTAATCACCGAGTCGAGAAAAAGTCCAAAATCGAACGAGTCATCGACATTTGAAATATAATAAGTATAAGTATGTAATTTTACATGCGTGAGTGAATGAGCAAATGTAGGAAAATTGGAGCAGGATGGAAAAAAAAAAAAAAAAACAACACTGAAACAAATCTTGAAATATCTCCTATATTTATACAGGAATAAATCTTCTAAAATGCACACGGGTGACTCTCAATAAATCGGACAAGACTTGTTCGCAAAAACGATTTAATTGAATTTTCACACGAACAATCGCCTCATCTTCAGTCCATGAAAAAAACAAAAAATGAAAATAAAAAAAAATCGACAAATAAAAACAAACAAATACATTGTACCTTGAGAAACGTCGGGATCGAAACTTTCAATCTTTCGTTTCAACTCGCTTCATCCGGAGGATATTCTCTCGGTTTTTTTTATTTCACAAATCCAAAATTTCTACATGCAAACTAAATTTAAAATAAATAGTCTCGAAGTAATTCGATTCTGCGCCTCGTTAAAAAAAAAAAAGGTAATTATTTAGAATAATGCCTTTTTCGAATTTTACTGATTTCTTCTAGCTCACAATTGCGCTTTATCACCAATAATAATATTATTATTATTATTATTATTAATAATAATAATCACAATAATAATAATAAACATGGGGAGCACGAGAAAGTAGTGTCCGAGTGGTGCCTCAACCGCTTAAAGTGGGAGTTTTTTTTTTTTTTTCGATTTTAGTCACAAATTGGAAATTTTTATTAAATTTTGCTGTACTCATTGCGTGAAAATCTTTAATTCCAATAATAAATCGTATAGCTGTCGCGATGATTCCGTATGTACAGGGTCCCACTCTGAAAAAGTCACTGTATTGAGAAAATTCAATAGCAGTTTAATTTGCAATCCAATTTGAATTTCATAAATATCGAAACTTTGGAAAATTAATTCAATTAATTGAATTTAAAAATAATTTAATTGGAAAACAAACACAAAAATCAACTACCATTGCTCGAATTAATTTTGATGCAATTAAATTCGATTAAAATTACTCCGAGTCATTTGTATTATACTTTGTGCTTCCCCGATTGATTGTCATCATTGGTGATGACACGAAAGGCTTTTACAATTAAACATTGAATTTCGCAAAATAAAAAAAGCATTATTCTAAATAATCACAGAGAAAAAAAAAAAACATTCCTCTTCCTCTGCCTCTGAGATTTTCGTTCGTTACGATTGACTCTCCTCACGGTGGTCCTTGTAATTTAACGTTGACACAGCAGAATATCTTGAGAACAACGTATTTTCGAGAAAAATGGTTGCAAATAAAAGTTTCATGGCTCGAATTGGGAGTATAAATGAAATTTTTTTATCTCAAAATCTGGTAGTTTGGGAAAAAAATATTTAGTGCGTATTTTTTATTTTTTTTTTATTTGAATCAAAATTGCCGTTAATATAACAATTTGAAAAATATAACATTATGACGTCACACATGTTGCGCTGTATCTATATATATATATCAAAATCCGTTAAATTAAATTGCCTATAACAGGTGCATCTGTCATTTTTAACGAAAAATAAAAAAATACGTCCTCATTATTTTTACTTACTCTACATTATGCGCCCCAATGATTGAAAAAAAAAAAAAATTTAATTCATACTCCTAATTGGGCAAAACACTTTGCTATCGTACTTTTCATTTGGTGGAGGTTTACAACGTTATCTGGCGAGGGAGGGTCAACATTGTTTCTTCCAACAGGAACGTGTACTTTTTTTTTTACAGATTTGCAGTTTGCAGAAAAAAAAATAAAAAAAAAAAAACATCTTTTATCCCAAAGTTTTTTTTCTACGACATCAAGTTTTCAATTTTATTATATAAAATTAGTAAAAACAGATAGTAGAAAGATCTGGGTGACCGAGCAGGCCAATCTACTGGTCCGCTTATGTTTTTTTTTTTTTTTTTTCATTCCATCAGGATATCAACCCGAGATTATCTACTCTTGTATCTCTCTGCTTAAATTCAATGCAAAAACAAATGCCTTTTACCAAAAAAAAAAAAAGAACGTATTATTGAAAAGTGTATCGAAGTCAACGGTCATAATTTTGAGCATCTTTTGAAATAACAAAAGATGTTATATTGTAACTCGTAATTTGCCGTTTCATTGGATATCCGTTTTGATTAATCTCAAGAAATCTCGAAAACTTGATGTCCTGGAAAAAGTACTTTGGAATACTTTTTTTGTTTGTTTAAACCGCAAGTCTGTAGAAAAAAAAGTACACGTTCCTGTCGAAGGCGACAATGCTGAAACCCGAATGAACTTGTGAACCTCCATCGAATGAAAAGTACGTTATTGGGAATCGACGCGGAGGCAGAGCTTATCCAATATGGTCTCTTCATTCCCAGTTCGTTGCCGGTAAGTCAGCCCTAGTTAGCATGGGGCAGAGCATAAGGAACAGTTGTAAACATTGGATTATCGCATATTTTTCGACAAAATGCGATTTTTTGTGGTAAGATTTGACGTTTATTACCGTTGAGGATTATGCGTGGATAGAATCCACTACGCGAATTGACTACGGGTCAAGTGATTATCGCCATAAGGATACAATGAACCTACATGACATCCCATGCTTAACCTCAAAATCTTGAAAAAAAAAAAATTCCCGTCACTTTTCGGCTAAATAATTGCATTCGAACGATAAATTATTACTCAAAATATCAAGCTATCGCATGAAAAATGTTTTATTTATAAATTATTGTTCATATTTCAGAGAAGTTATGAAATTGAAAGTCGCGTTCGCTTGTATTTATACACACGACACAAATAAAACGATTATTCATATTCTGCGTGTGCTGAAAATCTCATGCCCTCGCACCAAATATCGACTATGATATGTCTTCTCGATCTTTATTTATGATTTATTTCTTGTAATAAAGCAGCAGATTTTGAATTATCGTTAAAAAGTGACAAATTCGCATGGTAATCATCGCGGGCAGCGACTGGGACAGAGCAGTTAGACATTTGGCCGCCAGAGGTCAGCGTGACATTTGTGAGTTCCCAATATAGGAGAGTATTTTGTTACCTTTGTGGTCATGAAACTTTTGATTGGACACATATTTATCGAAGAATAGGGTAGACGTACCAGTTGTGGCCGCTTTAAGCATTTTCATACATTCATTTATGAACCAGTGTTCCCATTATGGCAAATTTAGAAGTGAAAAAGTGATCGATATAACCTAAAAGGCACACAGAATCGAATTCTTATCGTTTAAAATCTTTTCCGATCATGATAAATAAGAAAATAGGAAATTATCTTGTAGCTGTCATTTTCACCATTTGTGGCCACAATTTTACTACTTTTGGTCATCCGAAGTACCAGTTGTGTGGTCACCATCGAGCTTTGAATTGGGATTGGCCATGAGCTGGCCACAAATCGAACAATCCCATTTTGAATGTACCACTTTCGGCCACCGCGTATTTTTCAGCTGATGCGTCAGTTTTTTTTGCGATTCCAAGCCGCAAATTTTGAGCTTTAACTGATAAAATATACATTTTTTATGGGGCGGAATGACTTTGGATGATGAGAAATCGTAGTCTTCTCACCTCGGGATCCATTGACGCACTTCTGACAATAAAACTAAACAAACCGCTCAGCGTTGACACATTTCGTCATAATTCGTTGAAATAAATTGGCAGATATTCAATAAAGCAATCGATATCGGTGCGCGGAAACATCTTGAATATCGAAATATTATTCTCGATGAAGTGAGCGTAGCCTTGAAACTTTAAGAAATTCCAGGGAAATGCGGAGTGGCCACAAACGGTACAGTGGTCACAACTGTTACGTCTCCCCTATATACACTAGGACCTCGATTTAATGGCCCTCGATTTAATAGACCGTCCCCACCATGTCGCATTTATCGATCGGTTTTTCGCGTGGTGGGAGATGGTGGGGGACGCTTAAAGTCTCCCCGATCAGGCCCGTAGCACGGAGTGCCGATGCGCAGATACAGCATGGGCGGGCATACGCTACCTCGATTTAACAAGGTGCGATGCGGAGCCGGTCCCGCCACTGGCCGTTAAATCGAGGTCCTAGTTTACGTTTTTCCCAAGGATATTCTGCTGCGTCAACTTGTCTGGACCCTATCCTGCAAATATATTCGTGTATATATATATATATATATCGTTTCCTCGAGATCGTCAGCCATGTCACGATGAAGGTGACCCCATCTCTGTTGCGAATTCTCAGACAAACGGTCCGGTCCAGTGTCTCACCTCCGTAAATTCGTTATTACCACCGCCTGTCGAGCCATTCTTCTCCATAATCGCGTTTGATCTTATCTTACTCTTGTACTTGACGTCTTTGGGCTTGAGCATGCTCTTGTGATTGCTCAATAAGCGCGATGGCGTTAATATCGATTTGTTGCTCAGTCCGGTTGCCTCCAGAAAATTATCGTAAATACCATTCTTGTGATTATCGTAAGTTTTATCGTTGACGTAGCCACTCGGACAAATGACATTGTTGTTGTCGATATTGGTATCGTCTTTATTGGCGATACCATGAATTCCAAGATTCCCAAGTCTCTCGGAGCCATCGCCATCGTGACGATTCGGATCGTCCGAAAGATCGCAATCGTCCAAATTGAATTCTTCGAAATTTTGCCTCATGTCGAAATCCCGAAGATCCATGCCCGTTTCCTCCTTGACGTTTCGTCCATGATGACGCGATAATCTTCGTTCGTTGTCATCGCCGATCTTGAATTCCTCAAAGTGTTTGACGATATTGGTGACCCGTGGTGTCAAATTTTCCGTGCTCCTGGCTCTTTCATTGGTCGAAAAGTTTCCCACCGTTGTCCTGCCGCTGCTTGTCGATAATTTTTTCATCGTTGCCTCATTGCTCCTGTCGTTTAACGGATATTTTTCATCAAAAACGAGACTCCTGGCTGTCCTCATCACCGACGATACCTTCGTAGGTGTCTCAAGGCACTTGGACATTTCACGATTCCTTTCCATGATTATTTTACGACGCTGATGCTGCCTGCTGCTCGTCTCGTCGATGAGAAACGACGGACTTGGGATCTTCTTCAGGATCAGGGTATTGCGAAATTGCGCGGGTTTTGGCGGCAGAGCCGGTGGTGATTTTTTTTGAATCGGTGATAAGATTTCCGGCAATGATTCGATATCCTCGTAATCCAAATTCTTCGCTATCGTGAGACCCCTCGATGACATGCGCAGACATGTCTTCTCCTCGATTCGTTCCATTCTCGGTGTTGGACTCGATGATCCGTTGATACTTTGAGAATCAAGAATTTCCAGAAAATCACCCCCGACACTGTTCTCGATCATGTTTTTATTATCATTTTTTGGCTCTATAACGACGATCGGTATGGCATCACTCGTTGATTCCTCAACGATGCCATTCGCATCGGTGATCGTTTCGATTCTCGCAAATTTCTCTCCTGTCGCGTCCTCCGGATCCAGTCTCATGCCAAACTCGTCCTCCGAGACCGTTGCCTCGAAATTTCCCATCGGCGGCTCGTCGCTCGCTGTCGGCTCGTCGTTCGTACAATCGTCGGAACTTCTTCTCTCCATTTCCGAGCCAACTGACTCAATGTCGGACAGTCTTGCCGGCTGAAAATGTATTATTCTACCGCGATGCTTGAATCTACGCGGCGCCGCTGCCGCCGCTAGTACAATCTCCTCGTCCTCAATGTCGCGCAGTAATATCTGATTGACGCACTCGAGAACGGAATTGTGATTGCCGTTTGTGCGATACGAGCCACTGTGACGAAATACATCGTCGCACGTTTTATCCTCGTCCGGATCGCTGTACCAATTGCCGCTTGTCTCCTGTTCCATGCTCGTCTCATTGTCCTGAGATAGCTTCGATGGCCTGAAGCATGATTCGGGAAAAATCAGATTTTAGATACTATCGATTGTCGCGGACAATTGGGCCGATGGATGAGATTTTGCGAAAGGTGTGCTGATTTATTCGTTAATGACTTGGCGCGGCTGATGGGGGAGTCTTCGGAGATTTTGAGGATTTCTTTTTGAACAATTGTTAGGTCCGTAGGGAAGTTTTGCATTTGATTGAGGAAGATTTGGTAGATTTTTCGTCAAAAAAATATTCATTCGTGAGGAAGTTGCAAGCAATGTACCCGTGAAAGACCGCGCGCGCCGCACTCTTTGCGAAAAGTATTTTTGGGCTGAGAAGCGTTGTTCGATATTGGGTTATCGAAAATTAAAGAAAAAAAAAAAAAAAAAAAACTATGGAGATTTCGTTGCTGGAATGGTTTATCCTGCGATTGATCGATGGAACTTTTACGAGAATATCAAAATAAAGTGGCGGCTGTTTGAGGTTGGAGTTGTGATTTTTGCGAAAATTGAACGGTTTTACGTTCATCAGATCGAAAGTACAGATTGAAAAAGGAAAAATCTTTCGATCAAACGCCAGATTTCGGTATCGAAAAAAAGGGGAGAGAAAATTAGAGGACAGCAAATTAGAAATTTGCACATTGCTGCCTCATTTTTTTTGTCTCTGTCACGAAGCTTCCTCTATGAAGAAGCCAAAAAGTAAAAAAAAGAAACATTCCCCACTTGCTCATAGAGCAAGCTTTTCAATCGAGATAGCAATTTATGAAAATTCCTAATTTGCCCCGCCCCTTTTTTTACCTCAAAAATACGATAAAGAACAAATTATCTTCTTAAAAAAAAATAATACTCACCCATTGTTATTATCGAAATTATATCGTTTGCCATTTTTTCCCTTCTCAATATCCTCGCTCTTTCTTCGTGTTTCGCGCAAATTTCTCGCATTATTCTCATTGCACGAATTAACATAGATTGGCTCGTGATTTTCGTTCAAATTTTCATCGTCCGAGGCAAAATTACAATCCATACCGTCGTCCTTGCTCTCGGTGCGCGATATCGTAGCTCCCGTCGTGTCTTTCTCCGGATTGAAAAAAATTTTCAACGGTTCGGCTCTGACGATATCGCAGCGTCTCGTCGAATTAACGTTTTCCGTATCATCCCGAATATCATTAGTCTCCATTCGCGTCATTTTTGTTTCTGGATCGATCGTCGAGCTTCCCGTATCATCGCGATCGTTTCTTCGCGCTGTGCCATTTATGAATAACTTGAGGGTCGTTTTTTCGAGTGTCGAGGCTGGCGAACAGTCCGTACTTTCGCCCTCGCAAAAACCCTCGGTGCTCAGCAACGAGGCTGAACTCTCGTCCGTCGTTGTCGTCATTATCGAACCGGCGTCCGTATTCTCGCTGCTCGATGCCTTGGATATGTCACTACCGGCAAAGCTATTCGTTTTTCTCACGCAACAGATCGAAATTTTGCCTTTCTCACGATCATCATCGACATCATCGTCCCTTGTCCCGTTTTCCTCATTATCGCAAAGATTTTTCGCATTAAGCTTGTCGATTATCTCGCGCTTCAAGCGTCTTATGTCATTGCCCAATTCGTTGCTCATCGCGTTCTCCGTATCGTCGTCGACCCTTTTTTCGCGCGAATTCTCCTTCATCGTCATTTTTTCCATCATAATAACGTCCAAATTCACGGATGACAAGGACGAAACGTCATTCGTCTCGGGCTGATTATTATTACGATTTTGTTCACGCTTGCATTTTATATAATTCTTCGTGTAACGACGCAATTTCGCAATTTCCAATTGCTGATTTCTTATAACATTGTCCTTCTCCGATAACAATTGCCGTATGGATTTTTGTTCCTGCTTGAGGCGCGACTCGAGAACGAGAAGGGCACGTAATATACGACCGAGCTGCTGGTCACGAAGACAACGCTCGGAATCGTGATCGGCTGTGCGGGAATCGAGATCGCTGACCAAATCGCGGCAACGCTTTGTCGCGTGTTTCAATGATTCGCGGGTACGCGACAATTCTTGCTTCAATGTACGTACCTCGGTCTCCATCTGTAAATGAAAGGAAATTACGATTTTTTTTTTTTTTTTGAACCCTTGAAACTTAACCAAAATAGGGATTATGCTTGCGGAAGGTTTCTTTTTTTGTTTTTTGTTTTTTGTTTTTTTTTTCGTTCGTTTGGGATTGTCGAGCTTGATGATCGGTCGAGGGTAAAATGATTTTTGACGTTTTGTGAAGTATTTTGGAATTATTGGGGGAGTAATATTTTTTTTTTTGTTAGGGAATAATTAAAAATTGGTCGAGTTTTTTCTTTCTTGAACCGTGCGTCAGGAAGGAATGAATTTTTTTTTACAATCAATATTAATATTTCTTTCGAATAATTTATAATTACGTTTTTCATGTAATCGTTTTCAATGATCGTTATAATTTTCGGGGAATAATTGACAAAATTTTGGAGCAATGATTTTTGACGGTTTGCAAGGTTTTTTTTGGGAATGTTGGGGGAGTAATTTTTTTTTTTTTAAGGAATAATTAAAAATTGGTGGAGTTTTTTTTTCTTTCTTGAACCGTACGTCAGGAAGGAAATGGTCATTTTTATTTTGAGGGGAATAAATGCCAAAAATTTGGAGCAATGAATTTTTTTTTTACAATCAATATTAATATTTCTTTCGAATAATTTATAATTACGTCTTTTATGAAATTGTTTTTAATGATCGTTATAATTTTTAGGGAATAATTGACAAAAGTTTGGAGCAATCAGTTTTATTATAATTCTTTCGAAATAATATTTCTTTCGAATAATTTGCAATGTTTTTTTTCCGTCGAATACCGTCAATTTATAAATTCGCAAATATATTTTCAAGTATTAATAACAAATAGTCGTTTTGCCGTAGAATAATTGAAATTACATGAACGAGCATGATTAATTGACAGGGCAAAAGTAATATAGAGGTGAGTAAACTTGGCCAATATGCAGGATATATTGAGAACTCGAGGTAAAACTAATTGCAGCGATAAATCGAATTATTCACGGGTCAAAACTGACCGAGGTCGGTCTATCTAATTCTTGCCTCTCCTCTCGTAAATTTACTCCTACGCATGTCAATTTTGTTACTTCTTGTATCGCGATGAAACCGTTTCATCTGTGCGGCCACGAATTCGGAGGAGAATCATAGAGAGATTAATAAAAGTAGGCAGTATGTGCGAGAAGTGGCACGAACGACGGTACTTCAATTTTGTACAAATGTGTATACAGTATACATATATACTCAGTTAATTATATATATATACATATATATACATCGAAAAGTATGCTGGAGACTCTCTCCATTCCTTCGGACAACGGTGATTCCACTCTTCTCGTACTACGTTTTTTTTTTCAAATTCCAATATTATTTTTTTATCATCATGATTGCATGATTTTTATCGTTTGATAAATCGCTTTGGCTTCTTTATTCATTATCTGCCAAATTACAGTTTTAGTTTTACCAGAAAGACACGTGAAAATATATTCAACGGAAATAATTATTCGATTGTTCATTTTTCAGCAGAAAATTTTGTAAGCTCATTTTTTATTTTTTCGTGAATATTAAATAATCACGGAATTCTAATTATCTTTTCTCAATTGCTCTCCCCAAGTATATATGATCGTTGATTCGATTAAAAATTCAAAATCATCAAGCGATTAAAAAAAATATATATATATATATTGCACGCAATTAAATTTTCCATCTGGTCCAAATTAACACCAATTCGCGTAGAGTAGGATCCCTCACGAGTAACGAGCTCGGGACCGAGCCTCGCCTGTCGTCTGACAAGCTTCTCTGTTCTCCCCCCTCCACTATACTTGGGGACTAGCGGAGCATGCGCTGTAGGATACGCGTCCGCAAGCGCACACGCGTTCGCGAACACGGATGATACCGCGGGTATCGGCATCATCGATAAGATGCGCTCCTCGCAGTATTAAGTGCCAAAAGTTGCGCCTGTAACCTCGCGAGGGGAAACTTCAAGGGGTTATACACTAGGACCTCGATTTAACGGCCAGTGGCGGGACCGGCTCCGCATCGCACCTTGTTAAATCGAGGTAGCGTATGCCCGCCCATGCTGTATCTGCGCATCGGCACTCCGTGCTACGGGCCTGATCGGCGAGATCTCAAGCGCCCCCCACCATCTCCCACCACGCGAAAAACCGATCGATAAATGCGACGTGGTGGGGACTGTCTATTAAATCGAGGTCCTATAGTGTATAACTCTTGTGGGATCCTACTGTAAATCGAATTGAAGCGAGAATTATGCAATCGTCGTCGGGTTCCCAATACGACAGTACAAATATATCCGTGTTCTCCGGAAGCGTGTCAAACGATGATTAATTGCACACTGTGTGTGTATGTGTGTGTGTGTGTGTGTTTGTGTAAACCATCATCAGCTGTTGAAAACAAGAGTGTGCAATCGGTGCATCGTAGTCTTTTATTTAAAAGCACTTTCTCCAATGTTGGCGCGCGCCAACTTCACGTACTTATCAGGCATTTATGTGCCGTTAACTTTTGCGATAGAATCAGTAGAATTGCGCAAAAGTATAGCAAACCTGCGATTTAAATATTCATTGTCACTCAAGCTTCCTCGTTTTATCTTAACGTGGTCGATGGACTATCTTTATTGTTGTATCTGGCGAGATAAATGTTTCGTAATGGTTTATACGAAACTTTAGCTCCTGAACCCGACAAGTTTGGTCGATCGAATTTTTTCTTATTTGGCTTGAGGCTTCTTTCGCTATATATTCGTTAAAAGATTTGAAAGAAAAAAAATTAAACAAGCTCCTCTCGCATTGTTCATTAGTTCGAAGCTATATTTATCGCGTTAAAGACTCCAAGTGTGGATTATCGTTTTGCAATAATCGAATCAATCTGATCGTTGTTCGAAGAATAACGTCATACTATATGAGAAAGCTCTATAAACATTAGATATATATATATATTGCTAGTTAATATTGCTTTTATTTGACAAATTCTACGATTTTGAAAAATCTGTACAAATTGACAGTTATTACAAAAATCCTTACGATGCACTAAAGTATCTTATACATAATCCCTGCGAAAGTGCTCTTTGGAGGAAAATGGTACACACGGTATTTGTTATGTCAACGAGATGAAGCTGCCTCTCGACAGTTGCAGATGTAAATTTTTCCTTTTATTTATAATGTATATGTAATATTTTTTTGAAAATATTTCTCACAACGTGATATGCAGTACTGCATATAGGCAGCTATTTATCATCAAAGAAAATTTCTACAATTATTTTTTGCCTTTCGTTAAATTATTTTTGTATTTTTGTTTTGATTATTGCGGACGTTGATTAATGTTTAAAAACGCAATTCAAATCGCTTCTGAGTAGGTATGCTTGCGTAAATCGTAGTTTTGTTTTTTTTTTCGCTAAATTTTAATAACGCTATTAAACGATCGGGGTATTCAGAGTCAATTTTTCTTCACCCATCTGTCAATTTATTCGATTTGTGAACATACGAATTATGACGACAGCAACGAAAAACTTGATCGAATAAGTTGAAAAAAAAAAAAAAAAACAAAAAAAATTATCCTTCTTGAGGAGGCCCACAAGACTGTTGGCACCGATTGCATACCGCATGTGTCATATTTTTATTCATTCAACTAACCGCAAAATCCAGCAATTTTTTTCTTCAAATTTTTCAATTGAGTCTCAAAAAAAAAAAAAAACTCAATTTCACAATTCAAAATACTAAAAGAAAAAAATTTCCATCGTTTCCTTCAGCTACACCGTGGCCCGTGGCTCATTCGAAAATTTACTGAACGGAGTTCTTTCTAAAGTTAATTAAAAAAAAAAAAACAAATCCAATTTCACATCCCCGTAATTAAAAACTTGTCCAATTCCGAGGAGAACTTTGTTTGTTTTTTTTCCCCCCAATTCACCAAAAACACTCTCGTTTTTATTACCTCCGATGATAATGAGCTGGCGCTCGAGGATTCATGGATCCGCGGTCGTCGCGATTGACCAGGACACCGTACACTCGATTATCATTCGTTTTATTCACTCAGTTCTCTCCTTGCGGGAGTCGATTTTTTTTTTTCTTCGAATTTTAACTTTTCACTAAAACGAAAAATCTCAAGGTAAAGTGAGAGAATCGTTGAAACTTGTCGTGTCTCGAAAAGATCCCCGTTTCGCGATGTATCCGATGGTCGGAGTGTCTTAACTCCTGGAGGGATCTCTCTCTGGACACACAAACTGAGAGAGGAGAACAGACTATACGCGTTCACCGGGACAAGTTCTGCGCTATTGGCGGGGATGAGGAACGAGACGATATGAGAGAGGAGGGAGATATGAAAGAGATGAGAAAGAGGTTGAAAGAGGAAAGAAAAAGGTGACGAGATGAAAGGGCGACGAGGAGGGAAGAGAAAAGGAGTCGTGTTCCCTTTAGCACACAAGCACACAACATACACACACACACACACACACACACAGAGGTGTATAGGCGGTTACCTGATCTGGGTTCTACCTGAGCATGTTTTCTCGTAGGTGTGTGTGACTTTTGTCCTATACTATAATGCGTACTTTGTACTTGATATTACACACACACACACACACACACAGACCACACACACACACACACACACACACACACACACACACACACACACACACACACACACACACACACACAACCCACACACGCGCGCGTATATATATATATATATATATGTGTGTGTGTGTGTGTGTGTGTGTGTGTGTGTGTGTGTGTGTGTGTGTGTGTGTGTGTGTGTGTGTGTGTGTATACATATATATTCGAAATTACAAATGTGTGAGTTTTAAATTTATAAGAGGTAGAGTGGACGGACGACAAAGACGGTAGGCAGGTAGGTAGCTCGGTCCGTGGACCCCTGACCAACGAGAACTTGACCGCAGCCCAAAAATATCGGCACAAATATTCGCATCTTTCGCCACGGAAATACAGGAAATATGTAAATCCATATATTTCCGGAATAACCACAGACTGTGGAGTCAGTGATCTTTTTTTTTTGCGTCCTCATAGACGAGATAAACGGTGATAATTAAAAGAAATTTCGCCTGAAACTTTTTATAGAAGCATATATGCTTTGTATAATATGAATTTGGCAAGAATCGATTGAGAGGTTGAGATTTCAGGAAATTTTGAAATTTTCGAAAAAAATTTCTGTTTGACTGCTCCGATTTTAAGGATATGCTCGATTTTGAGTTTGGCGAGAATCGCCTGAAGCGTTTCGGATTTCATAAAATTTTGAAATTTTCCGAAAAAATTGTCGAAAATTTTAGATTTATCAACCCGAAAAAAAAGTACGCTGGGTGTCGAAGTATATCAAATTTCGCAAGAACAAATGGAGTTTAGAAAACTCCATGTACAATTGTACATTGCTTGCCTCATTACAAAGCTTTCTCGGTATTATGACGAGAAAGCAAAAATTATGAAAGCCATCTCCACAATATTTATGAAACTACGAAAAGAATAACTGTCTTCTCATAGAGGTGTGACATCATGCAATGAGGAAGCAACGCGCAAGTTTCCATTTTGCGCTCTTGTTTTTTACTCTTTTGATTGGAAAAAAAAATAGTGTTTGCCTTCTTACAAAAAAATACAAGAACGACTATTGACCCTTTGAGGGGCACGCATTTTGGCATTTGACGGGCGCAGGTGGGACAGCGTATTTGTCCCACTGCCCCGCAAAGGGTTAAGGAGGTTCTCTGCTCCTATACTTGGGTGCGGCAAGGGGAATGTATAGCGCGGCGCGGGGGCAACGTGCGGGGCAGAGGTTGCGTTGTTCGGCATTTTTGTTTCACCAAACATAGCGCATGTTTTCATTTGATTAATTTGCAATTATATTCACGCTTGGCTCGGTGAATCGCATCCATTTTTTTTTTTTCCAGGGCTTTGCAATACGATAAGTCTGTTCTTTTCTGAAATTTTCAAACAGCCACTACTTTTTTATGCACCTGATATCGAACGATTCTTCACGTCATAAAACGGTTATAATGACATAATAAGACGCCTATGCATTTCAAGAGTATCTGTACGTATTTTTATCTTGCAAAGTAGATCGTGAGTCTCGTTGAAATTTTTCAGGTACACGAAGTACACATTTACAAAAACGCTGTTAAAATTTCAAGTCGCTGTAAGTTTTTTTAGGTTCGAGCAAAACCTCCTTTAAGGTCGTAGCTTTTGCGCTCCACATTTATACCGGTCAAATGAGTGCTAAATTCGCAGAATGGTTTTTGCAAAGTTCAGTCCACTAATTAACAGTCGCATTTGTATTACCTGCATGTGTTTCTTTCGTCGTGTGTTAATCGTTTGACAATTTCAGCTCATTGTTTAACCGGCAAAACAAAAAAAAAAAAAAAAAAAATCTGCCATAAACAATCTGCTGTAACTTTTAAACGATTGAAACTATAACAAGAAAAAAAAGGTACCGGGTGAATTCGTAGAGTATTTTTTTGAGCAACAAAATGAGCCGCGATGCATTTTCAAATCGGCTGGAAAAATGAAGATCTTTTCGTGCGAAAAATCTCGAGGAAAATCGTGCCATGGAAATTTGCATCAATCAGTCGAGGTCTGTTGCAGATCCATCGTTGCTAATATATATATATATATATTTTTAAATTTAAGAACACACATGCCATATCATAAATCGATCCTCGCTATACTGTCAATCAGTGAACTGAACTTTTCAAAAAATCATTGTGAAATTTTAATTTACTTTAGTAGTAAATTTTACACAATGTACCAGGTTGGATATCGACCAAAAAAATTAATGCAACTTCTCGTCCAAGGAGAAAAACGAAAAACAAAATCCAATCGTTATTCAAAATTCCCCAAAGATCTTTTTGGATCTTGAATTTTGTTTTTTTTTTTCTCTCTGCAAAAATAAATCATATCTACGAAAGTCTTCGGGTGGGGGAAAAAAAATGGCGTCTTACCGTCTGCGTGTAATCGAGCCACAGCTTCGAGTCGATTTTCTTTCGGCAAGACATCGCGGCGAATTAACAAAATTATATCCAGCTTTATATGGCATAATAAGGAGAAAACACGATTTTGTCTTTATTATCAGGGAAATTCATGCATGAACTTTGCCGTGACAATTCACGAATAGATTTTTTTTTTGTCACGATCTCCAAAGAACTCGATGTCTAGCCGTTGTACTTAGAATTCTCACGCGTCGAATGTACATTATCGCTGGTCGTGAGCTCCGAATGATAAGAAATCATTTTCACTCGACGTCGATTACCTATCAATTTTTTTGTTTTTTTTTTTCGACAAAAAAAAATCATTTCTCCGTGAAATTTCTTTATTATTATTATTATTATTATTATTATGCGACTATTATATCAGGCACCATTAATCCGTCACTCTGCAATTATGCATTCTTGTCTAATTATTCGATTAAAAAAAAAAAAAAATAATTGTTCCACGAACGAGCGCACATTTCTCGAGATTCGTAAATTGCGTAATGATTTTTAACATCTCGGAACAAACTTTTAATCACTTCCCCTTCCCCTCTCCTCCCACTGATTAAAACACACTCTCATTATCACGTACGAAATTAATGCCCCGCAATAATTTCGTTGATTAAAAAAAAGAAAGACGTTGAGCGATGATACGTTAATTAACTAAACAAATTGGATCGAGTCATTAATAAAAAATTCACTGAAACGAACTTTCGTTTTTTTTTTTTTTTTTTTTTTTGGCGTGCAAATAACTGCACCTCGAGATCGTTCGAAAACGACGACGACGACGACGACGACGACAACGACGACATACGATTTCACGACGAATGTGTCGAGACAACGACGAACAAAATGCCGAAAGGAGGATAAGAATGCTTTAGAATTTATCACACATACGCGCAAATGGAACTTCGGGTTATCTTGGTCGCGACGTTTTCACGCCGATAATAATAATGATAATAATGATAATAACGATCGCGAGAAGATAATGACGCCGTTAGCTCGTCGTGCACGTCTCTCTTATTCATTATTCAAATGGGAATAGAAAATTTTGAGATGCTTTTTTTTCTTTTTTTTTTTTTTTAACCATCGAAGATAAGAGGAATAAAAATCATTCATCAATTATAGTTCGATACTTTTGTAATTAAAATTTTTTCAAACAAAAATTTCATTAAATTTCGGTCAATTGATTCGATTGAAACGCGAAATGACGTTTCGGCCCGGCAATAATGATGCGCAATGATAATCTCGATGATGGATCATGACGCTAATTGATCGTGGATGTCGTCGTTATTGAAATTTGAGGGAGAAAATTTTATTTTCATTAATTGAAAAACGAAAGCGCACACGCGGTTCAAAAACGACATCATATTTCTCGTCGATTATCATTTTTTTTTTAAATTGTATTTTTCGAAAATTCATTTCAAGCTCCAATTCGTTCGGAAAAAAAAAAAATGTATTTTTTGTGTTTCTTTTTTTCCCCTCACTTCGCTCTCAAAGTTCGACTCTCGAGTTGCCCGCTCCGAAAGCGAGAAAGAACTGACTCTCGTAAAACCGCGCGCGCGGTGAGAGAATAACTCGCCGACGTGTTTATTCTTATGACCGGATTTTATATACACACCAAGTATACTCGGCAAACTCGTAGTTCGTAGGGAAAAAAAAAAAAAAAAAAAAAATTTCTAACGAGAACGAGAAAGAGACCGCACGAGCCAGTTGCCGTGGACTTCCGGTTTACCAACGAAATGCACCTCTCGTCGAGGATTGCGTCACAAAATTCTCCGTACGGATTAGATATTTATTTTTTCATTTTTTTTTTTTAAACAATTTTTACGTGCGATAATCATCGATAATTCCAAACTTCTGATGCAATTTTTGATTTAAAAAAAATTTTCATCCACAAATTTGAAAAGACCTGCGATCAGAATTTTTTCATTAACAAATTTCATCAGGAAATTTCTTTAATCGATCGGAATTTGAATCTTGAACGTTTTTCTTTATTTCGATGTTAATTAATTTTTATTAATTTTATATTTTGGGACTTTTCTCTTTTATTTATACGTCACACGATTTGCTTGACTTGATGCAAAAATGCATTCGAGCACGAGAAACTGGCAAAACGTGTAAAATTTCTGCCAAAAGTTGTTGGGGAAGAAAAAAAAAACAGCACGCATATATGGGTCGATAGAGAATGTTGCATATATTATAATTTGAGGCACAACTGACTAATCATGCTGGTTTTATAATTTTTTTTTTTTTTCATCAACAACTCTTTTGCACGTTTCCCAATGCTGGGGTTCCTTTCGTCTCACGTTTATCAATACTGGTTTTTCTTTCGTTCAAGATTTGCAAATTTTTTTTTTTTCGAAAACTCGAATTAAAATGACATTTTGACGTAATTCCTGGCCAATCTAGTCTGCCATACGGGAGCTACAGCCGCGTTATACTAACTGAAATCCGAGGTGTCATCAAGAATGAGATACGCTTCTCGCGCCAAGCGTATACATTTTTCAGGTCTTTTGTGGCATATGTTGAAACGGTACAGGGTAATTCAAAATCGAGCTGTATGAAAAATGGAGGTTCTATTTTTTTTTTTTCAATCATGTATGACTCGTGGTGGATTGATTTCTTGTAATCATTTACGACTTTAGTGAAACTAAAAATTCTCGGACACTTTATAATGTTTTTTTTAGTACTAATCGTGGAGTATACAACTCGACGTATATTCAAACCTTGTGATCAAGTCGTTTTCAACTTGTATACTCGAGTTATTCACAAATTTTCATTCACTCACTGATAACTCAGCTTAGTCGAAAATCCTACTCAGCTTACGTCGAACTTTTACTCAACTTATTCACAAAATTGTACTCGACATAGGGTGACTGAACCAGTGAATGAACGCATAAGCCTTTTTTCTATTTCGATAAAGCCGTATAATTTAACTTATTACGAATTTCTTTATGAGCTAATTAGATCTTATAGAACAATGTTCACAGAATATAAAAAAAAAAAAAATATTCCAAGTGCCCTGTTCGCAAGGATTTTGTAAAAAAAAAATTATAATGAACGAAATTACCAATTTCCCAGTGAATGAACAAAAATTCCAATGAATGAACTCTTATCTTTCCAGTGAATGAACGTACAATGGAACCAGAGATGCGTACGCATACTCGTGCGTTTTGAGGTTATGAAAAGCCTTTTCAACGCTCGTTCAATCACTGGAAATAGGTTAAAAAGCTGGATCAGTGAATAAACGGCCATATATCGCAAACAATATTGGGTTTTTGACCAAAAATTCATTAATATAATTGAAGCTTGGCAATGTATAACGTTGAAAAAATTATTGCATATCTTTTAAAAAGATTTATCGAGGTGATATGGAATATTCTGGTATTCGATGCACAGTCAGATGGTTATAACAACATGGCTGTCTCTTATGAATATGCGCCCCCAAGTACGAAAAAAAAATCCATAGCATCGCAAATCTTTCACAGCGTCAAATAATATCACTGCTAGATGTTTTCTCAGAATTTTCACTTCATTATGAATACAAAATTCTTCATAATAATAGAATCATATCTCTGCCGTTTAATTAAAATACTAAGCCTGTTCATTCACTGGTAGGTGTTCATTCACTGGTTCAGTCACCCTACTCGCAAATTATACCAAGCTCATATCCAACTTTTGCTTAACTTCGTCAAAAATTCTACTCCGGATTATTCAACGTTGTACTCAAACCGATGATTTTACTCAATGATGAAACTGAACTCAGCTTACCCGGAAAACGCATTCACCCTGTGTTCAAGTTTTACTTAACTCATTCGCAACTTGTACTCAATATATTCGAAGATTACACTCAGCTTGTGTCAAACTTGTACTCGAGCTATTCAAGAAATGTACTTAATGCTCATTAATAAATTTTACTCAGCCTCCTCAGAAATAATACTCAGCCCAACTCTCACTCAACTTAGTCACAACTTTGTACTCGATGCATTCGAATATTGCACTCCACTTGAGTCCAGCTTGCACTCAACTTATTCAATAAATTTGTACTCAACTTGCTCGGAAATTACACTCAGCTTACATACAATTTTTGCTTAACTTCGTCAAAACTTCTACCTAATATACACACACACGCGCACAATCGTACTCAATTCATTAACATCGCCATCTTTATTTATTTACTATAAATTCTGTTGCACTTAACGACAAATTGTGGCCGCAACCGACTCGCAAGTTGTCCTCGGCTTATCTTCAACCTGTACTCAAATTATTTAAAAATCGCACTCAAGATATATTAACGGTGCTTACTCAAGTTTTCCACGAAACTTACTCGTATTTTTCAGACTCACAGAAGACATTGGTAAATATTGAGTTGCCCTTTTATTGATAATTTTCGACGCTACACGAGTCAACTTTGAAGTCAAATCACTGAAAAATCCAACTTTTCATTTTCTTCTCGCATTACGGATCTTATCGGAAGTTGCCTCGAATCTGAATAAACCTGTATGTAATACAAGTATAGGAGAAAAATTCTACACAGGCACGCGACGTCACTACTTCATGTAAGCGTGGGTGCTGTTTGTGCAAACACGTCAAATTAAGACGTATCTTTTTCTCGCTCTTGACATCTGGGCACGCACACACGAGCGTTTTTCGAGGCTGCCGTAGGGAGGAATGAAAAAAATAAAATAGGCGAGATACAGCAGCAGGTGTTTCTGTTTCACAAGGCAAACCTTACAATGCGGGTCCTCACCCTGAATTCAATACGCACCTCGACCTCAAAACGTTCGGATCTTTGGAGTTACGACAAAGTTTAACTGTCGTATTCCAGTCATATCGTTGTATTGATAACTCATTTTTGTTAGCACGATATTCGGAATGCTTGGCAATTAAAAATCGTACGGTACATGAGTTTAATGAGGAAAAAAAAAATTTCCATTCTTTCGAAAAAAAAAAAAAAATCAAAAAAAGATCCTCATTTAATTTTATTCGACATTTATTTGCATTCTAAATTTTTCTTTCGCGTCTCAACGGCACAGTGGTCAATTGGAACATGTAATACCCGATCGACCGATCGATAACGCGAATTATCAAAGAGGAAAAGAAAAAAAAAAGAAAATATTTTAACGATTATCGGTTTGCAACAATCTCGAGAATCTACACCATTTTTCTTTAGCAAACTGCAGTATATACCTACATGATTTTTTCTTGATTTTGAAAATAAAAATGACACACTGATTTATACACTTGATACGTGTTTATGTATATGACACGATAAGTTTCAAGATGCCTGCCGTCGTTGAAGGCAATCGGGAGAAGGTCCGATGATCGTCTTGATAAAAATCATCATCGTCATCGTTAAATTTATGCCTGGTCAATTTTCATGAAATTTCAAAAATTCATTCGTCGCGTACATTTTGGAAAAAAAAAAATTGTTAGAGGGAAATATGCATTAAAAAAAAAAATCGTGTCCAAGTAAATGTGATATACATTATAGGCCATCGAAATATTTTTCGAATTATTACAACATTCTTCAACTGTTTCAATGTATTTGAACGAATATCATTTGAATCTGAAAAAAATGATATCTTAATTTTCGAATTGCTGTTCGTCGTTGCACTTCAATGATACATTGCATTGCTGCTACAAATTTTACCTATAACGTTGGTTCAATTACTCCAAAATGTGTTATTTTTCTCATTGAAAATTATAATATTTTTTTTATTCAACGTGCATTCACGATATTTCGATACTTATCACTATAGTTCTTTTTGTAAAAAAAAAAAAAAAGAAAATAAAACAATGCGTGATACGCTGACATATCATGTGCCTGACGATCGTTGGGTCTAGAATGAAGTGAGTGGGAAATAATCGAGCGAACACGAGCTCGTAATAAAAAAAAAATAAAAAAAATAAAATAAAACTGTTGCACGCCTATATGAGAGAAAATCGATAAGTGCGTGATAACGTGCCTTGCGTCACGAAGAACCTGAGGGTGAATTAAGGTCTTGACCGTTTTTTACTTCATAAAGTTAAGTATTTTATATTGTATACTCACTACACGTATATTATGTACCGGATTATTATGTAAAATGGAGCACATAATTTTTCTCGTTCGTTGGCTCGTTGATAAATTTATGCTCTTTTTACGTTCAATGGTGACCTCTTAAGCCGGTGACCTATGTTCTATTATTATTCAAATATCAAGCTCTATCGATTCGCTATAATTGTAGATTTTTTCTTCAAGTTTTACCGGGCCGAGTAACATTTGAATGAAAAAAAAAAAAAAAAACTCCATACATTTGAAACGATCTTATAACAAATTTCATTATAAATTATCGTTCGAAAATAATAATGATAATTGTAAAACAATGTTCAATAAAAATTATTTTGAACGTTGAAATATTTTTTCGGTCTCTTTTCCTATTCATCGCACATATTTTGTTTAAAAAAAATATTTTTAATCGGTTTTTTTTTATCCCTTCTCGAATGACCGAGCTTTACGGACCAATAATTTCATTGGAGATACGGAAAGACGAATATGTGAAAATAAATTTTTGCTCACGAAAAGTTTCATCGCGTTGCGGTTGAATGATTTTATTGTACGAGCTTTAAAGTTCATAAAACGTGGCAAAGCACTCTCGTATTTTTGAACTATCTTTAGAATTATCGATGAAAAAGCTTTCACACGTGTGTCTCACTTAAAGTTCATGACCTTCTCGAGTTTTATCGAGCTTTTATCGAAAGCCATCGATACGTTTCCTTCGTTCTTATATTTTAGAAAATTCAAACTACAAAATTGAGATGGATTTTTTTTTTTAATGAAACAAAAATTTTTGCAAATTGAATTAATTCAAAAAAATAATTTTAACGTTGACCGAACCCGGAAAAAGTCAATTTTCGATTATTTTTTTTTCTCGATAAATCACAAGCACGTATTCATACAAAAATTTTGTATTTGAAAGAGTAAACTTTTGAGGACCATTCGGTAATTTTCTCGAGTAAAAATATTCATTCACAGAGAAGTTACGGTCGATGTCATCTGGAAAAATATTTTCCGAAAAATACTTTTTGGAAATTAATTCAAATGTACTTTTGTGGAAATTAATCCAAAAGTACTTATTGGAAATTAATCCAAAAGTACCATTTGAAAATTAATCCAAAAGTACTTATTGGAAATTAATCCAAAAGTACCATTTGAAAATTAATCCAAAAGTACTTTTTTGGAAATTAATCCAAAAGTACATTTTGGAAATTAATCCAAAAGTACTTTTTGGAAATTAACCCAAAAGTGATTTTTGTAAATTATTTCAAAAGTACTTTTTGGAAATTAATCCAAAAGTGCTTTTTGTAAATTATTTCAAAAGTACTTTTTGGAAATTAATCCAAAAGTACTTTTAGATTTATCGAAATTAAAAACAAAAAACCCAAAATATTTCGTAAGTATATTAGTTTATCCTGTGATTGATCGATAGATGTTTCGAAGTATAACATTAAAAAAAAAATGCAGATTTTTTAGAGCTTTTGATTTTCGCGAAAAACAAACGGATATTTTTCTTTCTTAAATTCGAAAATAATTCGAAAGTAATTTTCGAGATATCTCGCTCATTGACTTTGAAAAACTGACTCGCCCCGGAAATCGGCGATAATTTTCCTCATAAATGAATATTTTTTGCGCGAACAAAATTACCGAACGTACGTAAAATTTTATACTTCTCGAAGCAAAAAAAACTTCTGTACAAAATATATGCTTATGATTAACAAAAAAAAAAAAAAAAATTCTCAAAAATTCGTCGTTCTCGGCTTTACGATCACGTATATGATCCCTTGAGGATCTGAAACCTCCAACCGAATTGGATAGAATTTTTTTTTTCATTTCACTAGGACTGCCCGCCCGATTGTAAAGCTTGCTCGAAAGTCCGACACGATTGTTGCAACGAAAAGAAGCCACGATTTTGAAAACGCATCGGTTAGTGCGTTGTTCCTTCCGGTCGTAGGCTGATTCATAATCATCGGGGGGGTTTTCTTTTTTTTTTCGGTCACGCTTTCGAGACTCGGACACTCGTAAATTCCATTACATAAATGGATTTCATCGCTTCTTCAGACGCGCCTGACTGTGTGCTGACTGGAATTTTTAGGTAAGGTTCGAAAGGAAAGTTCGCGTTAAAAATATAAATATACATAATTTATAATAGAAAAGTGAGAACGGAAGTCGATAAACACGTATAGATAACACTTTTTCGATCTTTATCATGATGGTTATACTATCCATAAATCGAAAGAGCGAGAACGGTAGTCGAAACGTTATTAGATCGCGAATCGATCGGCGAAGATCGTGAAGGAATGCGAGCAGTAGGACAAGACATTTTATCCTCATATAAATTACAAATACACACACACACATACACTCGGAACGAATACTCAAGAATCCTCTCGCGTTCCCAATAGTCCCACATTGCGAATATATGGGGAGCGAAAGTCACGCATGTACGCTGCTCGATCTATAATACTATATTTTATACAATATTTATAGACGATGTTGCCTATCGATCGAGACATATCGTTCAATAATCCCGAAATTTTTCAAACGTTTTTCGACAAAATTTTTTATTCGTTCACGCGCGCAACACTCGACCGATTATTTCGTAATAATAATTCGATCGAATTTCACGAACCACTCAAAAGATCTTATATACCGAAAGAGAAATTAAAATTTTATAAAAAAAAAACATCTTTTCTCGATTCGAGAAAGATATCGAGTTAAAGTTTCTTCGATCAAAAATTCGACACATCATATTGATCGTCAAAAGGAAATAAAATTTTCGTTTCTATAATCGCATATTACAGAAGCGATGATATAATTATATTCCATTCGAAGTTTCTCAGCCCACGTGGATGCTGGAAAGATCCGGGTTCGGCTCAACGAAACAAATATGCGATATTAATAGAGCAGAGAGAAAAAAATAGAGTCACGTTTTGCCTATATCGAAACTGATCGATTCTCCATCACGAAGCTCTCTCTACTGAATACACTCGCGGCTTCTCTGCCCCCAGACGTGGTTCAGAGGCTGAAGGCACGATCCAGTTGTAATGCCTGTATGATGTAAATCGTGCTCTCGAGATTCTCTCAAGTTCAATTCCTTATTGAGAGAAAAAAAAACGGAGCTATGTACAGCGAGGCAAAAGAATCTCAAGAAGAGAAAAAAAAAAAAAACAATGCAGAATGCGATGGAGGAGCGATTGAGGCAAATTTTGCAAAAATTTCGACTATCGATCGTGTCACATTCGAATTACGATCAATTTTTGATTGAGCAAAAAGAAAAACGAGCAAATTGTCAGTGAATATTTGCCGAAGTATAACAGTAATCGCAGAGCATTTGGAAAAAAATGCTTGTAACATTTAAATTACCGTGTGTGGCATGAAATTCTCAAAAGTGATCTCAGTTGGTGAGAATTTCGATCACTTTTGAGTTGTCTTTAGATTACGTGTATTTCACGTACACTTGAGCGCACACTTTGCCTTGTAATAATAATAATAATAATAATAGTTATTATTATTATTATTATTTTCTTTGTTGTTATTGAAGGGAATTTTTCAGTGAGAAATCTAATTCTCGAATCCTTTTCAACGGATCGCGTATTATTATTGTGCGGTAAGAATATAAACGCGAGCAAGAAGTCGAGGATGCTGAGCGTATAATATATAAAGTGTACAAGAGACGAGAATTGTGGAATAATAGCGAAGGGCAAGGATGCGAAAAAGATGAAAATCTTCGAATGGAGAAAGAAAAAAAAAAAAATAATCGTAGAAAATAAGATAGATGAGAGGCTCTGGGGCATGAATCTTTATACCGGCATATCATGTCGATGCAATATTGTAGAGACGTTTGTGCGCGCGAGATCGCGCGGTTCGATTTTACTCTTTGCCTGCAACCTCCTATCCGGCATCAGTTATTAGATGAATAATAATAATAATAATAATAATAATAATAGTACGAATCACAAAAAGATATTCATTAAATTTCATTCCGATGAAGTTCGCATACTGGAGTTGAAAAATTCCTATTTGGCGTAAAGCAAGAATTTTTCGGTCAAACTCTCGCCATATGGTTGTTGTTTCGTTTTTTTTTTTTAAATTTTCCTCGTTTACGATAAATTTGATTCATACACAAATTGAACTTAACCATAGATCAAATTGATCGATTTTTGTTCTCGATCTCCGACGGCAATGAAAAAAAAAAAAAAGGAAAGGAAAGTTACCCAACAACGAGATGATCTAGGGTTAGACGTACCAGTTGTGGCCACTGTACCGTTTGTGGCCACTCCGCATTTCCCTCGAATTTCTTAAAGTTTCAAGGCTATGCGGCTCGGAATCGCAAAAAACTGATATGTCAGCTAAAATACCTGAAAAATTCGCGGTCGCCAAAAGTGGTACATTCAAAATGCGATTGTTCCATTTGTGGCCAGCTTATTGGCCAATCCCAATTCAAAGCTTGGTGGCCACAACTGGTACTTCGGATGGCCAAAAGTAGTACAATTGCTGGCCACAAATGATGAAAATGACAGCTACAAGATCATTTCCTATTTTATTATTTATCATGACGAGAAAAGATTTTAAATGATAACAATTCGATTCTGTGTACCTTTTAGGTTATATCGAGCACTTTTTCAATTATTAATTTGCAATAATGCTATCCTACATGTAGTTGGAGAATGATTATTACGTACTTTATACATTCGTTTAGTGGGATTTTCGATCACGTATATGTGCTTTCCGTACAGCGCGAGTTGAGGATGCGTAACGAGGACGCGCAAAACAGGTAACGGATCTATATATATATATATATATATATATTCATAAAAATCGCTATTTGACAAAAGTAGGTGACTGTCATTTAATTGGTAATGATCGTGAGAAAGGTTGATATGTACATATAAAACGAGACAAAAATAAAAAAATATATATATGTATTCTCGATAAAACGTAATTACATAATTTACAAATTTAGGACAAAATTACCGACATTTTACCTTCTTTTTTTACCACAGAGATTACGTAAAGTGCATTGCGAAACTGCGTCTTCAATTGATCGAAAAAAAAAATGATGTGCCTCGAATTGTTCAATTGTTTTTGTTTTTAAGCTGGAATTGCCCAAATTAACATTTAATTCGAGTTGTGATTGTCTGAGTAAATAAATTCGTGTGAGGATTTCAAAAAATTTCAGAATATCAAGACTTTGTTTGATTTAAGATCGATTGACATGGAAATAATTTTGACGACAATGAAAAATGGCCGAATCAATGACGTCGGGGAAAAAAAAAAACCGCCAAATGATTAGATTTTCATGAAAATCGGCAATTGCAAATTCGTTAGGTCACTAATTTCGCATACTCAGTGTGAAAAATTCAAAATGGCAGTGACACATATGTCTAGCGTTCGCAGAACTACATATATGCGTAAAAAAAATGTATCAACGATATTTAAACAGTTTATTAACGATTTATTTAAAAAAATAAAAATAAAAAAGGAACGATGAATACGGAAATTTACTCAAAATTCACGTTTTTTTTCTTCGAAATACGAACTTTATAGAGTAAAATAAGAAGGGAAATTCTGTGGAAATGAGAAAATGGAATTTTTGGGTGAATGTCGTGCGAGCTGCAGGAGGACAAGACAATAAGTGCAGCGTGGATCGCGCTTTTCCTTCTTTGATCGTTTAAACACACTCGCGTAAAATAAAAAAAAAAAAAATATATAAAATCGCTTTTACTCTTCCACCTTGGACCTTCACGTTTTCTCCATCTCTCTCTTTTTCTCTCTTTTACTCTAGAACTCGTCTAAAACTCGTCGGATCTTCTGTTCTCCGGGTACACACGTGGCATTACGTCTGCGCGCGACTTTTGACGCGTCGTCGTCGCGACGATAATTCGCGGGGGCGGATTTCTCGTGATTATCACTCTCATATGCTGTCTGAGCGCGCGTGATTTTTTTTAATTTTTTATTTTTTTTCGAACGACGGAAAACGACAGAGCTAAGTATCGGCGAGTACTCGAGGGTATAACGGTGAATTTGTTCTGTCTTTTTTTATAAAAAATGAAAAAAAAAAAAAAGAAAAAATAACATTTAAAATATTTCAAATTTATTATTTATTGTATTATTTGAAATAAATTCAACGTATTGAATTGTATATTCATCGGCATATTGAAAAATTAATCATTTAGCCGTTATATTTACATGAATTTTTTTTTTTTTAATAACAAAAATTTCATCAAAAGTTTGACTGTCAGAATTGCAATGAGTCAAAATGATTTCCAGCGCATCGGTAAAATTTAAGATGCATCGAAAATATTTATTATAAATATATTGTGTTTGAATAGTTCCAATAACTTTATTTTCAATAATCGATCGGACGTTTTGGGGGTTTTTAGTATACCGGTCGTGTAATATTACTGCCCTCATGTATACGAAATTTTATAGACCGGATATGCATACGAGAGCTTGATGATTTTTGGTTTACAAATGAAAAAAAAATTTTTTTTTCACCTTATCGATATATAGTTGTGAGTCTGCAGACTCTTCGTTAATCCAGATTTATATAATTCATGTGGAATTAAGACTTTTCGTGCTGTAAAAGTCTTTGTTGCAATTTTTAGAGTTTGCTTAAAAAATAATTAAGCATCGTGGGTAATTTTTGTTACGCATTGTAAAACAGAGAAAAGATTTCGTACTCTTTTCACGAAGGCACACGCCAGGATACTGATTAGTGTGTTGATTATTCAATTTTTGTGACACACAACGACTAATCTCTTCTTACGAATTCTTCCTTTTCTCAACTGGCGATACGAATAGCGATAATAATGCAATTAACTCAACTACAAGGTACATGAAATAAATTACAAGTGGATGAATGAATTGAATTACTTTCAATTAATTTTTTTTTATGTATACCAATAATATATTGGAGTTATTCCATAAAAAATAACTCAAGGCACCCACTTACTATAGTGGGATAAAAAAACAAAAATGATAAAAAATGTGTGAAAATAAAATCATTAAAAGTGATGAGATCGATTTGTTTAGCGAGAGGAAGTCTTGGCTTTGCTTGGTCATTGGTTAAAAAGGAAAGAAAAGTTGGGAGAGAGAGAGAGAGAGAGAGAGAGAGAGAGAGAGAGAGAGAGAGAGAGAGAGAGAGAGAGAGAGAGAGAGAGAGAGAGAGAGAGAGAGAGAGAGAGAGAGTAAAGAGTCGCGAGATCATGAGCTTCTGTATGGACCCCGATCGAAAACCGGACGCGACCGCTCGTATAGCGATTCAGGAATCCCGAGACGACCAACTAAACCGAGAAACGAACGCGACGAGAAAGGTCTCTTCCTTTCTTCTCCGTGGTTTGCAGCTCGCGGACGAATCTACTCGTTCTTATCCACATCATATATTTTTTTTATCTCGAAATTTCGTCAATATATCCCACATTGATTGTCATTAACATTCAAAAATAACGATAAAATGTTCAAAAGCGAAATTATTACAGCTTTCATTATTTTGCTCCATTCGAAAATCTTCCATGTATGAGGAAACGGAGGAAACCAAAATAGCCATTATTGTAGGCCATGTATAATCAACGATATGTTAAATTTATTTCCGAGATAAATGCGCTTGCTTTTGAAATCCCATTGAATATTTATTAAAAATAAGTTGTGTACATGTTCGTTAATTTGATTCTGAAATAATAATTTTTTTTTTCTCAAAAATAATAATCAAGGCAATTTAACGAATTATACGTTCCATGAAATCTCATCGAGTATAATTTCGATGAGAGTATCTCGTGAGAATCTCATTAATCTATCTTGCTCTTCGATGATTTATCTCGTTTTGTGCTCGATGTATACAAGGATAATTGTACGATCGGACGAGGAAGAAAAAGTTTTTTGCTACAGCAAAAGAAGAGAGAGAGAGAGTGAAGAAGTTGACTCTCTGTCTCGCGCTCTCTCTCTCTCTCTCTCTCTCTCTCTCTCTCTCTCTCTCTCTCTCTCTCTCTCTCTTGACTCTCATTCAATCTCATAAATCTAAAAAATTAATAAAATTTCAAT
Organism: Rhorus exstirpatorius; assembly: GCA_963564615.1. NCBI lineage: Eukaryota > Metazoa > Arthropoda > Insecta > Hymenoptera > Ichneumonidae > Rhorus > Rhorus exstirpatorius. The sequence continues at coordinate 18,516,776 of OY751320.1, forward strand.
CTTGACTATAGTTTTTCTCTGGACGTCTCAAATGATCTCGCATATAAGAATTATTTCAGAATTTTCGATCAAGCAGTTTCAAAATTGATCGGTATAGATCAAGAAACAAAAAGTTTCAATCGACAATGTTGAAAATGCTGATCGAAAAAAAATATATATAAAAAAAAATAAATCCCACTTTTCAGGACGAAAAATTGTTTTTGATTCTTTATAGAGAAAGCTTTGTGATGGTGAAAAAGAAAATTTCAGTTTTCAATGCCAATGTGCTCAAAATGAGCCAAAAGGTCCGGAAATCACATTTGGAAACAAATTCCGGACGTGCGTGAGTGTGTGCTGGCCCTCAAAAATTCAAACCGCAATATCTCGAGAACGGCTTGACCGATCTTGCTGAAACATTTCGCACACTTCGAGCGTTCAACCTTCTTTGTTTTCCGTAGATGTTGTCAAAATTCCTTGAAGGGCCTACATTTTACGAGACTTTAAAATTTCCGAAATATGTCTGTGGATCGCTCGAACTCTCGTAAATTTTGAGGTATCCATTAAATTTTTTTGCGCGAATAGAGTATCATCGAAGCACGGTTGGTACTGAATTTAGGGAAAATTGCTTGAAGGATTCGTGTTTTATGTAATTTTCAATATTTCAAAAAAAGTCTCTGACCAGCTCTAATTTCCCAAAATTTTAAGATATTGTGCTTTTTTTTTTGTTTCCTTGAACGAAGCACCATTAATGTAGAGGATTGGTATCTGACTTCGTGAGAATCGGTGGAAGGGTTCAGATTTTATGAAATTTTGAATTTCAAAAAAAATAAAAAATGTCTCTGACACCTCCAATTTCACAAAAATTGTGCGATATCTGGCTAATTTTTTTTTCCAGAATTAGAGTATCATTGAAAGAAGGTCGGCGTTGAGTTTCGTAAAAATCGGTAAAAGCGTTCAGATTTTATGAACACGTGCGTGAATTTTCCGAAAAACGTCTTCGATAACTCCGATTTCCCAAATACTGAGGATACGAGCTTTTTTTTTGAAGCTCACAAAAATACCTTTATCTCATGAAATATTGAGAATGGAGAAAATTATTTGTAGCTTCAGTCTAAAAAAAAAAAAAAAAAAGAAACTATAATATATGTCGGTAAGAAGCAAAAGCTACAAGTTGAAACTTGCAAATTGCTTCCTCCAAATTTCCCACAATGCTCGAAGCTTCCTCTAAATATGAGAGAGTCGAAATTCACAATAGTCCTCTTTTGGTCTTTGAAATTTGGAAAATGTTTTGTTGATATTTCGGCTTCGCAAAATTCGCAAAAAAAACCTATTTTTTTTTAAAAACAACGCCTAAATTTAAAATGGCGTTGAAAAAATCGACTCGCAAATGCTAAAAAAGCTTCGCGAATTAATAAAAAGAAAAAAAAAAAAATCCCAGCCAATTTGGATAGAAAAATATCGTTGGAAAAGCCATAAAATGTCGTCGACGAGTTTCGTTTGAACGCTTGGATATCCACGTGGGTGTTTTTGTGTCTCTATCTTGTAATCACTGGTACACGAGGAGGGGGTCAGCGTGAGAGAGGCGAGGGGGGCGAAGAAAAATTACCAAAAGGTAAAAAAAAAAATGACAAGGTTTATGTGGCTCACTGGATAGAGCACTTGGTTCTTCTGTTCGCCTGATATTTCGACGATCGAGACGTTTGCGCAAATCGCGTTTTACCGAGTACGCGTACTCGTAGCTGTATAGATCAAATGAGAGAGTGAGTGAGAGAGAGAGAGAGAGAGAGAGAGAGAGAGAGAGAGAGAGAGAGAGAGAGAGAGAGAGAGAGAGAGAGAGAGAGAGAGAGAGAGAGAGAGAGAGAGAGAGGGATCTGTAGATATATATATCGCGTGCGCCGCGACATTGCGATTTCGCGGTGGACGGCGTTCCTCCATATCAGCAATGCGCGGGACTCAATTGAAGATGACACAAAGAAAGCGCGATGAACTCTCCATGGCGCGGTATATGAAGACCGTCCTAGCCACACATCGACGCCGGAAACAATTTTCTCGCTGTACGATACGAGAAAATTGAGGAAAATTAAATTTTTCGCTCAAAAAAATTACTTCAGATTGATTTTATGACGAAATAATTAATATAACAATATAATTATTGTACCAAACAACATTAATAATAATAAAATATTTTATTCGATAAATTATTATAAAAATTAATCGTTTGTTATAATTATTATTTCGTATTGATAAATTCATATTTGGATTGTTCTAAATTAATAAATTAATACAAAATAATAATTACAATAAATATTGTATTATTAATAATAACATAATTTTATTACGACAATGATTCTATAATAGGTATTATTTATGAAAATTATTCCAATTACTCATTAATTAATAAAGTTGTTATTTCATATTAATTATTATTTTACGAAAAAAATGTTAATTTATCGTTCGTGATGTCTGAATGGTATTTCGGTGTTTTGACATTTAACGTTATGGCAAATTAATTTGCGAAAAATTGTAAAAGCCTTATGCTTGTGATATATATCTGTCAAAGTAGAAGAGAACGTGCTAACAGGTTGAGTATACGATATGCCATGTGAGATCGTCCAACGAAACCGGATACGATAATCCAGAAGATTTTATCAGTGTCACGTACTTACACGAAGTTGAAGAGTTAAAGATTTTGCATAAATGCACTGCGCATGTATCGTAAACGGGCATCTGAAATCTTTTTCACACGAAAAATGTCAAGGAGTTTCGGTACAGACCGGCGACGGGGAATAAGCGGAAACGAGGGTGCGGTGGCGCGCGGTGAGCAGGGCATGCATAAAACAAAAGAGAGTCTGACCGTTCATACGCTGTACCCGTGGATAGTGAGCTCATGTTTTGGCTTCTAACTAATGATGGACGAACCTATTCAAATTTGTTGACAGTCATATCAAAGATCTAATAAAGATCTGACATAAATTTTATGCGGGTGGTAGTATTTTAATGGAATTGACAGCTCAAACAAATATTGCTCCCATTTACTCTCGTGTATAAGCCAAATTTTCGAAAATTATTTTTACAAAAACGACATGGAGGATCGACTTGAAATTTGAGCAGTTCACGTTTTATATATTTGTCACTTATTAAAAAAAAAAAAAATTGAGTTAATGGCAGCATTTTCAATAGGTGCACCGAAACTCCTTAAATTTACATCAGCGAAATGTCGAGCATTGGAAAATTTATGCGACGTATGCAGCGTGCCGGAAAAATCTTCGATAAATTATGGACTTTTTTTCGCACGATATTTCAACCGAACAAATCGCCGATTTTATTTATTCAACACGCGGTCATTCGTCGAGGAGACTGTTAAAAATGTGACACTTCAGATATGAACAGGATTCAGTGAATCGATTTGCAAATAAATTGCAGTTAACGTCTTGTACTTTGCCGCAAGCCCGAAAAAGCAAATCTTTGTTTCATTTTTTTTTGAAAAATCATAAAAATATATTTGAAGAAGTAATGTTTGACGAATATTTGGTAATTTTTTTCGTATAAAAGTATTTATTTATAAGAAATTTACAGCCGATTTCCGGGACGTAGAACCGACATTTTTCGTTCATAAAATCGGTAAATATAGATCGATCGAAGATTACATTTTTATATCTAAAAAAAAAAAAATCAAAAAAATTCGGAAACGCGAAAAAAGCACCGAATGTTCCTCAAACGTTGCTCCTTTCAAATACAAAACTTTTGCACAAATACGTGCTTAGAATTTTTCAAAAAAGAAAAAGAATAATTTCTCAAAAATTCGCTTTTTTCGGTCTTCCAACTGGATATAAGTCCTTTAGTCCATATTCTGACAAATTTAGCTTAAAAATACCTGACTTTTATGATTTTTTTATAAAAAAAAAAAAAATGAATCGAATAACCTTGAATATTTTACAACTTATTAATATAAATTTCAATCCGTTATTGCGTAATGTCTATAAATAATTTGTGAAAAATTCAAAATTATTCACTGATTTTATGTACAATAAGAAAATTTATAAAAATTACCAATTTTTAAGCTAAATTTATCAGAATACGGTCTTGTAATGATTTTGTCATGTTATCGGGACACATTCTGCGATGGCCGCACCTCATTGCAGTCGGTCAATCAGCTGCGGATTGCGTAAAATGCAAACGCGTCAATTGGCCGACACGGGACTTTAAAATCCAGACAGTTTAATCGTCATTCAGTGCCCATATCCTCTCGCTGTTATTACGATTTCATTTCAAATAGCGTTTCAAGATCATTTTCCACACGGAAGCTTCCGCAGCAGTCCGTTCAAAACGCTACAACAGTGCGTGGCGTCCCGAGATATGTGAGCGAGCTACCATGGCGCCGTCTCGTGGCCGTTTTACAAATGAAACATTGTCACGAATTGTGCCATATATTGTAGAATCATTTTATAGTTGATGAATATATTAGTTAGCCAATATTGAGCTGATAAACAGTAATTCCCATGGCAAGTGACAGGATGGATGTTTGAGGACAGGGTTTCGAAGCATTCACACACAATGTTATTCCATTCAATCCCCAAGGCATAGTTATAAGGGTGAAGCTGTCGCGGAGTTTCATGTGAGACGAATGGATGAGGAGTTTAAATCACCCAATGTTATCGGGTTAATTAGGTGCAGTGCAGCATCATCAGGCAGATCAGCATCACATTGCCACCGTATAAAGTACAAGTGGAAGCACCCTGCTAACACAGAACGTTATAAAAACGTTGTTAAGACGTTTACAAAAACACGCAAAAACGTCTTTTTTTGAATGGTCGAAAAAACGTCTTGGAAACGTCTTTTAAACGTTATTTTTGCCGCAATTTTTTTCCCAAATAAGTTTACAGAAGCTGACAGAAATGTGTTAAACCCGCTGTAAACTTTTTGGAAAAAAAAATTGCGGCCAAAATAACGTTTAAAAGACGTTTTCAAGACGTTTTTTCTACCATTCAAAAGAGACGTTTTTGCGTGTTTTTTTTAACACGTGTTTTTGTAAACACGTTGTGTCTTAACAACGTTTTTATAACGTTCTCTGTTAGCAGGGTAAGTATCATAGAGAATATATATATTATGTTGCTTTGTTAGCTCTAAACAAATTCAAAATATAGTGTTGTTTCTTGCTCTGCGCTACCTTACAAATATATAACCTTAATTAAAGTGAGGCGTCAGGTCAACATAATCTGGAAAAAATTCTAACCCATTTTTCTCGTAGACGGTTTGATGGAATAAGAAAAGAGTAGTGGGGTCCTTTAAGTAATTGATAGTTGCAAAAGGCCCCACTATTTTTTCCTTCGATTTCAGTAGGTAACTTATGTATCAACAAAACCGTTATATATTACAGATTGATCAAAGACGTCATGTCTAGCGGAAATATGTAAAAATCATTATTGGAATTCGCACTAGTATATTGCCACACTGGTATTGCTATCATTGAGCAACTATAATGTGGTTTTTTAACTTGGAATTTATATTTTTTATTATTTATAGCAATAATATATAGTTCACATAATAATGCACTATTCCATATAAACGAAAATCCAAAGATTTATTCCTGAGCTGGCCATGGCAGCGCTGGTTTTGCTCTTCGGGAATGCGCACGGAGCGAATAGGAAACTTGTCTCGAGTCGCTACCGCGACTCTTGATAGCATGAACCAACTATGTATGTATATGCGTATGAAAAATTTTTGTTCGACGAACTGGGCAACTGGGCATGTTGTATAGTCCGTACATCAGGCCCGCCTTTTTCATCTTCTCGGTTCTCTTATATTTCACATAAATATTATAATTCGAGCAACCGCGCCTACATCATTCATGCAAAGTACAGACATATATACGTTGCACAAGTCTGCAAAATATCCATGGATTGCATTTTGCACGAGGGACCAGATTTTCAGCACTTTCCCTGTGCCCTCGTGCAAATGCAATATACAATGCCGAGCGAACAACACTCGGCGCGGATTAAGTCTCGGTGAATGAAATGAATAAAATGAATAATGAAAAGTTTGAAAGGGTCGAAGGACAAGGGAAATGAACAATTATAGGTGTTTTTTTTTCTTCGAAAATTTCTCGTTCTCGAAAAAACGTTTTTGTATACATTGAGGGATCAATCGTGAGAAAATAACGAATCGATATCCAGTGCATATTGTTCACGATTCATAATTGTACGGGCTGCATAACACGAGGATTCCCGCGCAGTCTCTTTGATCCTGCGCACCGTCAATTCTATTGTCTCACTTCATTCCTCCTCTTTCGTCGACCTACACTGCACTCTCTTACAATAGATACAAATACAAACAAAAAAAAAAACAAAAAAAAATGTCCGAGAAAAAATAAAAGATGCAACAAAAGAATAATCGTAGACGTTTTGAAGAACGTTTTGCCCCAGCGTGAGAGAATCGTGGAAATTTGTTCGTAAAACTTGTAAAGAGAGTAAAATATATATCGGGCTGAAACTCGTTCTTCGCGGAGATCTGGAATTTCCGTAATCTCAAAAAACTCACCGTGACTCACTGATTCTCATGCAAAATTACTGGAAGTTGCAACCAGCAAAAGGAAAAAAAAGACACGACGAAAAACAAAAAAAACGACTTGACATATAACGCGAGAATTCGGGATATTCCGAGGTAGCGATGAACAATGAGAATGGCAAAGAATGGCAAGAAAAAACACATTGGTGTCATAATTGGCCGAACCGGAAGCCGCTTGGAAAAAACCAGTTTGTAATTTTTTTTTTACGCGTCCAAGTTTTGTGGAAGAAAAAAAAATAATATGGGCGTCCGTCGAGTCGGTAAAAAGTCTCGTAGCATTTTAATTTATTTAAATAAATTATAATTTAATAATTTATTATAATTATATATAGGGGAGACAGCGGAGAAAAGTGCGAGCATCTAAGTCGAAAATTCGAAATTTTCAATGAGAATGCTCGTTGCTCGAAAATTTTGTTTCGAAAAATCTTTTTTTTTTTCCCCAAGAAACATGATATTTTTCTTAATAATCTTGTATTTCGAGTGAAAATTGTTTTTTTTCCTCAATAATCTCGTTTATTTTTTTTTAAACACGTCCTCGCATACGATAAATTGCTAATCTGTAATTTATAATTGGCGGTTGGTCACGTTAAATTACGACAACGCCTCATCCTTCAATCCCTGCAGGTGAATCACTCGGAATTTAAAATGAAATTTAAAAGTTCAATATTCTTACGATTTTTTCTTCCGTATTGACACGGAACAGGTCACATTACACAGTTATACGCGGTATTTTAGATCGAATTAGACATGTAGAAAATATAGCCCAGTCATTCTAATAGCCAAAAAAGTAGGTTTATAATGCAAGCTTTTACAGAAATTATTTTGGTTTTGAAAAAGGTTCAGGGGTGTCCTCTGAGTGTAAATTCAAGTTGACGGAACGCGGGGGGGGGGGGGGGGGTGTCTAGATTCAGCCGCCATCTTGAAAAACACGTTTTATCAAATACCTCATAAATCGTGCGTCGCACGACAAAAAATAGTAGAATCTTATTTTGTAGATAATACAATTCTTTACAACTTTTATTGAAATCGTTTTTCTGTATAGTGCATGGTTTTTAATTTACAGTATGGCTAACTTTACCAAACATCACCATCTTTACTGTTACATCAACCGTTAACTATATATTTAGAAATAGCCATGTTTAAAAAAGTTTGACACGCTATAAATAAAAAACCATGCACTATGCAGGAAAAAGTTTCCAATAAAAGTCGTAGAGAATTTTATTATCTACAAAAAAGGTCTTAACTATTTTTGTATACGATGCACAGTTCACGAGATATTTAATAAAATATGTTTTTCAAGATGGCCGCTGAAGCTCAACCCCCCTGCATCCCATCAACTTAAATTTACACTCAGGGGATATCCCTGAATTTTTTGAAAAAAGCAAAATCAATTTTGTAGAAGATTTCAGAAAAAATGGCTATATAGAGTGGCTAGAATGACTGGACTAATATAACGAGCTACGTGTTTGTCCAGCCCATATAATATAGTTTGCCTCTCGTTTCGTGTCAATTGAAGCGTGATGCAGGCTGTACGGTTACTTTTAATTGTCCCTTAACGAGAGACCCCCGCTTCGTCATTCGAGTGTCGCTCCAAGTCTCTCTCTCTCTCTCTCTCTCTCTCTCTCTCTAGATAGTCAGAGAGCAAAAGAGCAACGAGGAAATCGTGAAGTCTCTCAACAATAAAACGGTTCGGTCATCGTGCAATAAACCGTACAAAGTCGTCGCGTTTTCGTTGTCTCTGCAGTACAAATCGAGCTCGTGAATGCGAAAGCATTTGGAGAAATATGAAATTCCGACAACCGGAGAACCGAATAAAGATTCTCTCGCCGTTCAAGGAGAGAGTACGCGTCATAATTGATCCCCCTAAAGTTATAATTGTTCGACGAGCTGGAATTATGGACGTTAAAATGATGGTGATAAAAATACACCGATCGACCATAAGCGAATCGGCAGCTTTTTTTCACGTGTGATAGGCAGAAGGGTTAGAAGAATATTGGAATTATCAACTTTACTTTTTGTTTGATGAACGAGAAATGTCAGTCTTCTTTTTTCGCAAAAATCAAAAGACTCAGACTCGAAACATCCGCCATTTTGTTTTAACTCGATATTTGGGAAATTCGATCGATCAATCGCAGGATAAACTAATCCTGCCAACGAAATCTTTTTGGTTTTTTTTCACTTTGGGTAGCCTGGTCCCCAAAAAGCAGTGCTCAACGCGAAAGTACTTTTCGAAAAGTGCTTCTCGGACATCGCGGCTGTAGCTTCTTTATGAATAAATATTTTTTCATGCAAAAACTACCTAATGTCCATCAAGTGTTGGTCTTTCAAATAAAAAAAAAACTTCTGTACGAATATTATGATTACGATTTTTAGAAAAAAAGTCTAAAGGATAATTCGCTGTTCTCGACCTCCTGACTAGCTCCAACTCATTAAGTTGTGTTGGCTAATTTGAAATTTCTTTGCCAAACATCTCGCCTATCTACCTTTTTTTTACCTAAGCTATCGAAAGCTCATAATTTTGTGAACAAGCTAATTATTGAAGGAATCACTTCTTTAGTATTTAAGAATGTTCATTCTTCAATTGAACTTGTGGTGAGCTAATTTTTTTACACATCCTATGCCAAAACGATGATTTTAAAATCGAATATGGTTCCCAAAAAAAGTTGGCAACGTGATCCCAAAGCTTTGCAGTCGTAAAAAACAAACGTATTTCAGAATGAAAATGATGTTTGAATTCACAAAATTCACCGATAGTTGCCACAATACAAGGACCATCTTAAATGATGCTGCGTTTTTCTGCAAGAGCAAGAGATATAGATTTATATATATATATATAGATAGAGAGAGGAGAGAGATAGAGAGTGTAGTATTGACCCTTGAACTCTGTATTTTTCTCCATATTCTGCCAATTAATCAATGATCGACGCAGCTGTTGGAGCTTTCCGAATGAACATACAATATGGCGATGCTCTGAAACACGTATCTTCATAGGATATGTCCCTGCACGTACCACCGGGTCGCTCCACACGGATCTGTGATGCTGGCGTGCATGAGAATTACAACGGTGTGGTCGCTCAGCTGCACCGTTGGCTCATTCTACTTGGGACTCGTGACATTACATATACACGTCGATGCATATATAACTATATATGACTATACATATATACTATAAGCATAGAGATAAACGTACTGTAGATATATGGGAAATTCCATGTCGCATCAGTCAGTGAAACATTCATAACTTTTCCATAAATAATCGTCTTCACAACCTCGCGAAGTTCTTCGAGTTAATCCATAATTCCATTTATCTCTGTAGATCATTACTTTACTGGATATTTATCCATTTTTTTTCACGAATAAGCACTATATAGTGTCATTCTCAAAAAAAAAAAATCAATATATTATCGTTCAAGCCATGCTTGTACATTTTTTTCCAAATTTTATCCCTTGAACTGTTTCAAGATTGTTGTAGAAAACTGAAAAAAAAAATCCACATAAATTTATATATTTTTCATTTTACGTTAGCTTCATCGAGTACGTCCCAGAAAAACAGGACGATTAATGATTTTTTAAGCTTCAAGAGTCGAAGAATCATAAAATTGCCAATAAAATGACAAAATTTCGTACTTTCATATAGAACTCGTCCTTGACAACGGTCGTCGTATACTTGAACAATTGACAATATATTTTTAGATTCGTGAATCTTCTTCTGGAATATATTGTTCGTTTGGAATGCCCCATATACGTATGTACATGAATACATATATATCTATGTACGTATACCTTATATGTATAATAAAGTAGATATGTTTCTATGCAGCTAGGTTTATACATAGTGCACATACGAGATGCAATCGCTATGGTGCATTCTTCCGTGACTCTTAAAAAGCATTGTGTATAGGTATGAATTTATACACATCTAGACTTCTTCGCGTTATCGAAGTACTTTACTACATATATATATATATATGAACATATATATGTCGGAGACATATATTTATACGTACCCCCCCAACAAAAGCTTCCGTGGCATTTAGTCCAGTCATTGTAGCCAAAAAGGTAGGTTCATAATGCAATCTTCTACAAAATTGATTTTGCTATTGAAAAAGGTTCAAGCGTGTCCCTTCAGTGTAAATTACAGTTGGCGGGATGCGGGGGGGTCGAGCTTCAGCCGCCATCTTGGAAAACACGTTTTTAATCAAATATCTCGTTAACCGTGCATCGTACAACAAAAATAGTGAAAACTTTTTTTGTAGATAATAAAATTTTCTATAACTTTTATTGGAAACTTTTTTCTGTATAGTGCATAGTTTTTGATTTATAGCGTGGGAAACTTTTCCAAACATCACCATTTTTGCTGTTACATCAACCGTTAAATATATATTCAGCAATAACGATGGTTGGAAAAGTTTGCCGCTATAAATTGCTATAAATTGAAAATAATGCACTATACAGGAAAAAGATTTCACTAAAAGTTGTAGAGAATTTTATTATCTGCAAAAACGGTTTATACTATTTTTGTCGCACGATGCACCGTTCACGAGATATTTGATAAAACGTGTTTTCCAAGTGGCAGCTGAAGCTCGACCCCTCCGCGAACTTGAATTTACACTCAGGGGACACCCTTGAACCTTTTTCAAAAGCAAAATCAATTCTGTAGAAGATTGCTGAAAAAATGGCTATAGAATGACTGGACTAATTATCAAAGGGTAAACGTGAAGATTTCCTACCCACGCACTTTATTTTTCATATGTACGTAAAATAAAATATATCGATGACTCACACAGGGCTCCACACACAGGTGATATGCATATTGATCATGAGGTAACTCATGAAAGTTGAAATAAGCTCACGACACTTTGATTTTGCTCGAGGGATTTGTCCCATGATTTGTAATAACTTTCGTCAAGGATCAAATTGTGATAATAAAGTTTCGCTATACGTTACGAAGATTCGACGAATAATTAATATTGCTTCGAGGACTTTTCGTGCTTTCTGGGGACCGAAGAAACAAATGATATTCTTTTATCCCACGCTACATCCATGGTGCTGTGACACCAATGTGTGTCAATTATTCATCACCGTGATGCCTATATGTATATATATATATATATATATATATATATCCATAACTGGTTTTCACTGACTCAATTCTCATCCACGACGTCATGCTTTTAGAATTACGCATTTTTTTTTTTTAAATTTCAATTCGTTTTTCGTATTCATGATTTTTAATCTTCCGATACGTTCTTTAATTTCCTCTTTCTCCCTTTCGTCCGTTTGACGTCAACATTCTCGAATGAAAAAAACGTAAGAGGAATCGAATGAACCGCGGATTACCAAAAAGACAATGAATTAAAATCTTTAGCAATTCAATGTTCAATCTTTGGAGAAATTTCGACTCACATTAGAAGCGATTTGACTTTATTGACAGTCAAAAAATGACTCAGCGTGAGAATTTCACAAATAAAAACGTTGTCTCGCAGTGTCTTTTGAATCCTATGGGGATACCCACTGGCTCGACGTATTTAATTTTTTTCAAGTTGTAAAAAATCTAAACCCTAAATTCAAGTTGATTCAAATGGATACATAAATATTAGTGAGATACAATTGCTATTTTTTAAATATCTGTATCATTTTGGAAAAAAAAAATGTATCCCCTCCAATTTTGTAGAGTGTCTCCAGCAATCCTTCGTTTTGAATTTTCGGCAAGATGTTTTATTTTTTCGACTTCTTTAGCTCGTGTTATGAGTATATCGAATTTATAAACATACAGCTCACTCGCTCTCGGACAGTGTCATGCATAATAAATTTAAGATATATTTGCGAGCCACGAATAATCCATAAAGAGAATCCTCGAGCTCAGATAAATCGTGCCTTTCAAATAAATATGAAAATTCATCCTTAAAGTGCCCAAGAACGAAGTTCCTGCCGAAGACGCAATGAAAAAAAAAAGAAAAGGGAAGCTTGCACTTTTTTTTTAAATTTCAGTTGTTCTTGCAAAATTTAAAATTCCGTCTTGAGTAATTTTTTTTTTCGATTAATAATCCCAAATTTGCGTCAGTTGCTCGCAGATCACAGATATTTTTCGAAAAATTAAAAATTTTCAGAAATCCAAACCCCTCGAACGATTCTTGCCGAATTTAGTACGAAGTGTCCTTGTCCCATAGGGTATTTATGAAATAACCCTTTGATTCAATAACCTCAAATTTATGAAAGTTAGAGCAATAACAGACATTTTTCGAAAATTTCAAAATTTTGTAAAATCCTAATGACTGAAGCGATTCTTGCCAAATTCAATACCAAGCATTCTTGTTCCCTAGCCTATTATTGCAAAAAATGTTTTAGGCGAATATTTTTAAATTCGCCAAAGCTAGAGCGATCAGAAATTTTTGAAAAAATTCAAAGTCACCTAAAATCGAACACCGGTTATAAATTTTTTTTTGAAAATTTCAGCAGGCAAGGGGGATTCCATGTTTCAGTAGCGTACAAAGTTTCAACGCGCTAGCTCAAGCCGAGAGATGTTACAATTTCAATTCTCTCTCACACACACACACAAACACACACGCACACACACACACACACAACGCACGCGCTCGCGCACACACATACAAAAAGACATATTTCCTAAGTGAGTTTTCTCAATGTTTCGGCACATTCTCAGCACATTGCCATCAAAAACTCGAATTTTTTTTTTGAATTGTGATTCAAATTTCAAGGCAAATAAAAAACAAAGCTTCTTGTATGGAGGAAGCAAAAAAAACGAGAATTCAGTGGAATTGGTTCGATTTAATCATCAACTAAGTTTCATCGTTTGAATTTCCCGCCTGGAATTACGAAATAATCCGAGGGGAAATATTGCGACGAAGATTTTCGCATGTACAGTTTATACAATCGCCGGGATGGAATTTCGCATTGCGCAACGACCGCGCGGCAAAAACATCTAAAACAAAATGAAGATTACACCAATTATAGACTCACCTCGAATGGCACGAAATATAACCAGGTGTATTCACTGGCCGCGTTATATTGCACAGCGTTTTCCGTACGATGGAATTTCGTTCGAGCAAACGCGCAAACAAAACATACACACAAGTACACCAATCACGATTGACAATGATGCTAATTTTACTCCTTTTTCGTTTTTTTTTTTGTCCGTGGAATTATCTTCACTCGATCTTGCACATGGAATTTAAAATATTATAGTTTTATTTTTATTTTTTTTTTTTTTTTTGCGGAAATATGACATGGGAAACATGGAGGTTAAGGACGCTCGACAGGATCCTCGTTGGAAAGTCGAGAGGCCACTGGAGGCAAAAGCGCCTGTCGCCCAGTGCATAACCGACCGATCCACGTCTCTGCTCTCGCATTCTCCCTTCTCTATAATCGTACGGATTATTTTGCCCTCTCTTCCCGCTTCTCTCCACGTGGAACACGCGAATTTCTTAACCCTTCGAGGATCATGAAATTCGAATTTTCTAACCCTTCTGGGTTCTTCTAACACTTCAGGAATTTGCTAGCCCGAGGCTTCCATTCATCAATTTTATATTCATGCTGAAAATTTTATTGTATCTTTTCGCCTCAATTTTGTCGATTTTTCTTCTCACAAATAAGCTCGTCCGAAGCTTTTCTTAAACGATAAAACGTAAAGCAATTTTTTTCCTCCGATATATCGTGTCTTATAAATATTGGAACTTCTTTCGACAAACTTTTGTCAGTGGAACGAATTTTATTTCAAAGTATATGTGGTATGTAGCGAATTTTTGTAAATTGAATTTTCTCTCGATTTTGATATTTTTGTCTGGCTCAATCATCGTTAATGTTTCTTTTTTTAATTACTCCACGCCTCAGTGTTGATGGGGTCGTACTGTACATCGATCGATGTACAGAAAAAAAAAAATTGTCAAATTTTATAATTCCTTTTTTTAGTGTAATTTTTATTCATATGTATATAAATGTGAATACGCGAGCGCACGCATATGCATCTAGTCCCGTTTGCTAGCTCGCCGTTTCAAGTATACACCGCTGATGAGTCACGTCCTCACATTCTAATGGCATAAGGCCGACTCGGGGGGGGGGCCTCGCTCAGCCAACGAGAGTTTTGATTTGAAACGTAAATTCTTGAATGCACAATGCAGACGTAAGACGAAATTTTCATTGGTGAAAAGATTTGAGCAAGCTCAAGCGTCGCGTCCAATCGTTATAGCCGTTTCATTTGAAATCTACAGAATTGATTTTGGTTTTTGAAAAGGTTCAACGGTGTCCTCTGAGTGTAAATTCAAGTTAGTGGAACGGAGATGGGGGGGGGGGGGGGTCGAGCTTTAGCCGCTATCTTGGAAAATCCGTTTTATCAAATATCTGGTGAATCGTGCATCGTACTACAATAATAGTTGAAACCATTTTGGAGATAATGACATTCTCTACAACTTTTATTAGAAATTTTTTCCTCTATAGCGCATAGTTTTTTTTATTTATAGCGTGGCAAACTTTTCCAAACATGGTTATTTCTTAACGGTTCATATAACCGTAAAAATGGTATAATGTTTGGTAAAGTTTGCCACGCTGTAAATAAAAAACCATGGACTGTACAGGAAAAAGTTTGAAATCAAAATTGTAGAAAATTTTATTATATACAAAACAGGTCTTTACTAATTTAATCGTGCGATGCACGGTTCACGAGATATTTGATAAAACGTGTTTTCCAAGATGGCGGCTGAAGCTTGACTCCTCCGCGTCCCGCCAACTTGAATTTACACTCAGGGGATACGCCTGAACCTTTTCCAAAAGCAAAATCAATTCTGTAGAAGATTGCATTATGAACCTACTTTTTTGGCTTCAATGACTGGACTAATTAGAGGCTAATTTTATCGTTCCCCGATCGATCGAGCTGATGTACGTGCCGAGTATATAGAGCCGAGAGTACTTCGTACATATATCAGCGGTGTGAAAACTCGCGATTTCAATGACCCGTTGGAACGTTCTTATGGTCAATGACCATAAAACCAGGAACCAGGACATTTGTCGACCATAAACGACGTGATCATTGCTCTCACGTTACTTTCAATCAACTTTTTTTTTTCTCCTCTTCGTATTGAATCACTTCCTCTCGGAAGAAGCTTCTCGAGGAAGAAATTTTCATTTTAGAATTTCAACAAATTTCCATTTTAAACAGTAACAAGTAAATAATAATAATAACAATCTATCTGCAATGAAAATAAAAAAATAACATAAATATTTAATTTTTTAAAGCTTTTTGTGACGTCACGGTCACGCGTTTACGTTTCAAATGTAACTCAATTTTCAAGCTGTTACAATTATTTAAATAATAATGATTAATTGAAACAACCTATGCAAATATGATGTTTTTGAATAATGATCTTTTAAATAATTTAAAAGTTGAGAATAATACAAGTTCTCCATTACGAAGATTTTTTGGGTCAGGAACAGTGGTTAGGAATGATTAGTTGCTTGAATTTCTTAATTTCACCGCTAGAGGCGCTGCTGTACTGGGGTGTTGTGACGTCACTGCCACGTGATATACGTTTGAAAGGCAACTCAATTTTCAAGCTGGGTATAATTAATTAAAACGTTTTCCGATGAATTTTTAATAAATTTTTCTTCAGATAGCAAAAAGTATTATAAATATTATTACGGTTTATTGAAATTACACGAAGTTATTGAAAAAAAAATATATAAAAAAAATTTGGTCGATTTATCAAGAGTTTCCTTGTGGAGAGCACAAAGAAGCAATACCCAATTTTCGACTCGGATCTTTTTTTAAATAAAAAAAAAAAGCTATATACCCTCGTATGAGCTGGAGAGTTTTACTTGGATTCCTTACAAAATCCTTGACACCGATTCTTCGTAAGCTCAGTATCACACATGACTGTTCCCTTGCTTGAGCATTCAAGCAAAAAATCTTGGCTCTGCGTTTGAAAATATGAGGGTGGAAGTTGGCTCTTTTTTCTGAAAAAGAAAATTCAAAGTTCCAGGATGTCTGAGGGTTTCGATGGATTTTTTTTTTTTTTTAATTCAATCGCAACTTTGTTCTCTGGCTTATTGACGCACGGAATTTCCGACGAATAACGTAAAAATTTCGAATACCAGAGCAATCGAGTCGATCATTGGAAAAATTAAACGTCTCATATAGTCTGAACAATAACTTAATCTTTTTTTTTTTAATAAAAATTGCTGCAAACGAGGAGGATGTGGTGTTCACATTGTCCGCCAAATTAGAGCACGATTGGTCGTATCGTTCGAGAGACATAACGGTTCAAATTTTTCATACCTCACACACACACACGCGCACACACACACAATTTTTTCTAGCTATGATTTTTGGATTATTTGGAAAATTTTCGGTACTGCAACAACTTAAGGTCATTAAAAAAAAAATTGCTTTTTATGAAAACTTTGTGGAAAAGAGATTTTAAATCCGGGTTGACCAGGTCCAATGTCCGAGGACAATGTACCAATGGATACACCTATATATTTTCACATATGCCTAGTTATGATACTTTCGTCGGTCTTTAAGTTCCTCTCGACATCGTGACTCTCCCACATTCGGTCCAACCTGACCGCATTCCACCAGGAAACTGTCTCTCGACCTCTCTTTTGGATCTCTATCTCTATCTTTCTCTTACAGAAGCTGACTTATCACTGTGCGACCTTCTCTCTCTCTCTCTCTCTCTCTCTCTCTCTCTCTCTCTATATATATATATATATATATATATATATATATATATATATATGTTTGGCCCGCACACCGAAAGGCGATTACTTTCGTCCTGGTTTTTTTTCCCCCAAAGTGACGAACGTACATATACCACGTGTACCCTACTTTTGTTCTTCCCTCGAAATATTAACGTTTACATTTGCATTATTTTCTTTGAGCAATTAAATTATTATATCTTAAGGTGTACAGATTATAAGAAATTTACGCGCTCTGCGGACCGAGTGACGTCGCAACACCCTATCGGTACTCGGGTAAGGTTATGCACGGTTTTGTCACCTAGGGTTATCTTGCGGATATGGTTATCCACCGGATGACCCATGTTAAAGGGATAGGATATCCGTCGGATAACGTTATCCATCGGCGAAAAAATTCGCGAAAGTAAATCATTGGTGCACGAGTGTGTGTGTAATATATACTGTACAGCGTATGCTGTAACTTAAAAAAATGAATCAGGGATACAAGAAAGCAACATTTGAAAATTTGCCAAGAATAGATTTAGAGATGTTCCTAACGTAAATATAAACTCTTTTTCTGGTGTTGAAACAATTGTGTTTTTGCAACATGGTACAAAACAATATTTGTACACTTTCTTCGATTTTTCAGGTACATCAGTCATGTTTAACCCTATTTACAGACTAAATATTTACGAATTGCGAAGATTTTGTGGGTTAGAAATGATAATGGCTGCTTGAATTTCTCAATTTCACCGCTAGAGGCGCTGCTGCACTGGGGTGTTGTGACTGCCGCGTGATATACGTTTGAAATGAAACTCAATTTTCAAGCTGGTATAATTAATTAAATGATGATGAGTTACTGAAAAAACCTATGCAAATGATGTTCTTAAATAATTATCTTTTAAATAATTTAAAAGTTGAAAATAATGCGAGTTCTCTATTATAAATTCTGACAAGTACTTAAAAGTACTTAAACGTACTTAAAAGTACTTTGGAAAAAGCTGTAAAATTTCCCAAGAAAAATTTTTGAAAAAAAAAAAAAACTGTCACGAGGGCACTGACTTAAAGAATTTATATGCACATCGTCGATGCTGCATAGTTGACTCGCTGACCCACTGGCCTCGGGAGACTCACGATGCAACTTCGAGGAACGCATCACTGGATATATCCCCGTATGGAAAAACCTCGTATGCCAAAATATATGTCTTGATACACATAAATACATCGAAAAAAATGGTGTGTGCGAATTTTTTTATATTTTCCACATTGTATATTAAAAATATTTTTTACAAAAAATATTGAAATTCGAATATTATCATCGAAAAATACAAATAAAATAGGAATTAATAAAATTTTTCCTAAAAAAGATATCTAGCAAATAATTGTGTTGATAAAATAAATGATTTTCAATTATCATCGTACGAATCGAATCCCGAAGTCGCAATGAACGATAGAAGATATCGAGTAATCGAAAGGGAAAAAAAAACAGGTAAATCAAAGAAGTGAACACACGGAAGCGTTGACCATTGACCCCGGACAATCACGTCTCTCAATCTACAAATACATCGATCCATCTTGCATCGAATATTAAGATGGACGATGAGATATCGTATGCGGGGGTTGGTGTTCGGTAAGGCACGAGTCATTGGAATATAATGAGACAAAGAGAAGTAACAAGAAGAAGAAAAAAAAGAATGAGAAAGAATAAAAGGAGAGAAAACAAAAACGAGTACGCCATCAGCAGCATCAAACGCATCATGCATGAATTCACCCTCTGCTCATTAAACACACACAACACACACACAAATTTGCTGTTCCATAAAAGAAAAAAACCTACCAAAAACGTCATAGAACTTTTCCTGACAAGCGAAAGGGCGCGAGTAACACGATTTAAAGCGTAGAATATTACGTGGTCTTTGTCTTTTGTTTATCAAGAGTTTATATACGTGTTCCATTGTCCACGTGGTTACAATGAGTTGAAAGTGTGTTAAAAAAAAACACACACACTTTGTTGTCCTTGCACGTAGCAAGATCCTCCACGAGTGGCTGTCGTGTGCTCAAATATAACTGACGAGATAATTAATGCATCAGCTCGATGTTGATGAGCCATACACGGTGCTTGCACGACAAGGGGGGGTCCTATGGGTCACGTGCATATAATAAAAAACGAATTGTTGGATGAAAAAAAAAAAAAAAACAAGAAAAACAAACACTTCTTTACCATCTGAGTGAACATTTTCTTCATTTCCGTTGCTTCGTTCGTGTCCACGCAATGGTACACGGTTGTCGTGTTACTTTAGGTTTGTCGAAAGAACATGCTCTGATGAAAACAACAATGGTGTAACAGCCGGGGGTCCGTAACATCATTCGGTAATATTCATGTGGGAAATTTACCGTAACATCTACCAATTGTGCGGACAACAGACATATCGCTAGTTCAATCATTGGCGATCTATACATTCGATTTTTCAATCCGCCATTTCGTCTTCATTAATTCACAATTATTCTCGACTCAAATCTTCAGTGAATCATACAGTAGCAGCGAGAAATAACGCAGGATAACTTGTTCTGGAGAAGGTATCATTTGCATAAAAAATAAAAGCAGCTGCAGTTCAATATTTTTTTAGTTAAAAAAAAAAATAAGAGAGCTAATTGTAAATTTGCACGTTGCTTCCTTATTGTTTTATCTCGACCACGAAGCTCTCTCTCTCTCTCTCTCTCTCTCTCCCTGTAAGGTTTTCAATTTTGGGTTCCACGCATAGAGGAAGGCTTTCGGGCCGAGATAAATTAATGAGGAACCAATATATGTGCACGTTTCTAATTTGCACGCTGTTTCTGCGAATTCGAATTCAATAATTTAAAAAATTTCAACGTCATTTCAAACTAATTTCATGTTTGCAACATCAAAATTGCGAAAAATTTGTCAGTCACATTGCGGCTCAATCAATGAACGAATAACCATTACACGCGTCGTCAATCGATCTTACGATGTTGCGGCATAACTATAAAATTTTAACGGACATTAAGCGTGTCCTGGCTTTTTTTTTTGTAGCAATTGCCGGCTCGATGTTGGCAAATTTATCGAAAGTTAAAGCAACCATATCATTTTCCATAAACATTCAAAAAAATATTTAAAAATTGAAACTTTTAATAAATCTCAAACTCACTAGTGAATCTTTTTAAGCTCGCAATACGGAAAATTGTGTTCCCTAGCTTATTCATCATGTGTTAAGTGCTGCCTCGTCAGTGATAAATTCGTAAAATTTTGAGGGGACATATAATTTTCCATAAAAATTCAACATTTCACGTATTTCAAAGTTTTTGAAAATCCAAACCGATTTATCAGTAATTTTCAAACTCATCACCCAACACATTAGTATCGTCTGGCTTATTTATGCAAAAATTTCTGGCTCGATAAGTGGTAAATTCACGAATGTCAGAGTTAACGTATCATTTCCCATAAAAATTCAAAATTTCAAGAAATAAAAAATTTCATAAAATCTGAACCCCTCGATTGATTATCGCGAAATTCAATACCAAACATCCTTGTCCCCTAGCTTATTGATGTAAGACGTCTCGACCCTCTATAGCTGAAAATTTACGAAAGTTAAAGCGAGTAGACTTTTTTTTTAATTCAAAATTCTATCAGATCAGAAATTTCGGAGCACTTTTGACAAAAATTGTAGCAAACTATGGAGATTTACTGCCTTAATTATGTGCAAAATTTTGGCACGATTGCCTGAGGGGTTCTCGAGATAAAAATTTTTGAATTTTGCAAGTCCAGCACATACACACATTCGTCCAGACATTTTTTTGAAAATGTGATTATTCGTAACGATTTAAGCATTCCGGCATGAAAATCTTGAAAAAAAAATTCTCATGCAAGCAAAGCTTCCTCCACGAGGAAGCGAACTGAAAAAAACAACTTCCCCTCTCCCATAATTATAACACTTGCAATCCGGTAATAACACACGATCCGAGCCATCGAGCCCCATTATGGAATATCATGCCCTCGTATAAATCGATAATTATTATTAATATGGGAGCTCGAATGATTTACGAGAATATGAGAAGGGAATGAAAAATAATTTATCGATACACGCGTTATTTATCGATCGCTACACACGATCAGCCCTATAGGAAAATCCATGTTGTGTACATGGCTTTGCAGTGTATACACTTATAACGTACGTAAGAGGGAACGTGTTAGCGAATCTCGATCCATCGATCAACGTCCAGGATCGTCTGGATGACGTTAACGAGAAGCTGCGAGAAGATTCCCTGGCAGGCATCGCCTCCTTGAATCTCTCCCTGCTCTCCTATAAGCTATACACACACACACACATTTATATGTATATATACATACAGCGAAGTCATGAAATCTTGCGGGAATTTATAGAGTGCAATTGATGTTTTTGTTTTTTTAATTTATTTTTTTTTACTTCACTTCTGCTGCACGTTCGTCTATGTACTCGAAGCTTGCTCGAGACAAGATCTCCCCGATCACGAACAATTATATCCCTGGGATTATTACAATTTAATCGATGCCCACCGAGGAGAAAGGCTTTATTCATTTTGTCCTAATTTTCATTGCGCCAAGTAAAATTTATTCGAATTTAAATAAAAAAAAAAAATTATTCGAATGAATTGGTCAATTTATTTGTACATACATTTCATACAATTTGTATTAAATTTTTGTAGGAATGTTCGAAAAAGAAAATTTACTCGTTGCTGGGTCTTTGGAGACTTCACGGTATTCGACGACTGCTAGTTCATAATTTCATTCGAGACAATCCAAGGAATTTCATAGCTCATCGAGCGATAATGTCAAACGAGATTTTTTCATTTTTTTTTTTTTTTTGGTTCAAATTGGCAATTGTATATTATTCGAATTCCGGATGTTCTTTTCTTTTGTTTTTCAAATTTATTCCCAAGCCCCATGCTGAGATGGATCGATCAGACCCTCCACTCCACAATTCCGTTTTTTTTTTCTTCTCACATCGTCTTTGCAATAATTTTATTTTCTGTCGAATCACTTTGTACTTATTCCCACACATACACACGCACACACGCACACATGCACAAGGAGTTCTAGATCAACTGAACCGGTTTATTACCCTCATACGATTTTTTATTTATCAACTTTTTACCGGTAGCTCGCCCACGAAAAAGCGTCTTTACCGATTTTCGATTTTTTTTTTCCCCCCAAACCCACTGTTCCAGTTTTTCCACGGGCACTTTGAGATTATGAGAGAAAGCTAAATTCGTCTGTCAATCCTGCATACCAAAAAAAGATTTTCATATTTTTCCCGAAGTCTCAAAGCAGTCACGAAAAATTCGGTTTCGAAGATTTTGGACGCTAATTAAGATATTTGTATAGCAAAAAAAAAACACACACACGCAACCGTTTCGCAGTAGAATTGAAAATTTTCAGGTCTCACCTAAAAATTGACTTAAATTTTCAGATAATATCTTCGGCTCTTATGGTTATTTGTCTTGAGAAAAATTCATTAGCTTACGATTATGGAAAAAAAAAAAAAATGAATTCGATTGTTCTGGAATGCCTCGTATACATAAAAAAATAATAATAAACAATAGCACACACCCGCGCCTTTTTTTAAATTTAAATTTTATTTATTCTCTGTGTACTGGCAACAGTTACGTAATAACGATACGCAGTGGAGAGTAGAATTCCGAGCAGGTGGTACAAAAGAAAAGTGAAGATGTTAACACCAGCATAGAACACGCTGAGCGAATATAATTTCTCTCTCGTTCCCGGGGGACGTTCGTGTACAGCGTGAAAAGCGAAATGCGAACATTGCGAACAATTTCTCGAATAAGTTGGGTGGTACACTCTATACCTCGCCGGCCGGTCTGGCGCGATGGAGTGCAAATGTGCATTATATATATATATATATATATATATATATATATATATATATATATGTACAAAGTGTGCGTGCAATGAATTCACTTTATGAGTGCACTGGTGTATATATATATGTATATGGGTCTCGTAACGTCGAAAGAGTGCTCACATTAGAGACGCTCCAGAACGCTATTCCCCCCATTGTTACCCGGTGGCACGATTATCATTAACGATCGTCTGACGATCGGGATGATAATTATGAAGCAACGAGAGAGGATAGTAACGCGGGCCCATAAAACCTCGAGAAACGTTAAACATTGCATTGTTATAAAATTTTTTTTATTTTACTTACACACAACGAAGCTTTGTTTTGATGATAATGAAAAAAAACTTTCAGTTTTTTCATGCAGGTATGCTCGAAATATACGAAAACATCGAGAAATCATGTTTAGAAAAAATTTCCGGATGTGTGTGCGTGTGCGTTCTGGCCTCGAAAAATTTTAATCCTTCTATCTGGAAAATTACTTGAGCAATATCAAGCTGAAACTTGGCACTCAGGTAGGCACAGGTAGCCGTATTTGCTTACTGTAATTTTTGTTAATCGCTCCAGAATATTTTATTACCCGGGATTTCGAATTTTTCAAAAAATGTCTGAGCCCTCTGACTTTCCTAATTTTTCAGCTAACGCAGCTAATTTATTTTTGTACACAAATAAACTTGATCACAAACATAATTGGTATTGAATTTTGGGGAAAATTGCTCGAGGGGTTTAGATTTCATAAGGAATGATAAATATATAAAAAAAAAATCTTTGATAGCGCTAGCTTTCCCAAGTTTTTGATTATCGAGCCGAAAGTTTGTATGGGACGAGGATGCGTGGCACTGAAATTGACAACTAATCGCTTGAGGAGTTCAAATTTTTATAAATTTTGACTTGAAAAAATAGCTCTAACTTACGCAAATTTTTAGCTAATATGCCAAACGTTTTTTTTTTTTTTTTACACGATAAGTCTTCGTCACAGTCACGATTGGTATTGAATTTGGCAAGAAATCTATTGAGGGATTCGGATCGTAAAGAATTTTGAAATTTTCAAAAAAAATTAACGCGTTATTGTATAAAATTGAAAAAATTTTATTCGTATTGTTGTCCTGTTCTTAAAATTGTATTCAGAGAAAAAACAGCGTGCAAATTATCAATTTGCTCATTACTTATTTTTCATCATTTTGCACGTTTTCTCCCTCTGCTTTTTTTTGCAAATTTATTCTTCGAAGTTTCATGCAATGATAAAGAATTCGTTTTTTTTTGTCAATTTCAAGATTCCCTCTGGAATTAAATTTATTGCATTACAAAATTACGAGAATTTCGAAAGATCGAGCGTTTGTTGAGGACAAAGAGAGACCTGCTCTGACGAATAAAAACCGCAACGCACATGTCGAGAACAATATATTTTCTTCGCATATTACACGAAAATGAATTACGAAATATTTAAATGGAGCAAAAAAATGTAGGTATATATATATATTCATCTATATATATGTATGTACGTATAAACGATGTGGTTTTACGTCACAATACTTTCGCGAGAAATGAAGAGAAACAGGTCCGTTCGTATGAGGGCCCCACGCGCGTGAATCCCAACGAACGTGGAGAGCGATAATATAACGTGACTTCCGGTCCCTACCACAAACGCCATCATTTTTCTGCGGGTATGATAATACACCGCACTGCTACTCGTTGTGGTATATTTATATATGCAGCATGCATAGATGCTAAAAAAATAAAATTACGTATATATGGTTTAAAAAATCGACTTACTCCATCTGCACGTATTTAACGATATGGGCTATTCCAGATCAAATAAATAGAACAGCTGAAAAACTCGGTCTTCTTATTTTTTTATTTTTTCTCTAGGATGTTTCGAGTTCCGAAAATTTCAAAAATTTTCAAAAATAAGAGCTGTTAGAGATCGTTTTTTTTTTAAATTCAAAATTAAAACAAGTTTGAACCCTTTAAGGGGACACATGCGTCTCTAAGGCTTTAATTTTAGATGCCTATTGCAACAAAAGTCGTGAGGTTGGGGTGGAAATGATACTTTCAATGGGAAGCTTGGATCATTGCCTACTTGACGTTTTTTTCGAATAAACATTGGTATAGCTGTCATAGGGAAGTTAGTGAGTCACTGCGAAAAGCTTGCGCGCAGGATATCTCCAGAACCGTTGGACCGTTCCGGATCAAATTTCGCACAAAAATTTCTGAAGTCATGCGCTATGAAATGACGAACCAGAAACTCGATCAATTGATTGATTTTTAAGATACGATATATTATACATCAATCAAAAACAAAATATCAAGAAACAAATATTTAATCCTCTGCCAATTGGTCAATTCTCAGTGAAATTCAAAGCTGCTTCATCCTTTTGATTCGACACGTTCTTTCAACCTTTGGTCGAAATTTCAGCTTAATCGGATAAGTCTGTTTTGACTTATCAACTTTCCTATTACAGCTCTACTATATACTTGAAACAAAAAACTTCAATGAGGAATTTTGTAGACAATGATCCATGCTTTCTACTAAAAGTATCATTTCGACCCTAAGCCTACCATTATTGCTGTAATAGACCTCTAAAATAAAGGCCTGAGAGATGTATGTGCCCCCTTAAGCGATTTTTGTCAATCTCAGTGCCACGCATCCTTGTCCCATAACTTATCCATCCAGAAACTTCTGGCTCGATATAGTAAAAAAATTTGCGGTAGTTAGAGCTACTAGAGATTTTTCTATTGAATTATCTAGTGAGATTCTCTGATGGATCTCCAGATGGATGGATTTGTTAAAAAAAAAATACCTCAACGTTTTGGAACATTTTGAACCAAAATGTACCAGCATGAAAATATCGATTTAAAAAAAATTTTTTTTTGTTTTTCATGAAAAACAAAGTTTCCTTATGAGAAAGCAAAATCTTTTTTGACCATCCCAAAATTCTTGAATGAAAATAAATTGGATTTCATTTGAAGATAATTTCATGACAAAGTCTTTATTGACATATTTATCGTTATATACTTAGGATTGTTGAAAGCTGAAAGAGTTTTGTACAAAATCTTGAATAAGGAATCTGTTTTTTTTTGCCCATGTGACTCTGCACTCACGATGACGACTGTTTGTACCAACACTTATCTGGATTAACGACGTCGTAAAGTATGGAGTTTAGGTTGTGCAGGATAGAAATTCAGACCGGACGAGGGGGCAACGCGCACCTGGTGTCCACCCTCGAGCGTATAGTAATTGTACGGAACGGAGAAATGGAATCCTTGGGGGGGGGGGGGGGGGGGGGGGAGGAGGAATGCTCCGAATGGAGCGTGCACATAGGGAATTTAGACGCAACGTTAACGATACGACACTGAAACGTTCATTTGAATTTTACGTTTTTTGAGAATTTTTTTTTGTCTTGCTCAAAAATGAATTATCTTTATTTTGCACTATGAGAAAACCAAAATTGAATAATCCACTCCAGAGATGAACCAACGAGGAAGCACTGCAAAAATTTATAATTTGCACGATTGGATTTTTTTTTTTAATTTTTAAAGTTGTTGGTGAAAAATTTGATAAAAAAAAAAAAAAAAAAAAATTGAAAGACTCTCAGGTCGAGTTGGTGCGGAATTCTTCGTACAATTGTTGCACATATTTTCACGTGTCGTAAGCGATCGGTCAAGTACGATCGAGAAATCTCCGGAGCAATATTTCTCTCCTCTCTCCGGTGAAAATCTCACGGCAATTATCGCAATGCGAAGATCGCGATCGGTCGAGGAGGAAAAAAAAAAACAAAACAAAAAAAAAAAAACGTTTTCCGATGCCAAGTTTTTATGACACACGTGTGAAACCCACCCTTCACCGCGACTTTTCTTTCTCCGTCGTTCTCAATTAATTTTGTCATGTGTCCACCACCTCCTATAAAGAAACTCCTGGGAGTTTCTTTATAAATGTATTGCCGAAGAATCTCTGCATTTTTTTTAAATGTTATTTTTTTTTTTTAATTTACTCAACGTCATCGTATTATTTTTTTTTTATCAGTATGATGTCGCAGTTGTCGAACTCAATCAGTTTGAATTTTAAAATATAGAGCAAGACACAAATGGAGTTGACAAATTTACTCATTTTTTTTTTTTGGAACGATGAAAAATCGATTTTTCATTGGGTTTTCTATTATTTCAGGATCCTCCAATAATTTTTCATCGTAAAGCTCAAGCTAATTAATATTTTTTTATTTAACGATTGTTCGACCGATAGATTTGTCTCATTAAAAAAAAAAAAACAATTAATCGAGTACAATTTTTTTGGATCCATTGACTCATATATGCTCTCTTTATCAAAATTGAATATTATAATTCACGTCTGAACAACTAAAAAAATATATAGTATATATTGTACGATATTTATCCTTTATGCTATTATTATAATGTTTATGTTTGTTCGTATAAATAAAATAAAATTGATAAATAAACGTTTACCTTACTGTTGTTCACAAACAATAATTCGTAATCCGTGTCGACGTAAAATACCGATTTACTCTCGTGATGAGACGACATGACTCTGTCATGAGATCTTGGCATTCGTGTAGAAAAAAATAGAAATAAAAATAAAAATTTCTCACACGATTTTTTAATTCAATCTTCACACTGAGCGTAATTCAATCGTAGAAATTGACCAACACACTCGATTAAAATATTCAGAAAATACACTTCGTGTTACGACACCCTCATCGACGTTTCGACAAAACATGTTTTTTTTTTTCTATTTTCCACGTGACAGATGCGATTCGATTGTGTTTTTTTTTTTTGCTTTAAAGTGTCAATGGATTCCGACGTCTTTCTTGCTTGATGGGACTCGGGAAACTGGAAATATATATACGTTAAACCACGGGTATACTTGAGTCACGCTTCAAGTTTGCACCTCCTTCTCCATTATATTACATTTGTGCATCTGTGTGTATCGTTGTATTGTTGCATACGTGTTCACATACGTGTATGGAGAATATACCCAACGTGTCCTATCCCCACTCAAATGTATAGTACTACGAAAGTCGCGGTGGATACTGTGAAGCCACACTTAGACGTTTCACTGGATCCAGAAAATAATCTGGGAAATGGTATAAACAATCATTGACATTTATTTTACGATAAAATTATTTTTAATAATTATTATTGTGAGAAATATAAGAAGAATTTTTTTGCTTTCATAAAAATGATATTTTTTTTTCTCCTGTCCATATCGATGTAATATAATGTCATTGTCATATGGAGAGATTGGAAAAGTTCATTCACCGATACTTTTTGTCGTTCGTCGATCCATGATAATCAGCGATTTTTCGTAAATAGTATAAAGGTCGTTAGTAAATTCGTTATGATATAATAGCGAATAGGAAAATGTGATGTATATCTACAATAGCCATTAGACCCGAGGCATCACGATTCCGATAAATTAAATTAGCATATTAAAAAGAAAAAAAATTTCCGTACTTTACCAGAGACATGTGACAAAGAAGAAATTAATAAAACTTTTTTTTCAATAATTTATTTGAGTTAAATGATTATATATATATGTATATATTTGCACATTAAAATTTGTTCTGCGAATCGAATTTGAGATCTAAATTTTGAAAAATCATAGATCTACCTTGGATCTCCGTATATAACGGTAGATATTTAAGGATGTATGAGCACTAGCTTCACGATCATATAAAAATCTGAATTTTTTATATGGTGTAGCAGAAGTGTATATGATAAAACCTACAAAATTTCAAAGTGGGTCAACGACTCTTTACGCGAGTAATTAATTTGTGAAATCAAGATATTTATCCCACGCCATATACGAATTCTGGGCTGACGCAACTTTGAAACAGAAATTCGTATCTTTCACGATCAGATACGATCAATATTAAAACTGTTAAATGTTCAGAAAACTATCACGATTACATACGTTCCATAAAAAATGGGGGTTAACGAACCTTTTGACATACAATTATCGATTTTAAGGAAATTTTTCGCGTGTGTTGCATAATGAGCGGTCCGACTCTCTCTTGTTTCATGCGTGCCCCTCGCGCACCGCGCTCACCCGCGCCCACGTTTCCGCTCGTTTCCCGCCACCTTGTGCTCATACATCCTTAACATATACGAGTCAACCTATATCTCCATTTATTTATACTTAAATCTCAGTAGATTTTCTTGGATCTACTTGAGATCGAGGTAGATCTAACGAATATATAGATAGATCTACTTGAGGTCAAGGTAAATCTAACGGAGATCTAGATAGATCTAATTGAGATCTAGATAGATCGATATAAATAGCTACGTAGATAAAAGTTCGATTTCCGTAGATCCGAACGATTTTTTCTCTGAATACCGTAAGCACTCGTACGGATCTCAAAAATTCAATTCAGTTTTGACAGCTCCAAACATATGAAAAACTATATCTCAGAGTATGACTCATCCTAGTATAGTTGTTTGATATCTGAAAACAATTTCAATATTTCTTTTAAATTCCAGCTGACAATCTTACCCATGAAGTTCTATCTGTACGAAAAGAAAGGACAATTATAACTCAAGAGGGGCGGGGGGGGGGGGGGGGGGATGGAAAATATTTGGAAAATTTTTTGCAAAGTAAAGCTTTCCCATCAGCTTCCTCATATTTTTTCCTCATATTTTTTTCCTCATATTTGCCCTTGTGACGAAACAAAAGTGACACAGCTTTATAACTAAATTTACAAATTATAAATTTAATAAAATTTATTATAAATATTTTCAAATTTTGTTATAATAATAATAATTATTATTATTGTGAATATAATAAAATATAATATAGAAAACAAATTTCTTTAGAAGGCTGATTTTTGTAATTTTTTTTTTCTGTTATCCCAATTTATACCCTTTCGGGGGTTTTCACAAATCTGCCTACATTTGCTGCGCTTCTCTGTTCCTATACCATTTCCTGTAATATCCCAGGATTTCGTTCGCAGCCGAATTGGACTCCGCTACGGTGTCGTATTTGCACAGGGGCACAGGGAAAGTGTGGAAAACCTGTGCCGATATCAATCTATTACCGTTATATATTCCTGTATTGTATAAGCGACCATGCGGAGTGGTCAGCTGTTATTTTCATGTGGCCGATACTTTTTTTTCTTTAATTTCACGCCAGTAATAAAGTTAATATTAATTTTTTTAGGGACTAAAAATCGTTATCTTGACGAATTAAACAGTGATAAATTAATGCAATTATTCGTTGACGACGTGAGAAAAAAATCGTTAGGATATTGACTTTATATCAGCGATGCGTAAAGTGATTTTTTTTCTCTAGCACACGTTTCTGTCAGCTATCAATTTTTTTTTGTTTTTTAATAAAAAAAAACGTCTTCGTGCTGCTTAGAAAGTTTCTTGATTTTTAATAACTTGACCGTTGGGACGCTCTACTGCGTCTCTTGGTACTCGTAAATATGTCTAAAGTCACATATGGACGACAACCGTGGACATTTAGTTTATTTACAATGAAAAAAAAAAAACGATTCGATATGATTTTTTATTGTGATCCCCAACGAGCATCGCGTTCATTTGTTTGAATATGCAAAATTCCAGGGATTTTGACAGTAACGTCGGAAAAATTGACGTAAAGATCGAAACATGATTTTATAGAAAATCAAATAAATAGATCAATAAAATTTCTAGTTAATTTTTTTAAATTGAAAAAAATTCTTCGATATGGCCAGCACCGATCTGATAACGACCAATCAGCCTCATCTAGTTCCCGGGTAAACGTTAAAATTACAATATACTCATAAAAATTGTCCACTTGACTTTGATTGAAAAGGTAAAATTCATAATTTTCTGAAAATTTTTCCACAGCTACGCGGGTTACTGTCCACAGTATCGATTTCGATGTGGCGAAACTTACGGCGGGCTTACGCACAAATTGTTGCTCGATCCGACCATCAATCATGCCGAGACGCTTATTCTTTCGAACCGCGCGACCGACGATTACGAGGTTTGACACCGTTCGACAGGATCGACAGAAATTTACAATCTCCTTAACAACTTTTTTTTTCATGCTTATAGAAACATTTTTTATTTTACGTTAATAAAAAAAAAAAAAATTCAAATAAAATGTTTGGTTAAAATTTTTTTATCCAATAGATCGAAGTATTGACGATTCTAAATGAACTTTTCATGAATTTATTTTTCTCAAAATACCTCGTCCTGTAATCAGTTGAGCAAAATGATCGTGAGAATAATTTAAATTTCGCAGTAAACATTTCGCAGTAAATGCCAACAAATTTTTAATCGGACACTTATAGTGTACGTTGAAAGTTACCGTGACAGTTTTTGAATTAGGAAAATTGATTTTTTTTTTTCAAGATTTAACAACAATTTTTTAAACAATATACTGTTCAGGTTGCCTCGAAGCATTTTTCTTCTGTAGCATTTTTTTCAAGCTCTGTAGCATTTTTTTCAAGAGGACACACAGTTTATTTTTTGCAAGAACGAAAAATATTCTGCGCATGATCCAATGCAGTAGAGATTTAAAAAAAATGTATATATTGTTTTTATGATCCGTGCAGGTCCAGAGACCATCGAAAGATGACATAGACATTATAAATTCGAGATTCAAGAGAACAGATCCGCTGTACAAGCACCCGATGATACCCGGTTACGAAGGTATTTAATAATTTATAAAAAAACAAAAAACAGTAGAAGTCAGGATCGTGTAAGTAATTTTAAAAATGCATCTATAACGAAACAATAATTCACAATGATGTCGTGTCAAAAGTAATGAATTATTCTTCATAATTAAAATAATTATGATAATTATTCTCAAGTATAAACGTGAGAAAATTATTGTAAATGTCTTTAATTCGAATGTTGACCATTTCAAGTGGCAACCTTCGCGACGACACGCGTAGTTTCTTGAATCACAATAAGAAAGAAAAGGTGTCTCGTTCCTGGTCTCTTCGTGTAATCATAATTATATACCTATATACACGAGAAACATACGTCGAGTAATTCGAACTCTGACCTCGGTGTGTTCATTGTCAGATTCTTCGTGAATTTTAGGATTCATGCCGAATGTCAGAGCGACGAACGGTCAGAGATTCAGCATTCAGGCGACCGAGGGTCTCGCCGAATTCGAGCGTCAGCAGTTGCGCGACAGAGAAGCCTCGAATCAGCTGAAGAAAGTTACGGCATTGCAGAATGATCAGGGTGAACCGCGAAATCAGGAGGAACGTTTGGTAAATCATGGAAGAACAAATGCTGTTGTTTTTTTTTTTCATTTTCAGCCTGGATAATTATCGAGGGTTCAATTAGATTTGGTTCTGTTGACAAGAAGAGTAGTTGAACCAGAATTTGATCTCAGAAAACATCGCGTAATTAAGATGTGTCGGACGTACCTTCCCAACCAAAAGTGACTTTCGTCGACAATATTGCATATTTCATGATAAGATAAAAATCGGAAAAAATTCAACCACAATAAAGAAGATAAGAAGATTAATTTTGAATAATAATAATGCCAAAAAGTTATCAATAAATTGTTTAAACGAAATATTGTTGAACAAATTTTTAGGGAAAGTTTTTTTTTGACACGTGAAATAAATTCGTTGATTTTTCTGACTACACATGAATTTTTTAAAAATTTTCTTTTCATTTTAAATTTTATTATCATTTTGAAATTTCGATCTTCGAAAATTTTTTAATTTTGAAAAATGAAGAATAAATCGTGAATTTTGGATATGTTTTTATAAAAACGTTGTATATTACAATTAAGAAGTTTCCAGGGTATTGAACGAATAGTTTCGTACATACAACCTTTACAAATTTCCGAAAACGAAAATTTCAAAATGATAATAAAATTTAAAAAAAATTCATGTATAGTCAGAAAAATCAACGAATTCATTTCACATGACAAAAAAAAACATTCCCCAAAAATTTGTTAAACAATGTTTTGTTTAAAAAATTTATTGATAACTTTTGAGCATTATTATTATTAAAAAGTTATCTTCTTATGGTCTTTATTGTGGTTGATTTTTTTCCGATTTTTATCTTATCATGAAGTATGCAATATTGTCGACGAAAGTTACTTTTGGTTGGGAAGGTACGTATAAAGTCCGGAGTTCGGTCCAAGGAATGTATAACTTACAGAAAAAAAAAATAAATCATCATCAATTAACCAGATAACCAAACCCTTGAGGGGGATAATGATGGACCCCAATTTCCCTATTGAGGTTTACGTCAGGGGTTCCATCATGAATAGGTATAGAGGCAACAACGGTTTTGGATCAAAATGCCCGCAGTCCGGTTGACTTAATCATCTCGAAACTTCTAGAACATTCGATGACGTTATAATCTTGAAATTTCTCTTCCTGATGGCGTCGTCATGATTTAATCATACATTCCCGGATGATGACGTCATCGAAGTTTGAACAAGATTCGAAATGATGACGTCATCAGAACTATGGTTTGGTATTTTGGTCCAGAAAGGGTATTGACCCACGTATACCGTCATTCTTCGGGGCTTTGTCATACCCCATAGAAGCGCCGTGTTATACAAACGTATATATAGGGGTTCCCTCGAAACTCAAGAAAGTTTCTCTACTCATAATTTTCCATAATTTTTTTTACATTACAAATATTTATCTTCTTATTATTATTCGTATATCGTTGCGATTGCGTTAAATTTTTGTTTTTCGGCAAAGCTCTTGAAGAGCGAATTTCGACTCCCGATGATCGCGGTACGTCCCGATTGCGTTGGTGTCATGAGGAATCTTCCGCTGGACGAGCAATGCGAAAGACCGAGTGATCATTCGCCATCGCCCTTCTTCATGGAAAATACGAATCCCGAAAAATATCTCGTCAGCGGTGAGTCCACGGAGGGGCGGGGGGACAATACGACATTGACGGTAGGGAAGCATTGAAGAAAAAAAAAAAATTTGAAATTACGGTAGTAAAAGGGAGCTTAGCGCTCTATAAGGTCCAAATGGCTCAGCTACCTTCGTGGTAATCAGCGTAAAGGACGGTCTATAAATGTTCGTGTATATATATATATATATATATACACATATCCACAACAGTTTTGGTGTGGAAGTTGGAGGACAGGGAAACCTGTACTATGATTTACAATAGGGATTGAGTACAGGTAGGTTTCCCTATTTAGTCCAGTCATTCGCTACCATTTTTCTGCAATCTTCTGAAGAACTGATTTGGCTTTTGGAAAAGGTCACAGGGGTGTACCCTAACTGTAAATTTAAGTTGGCGAGACGCGGGGGAGTCGAGCTTCAGCCACCATCTTGGAAAATACGTTTTATCAAATGTCTCGTGAACCGTACATCGTGCGACAAAAATAGTAAAAACCGTTTTTGTAGATAATGATTTTCTCTGCAACTTTAATTCGAAATTTTTTTCTCTATAGTCCATGGTTTTTTATTGACAGCGTGGCAAACTTAACCAAACATCGCCATTTTTACTATTGCATCGACCGTTAAGAAATAACCATGTTTGGAAAAGTTTGCCACGCTATAAATCAAAAACCATGCTGTATAGAGAAAAAATTTTTAAATAAAAGTTATAGAGAATTTTATTGTCTACAAAAAAAATTTCTACTATTTTTGTTGTACGATGCACGGTTTACGAGATATTTAATAAAACGTGTTTTCCAATATAGTGGCTGAAGCTCGACCTTCCCGCGTCCCACCAGCTTGAATTTACGCTCAGGGGCCACGCCTGAATCTTTTCCAAAAGCAAAATCAATTCTGTAGAAGGTTGCATTATGAACCTACTTTTTTGGCTAGAATGACTGGACTATTTATCCTGCAACTTTCTATCGAAGCGATTGCGGATACGGAAATTGTAGACCGTCTTTTAGTCATTTTTTAGGCTGAATTGAACTTTGGCTCAAACGGTCTCGCGGCTATAATACTTCTCTACCCCGACATTGACCTCATTTTTTTTGTCCAAAGTCAGCGATATTTCTCGATGATCATTCACGACTGTTTTTGTTTTTGTGTTTTTTTTTTTTTTAATTAACTTCCCTGAACATCCGAACAAATTTTTCCTCGCGGTATTCGTTTGTTTCGTCTCGTCTGATCCGAAATATTTCAAACAAACATGACACTTCAGTCTTGTCGTCGATATTTCATGGTCTCGATTTTTTAATCGACTCCGCAATTTTTTTGTTGCTCCGCGATTTTTTTTATTGAATCAAAGAGAGAGAGGGGGAGAAAGAGAGAGAGAGAGAGAGAGAGAGAGAGAGAGAGAGAGAGAGAGAGAGAGAGAGAGAGAGAGAGAGAGAGAGAGAGAGAGAGAGAGAGAGAGAGAGAGAGAGAGAGAGAGAGAGAGAGAGAGAGAGAGAGAGAGAGAAGAAGATGGAACTCACTAGCAGCGAAAAAAAAATGAGATACACCTTTGTTCGGGAGAATGCGAGAAGTTTGTGAAATTTTTAAGCCTTCATTTTTCTTTGGAAAATGCATTTTTTTCTTTAATTAATTTTAGACTCAGTTTCGCGAGCTTATCGTTTGGACAATTATTATTATTATTATTATTATTATTTCAACAGGATACGCTGGACATATTCCCTACGGTTATGCACATTTCGGTGCATCAAATGCTCCGCTCACGAATAGCGCGTTGTGCGATTTCACAACGAATTATCGTATTCGCCAGAGCACCGAATGGGCACCGGCCACATTGTCACGTCCCGATCCGCCTCTTCTCATTCAACCGACCGAAATATATCACAAGCACGTTGGCCTCATACCCAATTATTTCGGACACGTTCCCGGTGCCAATTTCAGGTAAAGAAAAAAAAAAAAAAAAATTTACCAATCTCTCCGTGAATCGAAATGAAAAATTCCAGCGAAAATTTGAGGAAAGATATCTCGTATTTGAAGGGGCTGGTAAAGGTTGAACTACCCAAATCATCCGAAATAAACTTTTTTTTTTCCTTGACTTGAGGTAATTTCTGCGCTTCGTGGCATTAGCCAAATTTTCACAATGGTTTTTGCAAAGTTTAGTGCACTGATCGACGGTAGTAAAGATTGATTTGTATCGCAGCATGTATGTTTAAGCTAGAAAAAAAAAAATATTAATAACGAGAGATTTGCAAAACCATCGACTGACAAATGCCATTCCACGAAGGTACATCTTCATCGAGATTTTTCAAAGAATAATCCTCATTTTTCTTCACGATTTTAATGCACTGGAGCTTATTTCGTTCCTTAATAAAAATCCTCTACGAATTCACCGCGTAGATTTTCGGTGATTTTAATCGTTTAAAAATTCCAGCAGTTTGTTTATGAAAGATTTTTTTTTGTCGTTTAAACAATGAGCTGCAATTGTCAAACGATCAATCATACGAAAAATATGCACGGTGAATTCGTAGAGTATCTTTTGAGGAACAAAATGAGCCGTGATGGATTGAAATCGGTGAAAAATAATGAGGAATATTCTTTGAAAAATCTCGACGAAAAATCATACCATCGTGGTTATTCGCATTTATCCAGTTGATTATTTTGCATATCCATCGTTGTAACATTTTTGTTTCAAGTTTGAGAACACTCATGCCGCAGTACGAATCAATCTACGCTACTATGCGTTAATTAGTGCACTGAACTTTGCATAAACCGTTGTGGAAATTTAGCACTCATTTGATTATTGTGCGAAGCGCAAAAGCTACCTCGTGGTAATTCTTGCGGCAGACCAGTCAAGCGATCGACTGTTTTGGCAAAAAAAAAAAATTGTCGGAGAGAGCTATGAAATCTGATAACACGTAAAAGTAGTTTTCAGAATTTATAATGACCTCGCGGAGATGTCTTTTGGCGCTTGATTCAGTGGAGGTTTCTATTTTGTTGGACCAAAAAATGTTCGATTTTTCACCAATTTTTTATGCGAAAAATATTAAGCATAGAATGTTGATATTTGGTATGTTTACTAAGCCATCGTTATTGAACATGATAATATCTTTTAAAGTTTTACAAAACATCGTGATCTGAAACTTTACAGTCTAAAAAAAAACAAAAAAAAAAAAAACATATCTTGAATTTAGGATTTACAAAATTCTGCAATCGTTGCCAGAGTGCAAGGACTAGATTGAGCTCTGATTGAATCAACGATGCCAATAATTTTATATTAGCGAGCATAATTCTTTATTGTTTTCTGAATATTAAAAAAAAAAAAAAAAACAAAAACAAAAACAAAAACAAAAACAAAACAATTTTCACAACGATCGAAGATATCGTTCATCCAAGTCTTGGCCACTTCGGTGCATTAATCGAGCTTGCATCTCGAGGATTATTTTATAAAATAAAATCTCGAAAGAGAAATAAAAATATTTGAGTGAAAAAAAAAAATGTAAAATTGCATCTCTATCGATAAGATCGAGATTCGTTTGTTTGTTTTTCTTTTTTTTTTTCAATTTTCACCAATCAGGGACGATCGTCGAATTTTTATTTTCACAGCAAATTTTCGATAATCTCATTATTGACGAATAAATGTTTTTTCTCACGAAAATTCCACAGATATGGAAAAACTTTTGGGGCCGATACGAGAGACGCGAAGAGATGGCTGCGCGGTGATTTTTCCGTGTGAAAAAAAAAAAAAATGATAATAAAAACTACAAATATTCACGCATCGATCTGTGAAGTAGATATTTTTTTTATTTCAATTTGTTTGTATAAAAATACATTTGGGGAGGGGGATGTACAATTATGTTTTTTTTCGAATTTTTCTCCTATTCTTTTTCGCATTTGTTTCGTGCTCGAGCACCAATCACAAAATTCGTAATTATACCAGTCAGGAAATGTGTGATCGGTAACTCGACCGTCACGTTTATATCTCCCTAGGCTTGATTGGATTTCCATTTGAGCAATATCTCGGCTGCTTTCTTCAGGTTTTCATCTTTCTGCGAAAATACATGTGAAAGAACATTAAGAAATTAATAAATAAATAAAAAAAAAACTTTCAAACTCGAATGATTCGGATTCTCGAAAAAATTGAATGCACGATAAATAATTAAGAATTGAATGAATTTAATTTAATTTAAAATTAATTAATTTAATTAAATATCGATTAATTAAATTAAAAAATAATTAATTTGATTGATTAAAAAGAATAATGCCCAAATTGTTTGGAAAAAACGGTTCAAAAAGCTTTCGATACGCCTAATTTTTTTGCTGTGTAAGATCAGTTGAAGGAAAAACAAAAAATTAAACCAAATACGCAAATACGATTTGAAGGAAAAAAAAAAAATTCTATCCCTAGAACTACTCGATGCGTCGTGTACAAAAAATTTTTTAGTAAAAAAAAATTTTCGAAAAATTCTTTGGTAAATCAATTTTCATTTTTCTTTCTAATTTTTTTATTTTGTTTTTTCTTTCTTCTCGTTCTATACTTGCTTCACCGACCTTAATGAAGCAATAACGAATATTGTCCTCCCCGAGATGCTTGTGCTGCTCGCTGTAAAAAGCTGATGGCGGAATTCCCTGTACGCCAACATTTTTCGTCATCCATTTTGTAAATCTGTAGTCCTTGTTGGCATCCTTCTCCTCGTCCAGGCGTACGTGCTTCTCGAGTGCTTGCCAATTGGCAACCATGAAGTAACCACCCTCGGGAACGGTCGGTGACATGCCGAGCTCGGTCAAGAATCTCGCCATGTAATCTCTCTTCGGCAATAATTCACGGGCGAGACTGCGAAAGTAACAGTCGGATCGGCCGAATTTTGCGAATTCCTCCTCGAAACCGATTGCCACGGCTTCCTGTATCGGTGTGCTGCACGTGTATACGCAATTCTGATGAACTATCTTCAGGTTTAAGAGTAAATTCGCAGGACCGTATGCCCAACCGATTTTCCATCCGGTCACGCTGAATGTTTTTCCGGCTGAGCCGATCGTTATTGTACGCTCGTACATGTCCGGTAGGGTGGCTGATGGATGGTTTAAAAAAATTCGTATTATTCGACGATACTGTCGCTGTTGTTGGTGTTTTTGTTTCTTTTTTTTTCATGGAATGCATCGGAAGGATTTTTTTTTAAGGTTTGAGGCTTCGCAGACTATAGTGCAATGAGTGCTAAATTTTCACAACGGTTTATGCAAAGTTCAGCGCACTAATTAACGCAGTAGCGTAGATTGATTCGAACTGCGGGATGTGTGTTCTTAATTTAAAAAATATATATATATATATATATAATAACGATGGATTTGCAAAATCATCAACTGGATGAATGCAAATTTCCACCATGGTCTGATTTTTCGTCGAGATTTTTCAAAGAATAATCCTCATTTTTTTTCACCGATTTTTAATACATCACGGCTCATTTTGTTCCTCAAAAGAATTGAACTCTATGAATTCACCGTGTACATTTTTCGTACGATTGATCGTTTGAAAATTGCAGCTCATTGTTTGAATGACAAAAAAAAAAATCTTTCATAAACGAAATGCTGGAATTTTAAACGAATTAAACGATTAAATCACCGAAAATCTACGCGATGAATTCGTAGAGGATTTTTTATTGAGGAACGAAGTAAGCTGCGATGCATTAAAATCGGTAAGAAAAATGAGGATTGTTCTTTGAAAAATCTCGATGAGGATGCACCTTCGTGGAATGGCATTTATCAGTCGATGGTTCCGCAAATCTCTCGTTATTAATACTTTTTTTTTTCTAGATTAAGAATACATGTCGCGATACAAATCAATCTTTACCGCTGTCGATCAAATGAGTTTAAAGAGTACGTAATAAATCATATATAAGTACTAGAACTTACGAGATGCATACCCGAAAATTTAAAAAGTATTTGATATTTGATACCTCAAGTACTGAGTACTTGAAATAATTTGTACTTCAAGTATTTACGGTACTTGGTACTTGAAATAAACGAGTAATTCAAGTACTTGCATTACTTTGTACTTTGTACTTGAAGTACTTTCAGTACTTTGTAAATTCAGTGCTTTCAGTACTTTATACTTCGGGTACTTTCAGTACTTT
Organism: Rhorus exstirpatorius; assembly: GCA_963564615.1. Lineage (NCBI taxonomy): Eukaryota > Metazoa > Arthropoda > Insecta > Hymenoptera > Ichneumonidae > Rhorus > Rhorus exstirpatorius. Next base: position 18,556,886 of record OY751320.1, read on the forward strand.
TTTTTTACTTTTCACTTGAAGTACTTTCAGTGCTTTTTACTTTGTACTTGAAGTACTCGAAGTAGTTGAAGTACTTTGTACTTTGTACTTGAAGTACTCGAAGTAGTTGAAGTACTTTGTACTTTGTACTTGAAGTACTCGAAGTAGTTGAAGTACTTTGTACTTTGTACTTGAAGTACTCGAAGTAGTTGAAGTACTTTGTACTTTGTACTTGAAGTACTCGAAGTAGTTGAAGTACTTTGTACTTTGTACTTGAAGTACTCAAAGTAGTTGAAGTACTCTGTACTTGAAGTACTCGAAGTAGTTGAAGTACTTTGTACTTTGTACTTGAAGTACTCGAAGTAGTTGAAGTACTTTGTACTTTGTACTTGAAGTACTCGAAGTAGTTGAAGTACTTTGTACTTGAAGTACTCGAAGTAGTTGAAGTACTTTGTACTTTGTACTTGAAGTACTCGAAGTAGTTGAAGTACTTTGTACTTTGTACTTGAAGTACTCGAAGTAGTTGAAGTACTTTGTACTTTGGACTTGAAGTACTCGAAGTAGTTGAAGTACTTTGTACTTTGTACTTGAAGTACTCGAAGTAGTTGAAGTACTTTTTACTTTGTACTTGAAGTACTCGAAGTAGTTGAAGTACTTTTTACTTTGTACTTGAAGTACTCGAAGTAGTTGAAGTACTTTGTACTTTGTACTTGAAGTACTTTCAGGTACTTGGCCCAGCTCTATAAAAAATTAGCTTCTCATTGATCATCGTGCATTAATTTGGTGCCAGAGTCTTCTATGATTTTTAGGGAATAATGTATCAGAGCTCTTTACCGATTCTAATGTGCTTGCAGGGCTCGTAAACCATCCACTCGTAGACCTCGTCCGAGACTACGAGAACGTTCCATTTTTTTGCCAAATCCGCGATAAACATAAGCTCATCAAGGGTAAATACTTTGCCAACAGGATTGTGAGGTGTATTGATGATTATTCCCTTTGTCTTATCGCTGAACAAGCTTTCCATCTCTTTTTTATCGAAAACCCAATCGGCCGAGCTCACGCTACCGACAGTTTTCGTCTATATGAATTTCATTTTATAATTATACGTCAAAATTACGTTTTCGCCGAGATAAATTTCGTTTTTTATATAAATATTCGGCAAATTCCACGGGAATGAAAAGCTCACCGGTTTCAACGGTATGAATTTGGGTATTCCACCGGCAGACGTGACCATAGGTACGTAACAATCGAAATACGGCTCAATTATGATCCATTCGTCGCCGGGACTCGTGTGTCCCTGTAACGTCGCGTACAGAGCCTCGTATGCACCGGCTGTCACGATAATCTCATTGTTTTCGTCGATATTTCTGTTCAAAACTTTCGAATACAATTTGCCAATTGCCTTCACCAGACGCGGATGACCCTGGAATTTCACGATTCGATTCCAAGTAACAGGTAAATTGTTTTGTTTTTTTTTTTAAATTTACTTGAATAATTAGATTTTTCAAATATTAAATATATTTTATTTATACTGAATATGTTTCGTTCATGTTAAATTCATTTCCGGAGCAAAAAATTATGAACTTTTTCTTTTTTTTTTCCGACCGAGCAGTGATCTTGAAACTTTTTCTGGATAAAGCGAAGTCTGGAAAAATGTTTAAAACAAATTTCTGGTTTTCCCAAAGATTATTTATTTTTTTTTTTTTTTATACGAGAGGCAAGATTTTTCTCTTTACCATACCGATCTTGATGATTAATTCATCGTGTCAATTAAATACATGCAAATAAAATATGTATTTTTTATTTAAAAAAAAAAAAAATATTTGTATTTAAAAAATATATATTTTTTTTAGGAATGTCAACAGTTTTTCATTCGGAATTTTTCTTTTTTCTTTCCACCAGTTGGATGAGATTTATAAGAATTTCGGAAAAATTACATCGCGAGCTCGATCTACCGTCGAATGGAAAACGAAAATTTGATTATCTCATTCTTCGAGAATGAAAAGGAGAGCCGGATTTTTCATTGGTAATTTTATTTTTTCATTTATCACATCAGGCAAAGCCTTGAAGACTATATATATATATATATATCACAATAATTGTTAGACTGCTGATAATGACTAGCAAGTCATCGCTTGCTATATATATATATATATATATATATATATATATAGCAAGCGATGACTTGCTAGTCATTATCAGCAGTCTAACAATTTTTGTTACCAACGACACAGATAAGACTCTTGAATAGAGTGATCTTTGTCCAAGCACGCTAATATTACTATACGCGTCCAAAATATACATGAAAAGAACTGAGAATTTTTTTTTTTTCTTCACAATTGTAAAACAGACCGTCCTGATTGAAAATTCTTTCGAGCAAAAATTGGGGGAATTTGTTTTCTCTTTTAATTAAAATTTTTTTTTTTTAACTTACGAATCCTCTGGTATACTGATTGAGCAGAGGATTTTCATTGATGGCCGTGGAAGCCAGAGCTCTTGTGACATTGGCAGGTGCATGAAAATCTGGAAAACCTTGGCCAAGATTCAATGGCTTGTATTTCAATGCCAGCTGAATGTACTCAACCCTGCGATAAATTAGAATTGCATTGGGATAGTAATTTTTTTTTTTTTTTTTCGTAAAGAGTGTAAATAATTGAGCATTAACTTCAATAAAAATTAATGCATATCAAGAGGTAGTGGGAATTGCTTGAATTTTAATTAATAAAGAAATATTCATTATAAAATTTATGAACATTAAAAAAAAATTATAATCGTTCGAGTTATTTAAATGGAATAATATAAGATTATATGACAATAATGATAGAGATGATCCAAATGACTGAGCAACAAAATATTTAATCGTTGTCAGACTTTTTTTTTCCGTTTATTAATTCAATTTAATTATTTTCACAATCGTTTACCAGACTGATTTTTCGGTTCCCTTGAAACGACTCGGTGGTTCAAACTTTGACATCCCAATCGCTGAATCGCTTGACATTCTGTATAAATGACAATACAGGCTTCGTAGATCGACAGCTTTGTTCTTAATGACAAAAAGATTGGCAAACATCTGCGAAACAAAAAAAAAAAGATCGACGTGATGATTGAAAAAATGGAAATCTTTGATGAGTCCAAAGAAAAAAAAAAATGAAAAAAAAAATTTCAATTCAGAAATCGATGAGATAATGAAGCTAAAAAAGAATCGCGAATATTTCGAAAATTTTGGATTCTCGTAACGCGATCTGTAGTCGATAAAAACTGTTTTGACATATCTCGTGAATTGTTCTCGTTACCTTTCGTGATTATCACTTTTTCGTCTCTGATTCAGTCTCGCATAATATGAGGCGCAATTACAGTATTTTTTTTTTTTTTTTATGCAACGCAATTGAAGCAGCGTGACACGCACTGCACTCACGCGCGATAAATGTGATAAATTAAATTTCGAGAGACAAAAGAATAAAACTTGGCCAACAAGGAATATACTTGCGAGAGACTCTCGCAGCTGCTCTCGCGGCTTTCCTCCACAGCGGATGTCGCGAAATTTTTCGTAAATTATTTATTCATACGAATGTAAATAATGTATACATATATATATATATAGACGGGGATATATACGATCAATGCGAGAGCCTCGCAATGGCCACAGCCGCACGCGGTAAATAACAACTTACATAATTAATATGAACACACTTCGTGGTGATGGAAATTGGCAATTGTCGTCGTTACACGGCGACGATTAATCCGTAAATTATTCTCAAGCACTCTCCACGAGTTAGGAAATAAATCCGGGTAATTGTCGTCGAGAAAAATTGTCCATACAGGAAAATTCGTATGAAAACAAAACAAAAACAAAAAAAAAAAAAAAGAAAAAAATCAAACATTCAATCTAAAGCGCTGATTGGCGAGATCTCGCCAATGGATCTAACGAAGATCCAACGACCTGTCAAGACACTCCACGTTTGCCACAACGACTCTATACACAACTCCGAATTTTTATGAAGAAAATGAAAAATAAAAATGATAATCATCGCATGTGGCCATTGTTAAATGACTCGCTGGCCCCATTTGCTCGAGCTCGAAACTTCATGAGCAGAGGAATCTACGAGTCAAGGCCGATAATCCCGAAAACGAATGAGATTTTCGAAGGAATAATTTTTTTTTTTAATAGAAAAATTGAAATAATTCATAATAAATGAACGATGAATCGAACGATTGTCATGAAAAAAAAAAAGAAAAATTATTATTATCGTCAAATAATAAGGATTAAATTGAATTGATTATTATTTTACAATCAACATGTGGTATTTTTGTGAAATAATTGCAATTGTTGTGTGAGAAAATGATTATGATTAAAATCATTAAAATAATTAGAATTTTTTTCTTTTTTCTTTTTTGAAAATTCTTAAGGTGTTAAAAAACACCTTCCGTTGGTAAGACAGTAATCTGTGATGGTAAATTTGAGTTATTTAAATACCGTACGAACGTACGATATTTATTATTGAAATGAGAAAAATGAAAATAATTATCAATAAATTAACAATGAGTCGAATGATTGTCATGGAAAAAAAAAATTATCGTTATCGTCGAATAATAAGGAATAAATCGAATTGGTTTTTGTTTTTTCTTCTTTTTTTTGAAAATTCTTAAGGTGATAAAAAAACCCTCTGTTGGTAAGACAGTGATGGTAAATTTGAATTATTCAAATATCATACGAACGTACGATATTTTTTTATTGAAATGAGAATTCAAGAGACGAATTCTGAAAATTAACAAGGTTGGAATTTTTTTTTCGTACGAAAATCATCGATGAGTGATTCAAAATTTAATTTTCAATTCCAGAATCTATTTATCAACGGAGAATTTTTAAACTACCTAAATCGACCTTTTGAATTAATTGACAAAATAATTAATGAAGATATTCTTTTTTTTTTTCTTTACAACCATTTGATAATGATTTTTATTAATATATATTTATTTTTTTAATCGGCAATATTTTTTTCTTATTCCTCTTTTCAATTGAGACTTTGTGCTCCGTACCAAGAGGGCGCCACGAGCCAAGAGTACGAAGAAAGCTTATTTTGTTTGTATGAATTTTTCAACTTGAATACTCGAAGATAAAATATCTGAACGGATTCAAAGAGACTTGGAATAAATGTTGAACAATATGAAACAGGCGAGACCCCCAATATTGGTTATCGAAGTATCGACTCATAGGACTAAGGAGTACTTCGTTATCGAACTTGGTATATTTTTTTCAAATATTCAAAAATAGAGTGCTCGTCGAAAAAAAATTCCAGAAATTCAATTAAAAATCGTCGGTGTATTACCTGGTGGGAAAAAAAAAAAAATATTTTAGTTGATCAAGCTTATAGATCTGCGTAATTATTTTTTTAGGTGTAAATTTTGATAAATCATAGATATACCTCAGAGCTGGGCAGTACTTCAAGTACCCGGTACTTGCGATATACTGGAAGTACAGTTCTTGAAGTACAAATTACTTTAAAAGTATTTAAAATATTGGTACTTAGATTTCCAAGTACTCGGCCTGTACTTCAAGTACTTTTTCAAGTACCAAGTATAAAGTACTTTCTAATACGTCTTGCCAATGGTTGCATTGTATAACGCCTTTGAATATATAATTGAGGAAAGTTCTGCGCCATATTTTGGTTAAGATTGTAACGAATGACCATTCAACGGCTCAAGCTACGGTAATTACGGTGTCATTGTCAATGCATGGCTCCGTTTTGAACAATCCGTGTATTGTATTCTTTATTTTTTCTTTTTCAAACCTGAAGCTAAATAAATATTAATTATAATCGTCAATGCAATTTTTTAAATTATTCATAATTCTTCGTTTAAATATTTCTACTCCAATCTACCAGTGAATTGCACAATGTGAAAATGTGTTTTGATACAAAAGGTACTCGAATCAAAATCAAATGAGCTTAAAGAGTACGTAATAAATCAAATATTAGTACTAGAACCTGAAATATAATATAATATATTATGATATAATATAATATATAATATAATATAATATATAAGTATGTATACCTGAAAACTTGAAAAGTATTTGATACCCGATACTTGACGTATTTTAAGTACTTGATACCTCAAGTACTTCAAATATTTAGTACGTCAAGTACTCAGAACTTGAAGTACTTTATGGTACTTCAAGTACTTTACGGTACTTGGTGCTTGAAATACAAGAGTACTTTGCCCAGCTCTGACCTATCCAGATCTTAATTAGAAATATCTAGGATCTCCATTCGATCCACGGAGATTTAGATAGATCTACGATATTCCGAAATTTCGTTCAACGTTTAGATCAAATTTTATATAAAGAAAAAGTAAGTAATCTAAAAGTTTTTTTTCCCGGGTTCTCTATTTAATCATTAGCAGACACGAGGCAATCGAAACGAAAATTAAATTGATGCAAATTTTATTTAAAAAAAAATCTACCTCGACGTCTTATCGGTCCATGAACAAATTCATCAAATCAGCTTACAGAGATTTGAATAAAATAAAAATAAAAAAACAAAAAATCCGCTCTCGAGCTAATTGCAACGATAATTGCAACTCTCGCGTCTGAAAAATCCTTCGAGAATAACCGCGTGTTCGCAAAGCGATATCACTTTCCCGGCTTTCTTGTCAGCCACGCCCGAACTCCCGCACTTTTGTATAGAAAGAGCAAGTATACAGCCAGCTGAGAGCATATGACATATACGTGTATTGGAATGAGAGAAAGAGAGTGCTCGAATAAATCGAATCGTATTAGTTCCATTTGGTGAACATCTCGCTCATGCGCTCCGTAAAACGTTTATCCTGAAGAATTTCAAAGGTAATGTAACAAAAAAGGAAAATAAAAATAAAAAAAAGGAGAGCACAGCGGTCGAGTACCAGTGCCAAATACGTGTGAAACGATTCGCGTATTAAAATCATTAATTATAAATACTTATAGATGTAGATATACATATTACTTCGTCGTTTTCACCTCGTATCAGATTCACCAATTTGTATCTTTTGTGCGAATCGTGACGCGAATTAATTACACAATCAGTTTAGTCCCGTTGAATTCGTGCAACTTTGAGCTGAACATTTTTAACCAATTTTAAATTAATAATTCGTTTTTTTTTCTTTTCTATCATCGGGGGAGTCTGTTTATAAGTACTTCTGAAATTTTTCAAACTTAATATTTCATTGGACCGTTTCATTGACGAATTAAAAAAAAAAAAAAAAAATTGCAGCGAAAAAAGAAGAAGAAAAAATGACGAGAGTCTCATTGACTCCCCCCGAGAACGTGTCCGAATGTCGAACTTTCGAAAATCGCGTCAATGCAATTTTAACGGAGAAATATATTTTTTGTACTCGAAAAATCGACGTTAAACAAAAATTTGTTACTTACGAAGATTAAATTGTATTCAATGAATCCTCTTGGCTCGAGGATAATATCGTTAAGAATGTTTGTGCGAATTTTCAAATCAATTTTGGGCCGTCAGTTTTTTCCCGAGGAGCCACGACATTTATACTCAAGTATATAAATAATGTGTAATAAAAATATAAAAAAGTATACGTATCGGGACTAAAAAGAGATTTTTGTATGCTGATTAGCAGCTTTCGCCGACGAAGGAATCAACGAAGAACACGGGCATTGTGCGTATAAGTGCCTATCGCGATCCCTCGAGCATTTCACTCTCTTTTCTCACTGCTCATCGCGTACCTCAACATTGCACTCCTCGTTATTCATCGGATCGGCCATATGCGCTTACATCGTAGATTGACCACAGAAATTAAAGTTTTATTTTCATTTTTTTTTTTTGCATATTTTGTCCATCCTGGATATTTTACATTTTTCTTTCATTCGAATTTTCAACGCGAGCCATTTGATCGATTTTTAAAATCTTTTCGAGTCTGGGGTGAAAAAAAGAAATAAGACTGAATGTCTTATTTTTTTGCTGCTCTTTACTCACTCGCGAAATTTGGATCCGATCGCTTGAAGCGTTCGCAAGATTTGAATTTTGAAAAACAAAAGGTTAAAAACAAAATATAAAAAAACTTTGAACCCCTTGAGCGACTTTTGTCAATGTCGGTGCCGCGCATCCTTGTTCATGTGCAAAATTTTGGCTCGATAGCCAAAAATTTTCGGAAATTAGAGCTGCTAAAGATATTTTTGAACCATTTATCATTTTTTCAAATCCAAACCCCTCGAGCGATTCTTGCCAAATTCGATACCAACCATGTTTGCGACTAAGTCTATTTTTGTAAAAAAAAAGCTAGCTCGGTAGATGCTAATTTATTAAAATTGGAGCACCCACAGACGTTTTTTTTTTTTTTTTTTTTTTTCGAAAAATTCAAAATCCCGCAAAGCCAAAATTTTCTGAAGCGATTTGAACAAAAATTGCAGTTAACCAAGGGTGGGTTCATGGTTCACATGTGTACCCAGTTTCGGCTCGATTTGTTACGTAGTTCTCTAAAAAATTTTCACAAATTTTTGTAAACATATTTTCTCGGCTTTTTGGGACATTTGGAAAATACTGGCACGAGAATTTCAAATAAAACAAAGCTTCCTCTATGAGGAGGCAAGGAAGAGAATTTCATTAAATGAAATTATATTGAGCGATTCAGCCACACGTTTTTTTAATGTCACTCTAGTCGCATGACGTTCGATGCATCTGCATACTACGTATAATAGTGCAGATCTGGACCACCGGAAGCGCTTATATGAGCGGAATGAGAGTGACCGTTGAGGCGGAAGAGAGAATATAATGCGGACGATTGAAATAATAACTATACCGGCACAATGTTAAGCCCAGACTGATAATAATATGGTATTCTGGTTTCTTGTTCACTGTCATTACATCGCGGAACAAAAGCTCTATATATTCATGCAATAAAAGTTCAATGACCTCGTGACGAAACAGACGTGAAGCATGCAACTTTTTTAATAATAAAAATAATAATAATAATAAATTTCGTCCAGTCATTAATATTTGTATTATTTTTTTCAATTTTTCGGTCAACAATTCATAACAATTTTCAAACGAATTCAATTAAATGTACCTTAATTTTAAAAAAACGTATGAAAATATTTTAATTCGATCGTGATTATCGTGATTTATTTTTTGTTCACGATCAGTGCCTAACGCAGTACTTAAATTTTAAGCTGAACAAAAAAAGCACATTCGAATTTCAAAATATATTTTGTAATTTTTTTTTTTCAAAAGTTTTTCGTTTTTTCATCAATTTTTATCTTTCCTTTTCCCCATCGTCGATCAAATATCATTTTCAACGAATTAAATTATCAAAGTCTTCAATAGCGGTAATTCGAAAGAATCTCGTCTCCGCTTTTGTCTCGCAAAAAATGTAATTGTATCATTTTGTATATTGAATGCATGAAAATTCGTTCAACCTGCTTATCCGCAAGATTACTGTAAAATCCGTATGTGTTGGTGGTCCAGGACGTACAAATATATATATCAGTGCACGAGGGGTGGGGGGCTTGCATTTTTTTTTTGTTACCAGCTAGAATAGAAATAAATGGCGTCCGTGACATGGGCGCAACGCGGAAGGCTCTGCGTATACCGTTAATTTTTATCCATGTCCGTCTAGTGTGGCACACACATGTACACACGCGAGCTTCGAGAAACGTGTTTGACATACAGAATCTACCAAAATTGACAATTACGAATTCACATTGGTCGCACAGGCATTTTTAAAATTCAGAATGTAATTGTTGATGGAAAAACAATAATTTAAAAAAAAAACATTTTTTTTTTGCAAAAATTATCAGCATCATAACAAATTAGATGATTAAATTTACGTATGAATTGGCATTGAGTAATTATTTCTTTTGGTATATCCTGTAGAACATAATTTCGTGCCACAAGCAGTCGAAAGACTCGTTTTGGACGTAACGCTGGCGTTCGGTGACCACAGCTGGTTGATAATATATGCACATGCCACAATTATAAACATTTTGCAGATATTATAATACAGATATAAATATATCAACACTATTTTTGTCTACATAAAAAAAAAAAATTTACCATTGGGTAGAATATATTTTGTTATCGAATATATCATCAAAATCAGGCCTGAATGTCATTCCCATTGTTTGGTTTCCTCTCTAAATGTAATTTTCTTTTTAGTATTTTTATATCATACATTTCCAGGTTTTGCATCTCTTACCCTTTTGTTCCCCCACGTCCATTATGCATCCCTTGAGACTCATCCAGAGCGTGGTACACAGTCAATCTTTTCCCAATGCATCACTGTATCCCATTTGCACGAGGGCACCGGGTAAGTGCGGAAAATATGGCCGATAGAGGCTGTCATATTTTACTGACTTTCAGTTTTTATTGCAAGGAGAAATGCCGGAAAAGTGAAGCACAGTATATTCGTTGTGCAAGCTAGTGTAAAGTTAAATGGTCACCCATCCCTGTATCGTTTGACATTGCTTGGGAGATCGCCATTGCCAGTCCATCCAATCATCATTATTTGATTCAAAATGAACTTTTGTCCTCAAAGTCTCAACTATCAAGCATTATTCATCTTTTACAATACATTCCATTAAAATATTCGTCGTATCTAGTACTTTCTTTCACTTCCTCTGTTTTTTTTTTTCGTTCTTTACTCATAACTCCTTAGCTCGCCAACTGTGTTAGCTCGTTGCGTGGGACGTCTAACTGCATTTCTCGCACGTGACACATACCGTTGACTGCATAAATATGTATACGTTTTATCATTATTCATTGTACATATACGTATTCCGTCTCGCAAGTAAGCCCTCGGAAGTTTCAAAAGGTGTACACAATAAGTCTCTTACACACGAATCTATGAACATTGACTAACGAAATTTCTATAATTATAACTAACGAAATTTCTATAATTAGTCCAGTCGTTCTAGCCAAAAAAGAAGGTTCATAATGCAATCTTCTAAAGAATTGATTTTGCTTTTGGAAAAGGTTAAGGGATGTTCCCTGAGTGTAAATTAAAGTTCGCGGGACGTAGGGAGGGGGGGGGGTGGAGCTTTAGGCGCCATCTTGGAAAAAACGTTTTATTAAATATCTCGTGAACTGTGCGAAAAAAATAGTTGAGACCTTTTTTTGTAGATAATAGAATTCTCTACAACTTTTTCCTATATAGCGCATGGTTTTTGATTTTTAGCATGGCAAACTTTTCCAAACATCACCATTTTTACTGTAACATCGACCATTAACTACATATTTAGCAATACCCATGTTTGAAAAAGTTTGCCGAGCTATAGATAAAAAACCATGCTCTATACAAAAAAAAGTTTCCAATGAAAGTTGCAGGGAAATTTATTATCTACAAAAAAGAATTCAACTATTTTTGTCATACGATACACGGTTCGCGAGATATTTGGTAAAACGTGTTTTCAAAGATTGTGGCTAAAGCTCGATCCCCCGCGTCCTGCCAACTTGAATTCAAACTCAGGGGACACCCCTGGACCTTTTCCAAAAGCAAAATAAATTCTGCAGAAGATGGCAGAAAAAATGGCTAGAATGAATTGACTAAATCGTCCATTGAACGAACGCGAGAAAGGTAATAAAACAATGTGCGAAGGTTTATCGAGGCTGCATGAAAGTTGAAAGAAAAATATGAGTAATGAGGGGGTCCAGGAATAGGAAAAGAGGAGAAAGATTCTTCGCGTTTTTTTGATGCGCCTACGAGAGACGCCATAATATTGTGCCACGTGTACTTCATGTATATATAGGTATGTCGTGTAGCATTAGGAGTGTTGGAGGATTGGGAAATGGTTCCCTTGACGATCTCTTAGCATTTGTTGTATCGACAGACGCGTCAAATCCCTCGTGAACAATGTACAGCAAAATGATTTCTCAATCATCGTTATTATATATCTGAATATAACTGTACTATACGTATACGAAATGTCACAGGCAAATTGCTTTACTCGTTTTGGCATTTTCAATTATGTCGAAACATTGGGGACGATTTTTCAACCCCTGGAATGAAAAAGGACGGGGGGGGGGGGGGGGGCAGGAAGGAGAAAATTTGACTTTTCGACACGTGACAAATATTCCATCATGAATGTGCAAATTTTAACTTGCAAATTTCTTTCTTATATTTTATATCAATTCTAGAATCATCTATGAGCGAGGGACTTTCTCAATTTTGACTTCTCTAGCGAGCAATCTTTCTGCATATATTTATTTGCAAAAAAATGCATTTATCGTAGAATTGTTGTGTTACAATTGTGGTTGTTTTTTCCTTTTTTTTTTTAAATTCAAATTTCTAAAAAATTTTAACCTTTCCGACGATTTTCATCCAATTCAATGATAAATATCTTTATCCTCCATTTCTATATTTTTTGGCAAAACTTTTTGGGACCCTCGAAATTTCTACGTGAGAAGACATTTTTTTTTTCGAAAATTTCAAAGCTCTCTTGCGGTATTCAAAATCCTGGAGCAACTTTGATGAAAATTTCTAGAAACAAAAGGGGTTTGTCGGTAGTCGAATTCTTTTATTTGCCACGAATGTACAATTAGTTATACAGGAAGTTGATAAAATGGAAAAAAAAATGAGATGAGAAATTTTGTGGATGAGAATGAAAAAAAAAAAAAATCAAACAAAATCTCGCTGTGAATTCTAAATCCCAGACGCGGAGGACGCTCTCCGCTCTTCGAGACTGTATATCGCGGCCCTCTCGTAAAACTGGGTCACCTTGCCGGAGGTTTTGCAACTCTGATCTCGGGATATCTAAGGAAACTGTAGTTGAGGGGCGATAGAGGGAGAGGAAAGCAGAGCTCCGACACCACAGCATCCACGGTAGCTGATCCGATATAAATATATGTAAGTATATATATAATAAATACATACAGATATATTTTCATAACCACGATGACCACTGCCTACGTAGCGGAGGCTTGAAAATCCGGTTTGCGAAAAATATATATAAATATATAAATGTAAATATAAGTATATAAATATACTCGAGGGCGTGAGATGCCTCAGGGCTATGATCACAAGAATTTTCTTTCGATTTCTTTGGCTTTCAGCAAGATCGTACCACCTCGATCGTCAACGTATCAGTGATATAAATTATGAAATTCTTCATCGATGTCATTGCTCAAACGTTATAAATTCGACTGTAACAATTCTTTATTTGTCGTTTCGCACCGGCTCCTGGATCCTTTGATAAAAATTCACATCGATTGTAAACATCGTACATTGATTAATTGCACCAAATTTCCGGAAAACTTATTTTGTTTGCGATCGAATTGCTGGTCAGCTTGGAGAGAAAGCTTCATTGTAAAATTTCATCTATTAGATTATTGTCGATCTGCTAAAGTTGACGATTGATCGAAGAACCAACTGAATCCGGAAAACTGGAAATTATTCTTGAAAAAATGTTACGACCACATTTACGATTATAGCGTTTCTCTCTATATACGAGCGTCTCTACCAAAGACAATCCCAATATTCATAGGACTGCACAATTTGCATTGAATCTAATTTTTCGATAAGATTATTCCACACCAAAGCAGTTAAATAAATTTGTCATTAATTTTTATATAATCGTTAAAATTGTGAATACAACTCTGGCCCATTTTTGAGGAGTTCACGAAAATATTTTTGTTTTTTTGATTTATCAACAAAGCCTCATAGAGATAATAAATGTATCACTCTGCGTGATAACTCAACGTGAGAGACGAGAAACTTTTGCTTGATTAGAAACTTTCATCGAATGTAAGTATGCGTGGAAATTTTTTTTTTTTAGAGTTGAGAGATCTATACGCGACGACAGGGTGAGGATGATATTCGAAGACGACTATCACTTCTTGCAAAATATATTTTATGCGTATAAAGATGTGTGTACATGTAAAACCAGAATGAAAAGTAAATGTAAAGTTCACGCTGCCTTTTCTCGTCTCGTGTGTTACGTATCACGGGAACCCGGAAAATCAATCGTTCCCTATATATTGCCAATATAATTCATCGAATTGTGTGTTGATTGCATTTTGTTGTTTAAGAATAATCGATGAAACGCAATGTCTCGATTTGAAGAGATTATCTCGAGTCTTCGAAAGGAGATTTTTCGAGAGCATTGCAATGACATGCAAGTTCAAAAGAAAAATCAACGATAATCAAGATTTCAAGAAATTTACGTTGCAAAAATAGTAATAATGAAAAAAAAAAAAAAAACATAAAACAGCAATTGAACTGTTCACCAAATAATAATTTTGGAAAATGCATATATTCTTTTAAAATACAAATTGTCATCGTTTATCTTTGAGGCTGGGGATTAATTTTTTTTTGCTTGAATTTGTTAGTTTTTGCTAAAATTAATATTTTCCTGTCCAGGCAGTGTCCATACACTCAATGCATTTTTCGTAAATACATATTTTTCATTGGTCTCGAATATTTCAAAATTCTTTCTTGTATCATACTTCATAATTCATAACGATGGAAAAATAAAATTATTCATCGATAATCGATCTCTGTTTTCATTATCCTTAATTCCCGCTGGGATATCTCTGAACGATTTCACATTCGAAATTCCAAGGACTCGTATGTAACAATGCAATTATCCAGGGTAGCATAAATAATTGTATGAACTTCTCACCCAATGCTGACGGTTATGTGGCGAACGTTAACGATGTCTTTGACTCACGTGCATATATATGAGCACGTAACGCAAAACCACACGTTTCGATTCCCTCGGCGCCTATTTACTTGATTCGCCACACGTGAAGGAATATGGTGCTTAGCCTCTTGTATCCAGTACTGCCTTTGGTTTCTTGTATAGTATTCAAAGAGTACATAGAAGTATATTAAAGGGTCGAATGTAGCCTCAAGAGGCCGAAGAAAGCAAATTTTTGGATTTTTTTTTTTAATAATCACGAGCATATATTTCTACAGAAGTTTGGTATTTGAAAAAGAAACATTCGAGGAAAATTCGGTAATTTTTTCGTGCAAAAACATTTATTTTCAATGCATTGACCAGCGATGTTCGCGAAACATGTAAAGTCTGTGAGTAAGACACTCAGAGACTTACTGCATCGATCTTTTTGAAAATTTTCGTCATTTTTTTAGACCCAAAAGTTTGGTATTTGATCGAAGGATTT
The DNA here is from genome assembly GCA_963564615.1 of Rhorus exstirpatorius. Taxonomy (NCBI): domain Eukaryota; kingdom Metazoa; phylum Arthropoda; class Insecta; order Hymenoptera; family Ichneumonidae; genus Rhorus; species Rhorus exstirpatorius. The sequence goes on from OY751320.1 coordinate 18,571,975, forward strand.
TTCTCTCCGATCTATATTTTCGATTTGTTGAACGAAAAACAGTCCGTTTTTTTTTTCACGAAAATCAAGACTCTGACTCAAAACATTCGCCATTTTGTTTTGACTCAATATTTCGGAAATTCCATCGATCAATCACAGGATAAACTAATATTAGCAACGAAATATTTTTGTTTTTTCGATTTTGGATTACCCAGTACCGAGCGGGAGTGCTCTCGATCTATTTTTTTGAAGAGTACTTTCTCGACATCGGCTATAATTTTCTTATGAGTGAATATTTTTGCACGAAGAAAAAATTGCTCATTTTGTTCTTCAAACGTTATTTCCTGAAACATAAAACTTCCGTACGAAGTTATGGGCTTATGATGGGCTTATGAGGAAGGGCTTATGATTTTTCAAAAAAAAATTCTCAAAAATTCGCTTTTCGCGAGTGGAGGCGAAGCTTTGTTATGGCAGCGCATGAGAGTGGGTCTTATAAATGGTCAGCACTACATATAGGATTCTGATTCGAGAATTTATGAAAGCACGTCCCTTATGATTGCATGAGCATGATAAATCCTGGATAATGGATATGATGCAAGTCATATCATATACCCGATAGATGATAGATTTACGATTTTTTCCTTTTTGCTTCCTTATACGGAAGCAATTTTCAAATTTCTGATCCCAGTTCCTAATTTCAAAAAATGCCAAAACATCGGGAGACACACATTTAGAAAAAATGTCTGTTTGTGCGTATGTGCCTGTCTGTGAATTGAAATTGTAAGATCACTTGAACTGCCTGAGCCTACCGCGCTAAAAATTTTCACACTACGAACACATGGGACCCCTCTTGTTTACCGAAATTTTCAAAAAAATTTATAACAGTCGTTCGATTTCCGACGACTTTGAAGTTTTTAAAAAATATCTGTGATCACACTGATTTTCGTAAATTTGAGTATATTCGCCTAAAACTTTTTATATGAATGGACTAAGCATCTTTGGTAAGTGAATTTATCAAGAATCGCTTGAGAGGTCAAGATATCATAAGATTTTGAAATTTTCGGATATGACTGTGATCGCTCTAATGTTCGTAAATTTGAGAAAATTTAGCCTAAACTTCTTATATAAATCTATACCGTGGGAAAAGGGTATTCGATTTTGAAGTTGGCAAGTATTTCTTGAAGGGTTCAGATTTCATAAAATTTTGAAATTTTCGAAAAAAATACCTGTGATTGTTCTAAACGTCAAACATTTGAGATAATCAATCCAAAATAATTTATATAAGTACGCTAGGATAAATTAAATTTTTTAAAAAGAAATCGAATTTAGAAAATTGGTAACTTGCACATATATTGCTTCTTCATCACAAAGCTCTCTCCCTGAGGAAGCAACATTTACGAAACTACGAAAACCATCTCCTCATAGAGATGGCTTTGCAATGAGAAAGCAATGTACAAGTTTCGAATTTGCACACTTGTTTTTTTACTTTTTTTTTATCGAATCAAGATTGTCGAAAGCTAATATTTTGCTGCACTATTCCAGAAATGTATCGAAGGTTGTAATATTTGGAATTTTTAATTAGTTGTAATATGATATGGTCGGTGATGGAGCTAGTCAAGAGTAAAAGAGGGAAGAGGATAGTATGATGCAAGATATATATTATATATACATATGAGTGTATATACGTAAAATGATCAGCGAGGCATTCACACACGTGGAATAGTTTAGTAGGGTTCAAGTATGCGGCATAAAAGACATCTCAAGCTTTCGATAATATACGTATACGTGGCCAGTGACTCGTGGCAACGAGCTAAAACTGCCTCGCCTCTGTTGCCTGCTCGAGGCTAAAGACTCTTGCCAGAGTCTTTAAGGTTAAAACCCTGTGACATTTTCGATAATATGACTTTCACCCGAGAGTCCTTAGCGACTCAACTGCTTTCTTCGCATTTTCGTTTCGATAAATATATGTATGAGCATGTAGGTTTATGCTGATGTGTGTATGTATGTGTATGTGTGTGTGTGGTATTCGTCGACGCATATGCGAGTTATTACGATGCCGGATCCGTGGGCCGATCGGGATAGCCAGGGCGCGGTCCATTCACGGTGGCTTTCATCGCTCAATACTAGATGCAAAGTTTCGTCTATCGCGTTGACAATTCTCGTGCTGTGCACATATTCAATTTATAACGATCCTCTACGATATTGAATACAATAGATTCTTTATTTTTTTCTTCAATTATTGAAAGTTCGTGTCACGTCCTTGTGTCTTCTCGAAAAAAAAATTCATCAATCCAAAATCAATTATCGTGCATGTGGTAAAGGATAAAGAAAAAAGATATTAATACTTTTTTCAAATGTTATCCCTTTCATTTGTTCAATTGACGCATCCTTTGATGGTCTTTGAAGATTTTTTTTTTCAACTCTTAACATAAAATAATTTTTTTCGAAAAATATCGATGTTACAACTATGCGCGAATTCTAGGGCATGTGCAACATTGCAAGATTGATAATGAGAGATCGCGAGTCTCGTCTCGTTACCGAGCAATTATAATCACGATCGTCGGTCATCCGGTGCGGGACTCGTTTGCCATTCTGACCATGACACGAATAAAATACTTGTCAATCTGTGCGTCAAAAATGGAGAAAAAGAATTTTCGAAGAAAAAATACATTTTCGTTAAATCACGTTCAATTATCTGACAGACAATTTTTCAAGACTTTCGCGAGATCACTGCTCCCATATACATATCGAAAATGTGGATAATTTCTTTTTTCAAAAATCAGCGTCAGAGATATTTGAAAGAAAAAAAAATTTTTTTGGCTGGTTCATTTGACACCAAAACAAAAATTGGATTGTTCTTTTATTATTATTGAATATATAATATATATATATATATATATATATATTACTGATCCTTGTACCCTCGTAATGTTTTATAAAAATTGTTTTTTCTTCTCACTCTGAGTTAACTTTTGTGCATGCATGGAAATGATTGAAGATCGTTAATATTTACACGTATATCACGATCTATTACACCGAGTCTTCGTGTTCTTTACAATTTTTCCCGACGATAGGTCTCACCTATCTTTGACGCTGTTTCCACACGTTTTTCCATCTCTCTCTCTCACTCTCTCTCTCTCTCTCTCTCTCTCTCTTTCTCTCTCTCTCTCACGGAAGACAATCTGGCACTTATCCCGATGTGCGCAAACAGACCGTAGACACGAATCTTCAATTGCGTGGCAAATGCAAATCTTATTTACTATATATATATATATATATATATATATATATATATATATATATATATATATATATATATATATATACATATATATGCATATATATATATATGCATATATATGTATATGCAATCTCGTCAATCGGTGCCTCCTGTTGAATCATTCCTATGGTCTGCTCCATCTATCTCGCCTCGACACGAGCACAGATTTACATACACATTTACATAAAACGAGCACAGATCGCGAGCTTTTCTATGCGCCTCTACCCATATATTCACTGCCTAAATAATGAACTATCTGCACAGGGTAATGGAAAAATTCGTGAAACATTCCTGAGTAACAAAAAAAAAACTTTCATAAATTGATATTTTCTCGCGCAAATATCGCTATTACTCAAAATTAATTGTAATTCAGTAAATTAGGCGAGATAATTATATGCTCAATTCCGCTTGGAACTGATTGAAAATGCAATCATATCGTTTGGCGTGAAAATAAAACAAAACGTAAAAACATCGAACGATTAAATTCGCATGTATGTAAAATGAATAAGACTACCGTTCGTATTATTCCGAATTTTATTAAGTCCGATAAATCTGAATCACATGGTTAAATCGCCATGATATTTTTGAAAAAGCACGTCAGAAAACCAAAGCACTTTTTTTTCAAATTATCCTTTCACCCTTGTTTCAAATTCCAGCATAATAATACTTTTTTTTAATTCACCAGAGCTCTTTTTTTGTGCTTTAGTTACTTTTTTCAAGCTAGCAAGCTCAAACAGGGGGGAAAAAAAAATTCAAAAAGCGTTGCTTAAATAAAAGTTAGCACCCTAAAAAATTCCAGTGATAATTTCCTGAAATTTTCTTCTAATGATTCTCTTATTACCCGGTAATTGTTAAGTAAAACCCCTGAATCCAGGATGTATGTATGGGCAATTTAGTTTGGTGTTGTACATACTATGTGCACGTGTAGAACTCGCACGAGATCACCAAGTGTCGCGATAGTCTCCTCACGATTATAATAGACAAACGCTTATTTATAATATGTATAACTATATTTATTGTTTCGTTGTATGTATAACAAGAGCTCGCGAATATCTAGGGTGCAGCTCTCCGGAGTGGTTCTCCTTGGCTGCTGCTTGATGTGCCGCATTCCGATTCCCATATACATGCGGCATCTCCACCGTTGCGCAAAGCCATCATTATATATACGTGACACGAGAGATACACATTACGTTTTTTTTTTCCTTCGCAAATTTTCGTATTAAATTTCCTCCGTCTTATGTAAAAATGTATTTTTTTTTTTTACTTTCTATTTTTGCCACGATTTTGTTCATTGATCATTGACGGAATTTCGGTTCGTTACCAAAATAAAAACAACAATAATAACAATTGCGATACAATTTAATATGAAAAATAGTAAAGCTATGTTCGTTTCATTATGTTATATCAGCGCATTGCAAGAATGTAACAAAACTTTTGTCTCTGCTCCGCGAGCTAAGGATTCATTTATGTTGAATCATGAAAATTATTCCGCGGAAAACCTCTCTGTGCATTGCAGACGCACTTACTGTTGTCAATTATTCTTCTTCGATGCTTGCTTTTGTCATAATACGTAGAACGAACCATCGAGAATTTTACAGATATAGATGCACAACAGCCTCAGGAATACATCGCAGTGCTTTTTATTTTTTGAGGAAAAAAAAAAAAATATTTTTGAAGAACTAGCTTTTTAGCTGTATAGGTACTTTAAACCGGTTGTGACAATCATAAAACTTGTTTAGATTTTTTTTCCCTCAAATTTATGGCCATTCTGTATGATAAGAATGACCGTGGGAATTATAATAAACAGCGTAGGACGATATTCACGTTCGAAGAATTCAACGCATATGGATTGAGGCATTTATCCTTTTTAGGATATTTTTTATCATAATTTTCCCTACACATATATGCCCTCAAAGCTTATGGAACACCAAAATCTGAGGATAGACGGACTACTAATCGTTTTTTCGAACTCCAGGAATCACTGGAAACCATAACCGGACTATCAATTTCTTAACGAATCTTCCAACCCATATTTACGAAATAATACTATACAAGTCAAATTGACTCTGGCCATTTGTCCATAGAGCGTCGTTGAAAGTCGTAAATCGAGGACGAGAATCTCGGGTTGAAAAAAAGAAAAAAAAAAAAACAACAAGACGATCCCGATGATCGGACTCGGTCATTGTGTCGACGCTCGAGGGCCTCAAGTTGGCAAACCACTGCGAAAGAAGATACCAGTTTGCAGCCCATGTTTCTCACTCTCTCGCTTTTGCGAGCTATATAGACACTCCGGAGCCCATGAACAGCTTCTCAGCATATCTAGAACGGAACCGATGTTTCTGAGCGCTCGAAGAACTTCCATTCTCGTCTCGAATCTCTGAAGATCCTCTTCTTCGTCGAACGACTCCAGCAGCTATAAAGCGGGTCACGTATAACCTCCGTGAAAATTTTATTTCCCGCGCTACAGTTTTTCTCCTTCAGCCTAAATTTCGTGGCTCCCTTGAATAATTCATTTGCGCAATATGATCGTATAATTGCATTTTTTTCCCCCTCATTATTCCATTTTTTAAATCTTCAATTTCGTATATCAATATTATTATTGTACCGAATGAATGTTCAATTGTTCGACGATGAATAATCAACGCGAAGATTCTGACGACTCGAGGAAAATTATGCATTCTCATTCCCTTTCATTCCTTCGCCTACATCAATGAAAAAAAAAAAAGTATCTTCCTATCACTCTCGTAGGCATTTTCCACCACGCAAAGTTGGGTGCTTCCCATTCCATTATGATTTGTTCATAAATTCATGAATATTATGGAAATTACGTAGGAGTGAAAATAATGACTTCGTGAAAAAAGAAAGAAAAAAAAGGGAAAGTTGAATCATCCTCTCTGGCGTTGCGGAGCTGCGCCGATGTCGTAGATAACAGAGCTGTTATGGGATATGCACATGAGTCGATAACGGGATATCGATCCATCTCATAACAAATACACAGATTGAATAAATTAGTGAACGCGTTCCGGATGTCTCGAATTAAATTTACATTCGGCATGAAATTTCCGGATTGGAAGAATATGTTGATTCATCATTTTCCAAATCCTCCATCCTTCATCTTCCTCCATCTTCCAAATGAATAGCAAGCATACGCAGAGGATAACGCCTCGCTTGAGCTCCAAATGTCAGTTCACCCGAACAATTTAAAAAATAAAGATAAGATATGTCATCAGACTTTTGTCCTCTCTGCCTTCGTTCACAATTTTCCTCCCCTCGGTCTTCCCTCCGTTTGACTCAACAACTTTCTTTCATCTTTCCCAGTTGTCCCTTGTCGATTTATGAGATTGTTCCAGCACCACACGTTGGTATATGCTTGATCGCGGTTCGTGATCGCCCTGCCAAAGGCCGGGGCGGATGAAGCTACGAAAATTCAGAGGCATATGGCGGCCAGGTGCGACGAGAGTCGTAGAGGATTCTCAGCCGCAGACGCGCGATTGTGACGGGATCCGCGAAAACTGGGTGACACTTAAGAGTCAGGACGCGCGGCAAAAAGGCGAAATCCGCGTGTATACGAGAGTGCCTCGACGGAATAAAATTCACATTGTCACGGATCACGACATCAGCGTTCGCCCGGAGCAGGATCGAGCGAGAAAGCAGGTGGAAGAGAGAGAGAGAGAGAGAGAGAGAGAGAGAGAAAAGAAAAGATGGTTCCACACATGACATCAAGCGCACGAGCGAGAGTCAATGCAAAAGACCACGATCCTCAAGGCGAATTTCAAATCGCAAATAAACTGCTTTGTATTTTGCTCAGCAATTTCCGACGACGCAGTCGGGGCCCATTCTTTCTCGCCGCACTTTCTATCGCAGCCCGCGACCGGCAAAAGGTAACTTCACAATTGGCAACAAAATTGTGGCAATTCATTCTTCAATTCCTCGATCCTCATTTGATTCGTTTGATATGAGGTGGAAGGCACTCTAAAACAATTAGACATTTGCGATCGAATTTAAATGAGCAATATAGCACCATGGAACCCCTCCGAGCTTACCTCGAAGAAACACCTTAAACCGCCATCTCTGTCAGCCTTACAAAGGTAAAATTTCCGTTGTGGATGTTTCTTCAGGTGTGCGCAGGGAGCCGAAAATCGTGATGAGAAAAAGAAGGGAAATAGGGAGAAAGGATGACAATGAAGGATCCATGAAAAGTGAAAGAAACTTCCGTTGGCTTTCGGTGTGCTATGAATTCGATGAAACGAAAAAGCCGTCGCAGGTGCCCCCGCATGAGAAGCCAAAGCGATGTGCATGCGTGTATAGGTTTCCATTGCACGAGAGTCTTTCGCAATGGGCCTTCTCGCGTTTTACCAATAATACTCGAACGTTTGGAGAAACGCCAAAAAGATATATATATATATATATATATATATATATATATATATATATATATATATAAAATACGATTCCATTCGACTTACTCGTGGTGTTTTTTTCAACCAAAATGGACAACGAGAAGTTTCGAGGCCGAGAGGCTCTCTATGCGTATCGTACGAACGGTATAATATAACAGAGAAGATCGATAAAAATGATTAAACGACCGAGACCATTAAAATCCATTCAGCAGAGACAAACACACCTGGTGAATGTATTTATAAAAATCACGTTACTCTTTGTCGGAACATCGGTGAAGGGGGAGTCGAGGGTCCGAGCTTCCATAATCGAATCATGAATCAATTGTGGTTGAATCAAAAATCGAGTGGTGGACCAATCAAGTTAGCTCCGCAATGATCCGTGACTCAATATGCTAATATCTATAAAATTCAGTGAGTACGAACTAGCTTCCGGTGAATCATCGACTATTTATAGTCTATTAACTCTGCGAGTACTATACACACACAATTTTTTGGTGCTAATGAGCTTACCAAATGAAGAGTCTATCGCAAAATAATTCTACCAGACATGGAGCAGCGCCTAAACATTTTCTATCCGAATGAAGTTTTTCCCTAACATCTTTCACCCGATTAAATGTCTACCAGATAGCAACTCTGCAGCGTGGCTAATGGTAAGTTACCCGCAGATCATCTGAATGACATACAGGATAATTTTTCATCAGGTCAGGATGACCCGAGTGTCCACGCTCAAATCTTTCAAGATTTAAGATGCTGCTTGATTGTCCTAAGATTTTCTACAGTGTACAGCTTTAGAGTTCCTTGACCTTTTGCCAGTCGCTCAGTGATCATATAGTTCAGGACGATCAGTCGCTCAGGACGCTCAGTGATCATATTTCGATGGGCTTAAGAGACCATACAGCTGTAGTTCAGTGAACCTTGGACCAAATGTCAAGTCACTTCCAAGGGCGGTATTCTTTGACCAAACAAAAGTGGCTCCTAGGCCAACTTCAAGGCATAAATCAACCGCTGACAAACGAAAAAAGTCGAGGCCTTTTTCTTTGGTATTGCAGCCGATGTATGAATATTACGAATTCCTCTTTGGTTTGTGTAGATGCGACTAAAGGATCGTGCAGGAGACGCGGCTAAGACAATCGAACGCAACGGCGACGTGCTCAGAAGGAAAGACAAACCGAGACGAGACTCTTGAAAAGGTGTAACTGTATGGTAACGCTTACTGAGCTCGTTGTCATGCGACGAACTCTACGTGCACGTAAAAAGTACATGTATATATTTCTCTCTCTCTCTCTCTCTTTCTCTCTTTCTCTGTGTGTGTAATACTTCGTTCTTGTGGCTTCGAGTTGACGGCAATCGAACTTCCACGACACGAACTTCGTGGTCGTTAGAATAAGTCTCGCCAGTCATACACCATTGAATAACCGGTGTCATCAACCTCGAGCCTTTTTCCACCTGAATTACACGTTGCCACTTCGATTCTATATATACTCGCATCGATTGGCCACTCCAACCGCATCATTTATGACACATAACGTAATATTGACGTAATACTTTTCATCGAGATTGAATAGCACTATTTTTTTTTTTTAATTCACACCACTGAATCCTTCCCCCCCCCCCCCAAACAGCTATATGCAACAAATGCTAGGAACTCGTTGGTTTTTAAATAGCAATGGATTTGGTTGATCTATTACATCGATCGTATTTGAACGAAACACAAATTTTCGGAAAACATTTGTTTTTGTCAGAATGAAAATTGTGCAATCAACGACTCAATGAATTTCCTACGATTCAAATAACATTTGATGGGATACGATAAAATTTATTCAAATCAAATAATGAGTATCTGTTTTTATCGATGGCGACAGCCTTGTACCACTGGCAAGAGACCAACAGCCGGGTATTACCTGTCGCTCATCACTTTCACTCGCGATCAACCACGATCAGTTTACATAGACATACTTAGTTTCAGCAAAACACTTCCTTTCCTTCTCTTACCGCTCGTCCAATTTACACATATCTTTCCTCGTTTTGTATTAATCACTTGTGCTCTATCCATTTTGCTATGAGGAATGACAAATTCGTCTTCATAATTATAATTATAGCAATCCAATTGACAATTGTGACGACTGAATGCTTGACATAACTCTGGGCAGACTCAGAACTCGGTCCTGTTCGGATATTGCCAGAGTATACTTTACAGATCAAGTAGCATCTAGGGATAGCTTCAACGATTTTTGTGTCTTCTGCCGATGCCCGAAGCATAGACAGAATTTTCCGAATAAAATGGGACAATTTCGAGCACCTGAAGCTTTTCGGGAGTCATATCAATGAAACGAAGGCTGCGCATTGAAGGTTTATCGATAAAAGAAACTTTTCAAATCGCATTTTTGTGGGTGCCTTTTTTTTTTTTTTAATCCTGGCATTTGGAGCTGCTGAATGCCAACGAAATGGCCTCCAAGATGTCTCTATGCGACCAAAACTCATCGCAGTTTATGCGGAATATCCCATATAGTATTGCCGAGAGGCGGACTCGGAGGACGTCATTGCGCCGGGGAGTTGCAGCGAAAGAGGAATCATCCTCTCGCGCGTATTCTTATATTCCTCATAGCGTTGCGCAACGATTTGAACGATGAGGCAAAGCCGAGAGAGCCGCATAGCAAAGCGGCCAGACACGTTACGTTATTATGGCATGACGGTTTGTGTACGGCTATGGATAATATCATAACAGCCGGTTAGCACCTCGTGGCAATAACCGCGACGATGAACTAATATGAAAAAATTGATTTATCGTCAATTGAGGCGCTTCGATGTTCGATTGAATATTACTTGATGGAAAAAAAAATGAAATTAAATGAATATCGGACTGAGATTATCAGATTAATGGACAAGTTAACAAATCAAGGCGACCAATTGTATTTCCATTTTATTAAATCCTTAAAGTTTTTTACCGCACCGTCATTATTGTGATACTGTTCAGTGCTGCTGTAAAAAACCCAAACACAATTCCGAAATTATATTTCGTAATAAATTTAACCCTTTCAAGGGCAGTGGAACTCCTAGAGTGCCACCGGTTTTGACTTCATATTTGTAATCAGCGATCAATTTTGACTTCATATTTGTAATCAGCGATCCCAAAATTATAAGAATATAATAAGAACAGTTTGATAAAATTTCCAGTTTAATTGCGCCCCTGAAAGGGTTAAATAACAAATCAATCGGATAATTATTTTAAAAAATTAATATCACTTTTTACGAAACCAATTTACCGTATGAAAATCGACAAATTTGCGAAATCGATAATGCAACGAAATGTTTTTTTGACTTCTAAATGTATTTTTATGCTCTTCAAGCTCGTGTGAGCTTGAAATACCGCAAGCGTTATAATCGACGCGTCCTGTAATCCTTGATAAATGCTATATATAGGCCTTGTCTGCCTCGGGAGCTCGTTGACGTTAAATTGCAAAAAAAAAAAAAAAACGATCGCGATTTCATTTCAATCGTTTTCCACTTTTATTGCTGAACAGTGAAAAAGATATCGTTGATAAGTAACGTACGATCGTACGTTTATGGAATACGATTAGCCGGTGCGAAAGGTTCAGTGTATGAATATGTGTAAACGTGTGTGATTTTTGTTAAAATCCAGGGGGGCGTATCGAGTATCTTTAAACGCGAATCTGACGCCATTCTGGTGTTGAGGCGAGGATACATAAAATCGAGGGATAACGGTCGATATGCATACACACGCGCTGATTATTCATGAAGGTAACTGTACAGATTATAAAACGATTGTGAGCGTAAAACTATATCGAGTTGTTAGTCGAGCAGTATGCCCGGTATGTGGATGACCTGGCGCTGTGTAAATTCTCGACCACCTCGCCGCGATTCATAAGGTTTTCTTGTCTCAGAATTTTTTTTTTCAAATATACACATATTTCATATTCACATGACCATTTTCAAAAATTTTTTTTTAGGAATCCAAATTTTTATCGTCAAATACGCGCCCCGATTCGTCGCGAAAATAGATTTTTTTTTTTCGTAATTTACCCGGAATAGAAAGAATTTTTTTTAAGCCGTAAAAGAATAAAAAAAAAATGATACGAAAATAAATAAAAAAGTAATTTATTTTAGATATGTTTGGGTGGAGAGACGTTATTATCATATGCACAGCATTGCAAGGTTATTCACCGACTGGTTTCATAAATAAATCCTTCCAGAGAATCTCGAGAATGTCGTCTTGACATAATTTATTTTTCGCGCCAGCTCGTTCAATCGAGGATATCGTTTATTTTATTTTATTTTTTTAATTCTTTCAGCTGAAACAATTCTATGAACAGGGAGGGAAGGGAAATCATTTATTTAGAATTAAATTTTATTTAGAATTAATTAAAAAAAAATTTTTTACCTCATTATTGTTGAAAGACTAATATTCTTGGTATTTTCATTACTGCTGAATTATTTTTTTCGGATCTCATTACAATGAGCTAAAAATTTTCCTCTAATTAGATTGGCGATGCAGCTGTAGGTGCGTTAATTTACCTCGTAAAATTGTATTGAAAGTTTTTTAAATTGTTGATACTCTTTTTCAAGATGAGGAATGAAATAAAATGAAAAAATAAATACGTTTTTTTTTTTAACCTCTTCGATTGGGAAAAAAAAGAAAAAAGTGTTATTTACTCTGTGGCTAAGAATTTCGTACTGAGAGATCAATTAAATCATGTTACGAGTAATGTACAGTTATGTTTATTGTTAGATCGATTTTTCCAGACTAGCGGGACGACGTCACGAATGACTTTGGCCAATGTCGTCTTACCACATATTACTGCTCCATATGTATATTGTGTGTGTGTATGTGTGTGTGTGTGTGTGAGTGTGTGAGTGTGTGTAGACACGAAGCATATCCCTGAGTGACAAGTAGTCACACTCCGTATGTAGACAGACTCGGAAACAGAGAAGAACAGAAGAATCATGTCCATATCTATAGGACATTTCTAAATGAATCGACAGGATCGTCTTCATTTATAATTATTTTCGTGCCATAAAATAATTTATTGAATTTTATACATTTGAAAAAAAAGTCGAAAAAAGTACAATAAAAAAAAATATATATACATATATTTCCCACCCCGTCGAGTGGAACTTGATTCTTTACCCCTTACAAGTGCCTGTACTCGCACCAGACAGCTCAAATTAACCGATTTAAATTTTTTCTGAGTATTTTTTTTTTCAAACTTCAGGCTCGAAACTCAAAGCTCGAAGTCTCCGTCGATTTTACATATAGATAAACATACGAAAAATGAAAATGCAAATTTTCATCTACTTGAAAAATTTGAGCAAGATTTTATTGTAAAAAATGCGAGAGTAATGATTAACGTTCGACAATATTGAGCGAAGATTTTCGTTGATAAAGACCAAGCCAATTTTCGAAGAAAAAAAAAAACTCTGAATTTGTGTTGAATGGTTTTTCGTGTGTATTGCAAAATAGTAAAAATGAAAAAGAAAAAGAATGAATGGTCAGGGGGGGTGTCGATTTTGCTTGAAATTTCTCATATATTCAGAGTGATTGGTGGTTGCATCGCGCTGCAACTTTACCGTTATCCGGAAGACGTTAATTATTCGACCATCCGCACTTCCTCTCTCTCTCTCTCTCTCTCTCTCTCTCTCTCTCTCTCTCTCTGGACGTCGTGTTCACGCACCTGCAGATATCAACTTTTGCTATACCACACCCTGTACCGCGACGACTTGCAATTTTCATTGAGTGACTCTCCGTTTGTACATGTACGAGATCGTCGACATCGTCATATTCGTTGTACTTTGCTTTGACTAATGAATTTAAAAAAAAAAAAAAAACGAATCAAAATTCTTCTGTACAAGCAAAGAAAATTCTCAATTTTTGTGTCCTTACGAAATTTTCCGGCAATGCCAAAAATTCTGTAAAGATCAGTATTCAAATTCCAACAATCTTAAGCATTTTTATAAAAATTCTTCCGTAATTAATTTACGATTAATCAGGCATTCGGTCAAGTCTCATAAAAATTGATTGTTTTCGACTCGGCTATTTTGCTTCTTTTACCGGACTTTTTTTTCGAAATAGGATTTTCTGACTACTTACTTTGGAAAATTTTTAAAACTGGCTGGAACATAAATAAAAAAACATTCCACGAGAACGAGAGCTTGTCTATCATGGAGAAATATACGAATGCATATAATTACAATAAATTTTATTATTTTATTTTATTTTGCATTGAAATTTTCACGATGTTCGAGATTCATGCCCGAGCTGCACGGTGGCAAGTGGCAATACGATAGCTGCAGAAGGGCTCTCGAATGTAAAATACGTCATTTCTTCAGCCAATAGGGGATTAACAGAGAGGCGAGAGACCTTGTGCAAGATATCCGATTAAAGTGTTGCCCCCCCCCCCCCCACCCTCAAGGGAAACACGAACATTTATACAGCTATAATCTAACGATCCTAAGAGGCTCTCCGCAGCTTTGGATAAATCGATTAATCAATTAGTTAATTAATTCAGCAATCAAGGATCAATTTTAGGGGTCAAATGGGACATCGAGGAAGAAGCGGGGGGTTTTCAGGATCTGAAAATTCTATATCGATCGTGCTCCGGCGAAAAATCATTCGAAATGTTTTTTTGACAATGCATAAAATAATGAAGTATAATTATAGGGGAAAAACATTACAACATCAAAGCTGCAGAAAATTTTTCGGCCACTTTTCGGCTCAATCAATACCGTTGAATAAATAACCATTACGCAAATCGTCAATCGATCTTATGACGTTGCGACAAAACTAACATTTTGACGGACATTGAAACGTCTTCTGGCTTTTTTTTGTGGCAAGTGCTGGCTCGATAAATAGTAAATTCACGAATGTCAGAGATAGCATATAATATGCTATCCCATAAAAATTAAAAACATCCTTGCCCCCTAGCCTATTCGTGTAAGAAGTTTCGATCCGATAGCTGAAAATTTACGAAAGTCAGTGCAAGTACAGACTTTGTTTTTAAAATTAAAAATTCCATACAATCCAAAGTTTTTGAACAATTTTGCCAAAAATTGTAACATACCATGGAGGTACACTGTCTCACTTATGTGCAAAATTTGGGCTTGATTGCTCAAGGAATTGTCGAGATATACCGGTCTGAATTTTGCAATGCCAGCACATGCATATATATATATATATATATATATATATATATATATACATCCAGACATTTTTTCTAAATGTGATTTGTTGACTATTTGGAAAATTTTAAGCACTCTGACATGGAAATTTTGAAGATTTTTTTTTCATGAAAACAAAGCTTCCTCTATGAGGAAGCAAAAATTGAAACGAAAAGTCATAATTTAAGTAATTTTAATTACGAAATATTATTTCATTCAAGACCTGTCTCATTTTCCCCCAACTTCTCTTTCGTATGAATATGCATATAGATATACACATTGAAGTATACGCACTACTTCCGGCCGATCGTCCGGATCTGTTTTTCTCTCGCGCGGTTGCGCGTTTGGCGCCTTTATGAGCGCGGCCACACGTTCGACACCACGCGAGATTCCTGATCTCCGCTCTACGTCTCTCGCGTGAAAGTTCCCCTCGTTTATCGTGAAAAGTCATAAACACGTCATATAACAAAAGTACATTGGACTTTCGTAAAAAAAAAAAAAAAAAAAGGATTTAACGCGACTCTGTGCGAGATTTCTGTGTCGCTGCCGTGACTCTATGGAACATTACATCAGCATGGTAAAGTGTCTCGAGATTTTTCTAGCCGGATGAAAATTTATTTTCTTCCTTCCAAGGTCTCGGATCGAATGAAAAGTCCTTCCGCGTTGATCCGAAGGCTCGTTCGAGCACCAATACAACATTTATTTATGAGCTACGATATCGCAAGAGCGAGGGGAATAATACACCATGAGGCCAGTTGTTTTTTTTTTCTGATCCGGACGCAAACAACCGTTAATTTTGTAATTTTTTTTTTCCCCCATCGAAGAGGTAACGGAAAAATAGAAGACCCGTGTTTTTTTTTCGTTCAGGGGAAACAAAAAATATGTACATTTTGGTTGGTAAAAAAAAAACGGAAAATTTCGATGTTTTTCAATATTTCTGTCGTTGAAACGGTTTTATTGCGGCAAAATATAATTCCATATCGCTAAAATAATCTTCATGAATGTTTTTCTCTACTTCGAGCACAGTTATAAATTACGGATATTGTCGAATCGTTTTTTTTTTTTGTTATTTACAAAAATTTTCATGAGGATTTATAATTTTTTAGAAGCCAAGTGCAACTATTTGGGAAAATTATTTTCTAGAAGATGCAGCGTGTTGAAATTTTTTTTTCAGTGACATCACAAAACGGCTGTATAGCATTCCCAATATATATTGTTTATAATTAAAAAATGAAATATCATAGAATTTTTAATATGAAAAAATGCATGGTGCATCTGTTTAGGGTTCACTGAAAATTTGTTAAATGGCTGCAAGTTCTAGAATTTTTTTTTTTAAATCTGCACTTGGTTCCCAACAAATTCTTAATTTCCTGTAAATATTGTTTACAACTGTTTAAGAAATAAAACAATAGTGACAAACTGGCTGAATAATGATTTTTCGACTTTTACGAGATTCATGGCATTGGCTTGAACAATTCGAACTCGCGTTCGAATTATTCAAGAAAACTGGATCGCGCGCGAGAACGGACGAGAACCTCACAGTGAGGACCGAGAAAGTTCCATTGTCGCGGGCTACGGACTGCTCAATGTACTGCGAAAAGCCTCGATGCTCGTACGTAAAGAATTTACCTACGTGCATACACTTTGTACGTCCTTGATTAATTTTTTTTTTCCATTTTTTTTCAATTTCTTCCCGACAGTGCAAACCGCGACGACGACAGGTTCGCGATCAGATCGGTACACTCATGCCCCGTACTAGTTATCGCGGAAGTAATCTGTAAATTATAACAAAATTCCCGCGGAACAAAATTTTCATATGGAATCGGCCGAAGGATTTTTAGAAATTTTTTAAACTATAAACAATCGTATTGAGATGACGAATTTATCGCTGCAATTGGCTTATATATATTTTTTGTTGAAAAGGTATACAATGCACAGGGTAAATCCGTGAGAAATTAATTCTTCGAAGTGATTTCGATTAGCAAATGACATCTATATACGTTTCTCGTTTAGTTTTCGCTATCTGAAGAGACGATTTTTTTTCCATGAATTTTTCGAAAAAAAATGAATCTTAACGAGGCAAAGGAGAGTCAATTAAAATTCATTGAGGACCCAACGTTAATGGTTGGCTAACGATTAATTAATCGTGAATTTCAAAAAACTTTTATTCAAACATTTCTTCTTTCAATTTAACTTTTTAATTGTTATAAAAATTTTCAATTTTCATCGAAGTTTGTGAAAATTCATGATAATTGTACATAATTTTTTAGAAAGTAAAGAGACGATCAGAGGCCACGGTTAATTGAAATTAATTACTCACAAAAAAATAATTAATTAATCATTAAAGATAATTTTATTCTTACAGTGAATTATTAGTCATTTGAAAATTATAAATAGGATAATTATCGTAATTGGTCCAATTAATTTTTGTTCCTATTCATTATCATCATCAGCGAATGAAATTCAACGACGAGAAATATTTAATGAACTCACGAAAGTTTTCTCAAGATCGTGGACCAGCCATCTAATCACACACGCGTATAAACGCAGTCCCAGCAGGTATATATCACTGGGCCCCGGGCCCAACGAGACTTGCCCTCGGACACAAGATTTTCAGGTCCGCGAAAACTCGTTTCTCAAACCGGCCACGATATAATTTAACGAAATAAAAGAAAATAATACCTCGGTACGATCTTTTACAATGAATTCCTGAAATTATAAACGCGTATTCGTGTTTCAAAGATTTTAAAGACGACACACGTTATACCCTTGCGGACTTGAAACCGCTCAGAATTTTTCCTAATTATATTTTTACCATCAAACAAACAAAAAAAACCAAAAAATTTCTTCGTACATTTGTTTCCCCGAAAACGTCATTTGTTTCGGTACATTTTTTTTTTTTACTTTTTTTCGCAACTTCCTCGGCAAAATTTATTTCAGGGCGTTAATGCAAGAGCCCAGATCATTTTATCATTCAATGTTCTTTGATACGATATTTACTTTATTTTTAATGCCAGTGTCTTAAAAATATTTGAAAAAAAATCGTACAATTGTATTTGGAAAAAGTGTGCGTGTTAAAAAAAACAACATCAGACCTTTCTTGTGTTATATTGATTATTAAGAATATATATTTCATAATAAATTATATTATTAACAATAGCATTGTTAGTTAATTAAATTTATTGTGATAAATTATATTCAAAATGTCACGAAGCACCGAGGAAATTTTTATTAAAAAAAAAAGAATCTCTCAGCTCTAATTTACGAAAATTTTTGATTAATGAGCTGAATGTTTTTTTGTTTTTTTTTACACAACTGGACTTTTAGTCACAATCATGGCTGATATTAAATTTGGCAAAAATCGATTGAGGGATTCGGATCGTAGAGAATTTTCAAATTAAAAAAAAAATTACCCTTATAGTTTCGAATGTATTTGAAAAATTTGTGCACGTTATTGTCGTTGAAATCGAATTCAGGAAAAAAAAGCGTGAAAATTGAAAATTTGCACATTGCTTCTGCATTGTTTCATCTTGCTCGCAAAGCTTCCTCTATGAGAAAGTCAAATTTGAAAAAATCCACTTGCTCATAGAGGGACGGATCGTGGGCGAGATATAATAATGAGGAAGCCATGTGCAAATTTATAATTTGCACGCTTTTTTTTTAATCACTTCTTTTCCTTTTTTTTTTGTTTTTTGTTTAGTCCGAAGGAATTTTCAGTCATTTTCACACTTTTTATTGACGAAATGGCGTGAAAAAATAAAAAAAAATATGCGAAGATAACATTCTCGAGACTCTTTGTAGAAATAAACATTTATAAAATTAGTCAATGGCCTTGCAGATTTTCGTGTCTAATAATACGAATTCTCTCGACGCAAACATATCCGTATAATTTATGACTTTCCGAGCTTCTTCTTCTCATATAAAAATACATTTTACAAACAAAAATATAATTCGATTAACATACATCAACGTGTTAAAGAAACGAGGATGCAAATTTCATTCGTACGCTTGTCGTCGTGATTTCTGACGATAATTTCATGCTTCGTGAGTTTTTCGGAATTAAAAAAAAAAAATGTTCTCTTTCGTACGACAAAAATCATGTTATCGATCAAATTATTTTTTGTTGTAAATTTTTTTTTTTGTTCATTGTCCAATGCATTGGATGTGCTAATTGACAATGCATCGATTCGACAGTTTTTTTTTGTCACAACCTTCAAAAATTAAAGGAAAAAAAACGTAATTAATATTATTTGCCTGGAAATTTAACGAAGAAATTATATATTTAATGTGAAATAACGATAAATTAAGTATATCTTTATCATACGTATATGTCACATGTATTTGGAAAATGTAAAAAATATATTTTTGCATATATATATATATATATTTTTTTTTTCATCAAGGACGGTCTCTCTACGAAAACACGTGGACGCCATAAAAAAGAAAAAAATAATAAATATCAAAACGACGGGACTACTTTGGGTCAGGTTATCATATCGATGCTGTATATACATACACACGCAGTGGTATCTTTAGGATGGCATTTTCAGGTGCCATATGCCCTTCTTCTTTTTATACTTCATCTTCTTGATTTTTTTTTCGCGTCTGTGTGCGTGTATTGCCGCAGAAAGGCTTCGTGTTCTTCGGTCCCAAAAGAGAAAGATACATACCTTAGTGTGCATACATGTACATACACATATAAGTATATATATATATATAGTTGTGGGAAAGGGAAAGAGTTGAGTATATACACCTTCTTCTTGAGGATAAGTCCCCGGCTATATCCAGTGGCAAACGGTAGGGGTATGACACGTGACCAATGACTTATATAAAGGTGGCGAAGCGGGCAGGGGCCTTAACACAAGAGTTTTCCTTACCAGGGGATATAGTGCCCGGTCCGAAAGTATTTTTTTTTTAATTTTTAACTTCCAATATCGCATCTTTCGTTATTTTTATCGTTAGTTTTTAATTTATATATAAATTATTTAAAAAAAAAAATACAAAGAAGTCAAGTTAACCATGAAGACGTACTTCGTGATTGCCGCCATCCTCGTCGCCGGTACGTAGATTAACTAAAGAAAAAACAAAACTACCTGAAAACCCCCGTGTACAACGATTATTCTCGTCGATGAAAAAATTACTTATAATTATACGCGCGATCTTCCGGTGGATTTCTTTTTCTCTCTCTTTTTTTTCTCTCGAAAATTGACCGTCAATAGTGCCGACCAAGTGTGCCGTATAAAGTGCGTGACTTTAATATATATTTATATATTTATATTTGTATATATATATATATATATATATCTATATTTTTTTTTTCATTTAATTCGATTATCATTGTTGAAGATTGTGAAAAGTTTATCGTTTTCCTTTTTATTGAAAAAAAAAAGAAAAAGAAAAAAATGGAAACGACGCAGTGTAAACGTTTTTTTATTTTCTACTTAATCCATATATCGAGTTCTCGATTCCAATTCTCAAAGTTTATAAAAGTTATGCTCCGTGAGATCCATTATTTTCACTGTACACGTATATTTATAATCTGTGTGTGTGTGTATATATACAATCGGCACGATCTACACGCTCTACTTGCACGTTCTCACGGCTCAGAAAAACTTGGTCGTGCCATCGAACGCGATTATAAACGAATCAAAACTATCGTACAAACAGAACTCAATCGTGATATCTTTCTGAATCGTGACGATTTTTTTTTACTTTTTTTTTTGTTTCGCGAGTATAAATACGAAAAATGTGCAGGGATCGAATTCCAATTTCAAAATCAATCTTTCGAATTTGAATTATTTTTCGTTCAAAGCGATCGAGCGTTCGTTAAGGACAAATTAGAAAAGTTCATTCAATGAACGAGTTATAGATATATTTTTTCGAACTAATGTAAATTAATTTTTTCTCACGCTTCGAATGTTCTCATACGAGTGCACAAACGCATCTAATGTATTCTCGCTGGAATAAAGTGAAAAATCGCGAAAAAATAATTGCTCATTATCGTAAAATCATGAAAAAAAACGCGTAACCCACTTCGGCGTTCGAAAAAAAAAAAAAAAAAATCATCGACCCATTTTTCTGACGCGTCTTCTCCGACCAAAAGATCGAACCTTGAACGAGTCAAGCCTTTCCCTTTCGTCTCGAATCTCATCGAAATTTCATCGTCGAAATTAATTTAAAAAAATATATATGCATACATACATATACGTGTATATATATATTAAACTTAATTCTTGGGTCTGTATATATAAGTTATACATGGGTCGAAAGGTTCGAGCTATGTATCGTTATGAGCCCCGATGAAAAATGAAAGTAAATCGAGTTGGGGCCAGGTTGGAGGGGCATAAAATGTTTCGAGTCAAAAATGGGCCTCTCTCTCTCTCTCTCTCTCTCTCTCTCTCTCTCTCTCTCTCTCTCTCTCTCTCTCTCTCTCTCTCTCTCTCTGATCGAAGAAACAGTAGTGACGCGCGGTTTTCTGTCGGCAAAAGGCCCGAGATTGGCTCTGGGCATCGAGTGAACGGGATGCTGTGCATGGGGCCCGATGGTGGCTTCGCGGGGCCCCTGATCGGGCGTCCGATGATGGCGCGAGGTATCTTATGGCAGAGAGGGGTGGGGGGCTCTGGCGCGCGGACTTCGCGGAGTGAAAGTGTCGGGCGAAAGTCTTTGTACCCCTTACATAAGACACGCTCACGTTGAACTACATATTTATAAATTTTTTCACAGACATTTGCATAAATTACCAAATGTACATTTTTCTTTTTAACAACTTTTGACGTATACACAATTCTTTTTTTTCGATTATTCGTCTTCTCGATCCTATAGCTTTGGCATGCGCGTGAAAAAAAAAAATTAAAAAAAAAAACAAATGTAAAAAAAGAAACCGAGAGATGATGTGCTTCTCGGAATGCCCATAAATTATTTATGAAAAGTTGAAGCATGGTTTGCGCGGTTAATTGAATTCGAAATGGATTCGAGGGAGAGAATGAAATTAATAAATTTTAATTTTGTCGAGAAAAAAAAAAAAAAAAAAACTAGCGAAACCAAGACTGTACTTATTGCGAAATTGATGCTTCTGGCATTAAGCGCCATGCAATCGGAGATTTCGTAACGATAATCCTGTACTTTGAGGAATTCACGTGAATTAATTGAGAAAATAAAGGCTTGTTTCAGCATGCAAACCTCGAAAATTTGCTAAGTCACTTGCGATTCGATCTGAATGAAATTTCCCCGGAGGCGAAAGATCGAGTTTTCGTAATCGTAGAATTTTCGAAAAATGCGAAATTTGAAAAAATCTCAGTCCACCATTCGATCCTCGCCAAATTCAATACGAATCTTTCTTTCGCGATACACTCCGTTCATGAAAAATGTAATCGTCCCGATATCTCAAAATTTCCGGAAGTCGAAGCAATCCTGGATGTTCTTTGAAACCCAAACCTAACCAAAAATTTGAATAAATCCGTAACCCTCGATCGATTCTAGCGAAATTTAATTTCAAGAATTCTCGGTCCTTCTTGCGTAGAAAGTTTTGACTGGATAAATGATAAAAAAAAAAGGATAAGTATTTTTTCGAAAAAAAAATTAATAATAATAATTCTCCGGGTCTAAGAATTTTCGTGCAATTTTGGTAATTTTCCAAGCTCTCGAGAATTTTTTAATTTTTTTACTGCTTTACACATTCCCAGCCAAAAGTGAGATTTCGTGAAAGTGATATTCGGGGATGGAATAAAAATCTGAAATAAATTTGATCATTTGGGAGATCCTGAGAACTTTGATTTTGAATAATAATAATACCGAAAAGTTATTAAAAAATTAGTTTAGAAAAAAGTAGAAGAATATTTTCAGAATTTTCTCTTTTTCCTGTTTAGAGAAATTCCAGTTTTCGAAATTCGTAATCTTTTCACGAGGACACATTCGAAAATTTCCGCTTCTCAAAATTCAAAATAATTAACAATTTAAATAATTAACTAATTTTACTCGATGAAAAACAAATGTCACCTGCATACGCGATTCGTTGAACAATTTTCTTTTAAAAAAATTTCTCAATAACGTTTTGGCATTATTATTGTTATTAAAAATCCATGTTTCAACCATCTTCAATATCGTGGATTTCTTTTTTCAATGCATTCATTTTGTATTTTTTTTCTTCATTTTTTTTTGTCACACAGCTGAGTAACCGAAATTCCGATCAGATCGATCTTTTCATTGGTATTGCATGCGCGAAGCATCCTGAATGAGCCTTGCAAAACGAGACGAAGGGATTTTCCTTGAAAATGAAAAAAAAAAAAAAAAAACAATCAAAGTCAAAATTACGAAAATTTTTCTTTTTTTTTCCCTCCCGCAGGATCGAGAGCGCAGGAAAGCTTCAAATGTCCCGACGACTTTGGCTTTTATCCTCATCATTTGTCCTGTGACAAGTACTGGAAATGCGATAACAACGTCGCCGAGCTGAAGACATGCGGCAACGGTCTCGCCTTTGAGTCGTCCGACTCGAAATTCTTGACCGAGAACTGCGATTACTTGCACAATGTCGACTGCGGCGAGAGAACCCTCCTCGAGGAGCCAATCTCGACTCCTCATTGCACCCGTCTTTACGGTATTTTCGCCGACGAGAAGAAGTGCGACGTTTTCTGGAATTGCTGGAACGGCGAGGCCTCGCGATATCAGTGCAGTCCCGGACTCGCTTACGATCGCGAAGCGCGGGTATGCATGTGGGCCGATCAAGTGCCCGAATGCCGAATCGAGGGTAAGAGAAAACGGTTTTTTCTTGTCATTTTTTTTTTCAGCCCAATTTTTTCATTGACCACACCCGAATCTTTACACTCGGTATGGAAAAATCCTTTTGGATCTGCTGCTCAGGATTTTTTTTTCAAATTTTTTTTAATTTATTTTTTTTATCAGGAAGCAGAATTATCTCGAGACAGGACTCTCGATAATTCGTTCATAAAAACGCGAGTCTCGTAAAATCGGGAAGTTTGAATTCTCGTATTTATACGTAATTCGCGTCACATGATGGTGGTTTAATAATTAAAAAAAAAAAAATCAAAGAAAACAAAACAAAAAGTTTATCAAATAAAACGGTAGATAAGAAAAAATTGTCTCGGACTCGACCCCGCGAGAGTGGCTTATCTCGCTTTACTATAATTACAAAGTCGATGGATTATATATCCTGTAACGATATTATACCGATAGTTGTTGACTTATCTATGCACCGTATATCCGCGTTTTGCTAGGTTTTCAAACCTGCCGACACGCAACAAATGCGAATAGACGTCGTGTCTGGTTAGACTTTTAGATAAAAGTGTGAGCTTTGAACAGAACTTCCTGCTCCGGGACGAGGTCGAAAGACTGGAACGGAAAGAAAGAGTACGGCGGTCAAGTCAGGCACTCACCATAGATCTATAATCAAATATATATACACGCGCATATATTTATATATATATATTTATGTACGTGCATGTACATGTTTTGTGGTGGAAAACCGGTGCTAGAGCATGGAAATTCCAAGCTCTCTCACAGCCTTCCTTTCGCCATTCCTCTATTCATTATCGACTGGCAATGATCCGCGACGAATTATAATTTTTTTGTTTTCTTCTTTCGATCGAGAGATCACTAAACTCGTCCCAACTATATCTATATCCATATAACTATAAGTACGTGCAGATCAATACGAGTACTAAAACGTCCAACGAATGTTTAATCGAACAGTAAATTAATATATGTGTTTCCAATACTTTGTTGATCGTTTATTTATTCATTGCATATGCTGAGTTAAATTTTTTTTTTTTTGAGAATAACGTGAATCATTGGTGTGCGAGCTGCGCGCATTTGAATTCCGTACAGCCGAAGGTTTCTCATTCTCGTTTTGGTATTCCGGTCTGGTTCGTTCATTTCTCATGCGGATAAGGACTTCGTTGAATGACTCTCGAAACGCACGGGTATCAAACGGGGAAAAACCTGCTTGACTATTACGTGGCGAATGCTAACCGCGTGTACAATGCGTTTGTATAACTGAACGTTTTGCGCATCTTTTGGAACAAGCGAATGAAAATATTTTTTATATCAAATGTGGATGCAATGAGTTTTTTTTAAGCTCATTGCGACGACCAGAGACAAAGATTTTATTCGATCTGTCGGGGGGGGGGGGGGGGGGGGGGGGGGGGCTTTTTTTTTTAATGGATAAATTTTAAACGAATTTTGATTTATTGCTGGTATTTTATTGGTTATTTATTAGATTTTATCAATTTATTTAATTTCATTAATTCGTTTAGGATGATTAATTTGATTCGTTAATTTCATCAATTCAAGTGATTCGACTGATTCGATTAATTCGTTTGGTTTGATTAATTCAATTGTTTATTTATTTATTTATTTATTTTCATTCTTAATTTTATGGTTTTATTAATTTTTATTTGTTCGATTTAATTACAGAGGTAGCGAATGGTTTCACGTGCCCGGCAGCCGGCGAGGTCAGCGGTGCATCCGGTAGTTTCTCCAGGCACGCGCATCCCGATGATTGCAGAAAATATTACATCTGTCTCGAAGGCATTGCCAGAGAATACGGTTGTCCGATCGGCACCGTATTCAAAATCGGCGACTCGGACGGTAGCGGAGCTTGCGAGGATCCCGAAGACGTTCCCGGATGGTGAGTCGATAATTATTCTCAAATATTATAATTGCTAAAATGATTATAATTGCTAAAATGATTATAATTGCGAAAAACAAAACAAAAAAAAAAAAAAAACAAAAACTTAATATTTAAATATGGTGGATGGGTGAATTGGTATCGATGTTGAGTGTTCAATGTTAATTAAAACAAAAAAAAAACGAAAAAAAAAAAAGTTTTCCAGCAAAAATTGACACACGGCTGGCCGTGATACTAATCGGAAATTTTTTTTTTTTGTAAAAACGCAGTAAAGAATAATTTGACAAATTTTTTTTATCAAATACTACGAAATATCTTGGTCGTGTACGCAATGGTACTGTACTAAACGATCGGGAATATAATTTTTTGCCAAGCTTCGTAAAGTTGAACAAATTTTTCTACTGTGTTTTACCTGGAAGATTCGAACTAATTCGGAATGGAGGGAATTTGGTGATTTGAAAAATTCTTTTATCGGGGCCTTGCGATCTTCTTCAAAATTGATATTATAGATGCGCGAATGAGAATGACAGCACCCCTGATCTTTTAGGATAAAAAAAAAAAAAAAAAAATCTTACTCCTTCGAAGCACATTTTTTGCTACAATGACGCTTATCTCCATCGCCTCACCTCAATATTGTACGCGATTATTAGCGCCCGAAAGCACGATTGGCACGATTAAATCCCGATTATAACATATAGAGCGCACAGAGATGACAGCAGCATATGCGGGAAAAGAGAAAAAAAAAACACGGAAATACGAAAAAAAATAAGGCACAAGGTGTCGCACGCGCATGCCCTGAACCCCGGGTTTTTCTCTGTTTTGTTTCACAGTGAGGATTACTACGGTGACTTGGACCTGAAGAGCATCAGGAAGAGCGAGCTTTTGGCCGGAATTTCGAGCTCGGGGGAAACAAGGAACTCGCCCAAGCCGCTGAGTAAACCGAGACCAACGCCCGTAGCCTCGAGGCCCGTACCCATCCAGGAATAATTTTTCACTCATCCTTCCTGCAACCTATTCTCTTGAGAGAAAAAAAAAAAAAAAAAAAACAAAAAAATCCCCTCCTCATTCTTCGGCCATAGGCCAGAAATCTCATCCATGACACATTCGCTGTATCTAAACGGATGAAAAAAAAAAAAAAAAAAAAAATCATCACGTAAAAACGTCAAATGACAATCCTTCGAATCGCACGCGATGATTCGATCTTTTGTTTCTCACATTCGTGGACAAAAGCAAACAGAGAAAACCATACGAGCGTGTGATGATCGAAAAAACACTTTTGTTTTCCCCTCGAGACTCCATCTACCCTTATCCCTCGTCCTTATTTTCTCCTGAAACACGAGAAATCCCCGAAAATCTCTCGGTCCTCCTTTTACCTTCCTCCCTCTTTTCTCCTCCGACAGCCCCCCGTGGAATTTTCCCACTTTAGTTTTTAAATGGAAAAACAACGGGAGGAAAAAAAAAATACAAAAAAAAAAAAAAACGATACAAAATAATAAAAAAAATCTCAAAAATATTCAGCCACTTGGTAGCGACTCTTGTTTTTGTGCATTCAATCCTTCTTTCGCGATTATATTTCACTCTAGCACTATTGTCACCGACACTCGCTGCTCTTGCAACCGAATGTCTTTTCGTAACTGTGAAATAATCATTGTGCCGCTTAACCCGCATGAACTGACGTTTTTTTTTCCTTTTTTTTTAACATTACTTGTGTTCTAATTTTCCGGCTCTATGTGTGTTTTTAACAAATTTATTATCAGGATTTGTCGGATGATTTTTTTGCATCATTGCGAGGGGTCGCTATGACGCAGCGACGTTTGCTTCCGGTTTTTTTTCTTCGGTCATTTTTCGTTGGATCTCGAAGAAAAAAAAAAAATAAATAATCGATGGTTGCCAATTTTCGCCAACAAATTATAGTACTCCGGATTGCTGTGTTGTTTTTTTTTTTTTTTTTTTCATTCATATTAGAAGTTAGTAGATATATATATATTTTTTTTCAAATCCGGTTAAAAGAATCAAGTGCAAATTTCTTAGCGAGGACTACTACGGTGACGTGGATCTGAAGGCCCTGAAAAAGCTGGGCTACCGGAAGTAGAAGTAAGAAGGAAGAAGGAGAGTAAAGTTGACGAGGTGAAAATAATAAATGAAGAAGAAGAAGAAGAAGAAGAAGAAGAAGAAGAAGAAGAAGAAGAAGAAGAAGAAGAAGAAGAAGAAGAAGACGTTGATGTTCCGTGGAAGATTGACTTTTGTAAACGTACGAGAGCCATTTTTTCGACAATTAAAGGAAAAAAAAAGAGATTGCAGCGCAGAAGAGGCGGAAATGTACCTTGGAACTCTTGAGCAGAGCCAAAAGTTTGGACCTGTGGCTCGAGATCACTCATAACATATCCAACAGTCAAGTGAGCCAATCGATTCTCGATTGGTCATCAATTTACCAAAAAAAAAAAAAAAAACAAAAAAAAACCAAGATCAGTTGTCCCTTTGGTGCAGTTCGAAAAAAAAAAAAATTAATCTTATCAATGATCATTGAGAAATTAAATGATTTTTCATACAAACCTCTTATGTCTGGTCATCAAGCTCTCTAACTTGAAAAAAAAAAGTGTTTGGGAGATTTCTGCGTAGCTAATAGGAATTTTTATTCTCCTAAGAATTTTATGTACACTATACCGTCATCATCATATATATATATATATATATATATATATATATATATATATATTTATCGTGTAATAACAATTAGTCTGTCCTGTAAATAAATAATATTAAGCTACTCGTGCTTTCGTTATTTCTTCATCCGAATATACGAGTAACAAAACAAAAAACGAAAACCAAATAAAGAAATGCGTTGTGTCTCAATTGATCACTTGGAGCTGGGATGACGATGAGTCGAACGTTGCTGGCGCCAAAATTCCTGACGAGTTTCCAAAAAAGCTATACCCTCTTCGGCGTGTGACACTATGTGTTTCGCTGACGTCTGATGGCCCCCTTTCACATCTGCAACATCAAAAGACGTTTCAAAGTAATTTTTTTTCTCCAAAATTACACGGCGCGTCTTTATCGCCGAATTGAAATCATCGTCTTCTCGTTGATATCAGTGCAATAAATTGGCAAACGATTGTTGCAAATCCTCCGTTAGTTGATCGAAAGTCTCGATGATATTGTCCTCGCCGTCTTTGATCGGATCCATGAATTTCATGTAACCAAGACGATACAATATGTCGCTCATCGAATTACGTATATTCAGCCATGTTATCTTGTTCTGGCTCAATGCCGTTGTCTCAATAGCTCTTTTAGCATTATCGTGAAACGTTATTATGTTTCTCAGCATACCGAAAGTTTTGTAAAACGGGCAAAAACGATCGTAAGCGGAATAACTATTTTGCTGAAGAAAATCATCCTTCAGGAGCCTCGCGACTTCCAGCACGATCTTGTCGGTCTCCGAGAGTGAGCCACGTCCAACGAGCTGCACGATCTCATTGAGCTCATCCTCCTCCTGAAGTATTCTCTTGGCGCGATCGCGCAATGAGCCAAAACCGGGAAAATGTTTCTCATAAAAGTCATCGAGACTCCTGAGATACTTGCTGTAACTGATGAGCCAATTGATAGCGGGAAAGTGCTTTCTCTGGGCTAATTTTTTGTCCAAAGCCCAGAAAACTTGAGTTATGCCGAGTGTGGAGCTTGTAACGGGATCGGAAAAGTCACCGCCGGGCGGTGATACAGCGCCCAATATACTGACCGAGCCCTCTCTCTTCTCGCTACCGAGACAAACTACGCGACCGGCTCTCTCGTAGAAGCTCGCCAATCTAGCACCCAGATATGCTGGATAACCGGAATCAGCTGGCATCTCACCGAGACGACCACTTATTTCGCGCAATGCCTCGGCCCAGCGTGACGTCGAATCCGCCATCATCGAAACATTGTAGCCCATATCACGAAAATACTCGGACAGCGTTATACCCGTGTAGATCGAGGCTTCTCTAGCTGCGACTGGCATATTCGAGGTATTAGCGACGAGAACGGTTCTCTTCATTATTGACTCGGGATTGCCATCTATCTCGACTGATAGCTCCGGAAAATCGCGCAGTACCTCGGACATTTCATTGCCGCGTTCGCCACAACCGACGTACACGATCACATCGGAATTCGAGTATTTCGAGAGAGCCTGAGATATCACAGTTTTGCCACAACCAAATGCACCAGGTATCGCGGTTGTACCGCCTTGTACACACGGGAAAAGAGCATCAAGGACTCTCTGACCCGTGAGCAATGGATGCACGGCCGGGAGTTTCTCGGCAACTGGTCTCGGTTGCCTGACCGGCCATACTTGTAGCATAGTGTGTTTGGTGGTTGTACCATCGAACTCGGTCTCAAGGACAATATCGTTGGCATTGTAATTACCGACTGGCGCTATGTAAGAAACTCTGCCGTATGACTTTGGTGACAGTGCTATCGAATGCCTGACCAGTGTGTTCTCGTGAACAAAGCCAAACACATCGCCACCCGTCAATGAGCTTCCGAGACGAATATTGAGGGGCACGAATTCCCAGCAAGTCTCACGCGATATCGCTGGCACGTTCACACCCTTGGGTATGAATATCGAGCTGGAAATCACTGATATGTCCTTCAGTGGACGTTGTATACCGTCGAAGATACCACCGAGGATACCAGGCGCAAGTTCAACGGACAACGGTGTGCCGGTACGTAATACCGGATCACCGACCGTCAGACCATTCGTGTCTTCGTAAACTTGTATCGTCGCTGTGTCACCGTCCAAGCGTATTATCTCACCGATCAGCTTGTCGTGACCTATACGCACGAGCTCGTACATCGCTGAACCGCCCATTCTCGTTGCTATCACCACAGGACCCGATACTCCCAATACGTAACCGTACTCGGATTCGGTGTCCTCCGTCGCATCATATCCGGCGAACATTCGAATTAACGAGAGGTGAACTTTGATTGAGTTGATTGAGATTGAAATGGGGCAAGACGGAGAAGTGTCAGAGATCGAATATTCGGGATGGGGATCCGGTGTTGAAGGAAGATGAGTCTATGGAGATAACTTCACGCTGTTGAAGGGACTGGCTAAAGTTGACTACAGAACTGGACAAATGAGTGCTGAATTGAGATAGTCCTTACCCCGGGCTGGTCATGCGATCGACTATTTTGAAATCTGCGCAGCAGTTGTCAGAATTTATAATAACTGTGGCGATGTCTTTCAGCACTTGAAATTAATTTTTTTTTTTATAGTAATTTTAATGCTTCGTCATCTATCTGGCTAGTACGTTGAATCATTTCATCTTGGCTTACCTCAAAACTGTTGGAAGTTTTTAATATAATATATTGTATGATTATATAACTCTCAATTGATTTTGATAATTAATACAATTTCAGTGCGTATGGAACTAATTGGGATGGACAGTTTGATATTGATAAATACTTGAAATTAGGATGAATTACTGCAACATCCGTAATAGAGGACTGTCAGCTGATCGGTTTACATCGTAAACTGACTGAATTGTGGCTGATCATTGATTCGAAATTTCTTTGCTAAACATCCCGCGAACCTACCATTTCATGTTATCGATCGAAAGTTTAGAATTTCGTGAAAAAATTGATTATCAGATTAATCACTTCTCCAGTATTTAAAGAGTTTCGGTACAGACCGGCGACGGGGAATAAGCGGAAACGAGGGTGCGACGGCGCGCGGTGAGCGGGGCATGCATTAAACAAAAGAGAGTCTGATGTGCTATACCCGTGGATAGTGAGCTTATGTTTTGGCTTGTAACTAATAAACCAGATGGACGAACCTATTCAAATTTGTTGACAGTCATATTAAAAATCTAATAAAGATCTGACATAAATTTTATGCTGGTGGCAGTATTTTAATGGAATTGACAGCTCAAACAAATATTGCTTCCATTTACTCTCGTGTATAAGCCAAATTTTCGAAAATTATTTTTACAAAAACGACCTGGAGGATCGACTTGAAATTTGAGCAGTTCACGTTTTATATATTTGTCACTTACTAAAAAAAAAAAAATTGAGTTGATGGCAGCATTTTCAATAGGTGTACCGAAACTTCTTAAGGAGGTCTCTATTCTTCAATTGAACTTGTATCAAGGTGATGCTTTCCGTATATCCTATGCTAAAACGGCAATTTTAAAATCGAAATTTCTCGCGGAAAAACTTCGGCAGCGTGATCTGAAACTCCGCAGTCTTAATAAAATAGTCTTTCAGGATTAAAGTATTTCCAGTTCACAAAATTTTCCAACAAGTGCCAAAGTGCAAGGACTGCCTGAGAAAAACAATTTTTTATCACAAATATTAATAGCCAAAGATAGGGAAATTTTGATCGACAGCTACCTGGGCACTTCAAGAGATCCTGAAGATACTTCTTGTCGACGTTGAGTTGTCCAAGAAGATTCGGTGCATTTATTTTGTGCTTTGCAGTCCGCAAGTTCTTACGTTTATCAGGAATATCGTCCGTTTTCGCAATCCCATTGACTTCTTTATCATTATTTTTATCCTTGATGCGAACATTGTTATTCCTTTCTCTGATTTGATTGGGAGACATTTGTGTATCTTCGAGGTCAGTGGCTGGAGTTTCTGTCAAAGTTTCTGGCTTCGCGAACGATCTCACGCGAGCTACGATTGGAATTGGCAGGCTGTTGTCTGAAATGCGAAATAATTAATGAAAATCGATTACAAATTATACGTATAGTCGATGAAATAACGTATTCCCGGGCACTAAAACCGTGAAACCAAATATCTATTTCATACCACGATCATTATTATTCTCTTAATCTTTTATATCTTTGCTGGCAAACGAAAAAAAAAAAAGGAAAAATTGTGAAATAATAAATGCTTGAAAAACTTCGTGCTGCTCACTTCCTAGTATATTCTGTATAGCTTCCTTGGCTTTCTGTACGCCTAGCCTGAATTGATCGAATTCCGGGCGAATCCTCATTCCGCGATAATAATACACGAGACTAAGCTCGAAGTCACCAAGATGATAGAGCGCCTCCGCCTTGTAATACATGGCCCGCGCATTGTTCGGATCCTTAATCTTTTCGTTCAGCGCCGCCTCCGCGTCCTGCAATGCTTTTTGCGGTTCACCTAGCAGCAGGTAACACTTACTTCTTGCGATCAATGCATTTTTGTCGTTGGGACTTAGTTCCAGTGCCTGTTGACCAA
The DNA here is from genome assembly GCA_963564615.1 of Rhorus exstirpatorius. NCBI lineage: Eukaryota > Metazoa > Arthropoda > Insecta > Hymenoptera > Ichneumonidae > Rhorus > Rhorus exstirpatorius. The sequence continues at coordinate 18,604,643 of OY751320.1, forward strand.
AAAAAAAAAATGTGAAACAGCGAATAAGAAGCGAATATAATGACAGGACGGGGAAAGAATCTTCCAAAACAAAAGGTGAGACGAAATTTCTGGGTCTTTAGTCTCTCAGACCGTGTAAAAAGAAAAGAAAAACAATCGCAAGGTAGAATAAAGATCATGGTTGAAAGAGAATGGTAAAAGAAGAATGGGTAAGAGAAGAAATAATGTCATGAGAGAATAAAATTTTTTTTTTAATTTATAATTGAGACTGACTGACGTGCGGTAAATCAATGAAATAATTGAGACAAGACCGAGAGCTACGAAACGAAACGAGAAGTTATCAAGTTTCAGTTGTCTGTGGAAAAGAAATGGCAAATATTTGCAGAAAAATAAACGAGGAAGGATACCAATTACACGTTAGTAAAGATCGTATATAACGAGGTCTGTAACGAGGTTTTGTACATACACACATACTTAACACAAACACGTATATTTAACATTGTCCTGGTACAGAACAAGCAGTCACGATGAATCGCGCTCTATGGTCGCGAACTTTCCAGCAAGTTTAAATGCTCGTGATTCGGCCTCAGCCTCGACGTATTACACCATTATTTTCTCATTATTATGTTTTTTTCTCGTATTATTTTGCTCAAAGAAAAATAGTTTCGCGGACTGGATAGATAGGACCATTGACTGACACATATACATATTTGTCTGTGTATAAATAAACGCTAATAACTGTAACGAGACCCCGCAACCGCCCCCTTAATCGTGCCCGAGTCAGGCGGTGCCGTGATATTCCGAGGCATCGTAAATCATGATAGATTATCGGGAATCTTCTTTAGTGAATAACTTTTTTATTTTATCATACATACCATTTATTCTGCCTTTGCTGGTATGTTTCTCAAATCGCTCGTACCCCATACTTTTTTTTTTAATGATATCATTTTACGATACAGACGATCTATGATTTATCGTCGAATTTCAATTTAAGGCAAACTATCGATGTGAAATTGGCAACATTCGTAAGAAATCTATATCGTTCCTCGAACCAACATTGCGTAAAATGGTAGGCATTGTAATAACCAAGACCGTTTGAGCCAGACTATACTTGCGTAAAAACGATGCCTTGTTTCGTGATATGGATATATGTGTAGCCTTTAATTTGAAAATTTAATTTTGCCATTTAATTTGAAAATTTTCATTTTTTTTTTTATATTTTGGGTCAACTAACGTTGGATCCCAGTACTTTATAGTGCATCTGTACTATGAGTAAAAGCATGGGAAAATAATTTTTGAAAAAAATCTTTTTTTTTTCCATTTCCTGATTGTGGCTAGTTTAATTTATGAAGACTGTAGGTCTTTATTTCAATTCAACTTTTTTTTTTAATTTGCATTTTCTTTTCATTATTTCGGGCCAAGTATAGTCGGATCCCAGTAGCGATCGACTTTAAAGTACATCTGTCTACGAAATAGAGGCCTGGGAGAAGAAAATTTGAAAAAAAATGTATTCTTTTCAATTTCTGACTATGGCGAATCTACGGACACGCACTACCTTATTGTAGTATCAAAATTTCGAATTTTTTTTTTCTGTCTATCATTTTCGGCTGGTAATAATTGAACCCTAGTAGTGATCGACCTTATAGACCATCTATGTATGAAATAAGGGCTTAGAAAAATAATTTTTGAACAAAAAATATATAGGTATGTATATTTTATTGATTTCTGACCATGGCAAATTGACTATGGTACATACACTGCCTTTCAAAACCAAAATCTCGGATTTTTTTTGTTATCTGCATTATTTTGAGTCTGAGCAACTTTAGAAATGTTTTTTTTTATTATAAGAATCATATTTGAATTTATAAACTTTCCAAAATGATCTCGTTTTTGAAAAAATGTATCAAACGCTTCACAACTATACTTTGCTCTTTTAATAGATTTTTTCAAATCGTTACTTGTCGTATAAAAAAAAATCATAAAAATACAGCCGAAGCTTGATGTCCTGCCATCTTTTAATCTGAGTCTCCCATTCGATGAGAAATTCCCAAAAAGTAGTGGAAAAAAACGTGGATACTGCCTAAATTAAATATTCATCAAAATTGATTTTATTCAAGGCCAATTAATCCGATCGACTCTTAACATATTTTTTTGTCACAAAACGTGTATTTTTTTTACCATTTTGCGTTACAAATAAAATTTAAAAAAAAGTCTTCGATAAAATACAAGAAAGAGGAGCAAAAACTGCAATAATTCCTCAATTTATCGAATAATATTGATCTTCATTTTATTATTCATAAATTAAAAAAAAAATAATAATAATAATCAAAATCGTGACCTTATTTACGCATTGTATGGCAATGCCAACGTCACCGAATCGCATTTGTCGAGCGGCAAGAGCGAGCATGGCGCTCGGCTCGGCCTCGTCGGGAATCTGTAATTCGCGATTACGATCCTGTCGTCTCTTCATCTTCAACGACTGTATTATATCACGACTGCCCATATTAACAGCCGCAGCTCGATCCTTGTCCGTGTAAACCTCTTCCTGACGAAACGTTACGTTTTTGTGTCGACGACGTCCCTTCTTCTCTTTACGCGCAACGAGCTCGTACTCGACGCTTCCCTTGGCCATTGGACGTGACGATATCTCGCGTTTCATCCTCGTATCCTCATTTCTGCTTCGTCGTCCCGACGAGCCCGCGTCACGTGAATCCCCATCCTGACAAATTTTCGATGCCTGAACTTTCGACAAAGGACAATTATGGTCCTTGCCATTTTTCGTTGCTTTCAATTGACCCGTCGCTGGACCGGCTCTGCTCTTCGTATCCTGGCTCGTATCATCGAGACCGATACGCACGAAACTCAGCAAAAAATCATTATCCTGAAGTGTCGGCTTGAGAATATGCGAGGCCTGCAACGTCGCGTGATCGATCCTCGACGTTTGACCCGATGACACGCTCGTATCCATTCTTTTATCGGGGAAATGTGTCTTTTTTTTTTCACACACACAAAAATCGAATTCACGGAGATACGAAGATATGTTATTTCACAAATTTGAGTATCACACTTCGGGAAAATTTTAGCATCGATGCGACGATCAGATGGAAAATTAATTGACGAAAAAGGGAAAAAAAAACAAACAAACAAAGAAAAAACCCCCCTGTTTTCCGAGAGTAACGCGTGTGGATATCGACACCTTACCAGGGTGAATTGTTACCTTGGTTACAGTCAACAGTGCCGCCGGCGTTCGGTAACGCCGTCGGCGTCCTTTTTCCTTACCTTCGCGGATACAATTCAATTCGTTTGGAATTTCGTCATGTGCGTATACGTGAGAAATGCATGTGGCCGAAGTGCATAATTTTTTTTTTTAGCTACCGCTTGAACGAAAAAAGAAACGAAGAGAAAAATGGTTTACTGGAATATATTTTTAATTTGCGCGTGTGAAAAAAATGACAAAAATCGTCATGGTTAAAGAAGAATGGTGAGCGCTGGTTTTTTTATAAGGGAAGGACACACAAGGGACGATGTAGATATAAATTGTATACGATTAAGGTAGTCTTCGTGCAAATGCGGTTATAATTTTGTAATGAGAATTTTTTGAAATTTATAGTGGACGAAGAGAATGTTAGTACCCAACTATTCGTGAAATTTTAAGCAGATTGACCGTTCCAAACTCGAAATATTCAATGTCAAAGTTAGCAACCATTACGTGCAGAGCATGTAGCAAGCATTGCTCTACCCTGATATACTAGCACGGTTTTTTAAATACTACAACTAAACGCGTTACCAGATTTTGATAAAAAAAAATTGTAGACGGGAGAAGACTATTATTCACATGTTAGGAAAAAAGAATGAAATTATTAACCGTTTCGTTTACGAACAACGATCATAAAAAGAATGCAATACGAATGAAAATTCGACGCGTAAGTTGCATATTCTATGGTATGAATATAATATATGCTGTTACGGAAAAATCCCTTCAAATTTGAAGGTTGACCTTCAATTTCCAGGGTTTAACCATGACTTTTGTAGGGAAACCCTGAAATTTCGGGGTTAAGCCTCCAATTTTGAGGGGTGAACCTTGAAATTGTAGGGTTGAACCATAAATTTGAGGATCATCCCTAAAAAGTTGGTGGTTCAACACTGAAAATTCAGGGATATAACTCAACAATTGAGGAATATCCATAAAAAGTGAGGGACAACCTCCAACAATTGAGTAATAACCCTGACGTTCAGGGACAACTTCGAAAATTGAGGAATGACCCTGAATAGTTAGGGGTGAACCCGGAAAGTTGAGGGTAACCCCCAAACAATTGAGGTACATCTCTAAAAAACTTAAGGTTAACCTTCAACAATTAGGTGATAATCCTGAGAGGTTTATAAACGTCTCAACCCTTAAATTGAGGGGCAACCCTCAAGTCGAGGGCAACCATTATATTGAGAGGAAACCTCGAAGTCGAGGGCAACCCTCAAGTGGAGGTTCACCCTCATTTGAGGGTTAACCCTGAAGTTTGAGAGACCCCCATTTAACGGCTGTTCCTCAACTTGAAGGTACCCCTCATTCAGGATTGACCCTCAAGTTGCGGGTACAAAATCACCCTGAAAGATGAGGGTTCAGTTGCGGACGATATTCGATGGGTTTTTTTTCGTAAGGGTGAATATGCACGGTTCCATGTGTAATAGCCATTTCTGTACAGACTCAATTAAAAGTTCGCTGGCTATGACCACTAGCGCCATGTATATTTTATCATGTGGTACATAGAAAACTTTCTCGCACTATTTTAGCACGAAGATTGCCTTAAAATATCATGCAAAGAATATAAATTATACAAAGAATGCAAATTGGACGCTGTTTGTGGTATCTCGGTGGTCCATCTGGTATGAATTTCCAACTGGTCTTCATTCTGCATGATACAATTCAGAGATATCGTAGATTGAATAAATTATTTGATCGAAAAATTCAACTTACCCGAAGAGAAAATCCATACGTGAAAGAATTAAAAATATTTATAAAAACCTGAACGAGTACAGTAATTTTCGAAAATTCGATTTACAAGCTCGTATCAATGGTTCATCATTTTTTTCTAAAATTACGTAATATTTTATGCATTCGAATAATTTTTGTGAACCTAAGATAAAAATTTCGTGCGAACACCACGTCGTGCGCGAACAACGATAATTAATGCGCTACAAACTCGTAAAATTGATGGTAAATTATGTAAAATAATTGCTACAAATTTTATGCATTATTCTATGATACACAGTTGCACGAAAATATACTTTTTCAAGGACTGAAACGAATCAGCCAAACCAAAGCATCGCTACTTCAATCTAATAAAAAGTAACATATGGATATATCAGTAAATTTCTATTTTGTAATTGCCATAAAAATTGAGCCAAATCATACTCATGAAGACTATTTGTCGATTAAAAAAAAAATTGTCGTATTTTTTTTTATGTGGAGGAGTCGCCAAAAGCCTTATTTTATTGTTCGTCAATCACACGATCATGGAGATTATAATAGAAAAATTTTTAACTTAAAAAAATCTCTGGATAGTCCTTGGCCCATTGCATAAAAAAAAGCATATTTTTTTTAAACGAGTGCGAATTCACGTGCGTGAGAATTAGCGTTAGAAAAAAAAGCGAGATTTTAATTCACAGTTAAAAGTGTAAAATAATAACTCACTTGATTGTAAAGAAACAATGCTTCGTTGTAATGACCATTCTTGAGATGTCCCGTAGCTTCGTCGACCCTCAATTTCGTTTCGACAGCCTGCGAGCTTTTTCTCATTTTTTCATTGGGTTTGCCCTTTTTACAGGTCACCATGCTCGTAAAAGAAAAAATTACCTTGAAGATGAAAAACAATTCATAATTTTTTTTTCACAAAAAATTACTGGAAAATTGAGTGAATTGAATTTGTTTCCCAATGGTGGAGCTGAACGAAATGTCCAGTGGAGCATATTTTTATTTAAAAAAAACTGTTATTTGTTTAAATTTTACGAAATTTTACACGATCAGAAGTGTGCCAAAAATATACATTGTTCATTGAAGAAACTAACTTGAGTTTTTTCTGCCGAATCAACTTGAGTTTCCGGAGAAAAATACTAAAGATAAAAGTACTGATAGGAAACTTTTCATTCAAAATTTTCCGCAGTCTATCAATGGAATGATATATTGTGAATATTTTTTTCACAGCATCACAAAACAATTTACGCAATGAAAAATAATCGGAAAAATCTACGAGAGAATGTTTTTCAATTTAAAAACGAACATTGAACACAGAGAAAAATCGAGGAAAATCAATTGGGTCCAACTTGTAGGCATATAAAAAAATTTTGTAGCCCTACCAAAGTCCAAATTCACAGTTCCTTTTTCTTCTCAAATACAAAAATTCCAAAACAAATGGCTATTTCAAAAGCGTTGAAAAATAGTTTTTCACGATGTTCATGTACCTCAATGTACAATTGTTATTAATTTTTTCGTTTAATTGCAATGGGATGACCCCTCAACGATATTTTTTTTTTCCAACTGTTACACTTCTCGAGCAAATGGTCACCATCAGCATTATCGTAATATCCAATTAAAGTATCATCCAATCAGTTGGAACTTAGGCGTTCGAAAAGTTAAATTTACGGGTGATGGTACACTTTATTTGAACTCGAAATGATCGTATTTGGTTCTCGATGCAATTGCAACTAAACTCAAACGAAACTGAATGAGGGCGATCTAAGAATCGCGAATATAAGGAGAAAGAGAAATAACGTGCGCAAGTCCGTGACTGCCCTTCGTGATGTACGATAATATATGTTCTATATGTGGGCTTTACCGATTAACAAGTGGTTTTCAATGTGGTCGATCCACAAATACATATATACATACTATAGACACATGAATAAATGTATGAGCTATTTCATGGCAAATCGACTTGGCTGTAATCCTCGCCCTTTGTAATTTGGTTCACGTTTTTTTTTTTTATAACGTTGCATTTTGTACAAATAATTTTCACATTAAACAAAATGTTAGCCTGTATTAAAAATCTGATAAAAGTGTTACAAAGCCTTCATCGGATATAAATATTTTTTCAGGCATATCCCAGAATGGGCTAAGCGTTTCAGTTTATGTTTTGTTTTTCGAAAATATACTTCAAAAAAATATAGAATCCAATGCTGAATTGTGACTATCGTTTGAATCTTGTTTTTTTTTAAGGATCTTTCAGGATTTTTTCTGATTTTTTTTTTTCACGGTTCTCAGTTCAGAGTATAGGATTGACGCGAGATTGATTCAGCGTGGAATCCCTCATAAATAAATGGAGCACGTGTATAGATGTATTTATGTCTGGTAAAAAAGGAACGAATAAACGATCTATATATTAGCGTGTCTAAACGTCATTAAAAGACATACTTATTATGAACTGTCTGGTTGTACAAATTTCGTACAATTGTCGAGGATACCCCACTCGGTTATTAAATTCATATACCATCGTTTGAACCCAATGATTCAAGAGATAAATTGTCATTGAGTTTCCTTGATAATTTTTGTAATAAAATATATACTCGAAATTCTCGGCACGACAGTCTCATTCCTACTTTGATCAGAATCAATGTCCTTTTTCAGAATTTATATTCTTAATGATGAATATGCATGCAGATTCGTTAAATTGAAGAATTCTCTGAGTATTCACATGGTTCTTGATAACCGAATTTTATTTCATTTAATTCGATAAATTTTAATGAAAAATTTAACGATTCGTTTAGTTGCGATCAATCAAAAGAGAAATTTTAAATGTCAGTAGATTCGTTTGCTTGATCGTCCGAAGGTAAAAATATTAATCGATATCACGGTTAAGATTAAGGGTTGAAAAGGCACTGACAAGAAATTCGCGTGTCTTCGTATTCGTATATCTTTCATGAACTCTCTTCCTCGTCCGCTTGTCATATCTTGCACGAAAGAGGCAAACAGCATAAATATTAGGGGGTTTTATATTCAACTTCTTACATTCTTCTTCTCGATTTTCACCCTTAAAAAGTATACTTATCGATCTCATGATACACTGTGCGAAAGGGAATCGCTGACAATTATTGATCCTCAGAGGTGCCTCATTAGACGTTTATATGAACTAGATGGCTTTTTTATACTCTTATTGTAATCTAAAAATGGATAAAATAGAACCTTGCACCAGTGTAATGTTAATAAATTAAAAGGAGAAAAAAGTTTGAGATAATCTAAATTACGTTAAAAAAAAAATGCAATAAATTTATTTCCCAGCAAGCAGTGATTTTTCGTTTTATTTTAATCGAGTGGAAAGCTTCGCTGCGAAGCCTCAGATTGAGACTTTCTTCGACCCAATTACACGCACACTATCGATAATGATCCATCGATTCACAATGAATAGCCTCGTCAGATTCTTGGATCATTCAGAGTTATATGACGAGAATTTATCGACGAAAGATCCCAACTGAAGATGAATCAGTACTCGGAGCTACATGTAGAAACATGGATTCATAAAGGGATAATGCGTATAATTATAATTAAATTTGAAAATGATGAACAGGCGAGAACAGACTCTGTCGCTCTCTCTCTCTCTCTCTCTCTCTCTCTCACTCTTTCGTTCTCTCGAGATCTAACTGGAGCCTTGTCCCAATTACGTAAAGATACATGTTTCGGTCTTTGACATATATACACAGACACACATGTAAATATATTCGTAAGCTCTCGAAACTCATGTACCTTGTATCTCTCCGAAAGTGGCATGATCTTGAACAAGGTGCTGTTCTCTTCAGGGGCTTGTTGGAAACGATTTGACTCTTCGAAGCCTCGACGAGGGAAAGGAAATCTTGCTTACCAACGGCAAAATATTCGGGGGAAAGTCACACGACCATTTACAGGTATGTCATCCGATGATACGGAATCAACCCAAGGTTTTCAAATTTACAAAAATCATGAAAAAGAGATGATTAAAGTCAATTGTGTCTACCCAACAATCCGGACCGGATCAGCAAAAAACTATATTTGTTACATTGAGAAATTCCTTGAAGAAAACTGGATAGAAGAAAAGTTCTAATGAGTAACATTATAGAAGCAACCTCTACCCAACTCAGCTTACAGCAAGTCCGTGATCTTAAAAAAAGTCCCTGTGCTGTTCCATGAAAAAAGAACACTATACTCCGCTTAATCCCTTCATTTCATTGAACTTCATTTCAAATTCGTTTCTTTGAATCCAGAACAAATTGTATATAGTTACGGCAACTTGACAATGAAGTTTCTGAGTTTTATTATTTGTTCGTTCAGCCATTTACTCTTGATTGTAGCCAATCAGGCAGAGTCAAGAGCTCGCATATTCAAAGTAACGATATTTTTTTTAGTCAAGTCGATATTAAAATTAACATTGTTTCTACGAAACGGGGTACTTAGTTGCATAACGTTGCTTCGTGTCACGATGACTACAAAAGATGTAACTATAGTTACAAATGTCAAAGAGACAATTGAGACCTGGTTTGCGTGTGCTGTTTGTTTTTTGTTCGCATTTTTTGCGCAGCAAATAAGCGATAATATTTGAGTAGGAGCCGCTGCCTCGTAGAGGAGCAAGAGGTGTTAAAAATAATCCTCAGAGCTTCGTGCTTATGTCAATATTTTTGTTTTGACCACAGCCAGATCTCCGTTGGCTTGCTCACTTCCATACTACCCGGGGCCGGCTTCCCCTTGCGAGAACGATCTCGAGCGTATGCGCACCATAGCGGTCACTGCCACAACTAACAAAATCAGAATCCACAGTTCTGGTAACGATAAAGCGCTCAATATTTTTATCATGGCAACAATTGCCAAAGGTCTACATAAAAAATGTCACCACAATCAATTTACTCAGTTCCGGTTGCAGTAATATTGTTGGCACGACTCTAATTATTCAGATTTGTCTTAATTTCAAGGACAACAGGTAAAAATAACTATGGGCATGTACAAATACTCGCATTTATTGATCATCATAATCATCATCATTAACTACAAGAAATATTAATTATAGTATAATAAAGTAGTAGTACAAGGCGTATCATGATCTAGGGAATCTTCTCTCCATTAGCTGTGAACAGAACGAAAAAATAAAAACCAAAAACGATTAGTAATCTCAGGTAACACCCCGCGGCATATAGTGCCCTAAATAATCGAGCTATCATTACCATTTCGCGATGTTGAAGTGTCGACAAGAGTCGGACGGCCTGTCGTACGTAAGACCCGTGGGGCACTGAAGAAGCTGAGGACGTTTGTTTCTGCACACAACGACGCTGCTACAAGCGTCATCGAGTCGATGAACACTGCCGTTTTCACACGGTACTTTGGTCAATTCTTCCGGCACGGAATGCATCGTGTCCCAGGGACTCTGTATCGTCGGTGTCTCCGTTGGTTCGCTCTCGATCGTTTCACCGTACGGATCGACGTTCGCTGATTCCTGTTTCATGTCGACTTCCAGCTGCGAAGCCACGGGTCTCTGATGCCACGGATCGGTCTCGGCGTTTCTGGCTAGCCACGGATTTTCGGGATATGCGCTTGGGGGAAATGTCGGCTGGGGTCTTTGGGCCAGTTGATTCGGCTGAGGCTGCGTCGGTCGTGGAGGACGCCAAGTGGTTGGATTTGTTGGAATGGTCGGATTGGTTGGAATGGTCGGATCGGTCGAAGTCGTTTCCGGTCGTGGAAGTGGCAATGGCTTTGGCGTCGCTGCACCCTGGCAATCCACATTGTACGGATAATCGCATACACTAACGACCTGCAATGTTAAGACAAAATCGAGCATATTCATCCTTCTTTCATGCGTTTATTTTTGATCCTATGATAGAGATTGCAATATTTATTTTAGGATATTTTGGGCTAATTAGAGGAGACCATGCGGTCTGGGACCATATTTTTGCTATTGAGGAGGTTCGGGCTGATCGATGAGTGGGTCAAAGATTGCTTGGCAAGCGGTGGTGCGCAGGCTGCTGGGCGAACAACGCACGGAAGAGTGTTACGAGATTCCGAGAGTATACATTGTTATTGTAAAGCGCGAGCGTGCTATTTCTTTCTTTAAAAAACCTACTTTACTTTATTTTTTATTAAACCTTACTTTACTTTATTATTAAACCTACTTTTCTTTAAGAAACTACTCTTTCTTTTAAAAAAACCATGCATTCAAATTTATTCTTGTTTGTCCCATAATAATCTTAAGTATTCTATTCGGTAGATGTTTTTTTTTTTTCATTCATTTCGTATATTTCTATCTGACATAAACAATCTAAATGCAGATTGTGTTCAGTGTTGCGACTCACTTCATTGAAAGAGACTGTGTATGAGAGCGGATCTTTGCAAATTTTTTTCTCAAAAACCTTGTGAAAAAAAATTTTGAAAAAAATTGGCCAGACACACTGTTAAGCAGAAAACAAATTCGGAAAATTTCAACGTAACGACCTGTGTTGTCCAAAAGTGCTGAATCTATGCAAGAATGCTTCACGTATACATTCTCAACCGACGGTTTAATCCCATCAGAATTTTAGTACCTTTACTATCAGACAAAAATACAAAAAGCATCAACGATATTTAAGATGCTCAAAACATTGGTTTTCAATAACGATAATGCTAAAAATGTATTTAAAAATTGCTTAAAACATGATTTTTCAACAAATAATCAGTAAAATTGATTTTTTATTATATATAAAATGAATGCGCTGTTTTTTATGAATACGCGTGGATTTTTTCAGAATTTTCTTTCTTTTTTGAAAATTTTAAAAGTGGATGAAAAGTCTTGAATTTTGGATATGTTTTTGTAGAAAGGTTACGAATTGCAATGAAAAATTTTCCGGATCATTCAATGAATAAATGCAGCCACAAAAAGATTCGTAGGCAGAAATTTCAATAAAAGGAAGGGAAAATTCTAAAAAAAAACACACACACACAAAGAAAACGTCGAATTCATTTGTTGCAAAAAGAAAAAAATTCGGATGATCTCTTCAACAACGCTTTTTTAACCAATTTGTTAATAGCCTTTTCAGCATTATAATTATTCAAAATTATTGTATTTAAAATCTCCAAAATCGTTGATTTTTTAGATTTTTATTCCATTGCAAAGTCCTTGCAATTATCATCAAATCTCACTTTGGCTGAAAATATATACGTGAAAGCATACGTAACAATTTCTCGTAGATATAAAAAAATTAAGAGGAAAAGAACTTGACAATTTCCAGCTTAGCATTGACCCATTGATCGGATATTTATTCGAAGGATATTACGTGAGTTCGAAATGAGAGAATGGCTAAATTTGTTTTGCATACATTCGCGAATGATATTCCGCTCGGGTATATGAAAGAAAGGTCTCGTGAATGGGTCAGCCTTAACATATCGAGCAGAGCGTCGATTCTTACGGACGAAAGCAATCCGAGCGTTGAAGCACTCATTTTTTTGTTTATTTGGAATATCCAGAAGTATTTGTTTGCGTGCAAAATATTTACAAGTGGTTGTTTTTTTTTTTTTTTTCTTTCTTCGGTGAGAATATTGAGGAAAGACGAAAATTTCCCAATGATAATTGCTACTCACGTCATTGTACACAAGTCCACGGGGACAGCTGAACTTGATCGGACTGCCGGAAAGGCATACGTAGAATTCCGAACAGTTTGTCGAGCTCCTGTAACGTCCGTGTAAATCGGGACATCTCTTTGCGCCTAGAGCCAGAGGGGGTTCTATAAAATTCATTATTCATTTGATTATTCCAAATTCGTGTCATGGAGAAGGAAAAAAAAATTTGTGAATAAAGAAGGCAAACATTGAGGCAATCCAGCTAATTGAATAAAATCAAATATTAAAGAAGTGAATAAATAAAATAATGAAGAATCGATCCTGCGGCACATGAATCATTCCAGCTCGACAATTTTTCGCAAATCTTTCTTTTTATTTTTATCTCTCGTCTCTCGCTTCGTTTCTTCAATCTCCATCTCCGCGGACCACTATCCTCGCCACGACTTGACCCTCTTGAATTCTTTATTCCGAATGTGGGTGTCGCAGCTCGTCGTGACTATTTTTTATTCCTGTTTTTTTTTTTTTTTTTTAAATTTGTCTCATGGCTATCGCTGGGCCTTGCAACCGGCTGCATAATGAATGAAACCTAATCGCGTGCATCGATCTTTTTTGGATCCCTGACTCGTATTCAAATTACAACTCCAAGGAGCTATCCTTCCCTACATCCCCCATCTCTCCTCGTTCTTATAATGTATCTTGTGACACACTATATTGAATGAATTATAATTCGAAAATTTCGTACAGCGATGATAAATATCCCATGACTATATAAAGGGCTTCGCCTTCCAACTTAAAATTTATCTCCTTTATCCACGTGCCTGGTATACTTTCTTTTTTTTTTAACACGCATTTAGATTCGGAATTAACGAGTTGAGATCGCTAATAAATTTCGTTTCACGATTAGTGCGGGAAAATTTCATCGTCTCGAAGACACATAAATCTTGTTTCGCATGATCGTGTGTTTTTATTTTTGCATTATTTTTTGGAGCTAAAGAATAAATACGCGCACAAATTTTTATCACATAATAATTATTGAGCTTGAGCTGTCTCATCAATTTTCTTGAAAACACTCGAGTATTTTTTAATCATTATCGAATCCAATTGATTCTGTACTTTCCTGAACTTTACAGGTAGCCGAAAAATCTCATGAACTTGAGATTACCAACGAAGGAATCAATTTTTTTTCTCCTTTCATTGTCACAAAAACGAAAATTTCTTGTTTTGTAATGACGATGATAAATTAATAATTAATGATTTTTATGGGAAAACTTACTCGGTGTTGCTCCGGGTCTGCTACCACAGTTGACGTTGTACTCGAAGTCACAGAGACCTGTTACGTCATTGAAGAGCAATCCATTGGGACAGGTTTGCTCGATCACGACGTCATCCCAGCAATTTAGATAATTCGCGCAATTGTTAGAACTTGGATATTGTCCACGTGGCCCGAGGCAGCCAGGGGGCAAGGTCGGATCCGGTTTAGATGTTTCGGGAAAATTCTCAAATGGCTGATTAGACGGTTGTTGGGAGGGTGGCTGCTGCTGCTGCTGCTGGGGATAAGTAGGTGGCTGATATGGCGATTGTTGCGAGGTTGATTGTTGGGGTGGATAAGTCGGTGGCTGGGTGGGCTCGTAAATCGATGGAGTTATGGGTTTTGGAACTTCACCCGCCGTTTCCGGCCATCCTGGATAAAATTGTCTCGATGCGTTTGGCGACTCCGGCACTGGCATGTCAAATTCACCGACTACCACCGTGTCGTCAAGATCCTCGACAGCGGAAAAGTCAGTGTCCTGCCGGGAATCCTGGCGTCGATCAACCTTCTGTATGTCTACGTCAGGCCAAGATTTTTCGGTCTCTATTAATTACAAAACAGATTAAAAAAAAAAATAACCGAGAAAAAAACATGAGATTCGTTGTCATATTTTCCTTCGAATCTTTGGCAATTGACTGGGGCTCTTATTTTATGGCTTGTGCAGAAATTTTGATTTATCGGATACCCTCTTAATCTTTTTTTTTTCATGATCAACGAGTTTAGAATTGATGGAATGTCTGTACTTGAATCGTTCTAGGGTTATATGAGTCCTAAAACAGCACATTTAGATGTCTTTGGGTGTGTGGGTCTGACATTTGATCAATTGAAACAGTTAGTACTGTATGCTCAGTGAAATTTTTTGAAAAATCGATCGAACCGTTACTAATTTTATAAGAGTTTGAATTTTTCGAAAAAATTTCTGTAAACTTCCTGGCTTCAAAAAATCTTGAGATTTCGAGTTAAAGTCTGACACGTAACTTGAATGGACTACAAGGATGTTTGGTACTGAGCTTGGAAAGAATTGATGATGAAGTGCATATAGGCTGCATGACCTTCTGAATTTTTAGAAAATTATACGATAGCGATCACGGTCAAGTTTGTCCTACGAATACATAAATTTTTACACGAGTGCAGGGAAATCACAAGTTTTTCGATATCAAATTTGGTGATCATCGACATAGCGCTGATGACTTTACACAACTTTAATTTTTTTAGGCGAATAATTTATCCTCGATAAAAACTGTCCGTATGTGTATTTTCTTCTTCTTCGAATAAAATGATATAATTCATTCAACCACAGGATCACCAAGTGCAAGCGTATAGATATATCTTACCATCAGGTTGCCCAGGAAAAGGCAATTGTCTTCCGCGATACTTCGTTTTCCCTCTGCCAGCTCCTTCGATTCCCACCAACATCGACATCGCGAGCATCACAAAAATGATCCTCATTTTGGACAATTAAGTAAAAAAAAAAAAAAAAAAATCAAGCTTCAAACACGAATGAAAAGATGATCCCTTTCGGATTTTTGTTATTATCGTTGCACAACAAAATCGTAGATAACGCGTAATCCTGCTTGCGTCTTCGTAAAGCGTTTCGTTCACGAACGAATGATTAGCAAAAACCGCGACGAAGAAGCTCCTCGGACGTGTCCTTGGCTCTCGTCTCCTGATGCTGGATGGGCTGGACCACGGTCATCCGAGAGCTTACATAGGGCAAATCCCCACCACAACTTGGGCTGGATAGCTCGTCGCAAAAACGTGCAAAACCACCGAGACCATGGCAAGGAGGAGGAGGCAATGAAGACCAACGAAGACGAAGAAGAGGAAGAAGAAGAAGAAGAAGAAGAGAAGGAGGATGAATAAGAGAAATAAAAAGAGGACATGCAGAGGAGAGGAACCGCAGGACCCCAATTACGCATGGGGGAAACCCCCTACCTCTTTTCTCGAAGGACCCCGCAAGGCCCTCTTGGGCCCAGGAAGTGCACTCCTGTACTCCCGGGTGGATTCCCCCTCTGGGGCTCTGCTAAATTCCCTCCCAGAAGTCATCACGTTTTAACCCACCAAAGCCCCCACGCGGATTGCCTGATGCACAAACATACACACACACACACAAGACCCAAAAATTCATGCGTGGATTCTCGAACGAAGAGAGACGAGCAGCCTGCGGCCAAAAGGAGTAATATTTTCCGAGAACTAACGAATGCAATAAAAGAAAAAAAAAAAAAAGGATTTAAGAAAAAACATATTACCAGAGAAAACGAAGGGATCTAATTATTCAGTGTGGGTTTGGATTGCTTACAACGACTGCAAACATATTTTATGATTTTTCAACCATTGTTTAAATAATTACGACCTGCCGCTTGAACAGTAATAAAAATTCGACTGAAAATTGATTGCGACCAGTATTTTAACAACGTCACCACGTTAATTTCACTAATTTTTTTTTTTCTCTCCGTTCGAGCATACTTCGACGATTGGAGGCTGAATACGAGAAAAAAAAAAATACCTATGCACCAGCTTTGTTAAACTTACGAAGCGCGAGAGCAGCGAAAGAAGGAGATGAAAGAGGCAAATGCCATCGTTTGTTCGCACAGCACGAGTGGAATTTGCACAGGTTTATTTTTTTATTTTCACCCGTGAGGGTTTCGCTGTCGTGTGGTAAATGTGTGTAAGGGCCCTTTTCTCGGGGGCAGGCATGCAATATGTTACGAAAACCCTTGAAAAGGAAATAAAAAAATAAAATTAATAAGGATCATTGAAAAAAAAGATGGAAATAAAAGAGGGTAAATAATGGTCTCGTGTCATTGCTAATCTGAAATAACGAGGTACAGACTCAAATCAACGTGCGGTAGCATTGGATAATGGTTGTAAATATAATAAAACAGATTTACATGCTGCAAAGATAACGATCGTTTGTAACCAATGAAACTTTGAAAAACCGCGCAATGAATTAGATTTTTAAATGATACTTCAAAAAATGATATTTTGCGCGGTGCAAATTTTTTTTTTTTTTTTTCATTTTACCTTTAACAAGCGAATGACGAAATAAATAACGGTTATAATTTTATGGAATTTAGGTGAGCGGAATGGCATCTCAAAAAATTGCAGCGGTACAGGCGAGAAAAACAAATTACTCGACCTTGACACCTCTGCGCAACGAAATCCTTAAAATAATATCTTGATTTTTTTTTTTCTCGTTTTCTTTTCTGTCATTCGATTGGAATTCTCGCTGCGAACCCGGAAATCTAAATGCAAGCATATGGCGAGGAGCATCGAGTCAGGATAACTTCTTCGAAGTGTGCGTTTCGGTCTTGCGGAGTTAACCTGGTCCCGAGTGGGCGAGAAGCGCCGAAAATCATGCGAAAAAGGCAAATGATGCTTCTCGAGGCTTCCATAATCATGAAAGATTCAATTAGTTTCATTAAAAATTAAAACTGATAACACATCGGTACACCAACTTTGTACTAATGTGCATGTGCATCCAGAAGAATCCAGAAGGTCAAGTTCTCAGTTTTTTGCCGTTATTTCTTTAAAATTATCATCATCATTTCTCATTATATCACAATTTATATATTCCCGCTGTATTGAGCGTGAACAATTATTTTGAGTCAATGCAAATGAAGCAGGAAACGCATGTGCACATATCGTGAAACGCGATCGAGAACGTTGCTCTTGTGTTGACTGAACATGCACAAATATTATACACTTCCGAGCTTCGAATCTCATCAAAGAAGAATAGGACATACGGATTTATATTTACTTATTGCCCACACTTCTCGGACCAGTAGCCAGAAAGAATTTGTATATCTCTCGCTCTTCAGACGCACAAAAGTTGAACCTTTGATATTTGGCCAGAAGTTCCACCGATGCAAAGGGGAACGAGGGCAGAGGAATCGGAGAAAGAAAAAAAAAAGAAGAGATAGAGAGAGAGAGAGAGACAAGAGGATTTTATTTGGCAGAGCCGTTGCAACGGTACTGAAGTTCGATAGCATTGAGAGAATTTTGCTTTTTTTGTTTTTTTTTTATTATCCAGGTTTTCCATTCCGATGAGATTGCGGGATTTCGAGTGGCGCCCGCGAGAATGAGTCCCCTCACCCCAAGAAGGTGGCAATGAGGAAGAAGACCCGAACGGCTTTTTCGAGCATTCTATAACGTCATTCGGCCCGCGTGGTCCAGTCGAAAACATACGTAATCCTGAAATTCAGGGACAGCGGGAATGGCCCCGAGAATATACTGTATCTGCATCCCACTCCGCGTCATCTCCGAGGATCGTTGTGCAGCGCTGTGCAACCTTCCTTCGAGAATATTCTCGAATTGTGGAGAACGCGAGAAGGCAAGACGATTTTATTCACGCATAAAATGTCGGTGACACCGTACACGCCGCGGAGTACGTGGACCCCGCCGGATTTTTGCTGCGCTGCAACTCCGGGACTTTTGGATTGGTCTTTTGACTCTCGGAGTTTTAATATCCAGCGTGCAGTCAGTGAGTCACGGTGTGATGTCCGTCACCTTGACCCAACCTCGAGGCAGAACAGAGTATATATAGCAGGGAGACAACGGTTTTTTGTTTGTTCGTGCCAGCTTTTGAACTCTCGGTGCTGGTAATGTCAATTTTTCTTGATCCTCTCTCGAGGCAAGGTATCCTCAGACTGCGATCGTGTTTTCTTCTTTTTTTCGCACAAATTTACTGCATGACTTTAATAACAATTATAATAATGATTGATGCAACGGAGGAAGATTGATCGAAACATAAACGTTATCCGATTTCCACGATTCCGTTCCAAGTCCAGAGAGATCGTTGATCCCCCAATAGAACCAGCCTATATAGTCTCTAGCGAAAAATCCTGAATCATTTCAGGACGTTGTAAAAAAACAATGAGCTCCTGGACGTTGAGTACCAAAACGTTCGAAAGCCTCATCGCGCAAATAAGGAACGAAAATGTGCAATTCTCGAAGCAAAACAGACCCATCGTTCGTCGTAATGAGAAAGATAGCAGAGAGGAGCTTGGTGCACACGCTCTAGGGAATCTTCGTGACTCGAATTTTTTTGTTTTCGCATTCGCTTAGATATAGACTTCGCTCTCAGCGCTCTGCCCTCTCGTATTTTTCCCTCTTGTCCCGACGTTTGTCTTCTTTGCCTCTCGGGTATATTTCACTCCGAGGCAACTGCACGTCGTTCTTACCGTTCGTGCATGCATGCGACTTCTCTACCCCCGTACACGAACGTAATAAAATTTATTCTTCCGACAGGATACTCTTTTCTATGGATATTTAGTTTCGTATATGTTCAAACGTAAATATGTGATATCATGAAAGATTCATTGAAAATTGAATCTGATGATTTTTCCAATTATAGCACGGTTCGTGGCTTAAGTCCCAAAGTAACGATTGTTCGGAACGTTGTCATGAACTAAAATTAGTTGAGATTTCGATCAATGGCAAGTGAGAAATTCCCAATGGCAAATGCTCCAGGGAAAAAGTCCAATGGCTCATGTACTCTACGCTTGGCTCGTTCCACCGGCGAGAATGAATTTCGAGTTCCTGCGCCACGTAGCGGCCGCTAGCGCAACTAACCATATACGACGGGATCAGGGATACTCGCTGATCGGAGTTTTCAAGGGAAAAATGCGAGTACTGAATATCGTAAATATAGTTCGATTTTTAAAATAATGATGCCAGCTTCGATAAATGTGTCATTGCGATTTATAAAGTTTTTTTACAGGATCATTAAACAAAGATAAATATTTCTATTGTGTAATTTTTAATCGCGTATTCTCAATTAATTTCACACTTGACTTCGAAGCTACATTGTCATTTATCCGAGCTCATTGTAACTCGAACTAATACGTATCGCGCTTCGTGGTCCTTACATAGTATGCATTGAACTTGTTGCTCCGCTTTGTAAGAATACTTGACTACCGTAATACTAATTAATCGACACGCTTCTTCGTAACGAATCGCAGAGAAAAATTATTTTTCAATTAGTCACGCAAGACAAGAGGAATTTGTTTCGGGTTGACGTTTTATTGCACAATTTGTTGTGCACCAGACGATAAATGTTATTTAACTGGATTATTCGCTAAAGATCGACGACTGGAAAGTGCAACAAGCATATACATATATATATAACCATCTTCTTTCGCGAGTTCGCTTCACCGGGTTCTCGCTAATGAAATGTTTCACGCAGAACGAAAAGAAGAAAAAAAAAAGAACAACGAAGAATATAAAAATGAATAAAACGATACGGAGAAGAGGAGAAAGAGCTTCGGCCAAAATTAAAAGCTGTCAGGGTGAGATGTTGTAGACCCTCGTTACTGTTTTAAAAATGGCCACATCGAGAATTGAAAATATATTGAATATTAATTGTTATTTTTTCGTATGAGATAATTTCTTTCTTTTTGTATTAAAATAACGTATTATTAATTTTCTCTCGTCGGGATTTTACTCTTAATACTTTTATTGTTATTTTGATCTTTTTTTTTTTGTTTGTACGAAAGAGAATCACTGGTATAATTAAATCTTTTGACTTGATTGTAATCGTCGATGTGAGGCGTCTCTTGGGTTTTTTTTTTCCCCCAACATTCCTCTGGGCTTATGGCAATATGAGGGGGACAATTTTTCAAAATATATTTTCGGGATGCTGTATCATTGAGATTAATCTGTATGGCAACGATAGTTCATTGTAGCAAATATTATAAAGAGTAACGTTTCACGGGACGGGAAGCTATTCGGTGATATCTTTTGGCACGGCCAACGGAGCAAGAGATACAGAGAGAGAATCTCATGAAAAATCTTTGCCCGCGTGTGTCCGATCGCCGGGGGATCCGCATATTTATCTCTCGTTGCGATTCTACGAAAAACGATCCCGCCGAAATTCTCTCATCTCCCTTTATCTCTCTCTCTCTCTCTCTCTCTCTCTCTCTCTTTACCCTTTCGTTTTTTTTCTCTATCTCTCTTCATTTTTCTTTTTCTTCGTTTCATGTTTTTACTGCCTCTCGCATCTCTTCCCATTCCGTTCCTCATCTTGCTCTCGGCTCTGTTTGCATCGCCGAGCCCCCTCCCGCGACTGTATATAGGACCGATCTAGGAAGGCAGCAACGACCGAGCAAAATAAAAATGCCTGGACCTCTCTTATGCATGCGCGCGTGAAGTGAGCGTCATCGAGATGTGATGCTGGTAATCGAGCAAGAGAGGGACGAAGAAAACCCAAAACGACGAAAGGAGTTGGAAAAATTCTCTGCGAGTGATACGCACGCGAGAAGAGACTTGAGGTACAGCTGAATTTTTTTTAAATCACAAATGAAAATAGACGAGCCAATGGAAATTATAGTCAGGGACAAATTGAGTGCAATCTTATGATTTAGAAATTCTTTTTTTTTTTTTTTGCCAAAAGTCAAAAGTTTCTCGCGATACTATGAATACGTAAAATTGATTCAAGGACTTCGGACTGGATATAGTTTTGTCTTGAAAAAAAAAATTGTAAAGTAATGAAAAATGATCCTCAAAGTGCATGAAAATTGCATAAAAACGAAGAATGTCCTGCGCGTGTCAATGGACGAATAAAAAAAAGGACGAAATAAAGCAAGGGTTGTTTTTAAAGAAGATGCCCCTCGTGGTCCACAAATATGAGTGATAAATTTTACGCAAAAAAAAAAAATCGATGAATAAAAAAAGAGCAAAAAAAATATATCGTGGTTTTGGATTGGGAAAGGTCCTGCTGGACGAGACTTGAGACAAAAATGATAAGGGGGATTATAGATTGTAGGCGTGAGCATCTCGCGCGTCTGCATCCCTCGATAATCCAATAAATTCGATGCTTTATAACACGGCGGGGCACTTAGCGGCTCTCCGATATCACGGTGATATGTACATAATACCTCAACAGCCTGGCACTTTTACCATCCTGCCAGGCTTCCTGTGGTCTCGTGATCTTCCTCTGCCATCCATATACATATACATATATATTATATACATCCCACACGTCGTCCTCGCGGTGTCATAAAATAAAGAGGCTTAACATTTTAATCGCGAGCTTCAGAACACGAGCGACATTATCACGAGGTATACATCCATCTTCATTATACAACGAATTAATTGTGTGAGAAAAAAAAATCAATAAATCTCGGTAAATTAAAAATTTGTATACTTCATTTCATACGAAGTTCGTACTATTTTTCCTCAAAAAAAAAACCTTAAATTGAAAAAAAAAATGTTTTACGATCACAATGAAAAGCAAAATTAGTCCGGTAATTTTAGCCCAAAAAAGTGACATTTCCTGCGTTAGATCCGACAAGGCGGGAGACCGTTTTATCCGCTTCATTGTGACCTCGATAAACATAGAACTTATTCGTTTTCCCCCATCGGCCGTGAACCGGAAGTTATCGTAATTTCAAAATAAACACAAAATTTTTAATTTTTTCGAAATTAATATTTTGCAACTAATCGTACACGAATAATAGTTACGATCAATCTTGAGGAAAAGGAGATTCTCTAAAAAAAAAAAACTAAAATAAAATAATCCTGATGCGATTAAAATTGGCGGAGTTATCGTCGATCGAAGATCGGATGAAATAAGCGAAAAATTGTTAATTTTAGCAAGATTCTAATTGGAGGCGAATAACTTGCTTCCGGTTTATTCTACGGCGAAAACGATTCATATAATGGTTGAAGAGGAGGAAATTTCATATAAAAGTAACAGAAGAATATCTCGATCGGACCAGAATTGACGGAGCTAGCTATTATGAAAGATTGACGAAAATCATAAATTTTTGCAATATTCAAGTTGTAAGCGAATAACTCGCTTCTGGTTGATTATACGACCAAAATTATCTGATTAAAAGTTATAATCCATTACGCGAATTATCCCCCCATTTATTTTATTATTTAACCTCTCGTTAGTATTATCTAATCTCGTTATACCAGGGAATTCGATAACTTATAGGAGACACCAACGCGTACACGGCTTTGCTTAATAAACTTGATCCTCTTTAACAATTATACAAGTGATTTTGGCCCTATAGTATTAACCGGAAATGAGTTACTCGTCTAAAACTCGAAGTTTGTGCCACTTTTAAATTTTTCGTCCGTATCTTTCATCGCGGCCATCAGCTCTGCCGATTCTTTCTCTGATCGGGATAATTTTTTTCAACTTTTATACGAAGTATTTTGGTTGTACAATTAACCGACGGCATCTCCGACTGGAATGGTACGAAAATCGGCGATTTTTTGGCTTTTATTTCATTCGGTTTTCGATCGTTGACAACTCCACAAATTTTAATCGAATCGGGATCATAGTTTTTTTTTTATTTTGCAAGGAATCTTCTCTTCTTCAAGATCGATAATGACTATTATGGCGGTAAGATCACTATTAGCAAGAGTATAATTTTAAAGAAAAAGAAAAAAAAAAAGAACTTAAACTGGACTGAATGAGAAGCACGCGCCGGTGTCACATTTGTGGATGCTCATCAAACTTCCGGTTAATTTTTTCATCACACACGTGCAAAGCTGTGCGTATACACGTGGCCTCGAATATCCCATCGAAGATTCTCATTATACCGTATAATCTCGAGTATAGAAAATAAGAGAGAAACGAATGCAAAAAAGTAGACTAGAGTACCGTTTGTATTTTCGGTTATTTTCAATCAGTATTCCTTAAAGCGCATTCCTCTCGATGCTCCCGTGTGCCCGAACGACGACAATAATACGCAAAAGCCCTCATACACACGTGGCAGGAAATGCGGACCAACATCAGTGAATGCCCTCGTGGTCCCCTCTAAATTCGACTTCGACGATGAACTCTCGTCCATCCGCGAGTACCGTAATCCTTAATTCAGATTCAGCGCTTCACCGTACCACGTACACATGAAAAAAAAAAATATATATATATATATACCCACGTCCTGTGTGAAAAAAAAATTCTGCGTCACATATAATGATAAGTACATGTGTATTGGAAAATTTACTGTCACGTAATTAATGCAGAAAGTGCATTGCTCGCAAGAGCTCCAAATTCGAATAACTGAACTATCAACGCTTGCCTCCTCCCCCCCCCCCACTCCTCTTCCACCATTCCGGAAATCCTTGAAGAGTCCTTCAAAGTATTTTCCTGACGTCACACGAGGTCATCGTACGAATTCTTATCCGAGCCCCGAGCATCGCGAGGCCTCTCTCCGCAGAGTCCGCGATTATAAACGAATAATAAATTCGTATAAATTCGATAAGTCCACGCGTTGGGAAGAGAAAATAAATCGAGGAAATACGGGAAGGCGAGAAAAGATCGAATTCGCGGATACTCCTGGGTCACGATCTCGTGACTTTTTTTTTTTGCTTTTTTCCTCGCGAATCTCCCTACGCGTTGATTCTCACCTTGTTTCGCGTTTCTCGCGTTGATAGCCATGACACGATTAAAAAAAAAAAAAAAAAAAACAGGAACAGGAACACCCGAGGGTAACGGACGATTGAATATCCTTCTTTTTTTCCATATAATTAATTATAAATGTGAAAAATGTCCACTCTGAATCGCAAATAATTTTATAAAATTTTGATGTATTAAAATCAAATTTTATTTATCTGTAATATTACGTATTTCATTATTTATTATTATTATTATTATTATTATACGAATTATTTATCATGTCTATGGCTTAAGTGAAGTATTAAAAAAAAAAAAACTATATCGCAATGTTATGACAATAATAATACGAAATATCGTGTTCGTGGCTTTGAACGAACGTAATAATTAACAGGATCTCTCACCAACTTGAAAAAAAAATTAAAATCTCGTTGATCGTTGAACGAGCATAATTGCACGCTTGTCGAAATAAATTTGAGAGACGTGAAAGGGGGCTACTGCCGAGAGCTGATGCACAGTCTCTCGTTTGTACCGCGAGTGTTGCCACTTAGCCCGGTATTACGAGATTCGGTGGTTAATAAATTAAAAAAAAAAAAAAAAAAACTCCGGAATAATTTGTCCAGAGCGAATAAAGAAAGAAGACGAGATTAATGAGAACTAAATGAAGAGAGA
Organism: Rhorus exstirpatorius; assembly: GCA_963564615.1. NCBI lineage: Eukaryota > Metazoa > Arthropoda > Insecta > Hymenoptera > Ichneumonidae > Rhorus > Rhorus exstirpatorius. The sequence goes on from OY751320.1 coordinate 18,629,489, forward strand.
TAGAGAGAGAGAAGGAAAAATTTGCTTACACAGTGGGTACTCTAGATCCACGAGTGCACATTATGCGCCCACAAAATCTTGTGCACCAAATTTAAATATCAAATGACCCTCGAAGCTCGTAACTCTCGACTACTAACCGATAATTCGCATCCCTGCTGTTGCTGATGCTGCTGGGTATACACAAACGCTGTGGTATACATCACGAATATCCAACGGTGCAACTGCATTGCGAGCTAAACGTCCTAATGAAGCGAATAACTTTTGGGTATCACGAGAAGAAAACAAAAAGCCAAAACGAAGGATCGCAGTAATGGAGAAATAATGTTGAATAATTTGTTTATCGTGTATATGAATTATTGTCGAAAAAGTTCTTTATTTTATTTTATTCGTTCTGGTATTTTGTATTACGATATTCAATGAACCAAGCACTAATAATAATCAATTGATTTATAAATTTTCAATGTTCTGACGTAGTTGGATAACAGTTGGAGAAAGTGGTTTTTTCCAAAATTCATCTTTTGACTCGGATTTTGTGATATTTTGAATTTTTTGAAATTTCTTCGTGATCACTTAACGAGTCTCGAATATTTTGGCGAATAATTATAATTAAAATTATTGACAATTTATCGATGATAAATAATTTCATAATTAAATAGATTAAAAATATATCTAATTAATTAATTAATTAAATCGACAAAAGTATTTTTTTTTTTATTATTTCATAACTCAGATTTATCAAGCCTTGATCTGGCTAATTTCATAAAATTATTTTACCCGATACGTTAGATATTTACATCGACAATACTAATTTATTAAAATTAATTAATATTCAAAATAAATTAATTTAATTAAATTGCAAATTTGTTGTTATATTACATAATGAAGAATTATCGGAACGCGGGACAATGTTTCTGAAAAACAAAATTTAAATAACCATATAATCGTTTGCCCATGCAATTTAATGATCGACGGAGAGATAAAAAAAAAGCGCCTTGTTGTGCATCCGATTGTAAAAGGGGCATATATTGGCTGTGTGGGACGTGAAAGGGTAGAAGGTAGACCGAAAGGACGAATGAAAGGAAAGGTGAAAGGGAATGATAAAGAAGGCTGGCCATCGGAGAGAAGAAGTCAGGCATAATGAGAGAAGAAGAGAAAGGAAGAAAGGGCAAGTAAGGAGAGAGAAAAAGAGAAGATCGAGAGGTGTGCTGAGAGGAATGATGTGGACCCTTGGGAACGCGTCAAGGCCTCAAAGGGTCTTTGCTCTCGTGGGTCATCTCGCGAGCCCAGCATCAGACTCATAATATACACACACTCCGGCTCCTGTGAGAAATCTGGCTCCAAAAGCCAGAGACACTTTTGTTTAAAAAAAAAGCGTGCAAACTATAAATATGTAAGATTGCTTCCTCATCATTTTATCTCGCTCACAAAGGTCCCTCTATGAGCAAGTGGGTTTTCCAAATTTGGCTTCCTCATTGAGAAAGCTTCATGAACAAGATGAAATAATGAGACAGCAATGTGCAAATTTATAATTTGCACGCTTTTTTTTTCTGAATACGATTTCAATAAAAAAAAAACATATCACTTGAAACTGTAACGGTAATTTTTTCGAAGTTTCAAAATTTTCTATCATCTGAATCCTTCGAACGATTTTCGTCAAATTTTTCCAAACGTTTTGCCAAAAATTTGAGGAAATTAGAGCTGTTGGAATTTTTTTTTTTTTTTAATTAAAAATTATAAATAAATTGAACCCCGCAATCGATTTTCGTCAATCTCAGTGCCACGCATCCTTGTCCCATAACCTATCCACGTACGAACTTTTGATGGCCAACAATTTTTGGAAATTAGAGCTATTGGAGTATTTTTTTTTTCTTTTCTGAATCAACATTTTTGAAAAAACCAAACCCCTTGAACGATTCTTGATAAATTTAATACCGACCATGCTTGTGACTAAGTCTATTTGTGTAAAAAAAATGTTTGTTACGATTAGGACGTAAAGTTTTGCTTGTCACAAAGTTTCCTGCCTTTCGATTTTACGAGCTCAAATTTCTCATCATTCACAAGATACTCTCATCGTGATTCGAGCCTCTCATTCATTTTAAGCTGGACCCATTTCTGCCGAATTTATTAAATTTATTGGTCGCAGTCAATAGATCCACAAAGTGCAAGGACCCTATTAATTACTATAATTTTTTTATTTTCGTTCAATCATGTCAATTTGGTATCTAAATTATGAAACAAATGAAAATATTATACTAAAAAAAATATTATACTTCTAAAAAATATTAAAAAATATTATACTTCTGGAGGATAACGTTCGACGATGTTTTTTTCACACTGCAAAATCCATCGAGACTCCAATCACTCATTAGTATCATTAAGAATAATTTCCGTCATTAATAATCAGCGCGTGATTAATATTTTGATTTTTTCTTGTGAAAGAATTTTTAAAAAATCATGATTTATAAGTATAATCATAATTTCCGGAATGTTTGCCGATCGAAGGATTAACATTGACGTTCCTGGACAGCCGGTCAAACGTGTAAATCTCGTAATGCGCGTGATCGAATTCGCGAGTATTCAGGAACTCTCCGAATGATCGGATAACGAACGACATAAGAAATATATTAATTGTGATTGTTTCAGTGATATACTCCGATTACTCGAAGCACAATTATATTCATATTAGAAAGCTGACTGCCGTTGGTTTTATTTTATTGCTTGAAATAAGTGATATACCGAGTAATAGATGCATGCATTCACTTTTGGATAGATCGTTGAGGACTGCGAGTGTAGATTTTCCAGATAACTTTGTAATGTCAATCGCCTCAAAAGCTCGAAGATATATATCTGGCTCAAACGCAGTTTTTTTTTTCTTAGCATCCTTTATTTATCGCTTCATTCTCAAAAGTGATATATTTATCCGGTTTAATTTGTTTAATTCCATTGTTCGTTGCTTGAAATTTATCGAAATTTTTTTACTTCGATGATTTAACGATTTTATTCGACAAACAATTTTTTTTTTTTTAAATTTTCATCGACGAGTCGTGCGTGTTCTGAGGATTTCTCCAGGATTCTTTTTTATTTCGTTCGTGAAGCGAAAAAAAAAGGAGACTCCAGTCGGATAACGATGAACGAAAAAGCACGAAATTTCAATGAGAGTTTGAAATTCCTGCGGTGATTTCAGGGATCGAAGATATGGTATCCGTGTATGAGCCTGGGAGACTGTCGACCTTAGCCTCGTGTGAAATGTAGCGTGACACCGCGGAGGATCGTGTTTCGGGATAACTTGCCCTCGCGGCTATGGAAGTGTACATTACGCGAAGGGTTTTTGTGCATCGTTTTTTGCATTTTTTTTTTTTTTTCGGGTGTCGAAAGCAGTTTGCATCTTCAAGAAGTGTAACGAGAGTCGAGCGAGGAATTGAAGGATTGCAGTGGTGAGGTAATTTAATTTTCGTTATGATTATTGGGGAAAAAAATTTCATACGCTATTTTTTCACCATACAAGATTTCACTAAAGGGCAATCCTGCATGAATTTTTTCCATTATCTAGGATTGTATAGGTGTGATCTTCTACAGGAAAAAATTATTTCGAAAAAATCTGAAATTTCTATGCGCATTACAGACATTTGTCAATTTTACCCATTTTTAAGAATTTTTTTTTTTAATTCCTCATACATTTGGGGGGATGGACCACAAACGTTGCTTGATTTTTATTCGAATTTTTATGTACCAAAAGAAAAAAATCTTCCACCCCTCCGATGTATTTTGTTCGTGTGAAAATTTTATTTTGATGATATTAATTTCTAAAATTGACGAAATTATTTTTTATCCCCAGCAATTCAGTGGTCAAATCGTCTTCGTAAAAAAAAAAAAAAAAAGAAATCAAATAATTCACAATCCCTGAGAGGATGCAACCGGCTTTGCACCTCTGGCGATCCGGTTCTCAATCGACAAGGCGTTTTTTCAGTCACTCGAAGGGAAACTGAAATCAATGGACAATTTCTGTTCAAAGTCGATTATTTTTTCGACAATAAGAATTGGATTACTGATTTTTTCAGTGCACAGTGTAGACGGATGTAATTTTAATTAATTATAGATTTTAAACAATTTGGATTCCGAATTTCACATTTTTTTTCTTTGCTGAATCTACGACTTCTGTTTTCACGTGTGCAGAATACATTTGTCAAATTTGTTGTCAAAATTAGAAATTCTTAAAATAAAAATTATAAGCAATTGTTTGTTTCATGTTGAATTCCGAATGAAAGATTTCCCATTGAATGGTATATAATTTTTGGTCTGCCATAGCTTTTTTGTAAATTGGACAAGAATATTGTTTGAAAAAAATTGTAAATTCGATGACACGATTGTAAAGGATTTTCAAATTACATTACTTTTACATACGTTTTATTAAAAAGCTACAGAAAACAGTCACGAATTATATATTCGGTCTTGCAAGGGAAAATTACATTTTCGTATACGAATTTATTAATTTATTAATAACATACTAATTTGTTATAAGCAGTCGATGAATTTGGATAAAACAATCAATTTTAAATGTAATTTATGTAAATTTAGTATTTCATAGATGTAATTAGTAAAATTTCATGCGCAACTGTATAATAAATTTCATGAAATTCTTTACAGGGCAAAAGTTTGTACTATTTTTTTGTGATCCTCCGAAAAGCACGAAAAAAAAAACAATTCTCGTAGTAATTCCTTAAAATGGATCAATATCGACGAGAAATATTTTGCCAGTTAATTTCATGTTCGAAAAAGTAAGAAAGTGACATTGACATAATTTTACATGCCCAATCTATAACTATTCATTGTGGTATATATATATATATATATATAGTTCACTATCGTTGCAATTCTCGCATACATTCGTATACTTTGATTGCGATATTTAACGAGGCGGTTAAGGAGGTTCATAGCGCGGCGCGGGCGACACGCGGGACAGGTTGCGTTCGGTACTTGTTCAACCAAATACGTTTTCATTTTATTAATATGCCATTACTCACGCTCAATTCTGTTTTACAATTATATTTCACAATCGGCACGGTGAAAAAACTTTCTTTATGGGCAAATTATATCTATGAAGGTCTAATCTGTCGTGGAAATTTTACCGTTTTTTCACTCCTAAAATAATCTCCAATCATAGCTTCATACTTTTCCCGTAAGAGCCCACGTATGAGCGGCATATTTAATGTTCTTTTTTTTCTCTTCAACTGCGTGGTCGAAAAATCTGAAATATAATTACGGTGTATTCCTATAGTAGCAGCACAAACTTCCCCTCAAATTTTAGAATCATTCTTACCGTTTTTCTCTGGGTTAAGAACCTCCTTAATAGGTGTTTCGTGGAATACAAACATGAAAAAAAAAAAAAAAAAATAAGACTAATCGCATGCACTTTTGAATTTGTTTTTCAAAGTTCCTCGGCGATGCTCGCGCGGAGCTCCCCTCGTGACGTCGCAGTTATGCTCGAGGATTCATGGTCAGCCATTCGAAAATTCTTTACGATCACCGTACATTTAATGGTCGGGTAAGAGAGACCGAGAAATCCACGAGAGAGTGATCTCACAGTTGCCACTTGGCTATCTCTGCCCTGGAACAGCCGCGGGCGCTTACAACGCGCGCTTCGTACGGCGCTCTCACTTTTCTGACGATATATATACCTTTGCGCATATACTTTTTTTTTTAATTTTTTCACCGCATCGACGAGTCTGTTATGCGTATATCATCCAGCGAATCCCTTATCTTCATATGTAACGTGAAAAATTATAATATAATTCGTTGTTCGGGATAATTTGTTAATTTTTCGAACGAATTGGAACCGAATATTTCGTAAAATTGAGAAAAAAATTGTTGAAAATAACCGGCACGATAATTCGATGAAACATGGGAATAATTTTGACCAGGATGATCATCTAATTATTTTTCTGTTCAAAAATGTAATTAATGAATTATTCGCGTTTGTAATAGTTACTAAATATACGAAATATAAACAAATCAACGGGTTTAATGTAAAATTATTCTCGAGTGAAGACTTGCGAAGACGAGCATTATTAATCGCATTACGATACATTATAATCGGTGTGATTCGATCATTATAATTGACATCCAGAGTGTAAACAATTATTTATAAACGGGACAATAAATATTTCAATGGCAAGGGTTATGATTCTTTTTTTTCCCTCGCAGGGTTAAATAATAATATTCTCGACGAAATATGGTTTTTTTTCCTTCTACAACGAGATTCAGTGGCATATAATCATTATAATCGTTGGCACACGTTGATCGTCAAGTGAGCAACTATACAATCTCGTGGTTGGAGAGAATTGGCTGTGGATCAAGGGTATGGGGTAAATAGGATCTGGCGAAGAATGGAAATAACCATTAATCAGTCTACTCTCGTATAGCTCACTCATATTCATATTTTCATCCTCTCTGCATAATCGTCGTCCATTAAACTTCTTTGTGGAAAATTGAAATTTTAAAATTTTGGCTTCCTCATGGAGAAAGCTTTGTGTGCGAATGGGGGAAAACTTCAGCGGGAATCAATGGACGCGTTTTCCATTGACATTATTTCTTCTCTTGATTAATATTTTTCGAAAAACTTGAAAGTTTCGTAAACCAAGAGATCACTTTGTTGATTTTTTATCATACTGCATACCCGACCATTCTTGATTACGACAGTTGTACAAAAAGTTTAATTCGTATATAACTGGATTTTCGCTCGAGTCAGAGACATTACCAAGTTTTTACGAAAAATTCAAATCACTACGAATCCAGAGCAAATTCTTTCCAGGATCATTTCAATTAGGGCACTATATTTGATTTTCTGAATATTTAATAATCCGAATAAGATTGACGAGAGGCCCATATTCCCACCGACTATTCTGCATGTGAAATGAAATTTTGCTTGAATTATTATTATGATAAACATTTTTTTCCTATGATTTGTCATATTCATTCATACATAAAAAAAAATATGATCTTGTTATTTCAGCACAGAAAAAACTCCCTATGATAAATAAATAAATAAATAATACCCCGAAATTTCAAGTTCTATATTGTCCCGGAGCCTCTGCAGGCGTATTCTGACTACTGCATACACAAGCGTATGTATATATAATGTTAAAATCACAAACGTCGTAATTGCGCTCCACGCTCCATGCTTCAAGGATTTCGAAACGGCGAGTACCATTGTTCGTTTCATGAATCGTATTTCCTCTTGTGACCATTCTCACAGTTTCAAATAGAAAGAGAGAGAGAGAGAGAGGGAGAGAGAGAGAGAAAGAGAGAAGAGAGAGAGAGAGAGAGAAAGAGAGAAGAGAGATTATCAAGTCGAGTAACGAGTGCGTCTCTAGCCTGGGCTTTCATTATTATAAGTCTGATATTGGTACAGGTCCTGTATCTCAGATCGTTAATATTTTAAATGACAAAATACATAACGATCGTTTTTACGATATATTACACAATTTCAATGTAAGTATATATATATTAGGGCGGTCCAAAAAAGGACTTTTTTAGATTTCGCTCTTCTCCGAGATTCTTGTACTTTTTTACTAAAAAATAGCTCACGCGAAAGGGCTGGGCTGAACAAATTTTTTTTACTACTGCCTCAACGACGTCGAAATTTTGAAAAAAGGCTATTTTCGGGAATTTCAAAATTGAGATATCCTTAAATCCTTCGGTGGCTATGTTTTATATGACGAAACAAAAGTTTTTGTCAAACCTGAGATGCGTGCGATTTTTTTTTAGTACCGAAAAATCATACGTATCTTCAGGTTTGACAGAAACTTTTGTTTGTTAGGTTTGACAAAAACAAAAGTTTGTGTCAAACTTGAGATGCGTGCGATTTTTCGGTACTAAAAAAAATCACACGAATCTGACAAAAACTTTTGTTTCGTTATACAAAAGAACGCCACCGAAGGATTTAAGGATATCTTAATTTTGAAATTCCCGAAAATAGCCTTTTTTTCAAGATTTCAACGTCGTTGAGGCAGTAGTAAAAAATTTTGTTCAGCCCAACCCTTTCGCGTAAGCTATTTTTTAGTAAAAAAAAGTACAAGAATCTCGGAGAAGAGTGAAATCTAAAAAAAGGCCCTTTTTGAACCACCCTAATATACCTATATAATATATATATATATCTGAAATAATAAATAAATTGGAAAAAATTCCTCAAAGGATTAACTGCATCTCGATTGATTCGAAATTACACGATAACATTATTCCCAATTAATTATAGTGCACATAATCATGTTCAATTATCGATATATGAATATAATTACATGTAAATACGCGACAAATCATAATTGTATTTACATAACATTTGAATATCTACCGAAAGCACTTTCAGGCCAAAATAGAGGAAAAAAAATAAATTTAGTTGAGCATTTCGAATGACTCTTCAAATTTTTTGTTCCATTCGATTTTTTTTTTTATCAAATGCGTTTCAGTTTTGGCACGAATTTCCATTTGGGCATGTTGTGCACAAGTTTGACTGTAAATTTTTTAGCACACTAGCTCAAAATTATTGGCTTGAAAAATGAAACAAAAAAAAATTACTTGAACAATAAAAACGTTTAATGTTATTTTTTGCTGTTGCTTTGAGTAGTATTCTGTTTTTTTTTTTTTTTTCAAGCCTATAGATTTTATACAAGAAATTGCATCAAAGTTTCTCCTTAATTCAGTTCGACTCTTCCAGTCTAATGTCAACATAAAAAGATCTCGCGCGATCGTAGATCACGAGCATAATTCGCTGATGGGAAATCTGTGACGTTGGAATTAAAAAAAATCTCCATTCTCACGTGTGGTGTCGATTATACGAGCTCGCAAAAGTGTCAGAAACGAATTTGCCCCGCGGGGGGAACTTCCGCGCCCAAAATTTCTCGCACTCTCGGCGAAGGTCGAATCAAAAATTACGAGAGTGCGAAGCGCGATTATGAATGTTTATCCAACGCACGCATGGCAAACCGCTGGCTTACGTTCGTGCTAAAACATTGTGAAAGACGAAAATTTTTTCGAGTAACTCCAACCTCTCAATTCTTATCTCACCTTGTGATTGATATTTCCGGTACTAACGATCGCCTATGAATTTCGTAATATCTAAAGGATTGACGAAACGAGCATCAGCAATAATGTCTACCTATTATTAAAAAAAAAAAAAAAAAAAAAAATTTTAATCAAAAAAAACCTTAAGCCTCGTCAGGATATAACGACACAAATACATTATCTTATAAAGCATACGAAATACCAGAATTTCTAACAGATCAAAAATTATCCGTACAAATATAAAAAATTTTCCTAAATAACAATAACGAAAAAAAAAAAAAATGTTTACTCAAAAAATTAAATTACCTAATCAAAGTTTATTCGACGATCGTATCATTATCGTGCAAAAAAAAAGGATGAAAAAAGAAAGAAAGAAAACGATTTGACATATGAACATTACTCATCCGAAGAAAGAGAAAATTCGAGATTTCTATGCCAGCGAGAAATTGCGATGATTGTTCATTTCGCATGCTGTGTGGCGTGTGTAGCATCATCGACGCGAGTACTCCCATATGGTTTATAATTAATTTGTGCGGTTATTGGCCACCCGAGGGAAAGAAGAGAGAGAGAAATAAAAAATTAGCTATTGGCACAAAATTCCGTTCCTGTCTAGCCCCGCAGGCGCGTCTCAACGTCGCAATATCCTGAGAATAACAATGTTCATCAGGCTGCCAATAATCGTAGCTCCTTTGTGTTCATGGCTATAAACCGTATCCGATTTATCGTCCTATCGAGCTGGATATCTGCGAGAGCAGCGCATTGCAAACTATCTCGATGATTTTCTCATCGCTCCAATTACCCGCGAGCTTGCCCGAGCAAATCAGTCTGCGTCCAGTCATCATGACAATTGCGAATCATCCGAGTTCCCGCGAGACTTCAGACTGATTATTATTTCAACGCTTCGAGAGCCATCGAGACGAAAAATTCAATTATTTCCTCGGTACTTGAGAATTTTTTTTTTTTTTTGCTAAAAGATCGCATAAGTTCCCGATGGGCATTAACATTGAATCTTATTATTTTTACCCTGAAAAAGTAATAATAATATTTTTGTATACATTTTTAATTTAACGTCATTGGCGTTCTTTTCCGTGGGAGGGGAGACCTCGCACGAATAATTTTTCAAAACTACGATCGTCACATTCATCCGTACAGTCTTTTTAAGGAATGAAAAATTATTATTATTATTTTATTTCTTAATGGGAATTACGAAAAAAAAAAAAAAAAAAAAAAAAAAAAACAATTTGACGTCGATTATTCACATCGATGGTCGACCAATGTCCTGGAACGTTGATCGTACGAAATTATTCTAGTATTTCATGCCGAAACGCGACTCATCTTGTGAAAATATATATATATATAGACGGGATAAAAGAAACCGCAAAGGCTTCGCTTTTGCATCGGTCGGCAGTTCGAGCGAACCCCTTGCCCGTGAGCAAAATCGCAAACTCGCGGACTTTAACTTCACCGTCACGAAGTAATGCCGGCAACAAAAAGCTTAATGGGCAAGAAAGCGCACTGCTTGGCCTCGGGGAAGGAGAGGCGAGGGGTAGAATTCACCCTAAATACCGCTCTACGTGCAAAACGAAAAATTAATTGCACTCGCGTCTCTGCCCGATAATAATCAGCCGTGGCTTTTAGTCGCTATCCCATTATAAAAACCATAATTACGAATTTTTCGTGGATTGTTATTATTTTTTTATACCATTTTTAATGAAATTCTTCGTGAAATTACGCTGGGTCCTTCGACGAAGCAATGACGAACGTCTTTATGGTATATTTGAAGATTTTTTTTAGTCGTCTGTTTTACGTAATTAAATAGTTAGCAATAATTCTAAAATTTACCAGTTTTAACAAATCAATAATTACGTCCTTATTCCTTGTGACATGATAGAAAAATCGAGTCATAAACGAGATGAGTAATTATGTTAGATCAAGAAAGATCGATCCGGATTGATGGACATTTTACAACCCCCAATCTCTCGGAGTAGGATCGATACGTCGAGCGTATGAACGAGGCAAAATGCTTTTTTCAACTTGGGCCCAATGCCAATTGACTCAGAGGGTCCGCCGCGTATTCGTGAGGCGAGAGCTAATTTCACGATGCATCGGTCACAGATCGAATCATCGCGATAGCGAAGGGACCAAAGGAGTCCGGGACCAAAACGAATGAATAAAAAAAAAACAATATCGAGAAAAAGATTTCACGGTTGAGAATAATAAAAACTCGTTTACGTGGCGTCGATGATGACGCCAATGACTCCATCATTCGCAACGAATATCGATTCGTTATACGCATAAATGAATTTGATTTAAAAAACAAAAATTAAAATCGGTGAAATGAAATCTTTTAATCTGATGAGTAAACGCTCTGTAATTTTTTTTTTCTTTTGATAAACGTGGAAGAATTATTTGGATAAAGTTGAAAAAAAAAAAAATTTATACAATCATCAAATAAATTTTTAAAAAATGTTTTTACATAAATCGAATGTCATAGAATTGAAAAAAAAATTTTTTTTTACTTCAAATTATTTAGTCGTAAGATTTTGAAATGACTCGAAATTAAGTGATCGAGTAGAAATATTTATAGCCACTCTGTGCCATAATACGAAAATAAATTATGGTAACAGATCGGTAACTCAGTAAAAATAAAGCCATCTGTATTGGCATTGGGTTCTCCGCAGTTTCCCCTTGTCCACGACAAATGCGATATAGTTTGGCTAAGAAGCAGCTGCCGATGATGCTACGGAAGTTCGGTTGGCTTAGGGAAGTGCGGCTAGAGAGTTATAGGAGATTGCAAATGGGAAAGGGTAATACGTAAAAACCCGCAAGAACATACGATGGAATTCAGGAACAATAAACAATAATAATATAATACGAATACAAAAACAAAATCGTTTGATATTCATCATGTTTTTTTTTTTTTTTTTTTAAATTACCTAGGGTCCAATAACCGAATACCAGACGATTAATTGCTTTTTATTCATCATCAGTGTTCGTTAATATTTGGTCTTTATCGATTACGAAATGGAGCCCGAATGGGTTGTAGATTTTTGTTTTACTGATTCAGCAAGATATAGTAATAAATGACTAATTCGTAAGGCTGTATAAAGTTTACATATATGTTCCTCAAGCCCTCGTTCATTGATCATTGCGACATAAAAATTTCAATACGACACTCAAGACCCTTAAATTTCTCATTTGCCTTCTTTCTGATGTACCCCTAGCGATGTCCGCTTCATGGATACTTAAACGCGTTTCACATAATCGTAACTCCTTCTGTTTCCCTGGAGTATCGCGTTAATGTCATTAACTTGCACTAACGAATTCTCGTGGCCCCCATCAGTGAGAAAGATCTCGGGGTCTGCGTGGTTAAAGACCCCCCCCCCTTTCCCCGATGAATTGACGCCGGAGCAGGCATTAACGGGCCCAAGAATAGAAGTCGTGTATACGTGTATATTGGAACAAGCCATGGGGGCCTTCCTAGTGAAACACATCAGAGGCAGAAACAGCAGCAGCAGCAAGCAGCAGCAGCAGCAGCAGGATTGTGTCGTAAGAGTGGGGAGCTCATATAAGACCTGTAGGCAAAGGCCTCTCCCAGTGACCAGTCCCGACACGAAAACCCATCAGCAAAGCTTCTTCGGTCTTCTCTCAAGCTGCTACTGCTTCAACAAACAATAAATTCATTCGTTGTTGATCTTTCGTTGTTCTCGTTACTCTCCTCTGTCCCCCATCGTGACTCTTCATATTCAATGGTGGAGGGATTTTTTTCGTTGATTCGAGCAGACGAATAAAAAATAAAAAAAATAAAAAACAACAACAACAACAATCTGTCGAGGACATCAGCGATCTGCAGAATGGGTTCGTCCGAAGCCATCACGTTCTTTCTGGTACTCGTAGCTGCTCATGGTAAGTTTAATCATTCATTATTTTCTCAAGCCATTTTATCAGTGTTTAATTATCGTCGTCATTTCGCCTCGATTTTTTTTTTACACATTATATAAATTTAAATGTATTTTTGTGCAATTATTGAGTTTATGAAATTGTGAATTTAATTGGTCAATTCATTTAATTTCACGACGATATACGATTGGGGGATTAGCTTCGATTTCGTACGAATAGGATTCTCGCTAGTATTTGTGTTATAAAAAAAAAACATAATTCATTCATATTCACCGTGGATAGTCCAGTCACGATGTGTGAACGTGAATTGAATTACAAAGAAATGGGAATCGTTGATAGGTCAGATTTAGAGAACGGGGCAAATTTTTTTGTAATGAAATATCATTAGACGATCGCACGAGACTTAATTACTGGAAAAATAATTTTAAAAAAATATTAATTACGCTGCTGATTGATTATCAGCGAAATTATTACCGATTCTTAAAGTAACTGTATGAAAATATCCATTGGACTCGAGATATAAATAGATCATTAATCATAGATCAGTCATTATTATAGATTATAGATTAATCGATCGGTAATTGGCCTCGCTCAAATATGTATAGTTGGTTAATTTTTCAAATAAATTATATGGATGTTCAATAAATAAATATTTCTTTGGGACTTGAGCCAGATATTTGGGGGTGAAATTTTTTAAATATAGCTTTTGTACGATCATCTTCGGAAAACAAAAAAAAATGGCGGACGTGGCCCCGACGACGACGACGACGACGACGACGACGACGACGACGAGTTTCACACATCTTGCGAGTGCTCGCGAACGGATACTTTCTCCCGTGTACCAGCACGAGTGAAAATATGAAAGTAGCTCAACTGCCAGTTCACTCTCTCTCTCTCTCTCTCTCTCTCTCTCTCTCTCTCTTTCATCTCTCTTTCTATCATCTCTGTTATATCTCTCTCTCTCTCTCTCTCTCGTTCTCACCTTCAACGAGACAGGCGTTCAAATACACCGGCTACAGTTTAATTCTCGCTAGGTGCGTGCGTAACCAGGGTGGTATATCCAGTTCGTTCGATAATAGGACAATCAGTAATTTTCCCCGTTATAAAGCCATATATCAGCAGCATTTCCTCGGTTATAAACCTTCTTTTTATTTTTGTACTTCAGTTGAATGATCGTTGCGATTCATTAAAGTCGAATCATCATCATTATCATCATCCTTATAATCGAGATTTAATGAGGCTTATGCCGTGCGAAAATGAGTCGAATAATTATACGTGATTTGCAGATGATTTTTCACAAAACTCTTCCTATTCAACTTCCTCTCTTAACTCTTTCGCGCTTCAATCCTGAAGCCCCTGAATGAGCTTGCATGTGCAAAATTTTCAATCCTAAATTATTAGATTTACCATTTCTAAATATGAAATAATTTGGACTTAAATTCATGCTCTACGAGACAGCAATAAAAATAATAGTTATGTCACAATTTCATTAAAAAAAAAACAAAAACAAAAACAAAAAATCGCACAACAAAATTCCGAGTACAATTTCGTGTGTCAATTGGGCAAATTTTGAGAGTTCGTTGCTTTCCACAAAACGTATAAACAAACGGTTATGCAGCAAACAACTTTTCGCGGCATTAAAAGTAGCTTTATTATCGCAAACCAGAGCCAACATGATTCGTACTGAAAAGGATAACGATGAAAAAAAAAGTGTATCTCTGAGAAGAAGAAAAAAAAAGCGCAGATCTAATCATCCGTGCATTCAGCTAACTCTCACTTTGATACTTTTACCATTCGGGCCTATGGTAAGAGCTCTCTCGCCCTCGTCAGATATAGCTCGAATGTTCCTATATATCTGTATATCCGTGTCATACCGGAAGTAGCGCTGATAGCTTGTAAAAGACACATGAAAAAAAAAAAAAACCGAAATGCAAGAAAGTCGAAACTCTCCGGCACGATATTATATGGACGCTATTTATCCGTGAGAATTGCAAATGTACCGTGCACAGTATTGTTTATATAAAAGAGTTCACAAGGCTGTGGTATGGAGAATTTCCTAGCTTGGACGTTGATGCTGGGACGTTGCACTTTACGGAAGGAAACGAAGGGGTGCCTCAACTTCATCAGAGACACACGGACATATCTATGCACCCCATTTTTTTTTTCAAATTTTCTACCCTTTTTCAATCTTTCGTCTCATCACAGAATTCAATTCAACGAAACACAATTCGAGATTATAATTCGTTGCTCAAGACGAAGGGGAAATTATTTTTGTTTCGTTTACATAATTGTATGAATAATTATGAATTAAAATGATGATTCCTCTTTGAACGAATGAATATTAGTTATTTTTTATTTTTTTAATAACGAATTTAACCTCGTTTTTACGAGAAATAACTATTAATTTTACGAAAATTAATTAATAAAAAAGAATTAATGAGTCAACGTGAAATTCTTATGAAAAAAAAAAAAACGTTGAACAAAGTATAACAATTTAACGATAATCAAAGAAAACCGCCAATATAAAATGACGAAGTGGAATTTTATCTCATCGAAACTTTCATATAACCATCGATTTACATAACTTGTAACATAGTTATGTACTTCCTTGTAGATAAGGCTTTATAGCAGTGAAAAGCCACGAGGGATGCAAATTAATGTCGACATTGTCCATGATAATTGCTCATTTTGAGAACTCCCTGAACAATTTTATTTTTCATTGAAATCCATTTTGTTAAACTTTTTTTTCTGCAATAACGAATAGCGATACCTCATTATAATTAATATTGATATTTCTTTGGATCAATCGATATAATCGTGATTATTCGCGTTGAGAGGGGCTCGTGTTACGAGCAATTGGTGAAAGACCCAACGTACGCTGGTTCTCCGGTACATGCTGGTTTTCTGTGACGTTTTTACTATATGAACGGATAGTACTGGCATGTATACAGTATATGAGAGGCCCATACCCGTCACTGTATATGCACGTATAGCCGGCTTGTTTACGGAGTCGTAAAGGAAAGGAAAGTAAGCCAGCGAAGTGCTGGCTAAACTAAACTCTCAACCGAGGCTTGCATAATCTCTAGGGGACCTCACCCTGCCTCTGGAGTATCTACTATATATATGGATGGTTAAATTCCGTAGGGGAGTAGAAGCTATGCTTATACATAACCGATACGACCATTTGGCATTAGTCCATCGATATATACACATTTGGACATTCATATAAAATACTTTTATGCGCATACACATATATTATAGCCGGAGACGAGTGGATATTTTACCGTACAGCGATGTCTGGCCTGTATGGATGCCACGATCTTTTTCTACTAGCAACATCGCGCTGATATCGCCCGCAGGCTTTTTCAGACAGCAGAATAAGATCCTGATTTATCGCTATATACTCGATATACGAGACCCTCAGGCTTCAAAGATTTCCGACATATTTTCATAAAATTAATAACAATTAAATAGCATTATTTTTTTTCAATTATCCGATGACTATAGAAAAATTTAATTCATTAACTCTAGCTGGATTTTGGATGGGAAAATAATAACTATTAACATTGACGCAAAAATAAAATGAATAATGCATTATAAAAGCTATTTTTAATAATTTTGCTTCCTCATATGTGAAGCTTTGTTTTCATGAAAAAAAAACTCGCGATTTTCATTTCCGGTATGTTTAAAATGTCCCGAAACGTCGAGAAATCATGTTTAGAAAAAATTTCCGAAAGTGTTCGGGCCTCGAAAAATTCAAATCCGTCTGTCTGGAGAATTACATAATCAATCAAGCTGAAACTTGGTATACAGCTGGACCATGTATCCACCTTTAATTACTGCAATTTTCGTTCAAATCACTCAAGAATTTTTCATTTTGCGTGATTTTGAATTTTTCGAAAAATATCTGTGGGTGCTCTAACTTTCGTAATTTTGCAGCTATCGAGCTATTTTTTTTTTTTTCAAACAAATAGATTTAGTCACAAGCACGTTTGATATTGAATTTGGCAAGAATCACTTGAGGGGTTTGGATTTCAAAAAATATTTAATTATTCAAAAAAAATCTCTGATATATCGCTCTAACTTGTGCAAATTTTTGGCTGTCGAAAAAGTTTGAACATGGATTCGTTACGGGGACAAGGATGTGTGGCACTTGGATTGACAAAAATCACTCAGGGGGTTCAATTTTTTTTTTATTTTTGATTTAAAAAAAATCCAATATCTCTAATTTTCGCAAATTTTTGGCTAATGAGACAAAAGTTTTTTTCAGACCAATAGACTTTTACTCACAGGCATGATTTGTATTGAATTTGGCAAGAATCGATTGTGGGATTTAAATGATGGAAAATTTTTAAATTTCCAAAAAATTACCGTTATCGTTTCCATAGTGTATCATTGAAAATTTGTGTTCGTTACATCAACGTTATTGCAATCGCATCTAGAAAAAAAAATGTTTAAATGTGCAAATTAGAAATTTGCACATTGAGGAATGAGAAAGCAGTGTGCAAATTTCTAATTTAAACGTTTCTTTTTTTTTGTTTACAATTCCAAATATTCGCACCTTCAAGTGATTTTTTTTTTCCTGAAAATCTCCATTTCAACGTTTCTCTTCAAGGAGATTAACATTTTTTTTTTTTTTTAATAGTGGATTTCCCTTCCTTGCTAATTATTCATTTGATGATTTATAATTATCAGATAATATTCTCCAGTAAAAAGATGCTTGGACGTTTTTTATTTTGTCTTTTTTTAATCAATGCCTTGGACCGACTGAAGGCTGTGTCTTCTGACAACCTAACCGTCACGCACGAGCAGCCTGTCGTCTCGCGTTATATTAATGCTCAATCGATTGAACGATGAATCCGCGAGAGTCTTAGGTCGAGAACGGACGGGTTTTTTCCGGATCTCAAGACTCACTAAGCAATGAAAACGAAACTGTTCGATTGGTTTTAGCTTTTATTCTTCTTCACGATGAAAAAAAAAAAAAGAAACAATCTACGTTTTACTCAACGTTCGAGGATCAATGGCTTATCCATTTCTTTTTGGCTGATACGATTCACTTTTATATTGACAGCGTAGAAATTTCAATCATATGGCTAATAAAAGCCAAACAGCAGAACTCTTTTTCCAAACGATCAAAATATCTTTCGTTCGATTTATCAGCTTTCACGAAATATTTGATCGTTAGAAGGGCAATTTTGAATTTTAATAATTTTAAAATTAAAAAATTAAAAACATTTTCTTTCGATCTGTCGTTGTATCGATGAATTTTTACAATTTTTATATAATTCGATCCATCGCAATTCTATGACATATCTGTCAATTTTTATTTCTTTTTTTATGCAATTGTGAAAATTATCGTCGATCATGATTTCCCAATTAAATTGCCATTCGATCGTACGTATCGATAATCGATATTGCCTCGTTTTAGATTTTTTTTTTTCTCGGCTCGATGATCAGAAAGATTAACAATTCCTTTTGAACGTGAACTCTCGTTGAGCTTCCTCACAACGTTACGTAACACGAGGGACTGATCCAATTTTTATAACAAATCTCATGAGATAAATTCCGCTGAATCGTGCATGATGGTATTAAAAATTGAAACGAGAGTCACGTTCGACAAGCCCGGACCCGTTCATACCTCGGATTACTTTGGTACAATCGTATCAAAAAGTTTATGAATAATTCAATTTGCTTTTGCTTTACGCTGAGCTTGAGGGAGGAATTTTGATCGTTACTTTTCATACCGATTGTACAATAAGCACACACCAGATAATCGTAGAACAATGAATAAATTTCTCAGGCCAAATATTATAATGAATCGTGCATTCTCATTTTGCACGATTCGATAGTTCATTTATAAATTGTGCTGGGTACATATAAATAACGTTAAATCGATGATATAGTGAGAGGCCAAAAGGAATTTTCTAATGCCACAGACTTGAGGATAAAACTGTTTCAGTGTTGACCTCGATCAATGCAACTTAGTCGTATACCTATTGCGATAAACACATCCAAATACGTTTCAATGATATATAAAATGGATCATTCCCAGGGCCCATTGACAGATCTGTAATCCCGATCGATTCTTATTTATTTATTTGTTTTTTTTTTTTTTTTTTTTCAAAAGTTACCCCGATCTTTGATACCGAAAGTGTTAAATCGAGATATTGAAAGACAATAGAAATTTTTTTTATTTAAAATTTCAGCTCCAATCGCGATAAAAATTAAGAATAATTTTATTAACGATTTTTTCGATGATTCCGGTATTTCGTAATTAAACGGTGATTTACATAATGGAGAATGAATTGAGTCAAAAACGATATTAATGATTATTTTTCCGAAAGAAAATATTTTAATATAGAAAATTTCCCATCAATTGAATTAATAATTCGCGAAGTTAACTTGTCCAAGGAATGTCTTCTGTGTTAACTATACATGGGTATGGACTATTCGCACGTTGTACCGACAGAATCGAATGTGTTTTGCCCTTTCAAAATCTAACGAGGCCATCCAAAATGCCTGACGTTTTAATTTGACACTGCAGTAGTAATGGACCGTGTGCGATCAGACGAAGGGGACACACTATAATCTCCGAGTAGTGCGAATGACTCTGTACTCGGTCAGACTCACTGAACTTTGCTTTTTTTTTTCCTTCATCTTCGATGTCTCACGAAACTACAAGTCGTGACTTTTTCTGTAATCCGAATCTCACGGTCGATGCCATTATTTTATCGCTCATTGTCAGAATGAAAACTTCATGTGCGTATGGTCAGACGGCGCGAGAGCGCTTCGCGTTCTTCAGTTGGAAAATTCACGATACAGACTCGCACGCGTTACGCTTTCGTTATTCACTCATGCCGAGCTCTCTCACGAATAATCTCGATGTGGAGATGTGACGATGAGATTCACACGAGGATGAGTTGAATTAATAACGTTTTTTTTTTTTTGTTTGTTTTTAAAATAAAGTATTATTTAATTACGCTTTAGACAAGGGGTAATAATGAGGATCCGGAAAAGGGGAAGGGGTTTGGGGGATGGAAGGTCGAAGGTCAAGGCTAACCCTATATAACGTCGACTTTCACTTGGCCCACTCCTTCAGGCCTCTCGTACGATCTCGTTTTTCCTCGGCTTCTCCAGAGCATTCATACTGGGAAACCTTTTACCATACTATAATTCATCAGCGTTCATATATCTATCTCTGGCCATCGTTATTATCATCGTACGAGACAATAATGATGAAAAAAACAATGATTTTTCTTCGTGCATCACAAAATAAATTCAGGTAATTGGCCGGGAACTGATGAAATAATGATGGTCCATTATTTTGAAATATATATATATATATGATAGTATATTGCAGAAATTTTTGAAAATATTTTGAAAATATTTAAAGGATCGAGAATATTGCACAGAATGCTTTAATGATCAATTGCAAAAAATTCATCCAACTATTTCGTAAATTTTTAATTAATTTTCTTTCTACAGAACGAGGATATTCTTCAGTCGAATTTACCGTGATTAAAATCATTTTTTTTTTTTTTTTTTTTTTTTGAAAATATATTGAAATAATTTTTCAAGTGTGCCGAATGATCGGCTGTACGATCGAAGACTTCTCAAACGAATCCTGAATTCAATGAATTCTGGCTCTTGAGTCATTTTCAATCCGTCAATACTCGTAATATCGATGGGCAAATCGAATTACTATGCGCAGACGTTTCGATTTATTCGTTGCTGTAGTCGAGCGATTTAGTTTATATTACATCTATATTAGCATCTCTCGATGCTTTCGTTCTTCTGGAATTTCCGAGAGACTCAAGTTTGCGAGCATCGGATTTCATTCGTCTCTTTTTCACACACTTGTGCGTGAAAAATGTCAAAATGGCTGACAATAAAAAATTTTCGAGTCGCAATACTATTTTTTTTTACAATAATTCTGTACGAAATATTGTAAAATGTATTATGTAATATGGATAAAATAATTTTTATTATAAGAAAATTTAAAAAATGAATGAACAATTTGTTATCTATAATTATTATATTGTTCAAAAAAAGTGAGCGAAAAGGTGAATGAATTTTCATGAAACTTTGCAGGCTTTTAATGTACGAGAGAACACACAGGCAAATGGTAAAATTAAAAAACAAATTCAACTGTAATTAATAATGGCAGGGCCAATTTGATCGACCAATCAAAGAACCTCGATAATTCAGTTCAGTACTCAAAAATTTTGCCACCGAGTGCGATTTATTTTTGTGCTGGTATTATTTTTATTATTTTTTATTAAACTAATCGATCAACATTACATTCGTGTATTATTATTTATTATAATTATTATTATTATTATTATTATTTCGCCAGGCCTTTATGCTCAAAAGCAACAGCAGGAAGATCCATGCCAGACGAAAGCTCGTGTAGTCAGTGACATAGATTATTGCGATCGTTACTGGGAATGCGTCAACGGACGTCCCGAACTCTTCGACTGTCCGAACGGTCTTGTTTTCGCTGGCAAGCATCGCGGCGTTACCGAGGGCTGCGATTATCCATGGCGTGCAAATTACTGCGAGGGCAAACGTCAGGCTAATTCACCGATCGGTGCCGAGCATTGCGACTGGCTTTACGGTATATTCGGCCATGAGACATCCTGCACAAGATACTGGACATGCTGGAATGGCACTGCCACCGAACAGCTGTGCATCGGTGGTCTTCTGTACAACGAGAGAGCGAGATCTTGCGATTGGCCAGAAAACGTCGAAGGCTGCCAGAAACATCGTAAGTTTAAAATTAACCCTTAAGCCCAGAACGTTTTTTTTTTTGGTACTCTCATGCACAAAATGCGTGGGTCATTTATGTCCGGCTCGTTTTCCACCAACTTAACGTGTCATAAAAAAAAATTATAAAAATTCATTATACTATCTTTGAATCTTCTGGCTATAGCGCTATGAAATAGAAAATCCGAAATAATTATTTGAAACATCTTTTTTTTTATATAAAAATATTGCACCGGATTCTCGATCTATTCGAACAATTAAAATCGGCTTGGACAAAAATGACCCATCATTTGGGCTGAATAATATCAAGAAAATGCAAAATTTAACATTACACATTTATTTTCCTCGTCATTTTCAGAGATATGAAAATCTCGGCGATCTTCATAGATTGCAAAAAAGAACGTAACTTTTACTGTCAACTGTGTACACGAGCTTGAGCCTCGACAATCAACGAAATCGAATTTAAAAAAAAAAATCCAAAATTCCATAAATTTAAAATCCCTGCGTCCATTTAACTTCGCACTCGATAACGAATATGGCGTGATGGCTTGAAAAAAAAAATTCCAAATTTCCATGCACAATCTAAACGCGTGGTTTATTCGTAATGGAATTCATAGTCAACAAAGGTGTGCCGGTGCTTCATACGTGTGCCAAGTTTCAGCTCGATAGGTCAATCCATTCTCAAGTTACAGGCATTTAAATTGTATTCTATGATACACACACACACACACACACACACACACACACACACACACAGATCCTTCTAGGAAGTTTTTGTTCTAGCTGTGATTCTTTTTATTTGGAAAATATTGAGTACTTTGGCCTGAAATTCTGACTCGAGATAATTTTTATTACAATGCAACGGCTACTTAATTTTTTTTTTTTTTTTTTAATTAAATTCGGAATTTTTGTAAAATATTCGGTGATTTATCGAACTTGTGCCATTCTCGAGATATAAATTGCATATAACGCAGAATTTTGATATTGAATTTGAAGAAAATCGATGTGTATGCAATTTTGAATTTTTCATAAATTTATATCTTCTATCATTTTCTTTTCTTTTTCGACACTATACTTGTCACTTTAACGCAATACATATGGGATATTTTAATTGCTCAATACAACGAGTCTTTCTCGTGCATTTCACGAGCTAATCCTTGCCAAAATTCCTGAAAGTTATTCCACTCTCACTTTCTAATAGGATATATATATGTGTATTGTTTTTTTTTTTTTTTTTTTTTTAATTGAGCTTGTTCGCATCTCCGACTGGCACGCGAGAATCTCCGATAATTTCTCTTTCCAACGCAGCCTCGCGAGGTCCCATGAGTGTGGAGATTTTACGTTTTTCACTCTCGCTAGCTCAATTCGCGAAATAACTCCCGATCACGAAGAAATTTTTCGATCAAAGTCCCTCAATAAAGATTTTCTCGATACTTTATGAATCCGGGAGTTTCTTCATTTTCAAAAGAGTCGAGCAAGATTGTAAATGAAAAACCACGTATCGCAAATTATTCGAGGCAATTGTTGATGATGATAAAAAAATTGATTAAAATTATAATTTGAGTGGATTCAACGAACCGAGCAACATTACGATTACTTACGAGTAATTTTCATGAAAACGAGAATTAACAATACGATTAATTTATGATAATTATATTATTTTGAATGATATTCGTGAATTTTTTTTTTCCATTTACTTCGATGTTTCGTTTCTCGTTTTTATCATGATTCGATTAAGGATGTATCGGACGTCCAAAAGTGACTTTCGTCGAAAATATTACATACTTCATGATAAGATAAAAATCGGAAAAAATTCAACCACACTAAAGACGATTAGAAGGTTACTTTTTAATAATAATGATGCCCAAAAGTTATCAATAAATTGTTCAAGCAAAACATTGTTTAACAAATTTTTAGGGACTGTTTTTTTTTGTCATGCGAAATGAATTCGTTGATTTTTCTGACTACACATGAATTTTTTTAAAATTTTCTTATCATTTTGAAATTTCGATTTTCGGAAATTTATAAAGGTTGTATTTACGAAACTATTCGTTCAATGCCCGGGAAACTTCTTAATTGTAATATACGTTTTTCACGAAAACATATCCAAAATTCACGATTTTTCCTTCATTTTTCAAAATTAAAAAATTTTCGAAAACCGAAATTTCAAAATGATAAGAAAATTTTAAAAAAATTCATGTTTAGCCAGAAAAATCAACGAATTCATTTGACGTATCAGAAAAAAAAAACTTTCCCTAAAAATTTGTTAAACAATGTTTTGTTTAAACAATTTATTGATAACTTTTTGGCATTATTATTATTCAAAATTAATCTTCTTATCGTCTTTATTGTGGTTGAATTTTTTCCGATTTTTATCTTATCATAAAGTATGCAATATTGTCGACGAAAGTCACTTTTGGTTGGGAAGGTACGTCCGATACATCCTTAAGACAGTACTGAAATAAATTCTTGGGTCAATTTCATAAAACTGTGAATTCTGAAATATGATATGAGAAACTGTAAATTCACAATCTCAAGCATACCATCCAATCTCGTCACGTCCAACGAGAGTCACTGGCCTTCTCTCGATTAAACAGGCAGAGACAAGGCGTACTCATTAACATTCACACACGTTTTCCTCGACGCTCCTTCCTCTCTATCTCATTCACTTTACGTTTGTTTATTATCATTATGTGTACAATATCCTCCCAGACAACCGATTGTGTTACACGCTCCTGTATCCCACGTTACATTCGTGGAATCTAGCTGTTTCACGACAATGCGAGATGCTTTTAACATTCATCAAACGAGACTTTTTTAATTTTTTTTTTTTTTTCATACATGTACTTTCACGAAGTAAGACCGGTAAAACCGTGCTTCTATCTCGCAGAATCACGTAGGATCACGTCAAAAATTATGCAGGATATTTTACGTGGGCTTCTTAATTAAATATTTATTTAATAACCGCTGATTGAATTTTCCATTTTTTTTTCCATGCTTCTCAGGTATACGTTTGGAATAATTGGTAAAGGCATGAGGGCGAAAAATGTATTGTGAAGTCATTGTTCCCATTTTGGATTCAATTAACTATCATTATTACGATTAATCTCGTCTTAATTTATAATTAGTTCTCATTGTTTTTTTTTTTTTTTCATTTTAAACGAAAAATTTCGTATTGAAAAATACCATTTTATGGGGAAAAAAAATTTACCGAATATTCGTTTACTTCATGGGCATCGATTCATGCTATATTCATGTTAATTTATAGTCCAATGAATTTAATGAATTATTTACGATCATTATACTTTGGCTTCGTTAATCTTTTCAACGAATTTAAAAATATGTCACTTGTGTTATTTATGGATGAAAAAAAAAAAAAAACATACCGAATATTTTTTTTTTCCTCTCTGGTACAATGAATTAGTTATAAAGAGTCGATTGGCGCTCTGGGATCCAATGAAAATTAGCGCGAGATAACGCGTAGAAATATAAAATGAAAAATTCTGGTCGAGGCGCAAAGCCGGCCAGGAATTTATGAAAAATTCGAAAAATCGTTTCCGAGGCCTTTTTCGTTGTATATTAAGAATCATTATCGAATAAAATTATTAAACGCGAGACACTTTAAATGCCAAAATACAGCCATCGTTTTATGATTTTTTTCTCAAGTACAAGTAACTTTTATTTTGTTTTTAATTGCACGCATCTTTGGGACGAAGATTAAAGAGCATCCACTAATTTTATTGTTAAGAAATATTGGTAAATGGCGGAAATACAGGCTCAAATTTTTGCCATAAAATCACAGGAAATTTTGCGTCAAAAAAAAAAAAAAGAAAAATTCGAAAAATTATGTGAATTTTTATGCTCGAAGAATGCAATATTTTTTAACAAAAAAAATTCGTGTATGCTCTTCAAGTGCCTTGTGCAAAGCACATTTTTTTTTTCTTTTAATAAAACATTCTTAGATTCAAACAAATTATGACAATTTTTCTATTTATGAAATCTCAAAGTCTGCAACCCTCGTATTGTCTTTTACTTTTTTCGGTCTACTGAATTTTTCAGCAAATTCCAAAATACGAAAGAAAAATAATGAAAACTTAGCTATTCACTGTGAATCTAATTAATTACTCGTCACAAATTAACAAATTCAAATTTATCGAGAAATCAATTGGGGTTTTTTTTTTTTTTCACTTTTTCTCCAGCTCTGTGCAACGAAGATCCAAACGGTAATGTGAGACTTGGAAAATCGTGCAATCGTTATTGGCAGTGCCAGGGTGGTTATCCCCGTCTCCAGAGGTGTCCGGCAATGCTCGTTTTCGACACAAGATCACTGAGATGCGTCGTACCACCGACGGAGGATTGCGACGTACCGACGACACCCCCGAATCTCGAGGGCGATCTCCCGGACGGTGGCAACGAGCAAGAACCCGAAGAGGAAAATCTTCCGCCCGGTGTTCCTCCATTGCCATCCGGTGCTGTTCCATTGAGGTCAAGAGCCAGGAATTAGAATTGCCACTTGTTTTTTTTTTTCTTCTTCTTTTCTTCGTTTTGTTTTATGACGCGAGACGATAATACGACGAGAGAAAAAAAAAAATTTATAAAAATCACCTGCGATTCAATTCTTTTTCGAACTCGTTAAAATTTAACCTTTTTTTTTTTTTTACGACGCTAAATGCAATTGAAGTGCAGAATTTAAATGACAAAAACGAATAGTACAGACCGATATAGAAACGTGGGTATATAAATGAAACGAATTCGAACTTGACAAACTGACGATTTATTATTATTACATTTTTCTTCAAACTGCGAAAATTTAATTCAACGTTTATTTATTTTTTAATCGATCATTTTTCTTTCCGTGTCAACGAAAAAAAAAAAAAAATCGGGTAATATCGTCGAGCATCGAAATACTATATCGTAAATTCCAGAATGTCTTTTGGCGCGATTTCGTCTTCCCGTACCTTCGTCCACTCAGCCCTCGATCAAATTGTACATATCCCCCCTCCCCCTCCCTTACAAATCCTCCACCCTCATCGCCCTCTGTGAGATAATAATCGTAATATGAATTTATCTTATCGTTTGTATTGTAGATTTTCGTGAAATAAAATCTACGTTGTATATTTTTCATACGTACAATATCCCCGATTAAAAAATAATTATTTTCCAAAATACTTCATATGTCTCGATGTATAATATACATATGTCGCATTCCACGTCAACTCAGCCACCCCGTTTTTTTTATTGTCTCGAAAAAAATATTCAGTATGGGCATTTCAAAGGACAATATATCCATGACATTTTACCAAAATTTCATCCCCCCACTATTGTTGGTTCTCGAGATAATGATTAATGAAGTCTCAATTTTGTAAAAATCATAACTTCTTAACTACTGATCGGATTTAAACAATTAAAAAAAGAATCTTTTTTATTTTTTTTGCCCTTTTCGAAAAAAAATATGTCATCATCGGATAAAAGCTCATTAGACAGTTTTCGGGGTAAATTAACAAAAAACAATTTTTTCCTCGTCACTGATGCCTTGTTCCATTTTGAGAAAATCCTGCAGAGTTGTGTATTGCCTCCCTTTATCAGAAAAAAAAATACTGAGTCGAATTCCGATTGGCCCTTTCGTGGAAAAAAAAAAAAATCGAAAAATTTCCCCGAAAACTGTCTAATGAACTTTTCTCCAATGACGGCATATTTTTTTTCAAAAAGGGCGAAAAAAATAAAAAAGATTCTTTTTTTAGTCGTTAAAATCCGATCAGCCGTTACGAAGTTATGATTTTCACAAAATTGAGAATTTATTAATCATTATCTCGAGAACCAACAATAGTGGGGGGATGAAATTTTGGTAAAATTTCATGGATATATTGTACTTTGAAATGCTTATACTGAATAATTTTTTCGAGACCAAAAAAAAAACGGGGTTGCTGAGTTGACGTGGCTGCGTTGACGTGTCGTATTCCACGTTAACTCATCAGCCACCCCGTTTTTTTTTTCTCGAAAAAATTATTCAGTATAGGCATTTCAAAGTACAATATATCCATGACATTTTACCAAAATTTCATGCCCCCACTATTGTTGGTTATTCTTGATATAATGATTAATAAATTCTCAATTTTGTAAAAATCATAACTTCGTAACGGCTGATCGGATTTTCACGATTAAAAAATGAATCTTTTTTATTTTTTTTGCCCTTTTTGAAAAAAAATATGCTGTCATTGGAGAAAAGTTCATTAGACAGTTTTCGGGGAAATTTTTCGATTTTTTTTTTTTTTTCCACGAAAGGGCCAATCGGAATTCTACTCAGTATTTTTTTTTCTGATAGAGGAAGGCAATACACAACTCTGCAGGATTTTTTCAAAATGGAACAAGGCATCATTGAAGAGGGAAAAATTGTTTTTTGTTAATTTACTCCGAAAAATGTCTAATGAGCTTTTATCCGATGATGACATATTTTTTTTCGAAAAGAGCAAAAAAAATAAAAAAGATTCTTTTTTTAATCGTTTAAATCCGATCAGTAGTTACGAAGTTATGATTTTTACAAAATTGAGACTTTATTAATCATTATCTCGAGAACCAATCATAGTGGGGGGGGATGAAATTTTGGTAAAATGTCATGGATATATTGTCCTTTGAAATGCCCATACTGAATAATTTTTTCGAGACAATAAAAAAAAACGGAGTGGCTGAGTTGACGTGGAATGCGACATATGGGATCAAGCTCGTAAAAGGGTTCGATCGCGTGCTCGGATGCTGTAAAAGCATTTCGGAAAAAATTCAATCATCGTGCAATAGGAAAAATCGATTTTGAAAATCTTCCTATAATTAGGAAAAAAAAAGAAAAAAAAAAAACTATCGCAGACTCATGAGCCGAGTGGTATTTTGAAGCTTCTATTTCAAAATGATCATCTCATTGTCAGGTGGACTTTTTGGTCATATCACGACATCATAACTGTTGTGGAATTAAAGAAAATTGAAACGGTAAATCTCCCACGAAGGAAAAATATGTGAGAAAATATTTTTTCCGTGGGATATATTACGGCAGAAAGTTGTTAAAAATGTATATATTTTTAATTTCAAAATATACGTGAAATAAAATATTATGAAAATATGTATAATATATTTAATTTATAATCGAGGATGCTTCGAGTATGAATTCCGAGCTAAGAGTAAAATTTTATGAGAATTACAAGCGCTTCGCGATATGGTTTAAAAATTTGAAAAAAAAAATCAATCATTCGGGAGCTTCGAAAAACTTTGATTTTACATAACAAATAATGCCGAAAGAATACTGAAAAATTGATTCAAAAAAAGTTGTTGAACGAATCGTGAGATTTTTTTTTTTACTTTTTAGATCAAACGAATTATTTGGTTTTTTTTTTAAATACGTGTGAATTTTTTTTGGAAATTTCCTTTTTGTTTTGCTTGGAATATTTTTGTTTTCGAAATTTCGAGAAATTTTTTCAGTGCAATACAAGTAGCCTTTCTACGAAAATGCATCCAAAAATTGAGACTCCGTTCCATTATCACAATTTCGGAAAAAAAGTTTTTTTTTAAACATGATTTTTTTGCTTCAAAAATAATGTACTTACTCAATATAGTGTACCGTACTCAGTACATTATAGTACGATTTCTAGTACGGAGTACTGCACTTTTTCATTCGTTGTATTATATTTTTTTTTTTTTTCCATTATTTTTTGCATCGTTCGGGGCGTATAAAAAAATTTGGCACATTCGATAGGACATTATACGCAGGTATTTTGCATTTTGGCAAAAAAAAACGAATGACAATTTATTTGAAACAAAAAATAATTTTTTTCACATTATATTCGAATACGTTCTTTGTTTACTACAATTAATTATACAATCCTTTTTCACGTTCTCGACGAGGATAAAAAGGTTCAATTTTTATTTTTTAATTTTAAAAAAGATTTTTTTCCCGATGCACGGTCAAATTTTGTTCGATCTTCTCGCCACACGTTTCCCATTACAGTCCTGCAGCTTACGAAAATATGAGAATATCTAATGGCACTGGTTGCTCGTGATTTTTCAGTCCATATACGGTGAGCTAGGAATTTATGAAAACGTGCGAAAGAATAGATACATATTTTTTTTTTTTCCTTTCACTCATGCTCTTTGAAATTTTCTTTACAGTTGGTTGGCGCTGAAACAAAAAAAAAACACAAACAATTGCCGTACTGTCAAAATAATATTAGTTGGAAATATGATTAGTTGGGACTGATTTAATAATTAAAAAAAAAAAAAAGAAAATTATGGAACAGAATTTGGAAAATTTCAATGGTTATCGAAACAATGAGTATCGTTTCATGAAAATTTGAGCAAACGAACCAGTGAGGAGCTTCATCCGGATCGGTGCAGCTCAGGCTAATGGAATCGAAAAGTTTACCATCGCCGCAAGTGATAAGACGAGGATGACCATCGACACAGGTGATGAGCCTGCCACAGTCACCAGGAACCGCAAATCTAAAGACAGAGGTTTTTTTTTTTTTTTTTAACTAATTTGTTTGAATTAAGTTGTTTTTAATTAAGTTATTGAAAATGTTTAGTTTACATAATTTATTTAAGCTCACAGGTTATTCAAAGAAAAAGATCAAAAAACTTTTGAATTCTTTTTTTTTCACGCATAAATTCAATTGTTTCAGTCATTAAGACACAAACAATTGGAGCAAATTTATGGGAAAAATTTCTCGTAATAAAAAACGATCAGATTTTATAATTTATGAAAAATAATATTAATTTCTCTGAATATTTAGTTGACTACTATTTTATTATTATTTTGAATTCATTTTCAACATTGTTAACGTCGAAACTCAATGTCCTTGGTATCTTCGATGTCGTTGATTGTTTTTTTTTTTTGGAATTTCCAACTCATCGGATTCCACTATATATACAGTTCACAGTGATTTTTATTTTTGAACAGGAATGCAAGTGCGAAACATCCTTCATTAATTAAGCGTTATCGTACACCTGGGAAGTTTCGAGAGCCCGCTTTTTTTTTCGTTTTTTGCGCTGTAAGACTGTAACAATGAACGATTGGATATCTGTCTTTTGGGATACTAGTCTAGTCATTCTAGCCAAAATAGTAGGTTCATAATGCAATCTTCGACAGAATTGATTTTACTTTTAAAAAAGGTTCAGGGGTCTAGTGCATGGTTTTTTTTTATTTATAGCGTGGCAAACTTTTCCAAACATCACCATTTTTACTGTTACATCAACTGTTAACTATACATTTATATAGCAATAGCCATATTTGGAAAAGTTTGCCGCATGATAGATAAAAAACCGTGGACTATAGAAAAAAATTTGTTCAATAAAAGTTGCAGAGAATTTAATTATCTAGAAAAAAGGTCACAGCTATTTTTGTCGTACGATGCACGGTTCACGAGATATTTGATAGAACGTATTTTCCAAGATGGCGGCTGAAGCTTGATCCCTCCGCGTCCCACCAACTTGAATCTACACTCTGGGGACACCACTAAATCTTTTCCAAAAGCAAAATCAATTCTGTAGAAGATCGCAGAACAAAATGGCTAGAATGACTGGACTATACCTGACCCTGTTGTTCATTTACTTGAGAGACCAAAGACATGAACAACATTAAGGAATTGAGTGAAAAAGAAAGAAAGGAAACGGAAAAAAAGTAAGAAGAACACCTTAATAATAATTTAATAATTTAATAATTTAATAATAATAATAATAATAATTCCAATAATTACACTTTTTGAAATGTACGAAGGTGCTTTTTAATGGTGAAAAAATCCCAGTTGTCAATGCTAATATGTTCAAGATATGCCAAAACTTCCGGAAATCACATTTAGAAAAAAATTCCGGACGTATATGTGTGCGTGTGCGTGGGGTTGATGGCCTTTAAAAATTCAAACCGCAATATCTCAAGAACAACTTGACCAATCGTACTAAAACTTTCGCAGGCACTTTAGTCATTCAACCGACTTTGTTTGCTGCAATTCTCATTTAAATTGCTTGAAGGATCTACATTTTGCAAGACTTTGAAATTTAAAAAAATGTCTGGGATCGCACTTTTACTTTCGTGAATTTTGAGTGGTCATGCAAATTTTTTTGACACAAATAAATTATCACCACAGAATTGTTTCGATATTGAATTTGGCGAAAATCGCTTCGACGGTTTTCGTGTTTTATGAAATTTTGAATTAAAAAAAAAAGTCTCTGACAGCTCCAATTTCCCCAAAGCTCAGGACACTGTGCTAATTAATTTCCCTATAAATAGGGTATCATTAACGAGAGGTTGGTATCAAATATGATGAGAAACGGTGAAAGGGTTCGGATTGTAGGAAATTTTGAATTTTCAAAAAAATATTTCTGACAGCTCTATTTTCCCAAAATTGTAAGATATCTGGATAATATTTTTTTTTTTCCCCATTATTGGAGTATCATTGAAGGAAGGTCGGTGTTGAACTTAGTGAAAATCGGTAAAGTTGTTCAGATTTTATGAACTTTTGAATTTTCCAAAAACAAGTATTTGATAGCTCGAATTTCCCGAATATTGATAATACGGGAATTTGTTGAACGCACAAAAATGCGTTTAATCCTATGAAATATTGAATATGTAGAAAATTATTAGCGACTTGAATCTGAAAAAATGAAACGACAGTAAGGAGGCCAAAAAGAAACCAATATTGATAAAGGTCCTCCATGCGGGGAGCACAAAATTTGATGGGAGCAGATTGCAAGTTTCAACGTGCAGCTGTTTTTTTTTTTTTTTTTGTATCGCATGGAACCTTTGATTCAAGAATATACCCGGGTTTTCCCAGCTAAAGCGGCTTAGAAGGATTGAAAAAAATTCTTCAGCGAAAATGGCAACTTTATGATACGTCTCACAGAGTGCTCTTTTAGGCTACTTTGCATCAAGACCCGCTGAGGCAAAATTTCGTGAGAGCATTCTTTAAGGATGTATCGGACGTACCTTCCCAACCAAAAGTAACTTTCGTCGACAATATTGCATACTTCATGATAAGATAAAAATCGAAAAAAATTCAACCACAATAAAGGCGATAAGAAGATTACTTTTGGCTAACAATAATGCCCAAAAGTTATCAATAAATTGTTTAAACAAAACATTGTTTAACAAATTTTTAGGGAATGTTTTTTTTTTGTCATGCGAAATGAATTCGTTGATTTTTCTGACTACACGTGAATTTTTTAAAAATTTTCTTATCATTTTGAAATTTCGGTTTTCGGAAATTTGTAAAGGTTGTATTCACGAAACTATTCGTTCAATGCCCTGGAAACTTCTTAATTGTAATATACAACGTTTTTACGAAAACATATCCAAAATTCACGATTTTTCCTTCATTTTTCAAAATTAACAAATTTTCGAAAACCGACATTTCAAAATGATAAGAAAATTTTTAAAAAATTCATGCATAGTCAGAAAAACCAACGGATTCATTTCACATGTCAAAAAAAATCTTCCCCTAAAAATTTTTTGAACAATGTTTTGTTTAAACAATTTGTTGATAACTTTTTGGCATTATTATTATTCAAAATTAATCTTCTTATCGTCTTTAATGTGGTTGAATTTTTTCCGATTTTTATCTTATCATAAAGTATGCAATAGTGTCGACGAAAGTCACTTTTGGTTGGGAAGGTAGGTCCGATACATCCTTAAGATCTGCCCTTTCGATTCATTCATATAGACATTATCAAAAATAATTCATCAAGATTGAAAAAAAAATTGTTCGACGTACCTTGGGAAGGGCCAGAAACGAGCAGCGGGAGTGTGAGCGGGAACTTTCGTGGGGCATTTGAAGCCGACGATTGCCTCGGGATTGCAATAGGGAATTAGCTGATCCGGCCACACGCAATTGTGGCTCTTCTCGTCGTAAGCAAGACCCGGGGTGCAAGGCTCCTGAAGAGGCTGACCATGGACGCATTTTATGAACGATGTGCTGCACGCTTCGCTGTCCGGATATATCCCGAATTGATGCTCGCAGCCTGGAGTGCTGTACGGTGTGACTGTGTAAAAAAAAAAATTACGTTTTCTTCGCATTTTTTTTTCAACAATAAATAAATTATAAATGAATAAAAAATGTATTTAAAAAAAATAAAATTCAAGCTGGAATTATCACTGTATACAAATGTTTACTATCCATTTAATTTATTGAATAATTAATTGACATTTTATTGGCTTTAATTTTTCATCTACTTTATCTATTTAAGTGTATACTTTTTGTTTTATTATTTATTTGTGCGTGACAATCATTGCAACCACGACATACCTAACGCAACCGCGATATCCGAGCGAAAGAGACGCTTAATGGGAACTTTTTCATACACGGTCCGTATACGTTTTATGTCCGTAAAAAATACTTACGATCAGCCTTGCGTTCACCGCAGTGTACGGCCCAGTGATAGTTGCAGTGATTGTGCACGGCTCCATGGCCGTCAAAGAGGAGGCCATTCTCGCAGTGCTCGAGGGTCAGGGTGCCGTTCGTGCACAGGAAGAAGGAGCCACAGTCCTCGGGATGAGGATAAGTCTGGATCCCCCAGTGTTCCGGGCAAGACGGTACACCGAGCAGAGCGGCCCCTAAGGCTTTGAAAAAAAAAAAAAATATATATATATATATATTCAATAATCACAATCATCATGAACATTCATGAGACAAGGATAAAAAAATTAAATGTCAATAACGTTAATAATAATTTATTTTAGTAATTAGTGTTATTTTTTCAATTTTTAGTAACTTATAAATATTACAAAAAAATTAATTCCACAAAATTTTTACTAATCATGCTAACAATAAAATTCACTCACGTAAAAAATGATGCTGAATGCAAGTTTTAAAAATAGAACTAATTAATTTATTAATTAATGTCTCTTCAATATCCGTTTATTCAATTTACGACAAACATTCTTGATTGTATAACTACGTGGCAGCTAACCAAACGAAAATGTCAATAGGGTATCCCGAAGAGTTGTTCATGTACTATTGTTTTTTTTTTTTGGTCATTTAAAGTCCTGATGTTATATATTGATATATCATTTACTTTCACTGAGAAACATCGTCGAAAAACAAAGTCTTCGAGACAGTTTGTCCGAGCTCTCGCTAATTCGTTATGGTAATTCAGTTCGCGAGGCTTTAAGGCCCGTCTCAAAAGTCAATCCGTTCGTTCACCGGCCTCAATGAAATTTCGGTGCTCGCTCCGCTATTGCGCCACACAATGACCAGCGAGACCAACGATCTTTTCATGGCTTTCTCGACGACGAATTTATCGTTATATCGTAACGCCATTTTTACAATTTCGATTATGTCAAATGGATTTTTTCATATGATAAAAAATCTACAAAACAACATTAAAAAAAAAGTCCTTGGAAATTTTCTTTTTTTTTTTATCAATAGTTTGGTTAAATTTTATTCAACCTAAAAATAGAAAGATCCATTAACAAATTAACCCTGTCAAACGAATTAGTTTTGGGCGTGAAAATTTAAATCCTAACAAAAACTATGATATGCATAACAAAAAAAATAAAGATTGTTTGTGTTGCATCAATGGTTATTTCAACACTTTGAGGATACCGATTTATTTTTCAAAGCGACGAAACTCGTCTGAGCTATTTGGACAAACAGTATTAAGCATTCTATTGGTTATTTGAAAAATGATGCCTTTTAGATAAAAGTTCGATGTGGGTTTGGATCTGAATAGATCATCATCAACTTGGATCGTGTTAAGCGAGATCATTAGCATCGATCAAGATGAAGAATGACTCGAATCAGCCTACCTACCACGTGCACCACGCGTTGACTATAATATACGTGAAACAACGATCCGATCAAAAGATGTAAAACGACTGAAAATATATACATGACAAAAATATAAATGAGAATAAAAAACGTATTAAAAAAAAATGGTGTTCAATTTTTCCTAATGTCAAACGAAATTATCCAAATGATAATCCAATTAACATTTAATATTTGTCATAAATAAAATAAAATAAAATAAATGATCCTGAACCCTCCGAATGACAAACTTATTTTTCCAATAAAAACTCCAAATCCTTCGATCCCAATAAAAAATGTCTTTTGCATTTACAATCAAAGCATATATTTTCCAAGACAAATATATGTCCTGAGAAACAAAATTCAATTTGATACAAAAAAGAATCGGCTAAAATATTTAAGAAAAATTAAGATTAAACACGATTCGTGCATATATTATAAACGGAATAACATTTCTCGCTAAAACATCGTAATATCGAAAAAATTATTGGAAAAAGTTCCAAGCAAAACGAGTCTGACGACTCGTTGTAAAATTCACGAAGACATTTTGACAGCCCGAACATTCTGTGTAACGGCAACCGTCATCTGTGTATACAGCATACTTGCTATATATATATATATATATAAATAACCTACGTGCAAAAAGAGGTGCGCCGTAACATAATCTTCGCATGTCATTGAATAATAAATAAGGAAGCACGAAGTTCCTCTCTACCCGTCGTGAGGCACGTGGAAAAAAAAATCATCTTTCCATGATCTCGACTCTCATTGGCTAGTCATTATATCATCCACATAACATACAAACATCTACCTATACATATACATATATACATGTAGATGTATACATTTATAGCCCTACCACAGGAGATTCCCGTTGTTCATTCGTGCAACCATATGCTCGAGTCTCATGAGCTGGTATAGGAAACAGTGAAAGCGGTTCATATCGCTAACTGACTTGTAGAATTCTCAAAGGTTTCGTAAGTCTCTCTCTCTCTCTATATATATATATATACGAGAATCTATCTATCTATATATATATATATAAACGAGAACGGTTGAGATACCGAGTCCATAGGGTGCTGATAAAATGACACGAAAACCCCGATAATGGCAATTTTTTTGTCTTCTATCATCTCGATTTCATCAATTCGCCAAAAACCAAGACGCCTCTACTCGAGTTTTCAAACAAAAAAAAACGAAATTCTCACGTAGGAATTCTTGCTCGAGAGTACAAAAAGTATCTTTGATATATGACGAAGTGCATAAAAAATGTATATGAGCAGAAGGGGTAGAATTTCGTTGCATATTTTTCTCAACTCTCTGGTTTGTGTTTTTGTTTTCTGACCCCCCCCCCCCCCCCCCCCGCTCAAATTTATCGAAATTTGATTTTATTATTGCGTCTACTCACCCGGGGATATAATTCCCGCCAGGGCCATCAATAGGAATGCGTAGCTTCTCGTATCTTGACTCATCTTCGTGGCACGCGGATGTATTATATTTTCGGCGATAAACAACGATCTCGTATCTCGTCTGCTCGGTAACGGACTCTGACTACTGTAAACTTAGAATATAACCGAACTCGGTTGTTGGTCAGAGCTCTACGAGTCTTTACCTTCGCGGCCTCGAGAACTCTACTTCGGAGGGGCGCCCCCTTCACTCAACGACGAGGCGCACAATATCGTCGTGAAAACGCCCGTGGACTCTCGACAGGATACGAACACACACACACACACACACACACACATACACACGCACACGCACGATTACCAATTCATATACGTAAGTTCCTTTCTGTCTGACAATCTGTTCTCTTTTTCCCTCCTTCCATCGATCTTGTTCGAGGGCTTTTCGTTATTACTCAATTCACCTTTTGGGGACTTTGCCGTCGTCAAATATGAATCGCGAAACTGCCCAAATTCGATTGTATATCTCGAAAAAAAATGAGATTAATCATTCATTTTCATTCTATCTCGTGCTGCTATTGCCAATAATGCAAAAATTTTAACAGCTGGAATCGTTTTTTTTTTCTCTATGAAAATACGAGACACTGCGAACGATATTATGTAGGTTCGTTGAGATACTTTAGTTGGTGCGGAATTAATTGAAAATTTAATATAAATATATATATTTTTTTAATCAATTTAACTTATTGAATGTATGCGCGGAAAAATATTTTGTAATTTTCTTATGATTTATATTCATGCGAATATTAAGAAGAAAAAAATGGAAATATATAAATTTTGTAATTTATAATTAGCGTAATGTTAATCATGAAAACAAACAAATTCTATCGCAACCACCCTATGAGCCTCAATCACGAAGCACTAATCGTGAATAATTAACTAATACAACACTAATTATGAAAAAAATATGTTGCGTTTCATTGATTGAGAAATACTGACTGATCTAACGCTAATATACTGAGACTAATCATGAACAAGCGTGCAAATTGGAAACTTGCTTATTGATCCCTTATAACTAAGTTACCTTTATGGGGAGATGGTTTTCGTAGTTTCGTGAATGAGGAGATGGCTTTTGTAATTTGGGGCTTCCTCGTGGAGAAAGCTTCGCAATGAGGCAGCGTTTATGCAAGTTTCCAATTCGCACGCTTGTTTTCTAAATTCGATCTGTCCTTGCGAAATTTAATATCCTTTCTCCTAGCGTATAACTTATGTCAATTTTTTTTTGGATTTGTAATCTCAAATTTGCGACAGTTGAAGCGATCACGAATATTTTTCAAAAATTTCAAACATTCTTGTACCACACGGTTTGTTTGTATGAAAAATTTTGGCTAAAAAAGTTCAAATTTAAATTTTTAAATTCTATGAAATCCGAACGCCTCAAGCGATT
Organism: Rhorus exstirpatorius; assembly: GCA_963564615.1. Classification (NCBI taxonomy): domain Eukaryota; kingdom Metazoa; phylum Arthropoda; class Insecta; order Hymenoptera; family Ichneumonidae; genus Rhorus; species Rhorus exstirpatorius. The sequence goes on from OY751320.1 coordinate 18,667,837, forward strand.
CTTGACAAGCTCAATACGGAATATCCTTGTCCTGTAACGTATTCATGAAAAAAAAAAAGTTCGGCCCAGTAATCTCGAATTTACGAATTTTCGAGCAATCACAGTCGTTTATCGAAAATTTCAAAATTTTATGAAATCTTAACCTATCAATTCGATTCTTGACAAATTTCCTTCATTCATTACTTTTTGAAATATTTTAAAATTCAAAATTCCATCAAGCCTCAACACAATTGTAGCCTGCATTATCTTTTTGTTTTTTTTTAACAAATTCCGGTTCGATAGTGGTAATTTACAAAAGACAGAGCTGAAATGCCAATTCCCCTAAATACGAAAAATAAAACTATCCAAATTTTATAAAATCCCAAAAGGATCTGAACGGCATTACCCTTTTCTTTGTCAAATCCAATACGAACCATTCTTCAACGACAGTCTATTCATTAATACTGTGAAAACAATTTATCCCGTCGAAATTTTCCAAAGTCAAAGGAATCATAGAGATTTTTCAGAAAAAAAAAAAAATTTCATCAAATCTTAATGTCTTTATGAATTAAATACGAAACATTGTTGATCCCTCAGACTGTACAAGAATCCTCAGGCGTACAGGAATTTTTCGATACTCGAGCAATACGATTGCTCAACGTTCACGAGAAAAACAAAATCTTTTTTTTTTCTTTTAATCCTGTAAAACTTGAAATGAAAAATGCACGTGCTGGTATTTTTTTTTTCGAAATATGATTTTTCGGAATAATCTTACACAATAAAAAATTAATTTGTTCCTCGGGAAACAAAGCTTTTTTTTCTATCGGAAAATAAAAAAATAATGACAAAAAAAAATGTACTTGGATGGGTGACCGTTGACAGTTCTTCGTGCTGGCTGATGCATCGAATCGGGGTGAAGGAGGAGGTCATTTTTTCGAGGAAATAAAGCCGGATTTTTATTTCGGGCGGAATAAATCTTACGAGTATTTATATACCTATATATATATTTATTTAGATGCCCCGAGGGCTTGATGGGATCTTGCGCAAGAGGCTGTGATCTGGACCAAAGGAGGGAACCAGATCCTCGAGTACACTGCTGTGGCGTATATAGTGAAAGCAGTCAATCCGATGGAACACCCAAGCATCACGTGTCGTTTCTTGCACAATAAAATTCACGCACAGGTGTAACAATAATCGATTCGCAATACCGAACAATTCATGAGAACTTTTTACATTTAGCAATTAAAAAAAAAATATATTTATCGCAAGAGAAAAATGAAACAAAAGCCTATTTCTTCAGCTATTCCTTTCCTTTTATTTATTTCTTTTTTTTTTTTTACTGTTTTTACTCAAATTCGACGTGATTCTGGAAAAAGAAGCCTCGAGAATTTTATTATTGTGATCGAATTTTCCGTGAGCCCGATGGAAAATTTCGAGCCGAAATTTTTTACAAAAATTGGCCAGGAGATTAAGGATGATTAGTATTGAATTTGGCAAGAATTCCTTCAGGGCTTGAGATTTTAGAAAATTTTCATATTAAAAAAAAATCTTTAAGCGCACTCTAATTTTCGTAAATTTGAAGCTATCAAGCCGAAACTTTTTACGAAAATAGTCCAAGGGACAAGAATAATTGGTATTGAATTTTCCCAGAACCGCTCGAAGAGTGTGCGAATTTTAGAAAAAATTTTAAATTTTCAAAAATGTTTGCAGGCGCTCTGTCTCTCTCGAAATTTGACGATGTCGATCGAAAAACTTTTCAAACCAATAGTCCAGGGGTGGGGCAAATATATTTGACATTGAATTTGACAAAACTATGCCGTGAGGGATCCAGAATTTACAAAATTTAACATTTTTTTTTTATTTTTATTTTGCGCGTGCCTCTAACGCTCGCAAATTTGAGGCTATCGAGCCTCAAATCGTAAAAATTAGATAAATTAGAAAAAAATTCTAATTTGCACGCTTTTTTAATTGGCTCTTATTGAAAAAAAAAAAAATTACCAAAAACACTTGATCTTCAACCCCCGAATGACAAAAGGAATGATTGAGCTCACTCGAAATTTTCATGGACATTTGCGATACTCACGATTGCAAATGTTGAAAGAAAACAAAAAAAAAACCTCGACCGAAGGTTAATCCGGAGATAATATTTTTTTTTTTAATATTTTCAACCAAACGATTATTCAGTCAATATTTTTTGTTTTCTGTTGTTGTTGTTTTTTTTTTTTAATTCTGTCATGGAATACGGTTTTTCAAGAATTTTTATTTTACACCAAGACGTATTTCGGGATCAGATCAACGTCCCGAGTTGGCTATACAACGGGGGAGACACGTGTGGCCGATCTGCAGTGAAAGTAATACTCGAAATATCCAGCGAACTCGAAGTTTATCGCTCGAACACACGCGAATAATTGAGAAAAAAAGAAAAAAAAAAAAAAAAAGAAAAGAAAAGTTAATAATTTGTTGTCGATACTCTGCATGCGCGAGATTTCGTTCGCCATTTTATTTTTCTCTCGTCAAAGTCGCGAGGGGTCTCCGGAATGCGAAAAATTATACTCGGTGATCGATTCACGCGGGGCTTTCATGTCGGGACTCTCGTGATTCTCGTATATATATATATATATATATAGTTAATAGCATTCGTACACAAATAACACGAGCCGCCGTCCACGCATACGAAAATACCGGGTATTCGAGTAAAACGCAGTATTGCATAAAGTGAAAGGTTGCAATTAGGCAAATGAGGAAAGGTGAAATTGCATTGGTATACGAATCGGAAAGCGCATCGGGCGGTGCATCAACTGGAGAATTTTTTTCGATACGAATTAAATTCGACAACTCCGAAATGTCCTGCGAAATTGAAAAAAAAAAAAAAAAAAAAAAAATCAAATCATTTCTCCCATACTTGACAATAATTTCCATTTTCCCAGCTTTTTTCTCCCCACAATATAATCGCAAGAGTCTTGGATAATGGGAAAGGTATATACAAAAGCATCCATTGCGGACAATAAATTTCGTATAGAACTCGGTTGCGTCTTACGTAATAATAAAAAAAAAATACGTTTATTGTCTTATGTGTAAATAAAAAACATAAACATTAAGTCGAGAGTTACGATACACCTTTTGGCGAAAGTTTATCGTTAACGCGCGCACGTTGTTTATTCGTAATTACAGCGTAGCACGAAATCAGTTCTTTCCCTTGTAGTAATTCTCGCTGCGAAAGAAAACAAACAAACGAATAATATAACAATCGTCATGACTATTTTGGATCAAATTAATGAAAATTCACGATGAGAATAATGAAAATCCAATTATGTCAATTAACTCAGGCTAATCAATGAAATTTTTTTTATTTTTTCGAAAATTTATTTTTATATTTAAAAAAAAAAATAGAAAAAATCTTGTTTTTTAAAACTCACCAGCCAGGAACATTTTCGGGCTCGGAACACCTGAAGGTTACCTCGTTGTAGACAGTGTCATCCTCGCACTGTCCCTTCTGCGGTTGTACGCCATTTCGGCAAATATAAAATTTCGCGCAATCCTCGGGATGCGGATAAGTCGGATGCGGCAAAATTCTTCCCCCCGGTCCTAATACATTCTCATCGGGACACGTAAAACCGTCCTCGAGGGAGTCACGTTTGACATTGCAATTCGTCGTTGCGTCCACCGACCAGACGCAGCTCGACATTTTATCCTCATAAACGAGGCCCGGCGGACAGGACATTGTCGATGCCACACCGTCGATGCAATTTACAAAACGATCGCAAGCAGCCGGATCCTCGTGCTTGAAATAACCATTTGCGCGTGGACATCCTTTCGTTGGTTGTGGTTCCTCTGGTTAAATAATTCATAAATAATAAAGAAATAAAAAAAATTAAAATTAAAATTAATTGATAATGCAATCGTGTCAATTCTGAGATTTATTGATTCGTCGAAGCGGTCAGTTTCACGGTAAAATTTGGGGGAAAAAAACGTAATCCACAATCATGAAACCCAAATTTTAGTTTAAGGATGTTTTTTCACCTTGAAGCCCCCTCCGTTTCGGTAACCAAAAATAGAATACGAACCATTCCCCAACTCGAGCATCTCGAATTAATTATAGCCTAATGGCTGAAGATAAAAAAAAAATTGACATTTCCACTAAACCGGTTCTCCAATTGTGAAAAGAGGAAGAAAGGAAGGGAAAAAGAATAAATCGTGCGGGTAGCCTTTATTATCTCGCGTATGTTAATGCGCCAAGCAGGTGTATAGGCTGCACCGAAACCAGTCGATTATGAACGTTCACGGTCCAACCTGTTTTCATGAATTTATATAAATATCCATCGATCCAATGACCAATTTCCTGGTATACTCGAGGCGTGAGAATTCTACGTTAAATCTCAACAAGCCATATGCCTCGTGTATTTTTCACGCTATCTTCAGGAATTTAGGAAAATTGTTAATCAAATGTTTAGGGATGAAAAGCAATCATTTTCATGGCTCAAGACTCAGGGTATCCATTCTTTGACTATAGAAATATGATCGACATACACAATTTTAAAAAATTACGAAACAGAATTCCTGGAAATGGGACGCAATGATCTTTCGATTGAAAAATAGGTTGAAAATTGATCTCCCTGTCTTTCAAATCATGAAAAAAAATTTTTTTAAATTGTCTTCACCATGGTAAAGTTACGCGTCGATTAATCTTCAATCAAAAGTAAATAATCGACTTACGAAGAAGAGTACGATCGCCACAGGGAACATTAGCCGGAATATCGCAAAAATCTTTCTTGGGATTGTCATCCCTGAAGACAAGACCGTCCTTGCAGAGTTTCTCCTCGGGTTGTCCATCCACGCAGGAGTAATAAAGATCGCACTGTTCCGGATCGGCGAAGAACCCTTTGTCCTCGGGGCATCGAAATTGTCCCATGACCGTGGAAACGCCCAGAGCAACCAGAAGAATAATTAACGTGATACAGCGACTCGCCATTGTCGAACTCGAAGTAACGATTTTTTTGCTTCCCGTTCTCGTCATTTGACCGGAAAATTTACTTCTACGATTATTTCGTATTTTCTTGACGTTTTGTTTTGTTTTTTTTTTTTTGTTTATCGTAAAAATTGTCTCTCTAGTCGTTTTCGTTTGATGAGATTCGTGGAGAGCTACGATACGTGACTGTGGCTCTCTCGTTTCTGGTCTCGTTTCGCTCGAGTGGCACCCACCACCATCGCCACCACCACAACTTTATTTCTTGTTGCATTTCACGCAACCTCCCCCACTCATTTCACCGAAACACCTCTCGCCACTACGGTTAAGGCCCTCCTCGTATCCATCCTAATAGTATCCCCAACCAGGCCCATGATGAGCATGGCTTTCGTTCGATTCCTTTATTTATATGTATTTGCTTTGTGTCGTTTTGATTCCCATTCCATTGTTCCATACACGTCCACCGTAAAAAAAAAAAAATTTTGTCTCGTATTCCGAAACTGTAATATGTTTGTTTCTCAAATTTTTCAAACCTTTGTATACTGAACGAATGTGAGAATCATAAAATGGAGACGTATTTATGAGCACCGGACTTGGACTCTTTTAGATCCAACACTGCGGTGTACCTTTTGTTCTTCCCAATATACAAATAAAAAAAAAGCTGCAACGTTGAACCAGCCTGGAACATCCTTCATTAAAATAGCTATACTTGGTACTTGAAGCAAAAAGGAGGCTACATCTTCAACAGACGTTAGAATACTTTCTGTCGTATAATTTGTCCCTGATCCGACCTTTAACCCTTCCTACTCAACCTACAGCGCAACAACTTCAGTTTTGAAGTGCGCCATAAGAAACTTTGAACTTTAGTTGGTACCTTAACCCAACTCGCTCAGTAGACTTTAAGCAGAAAAAAGCCCTCCGCTTGCCTATTCCATCATCTCTAACTTGATCTACTCCTTCTTTTTGGTGCTTTCTGGCGTACTATAGATACTCGATCGTGTAATATTGCTCACTCACTGTCTCGGTGGCACCCATACTTTCCACGCGAGACTCCGGCTATACCGCATGATCTCCAATAGATAACTTGGGCTAAGCGCATTCCATCGGGCGTCTAGACCGAATGAATCGCGGAATATTCAACGCGGAGACCATCAGTATGCACTTTCCATGTACTCTACGCACGAGTATTCCGTTTGCATCTCATTCCACTTGGACTTTCTTAGGACTCGATTGACATTTATTGAGTCGTATGGAGATCTTCGAACCGTCGAAACTCTTGACGATTCTTTGCTGTTGAGGCGTCGGTTCAACGTAACCTCAATGAATTTTCAATTGATTTATCTCCAAAAGATCGCTTGCTGGAATGGTGAAAAAGAAAATTGCCAGGCCATGCAGCCGCGTAATTGATAAGTAATTAGGGAGATAAAAAGGTGTTGCGAGAAACGAAACTGATAGATTTTCCATAAACTTTTACTTGAACGACATCTGAAACAGTGAAAGGCATGAAATTTGCTGAATTTCGTCAATTCCCATCATCAGTGAGATCGTAATGGACAAAAAAAAACCTAAAGGCGACAGCCTTGAAATTTTGCACGCGCTTCAAATGCGGGAGAAGGTCCCCGCGCAGTTGTGATGTCCCAGCGCAGCGGGATAATTGCGGCCAGGGCACCGAGACTTCAAGGTCCGAGACTGACCGAGAGAAGCCCAGAGACGAAAGTAAAGCCCGCACCATGAGGCAGACATAACGAGTTATATGTATAATGGGGGACGATAAATCGAAGCATGAAACCAGCCAGACTGACGACTTATCGGGGAAAAAATTCATATTCAGATATGTAATCGGATCACCGGATTTTTTGTTTCTCTTGCAAGTACTCTCGATGCACAAATGAGTCATTCCATGCCGCGTATAGACCCAAGTTTGACCCTCGCCCTCGTGGATTTGGTTCATGATTTTTTTTTTTTTTGTAAGTGCGGCAAACTTTTCCAAACATCACCATTTTTACTCTTGCATCAACCGTCAACTAATATATTTAACAATAACCATATTTTGAAAAGTTTGCCACACGATAAATAAAAAACCATGCACTAAACAAGAAAAATTTTCCAATAAAAGTTATAGGAAATTATATTATCTACGAAAAAGATTCCTACTAATTTTGTCGTACGATGCACAGTTCACGAGATATTTGATAAAACGTGTTTTCCAAGATGGTGGCTGAAGCTAGAACCCCCCGCGTCCTACCAATTTGAATTTACACTCAGGGGACACCCCTGAACCTTCTTCAAAAGCAAAATCAATTCTGTAAAAGATTGCAGAAAAAATGGCTAGAACGACTAGGACTATCTATTTAATGATTTTTTGAAACGAACCTCAAGTGGAAGATAGTGCTGATGGCCTGGAGATTTCCATATGCAAGTGTAAGTGTACAGTGAATTTGAATTGAAATACAAGGGAGGGGGGGGGGGCGAGATCACATTATAAGTATATATAACTTGTTACCGGCGTGTCGACCTTTTATCGAGATCGATCAAGAGAGAGAAAGAGAGAGAGAGAGAGACGAGGCCAGGAGAAAGTTACAGAGCGACGATTTACTCGACCGCGGACCCTGTCGAGCATTTATACCGACCAGAAAGAAAAGACGCCGGAGTCATGCTGTATATGCTCTCGATTTCCGTTCTCCGGAAGCCATCGATCTTCCAAGTGCAATGTATACAGCAATAAGTAATACCGTGACCGTGACGATAACTTTTCATTTCAACTCGAGCGAATCGAAAGATATGCATTGCCGATTAAGGAAAAGTGACTTTTCTACTCCGAAGCTATTCAACGCTTATTGCACCTTAATTTACAGAATGAAAGACGAAAGTAAAACAACAATTATACAGTTATAAAAATAATAATAAAAATAATAATAATAATCAAGTAAATTTAGGGATTAATTAATTTTTGTAAGACAGGCAATAAAGTAAATTTGACAAATTACCTCCCGATTAGTTTGAGATTTGCTAAATTGATAATCAATTAAATTCAATTGAACTCGTGAGAAATAAAATTTTTGATAATATTAATTTAATGCTCATTCATTTGTAATAAATAAATTGTATAAAAATATTTAATCGGAATCTCGCAATGCGGAAGTCATTGGCGACGATTTGTACTCGTATATACATTGCCTGAAGATTCCGTGAAACCAACGTGGGTTTCAAAACGGAAAGCGCGTTTTAGCTTTTAGCCGATACCGGAAGTAGAGCCCGCAACGAACAATTGTTAATAAATTTTCATTTCTGTTCTATATATTTATCTTTTATTGTAATCTCCGTGTACTAAGAGTCTCAAAGGAAAACGATCACGAATAAATACTCGCAGGAACGTTTAACGACGTAGTCACTTTTATTATTATTATCATTATTATTATTATTATTATTATTATTATCGTTATTATATAAATATCTGATTGTGAGTTATGAGAAAATTCCTGCAATATTTTTTTTTTTTCTCATCGATGAAAAATGTTTCAAATGTTTCAACGTTTTTTTTTTTTTCGTATTTTGACATGAAACCAAAAGTTATAATGCGCATATGGCCACAACTGGGACAACATGGTAATCTCATGTACCAGTTGTGGCCGTCGTAATTAATATAAATATATCATATATTTCCTTATTGTAAACATGACAAACGTTTCAGGGAAACGTTATAAAACCATAAAAGTATAATTGCCTCGTCCAAATAGACAATTATATAACCTAAAAACGATATATATATATATATATATATATATATATATATAGCTTACCTCTAAGTCTTCTCGGTCACCGCAAGGATTCGACGATTAGAGAGATTCGTAATGATCCTGCACTTAAATGATTTTTTTTTTTTTTAACGTGAATGAATCAACGTAATTGCAATAATAATTAATCCTCAAACACACTAGGATTCCAAAGTGATCGTGCGACGTACAGTCTATGAAACTCTTTAGACAAGAAAAATACACAGAAAAGTATAGGGGGACGTGGCCACAATAACCGGTACTTCTACCCTGCTGCGATCTTAAGGTCTTCTTTTTTTATCGATGAAAAAGTAAAAACGTACCAAGCGTCATCGAAAATTGAAAAAAAAAAAAAACAAAAATTGCTACGAAAGGTTCAGGGTTATGAAAAAAAAAATAAAAAAATAAATAAATGAGACAAGTTTCTTTTACAATTTTTTCTTTTGTATATTTTTCAACGTGTAATTTATTATAAAATATATTTACGTGGCTAAATTCATTCGTCATTGCACAACGCGAAGTATATGAAAGTACGAAAGCAATATTGTGTGTTTGGGTGTCCCGATGCGGGACAGGTGTGTTTCAATGGTGAATTTAGGGCTTCTTGTCGTCATCCTTGTACCAATCCTCACTGTAATAATGATAATGATAATAATAATTATTATTATTATTATTTTGAGATAAGTTATGGCGATATTATTAATTGAAATTATTTTTTAAAAATATGACGTACCATCCGGGAACGTTTTCAGGCGCGTCACAGCGTTGAAGTTCCTCGTTGTAAACCGTACCGTCGCTGCAGCCCTGTTCCCTCGGGGTGACACCGCTCAGGCAGACATAAAACTTTTGACAGTCCTCGGGATTCGCATATTTCGGATGATCAACCAGAGTTCCCCTGGTGTCGGTCTGACGATCCTTCGGGCACTCGAAACCGTCCTTCAGGGTTTTGCCGACTACACCGCAACCCTTGAACGAACGACGAATAATTGATACATTTGAATTTTAATTATTCGTCGATGCGGACAATCGATTGATAAATAGTATCACGTGTAACTGGTCGATTGACTCGTTAGACGATTCAATTAATTGATTTTTTTATATTAACGAGTTGCTCAATTTCATTTTAATTAGCTGCGAATTCAATTATTTTGTTCATCATGATTAAATAAGGGTTCATTGAAATTAAAAAAAAAAAAAAAATAGTAGCCATTCGGGATGTTCATACGAACAGCTAGCTGTCTTATTAATGTCTCACTCGATTGCAGCTGATTAATTACTCAATCGTATAATTGTAAATGATCGATTACTAAAATTCACGCAAATCAATTATCGTAAAATTTCATCGATTTGGAAATATTAATTAACGGATTAATTTGCAAATTGTATTGATTACCTCGCGACCGGCACTGTCGGGCCAAACGCAAGTGCCGCTGTACTCGTCGAAATGAAGACCGGTCGTGCACGTTATTTCGACGGCTTGGCCGTCTATGCAATTGTAAAATATATTGCAAACGGAGGGATCGGGATGAGCGAAGAAACCATTTCGCCTCGGGCATTTCGCTGTTGGCTGGGGTGGTTCTAAGATTGATAAACAAAACGAAAAAAAAAAGTAAACAAAAAGTAATACGATATTTTAACGATCGAAGTGAACCGGTATATGCTCTATAAATATCTCGCAGCTCGTATATAGTGGCGAGCTGTACTATATATACGAGGCAATTTACGTCAACTCGACTTATCCTTTATCCTCGTCCACTCGCATTTCGTCCATGAATCATTAATTATTATTCAAACAACTCCGGGAGGTACTGGCATTTTTTTTTTTCAATTATTTTTTTTTTAAGAAACAAATTCCACAAAAAAGTAAATCTGGATTCGTGGGAAATCCTGATTCGACAAAAAACTGAAATAAATTCTCAAAAATTACGTGACAAATGTCAAATTTCGTGAGCTGTAACGCCGAGAATGCTCGAAATTTTACCTGACAAAAAAATGTTCATCTTTGACACGGCACTTTAGCCATTTTTTTTATTTACTATAAAATACTTTACTTTGGGTTGATTTAACAGTTTTTTTTTTCTTAAAATCGTTATTGAACGACAGTGATCGTAAATGTGAAGAAGAAGAAAAAAATGTAATTAAACTTAATTAGCGGCAGGATTATTGAAAAAAAAAAAAAAATCTTAGACCAAATTCCCCGAGGATTCCTCTAATTACCTCCGCTAATTACTCTCGATTAACGATAAATTCACGGAAAATAGCAAGAGTCAAATCACGAGATACGTATTACGAGAGGATGCGATGATATTGACATGTAATACTCACGCAATTCGAGGCGTTCGCCGCACTCGACATTGAATACATGATCGCACTTGTTTATCTTGCGATTGAGTGGATCGAAGACGAGGCCATCGGGACATAATTTTTCCTTGGCTCGGCCATCCTGGCATTCGTAAAATTTGTCACACTGTACCGGATCCTCGTACTGTCCATCCTTCTTCGGACATGTTATCACCGCATCTGGAGAATCGATGAAACGTAAAAAAAAAAACAAAAAATTTTAATGATAAACATATTTCACGAAAAAAAAAAAAAAGAAATTCCAGAATCGAAAGGAATGCGGTGAAATTAAACAATCAATCCGAGAGACGTCCAGCCTCATAATTCGTTGAGAGGACATTTGGTTTTTTTTTATTTATTTGTCAAAAATAAAATCTTTCCGAAAATCCCAAACCCTATTTTGTATATATATGCGGTCGTACGAAAAAAAATATTCACACCCCTGAATAAAAAATCATGAGTGGGATATGATTTTTCAAACTTTTTTTTTCGAAAAGCAATGCATATTCTTTTGTCATTTTTTTTTTTAGTTTTGAGCGTGAATATTCGTCAGTATGAGCGTAGAAGCGATTTCAACGATCGGGCGTTTGGGATTTTCGATATTTTTCTTTTGGCAACTTGCAAAAGAAGTCCCGGATTAAATAAATTGACGATTCAGTAAAATATTATTTTTGAATTTTTTTTTTTTTTTTAGCTTCGTGTACTCGCAATCTATCCCCTGTTATTCTGATAATTTTTTTTCTTTGTGTTTCGTTATAATTAAATCGTGTGTATCGATTGATCAGAATGAAGATGGGAATTTTCTTAATTTTATTCAATATTGAAATATGATATTACGATACCTACAAGTTCCGTATAATAATAATAATTATCTGTATAATGATATTTTTCTTATGCAATTCTGCACAAGTTGATATATATATATATGCGTATATATATTAAAAGATATATGCATGAAAGATTGGTTTTACACGTCTTTCAGATGATAGTGACTATAACTTATGCAATCGTGAACCACGAGAGAGCCACACCGCGCGCACACTGACATTTACACTTTAGAAAGTTTCGACTGCCATGACTGTCTTCCGTTTTGCTGCCCCATACTGAATTACACTACTTGGCTCTCTGTCTAATCTCTCCAAGACTCAACCATACCAAAAGTCATGTACAAAGTTGAACGTTATTTTTTACAGTTTTTTTTTTTTAGTTTCATGATCTACAACTAAGTATATCGTAGAGTACACATTTTGTTGCATAGAAAAACTGTAAAACTAGTTAATTCTTCGTAAAGAATGGAATTCTCGATCGAGAGAAGGCGAATGTGTCAATGAACTCGTTCCGAATACGCGAAAGTTGAAAAATTATGTAAAGATTTCAATTAAATGGTAAATTTAAAAAAAATGAAATTTACGATGATTGATCGATTGAATTAATTAATTAATTTCATAATTAATTGATTAGTAGAGTTTTCAACAATTAAATTTTTAATTGAGGAAAATTAATGAATTTCTGTTTGATGAATCAATGCCAGGATTAATTAATTTTGTGTCTTTGTTTTTCAATGTAGAAAAATTTTTATGCAGACACGCGAATTATCGATACTCACATGCGATCGAAGCTGACGCCAATATCAAGAGGCACACTCTGACCATTTTTTTTTTTTTTTTAATCAATTATAATCGCCGAAAATTTCGAATTTTGACGAATTCCCTCGGTCAGAGAGGGAGAAAGAGAGAGAGAGAGAGAGAGAGAGAGAGAGAGAGAGAGAGAGAGAGAGAGTGAGAGAGAGAGAGAGAGTGAGAGAAAAATTAATTAATTTATCGATGAATTTTACTAATATAAAATCTTATGATGAGATTTTTATTTTGGGGGGCTCTTTGGAATGGCGTCTCGTCGCGAGATACTGCTCCCTCGATGGAACTCCGTCGGGTATACCTCGTTCAGTCCCCACTATTAAAACCCATTTCCCCACTTTCGCTTGCGTTTGCTCCTCGAGAGACATCGGTAAATATTACAGGTGAATAGAGCCTCGGTCGAGTCGAGAATCGGGATTTTATCATACACTTTTACCCTGCACAACCTCCACTCTTCGCCCCTTGAAATTCCCTCTCCTTGGCTACTCTCTTCTCGCTTTTACTACAGAGCGATCAGGGAATATCGGTGTGTCCGGATTTTACAAATAATTTTATACAGGATTTATTCATTTCACAATCGATTTTCAACGAATCGCATGTGAGAATCTTTTTTGATACTTTTTTTTTTCTTCAATTTATATATCAGCAATAAATAAAAGGAAAAATGTATAAATTTACATAATCGATTGATCGATGAGCAATTAAAATTTTTTTTTCTATTTTTTACGACAAATTCCGAAAACGTTGAAAAAAGCACGTTTATAAATTGTTATTTTTTTTTAAAATCAAATCTCTAAAAATCCCTATGAGCAGACGAGAATTCAAATTCCGTGGCATTTTAAATGTTTTGAAAATATTTTTGAGTTATCAGCCCAGCAGTTTTTACAGAGCTAAAGTACCTACAATCAGACAATTATTTATATCGAATTTGATGATAATCGATCTTGAAAACTTGAAAATTGGATTTAACCTTGAATTTTCATAATTTTAACTATTAAAAAATGTTGTAACTTTTCCTGCAGAAAATAACGAGCTATGACGAGTGGGAATTCACTACTAAAGACAATAAGAATAATGGGACAAATGAAGATTGATTTCCGGTGAGAATTCATAGAGGGTATCAAATTGTTTTTAAGACATTTTTTAACTTTACGAAAAAACATAACTTCGAATCAAATCATCGAGACAGAATAAAAATGCTCGTCACTTGCCTATATCCCCGAATGAAACTGTGAAAATTGCATAAGGCACACTTATTCACTATTTTTTTTTCTCTTTATTTCAAATTTAATTTACAGTTTCTTTTTTTTTAATTTGATAATGTCTCCGGCTCTAAACATGAATTCGTCTGTGCTTTATGAGTCTCTCTGTCCTGCCATAATTACCGACGATAATGAATTTCATATTCATTTTAATAATTAATTCAGTGATTTTAAAATTTACTTTTTTTTTTTGCATTCAAAAACGTCATTGTATCTATAAAACGCCCTGTACATCGGCTTATAATGCACGCATTCGTGCATATTTTATCAATCCCCTTTCCCCACCTCGCTGCTCCTCGCGATCCTTTCTATCTCTTTTTTCCTACAGATGTGCGATGGAAATCGAGAAGGTCATTCTTCAGCTCGCTACAACACGTGCCTTTAATTAAAAGAAAAATGTCCGAAAAATATATCGAAAGATGATAATTTGTCACTTATTGAGCATTTAAGAAAGGTCTAACCACAGTTTTTTTTTCCCGAGTATTCGACAGAAATAAATTTTTTCGACGATACAAAGTATGCTGAATATTTATTAGTATAGTTTTTTGAATCTGTGTATGAATCAATTAAAAAATCACAAATTTTCAAAAATCTCAACCGTTTTGTCAATTCTCATTAAAATTTGTATGCAACAGCCTCTTGTATAACGTCACTTGAGTTCTGTAAAAAAAAAAATTCAATATCGATAGCTCAAATTTGACTCGAGTCACATCGCTGAGACAAATTTTTCGAAAAATTAAAAAAAAAAAAACCCCCCTGAAATCGAAAGCTCCTTCGCTGATTCTTGTGTCAAATTTCAGCTCGATATCTCAAAATTTCCGAATGTCAAAAGGTTTGCAGAAATTTAAAAAAAAAAAACTACAAACCCCTGAAGATCCATATCGTTGCATTAATTGCAATTTTAGAAAAATTGTAACAAAAATGCAGAGCTGATTAGTCTACTTGTGTGCGAAATTTCAGATCGATAGCTCAAGTCCTTCTCGAGTTTAAATGAAGGTTTAAATATGTTGTCAAATTGGACACATACACTCGCATGAGGTTTTTTTTTTTTTTCAGAATATGATTTTCCGATATTTTGAATATGTCAAGCATTCTCAGACTGAAATCTCGAGAAGAAAATTTTTTTTTTTTACGAAGGCCACGATCTACGAGGAAGTCAGAACTCGATGACTTAACTCCAGGTGCATTGAATTCCTATTCACAAAGAGTCACGAGCGAGAGATGCTTCTCATCGCGTTCTTGAACTAACGGTTTATCGTTTAATATCCTATATAAGTATACATCGACATATGTATACCCGTTAGCCTTTGAAACGGGAAATCCAAAGAGCGCTTCGTACATGGCGTACTCGATAAATCGTCGATACGTGAGTGCAATTGATGAAATTACGATATATTTATCGTGCGTAAACCGATTCGAGAAGCTCATCGAACGATTCTCCAATAAATTAATTTCATTTTTGTTCAATTATCCAAAGTTGCGTTATAAATATTAAAAAAAAAAAAAAAAATACATATATTCATCGACGTAACGTTGACTTTCTAATTGTAAAGTAGTTTTTAATTATTCAGAATTTTTTTAAATCTTCTACATAAAAAAAAAAAAAAAGTTTCAGTTGAAATTTTGCCCCAACGTTTGGCGTCAAAGTGGAATCTTTCGTGAATGAGAATGAGTATAAAGGGGGGAAAAAAAAAAAAAAAAAAAAAAACGGAATTGAGCCCAGGGGGAAAGGCGAGTTTCGATAAAATGGATTCTCCTGGTTGCTCAACCCAACGAGCACGTTTCGTTCTTTAATTTTCACTTTTTTTTTTTTTTTTTTTTTATTCTCACCTTTCGACTTATTTTTCCGCTCACCTGGAACCTTTTTTTTTTTCGTTCTCTGTCCCCTCGTGGACATTCTCGTCTTCGTAGGACACGTTTCTTCAGGGTCGAAGAAAAAAAAAATAATAATAAAAAAAATAAAAAAAGGAAAACTTTTCATGGAAAATGAAAGCCAGTTTTCACGTAACGTGTCAATTATCGGAGAATCACTTTTTTTTTTATTTTTCATTATGAACCTTTTTTGTAAAAAAAAAAAAAAAGGAAAAAAAAACCCCCCCTAATTTTATAATTTCAATGCAAGAATAAACAAGATTTTGTTTTTCAACGTAAAACCGCGTTTGTCGGTTGCGTTAAAAATTTGTTAAATTATTTTTTTGTCCATTTTCGTTGAAAATCAATGTCGCGACTTAGCGAAGGAAGATAACGGAGGGCAAGAATTTTGGTATCAAACAAAATTTATTATACAAATAGTGCAACCAAAAAAAAAAAAAAAAAAAAAAAAAAGACATAATTAGTAAAGATTATAATTAAAATTAGGATGAGGTAACGAGATTATTGATTTTTTTCTTGAATCAATTCTTCGCTGGTCTCGTTCCCTTTCTTCGGCTCGGTCCACCGCTCGTTTTTGGCTTTGCCGGTGGATTCTCAAGAGCGTCCAACTCGGCGTCGGTCAATTGACCCTTGTACCAGTCCTTGCTGCGGAGTCACGAGGGGGGAAAAAAAAAAAAAAAGGAAAAAAAAAAAAAAACAAAGTGAAAGGATCAAACATATACGTATTCGATGACCTGGGCGAGGAGGCCACACCTCATTGAAAATTTCACGCAATTATTTTATTATGCGTGGGACACCGCGATGTGCATCCCCACCCTCGAGGAGAGTCTTTATGCTTTTTTAGCTTTCGAGTCAGGGCCGCAGTCAGAGAATTTAAAAAAAAAAACGAAAATTTCATAAAAAAAAACATTTTTTGCCAGAAAAAAAATTGACTTTGAAGCTTACGAATGATGTTTCAAGTGTTAATTAATTGAATTACAAAATTTTGATTATTTAGCGAAGGAATAAAATACTGAAAAACAATTAACGACACCAAAGATGCCAAGAAGGTTGATTTTTTTTTTTTTAATAATAATGCCAAAAAAATTATAAATCAATCGATTAGGCAAAAAAAAAAAAAAACATTGTACAAAAATTCGTTAATTTTTTCTGAATTCGTATGAATTTTTTTTTTCGTCTTTTTTTCAAAATTGTCGTTTCGGAGAATTGATCATTAATTTCTCAAAAGAGAAAGAAAAAAATGGTTTAACGTGAGAATCTTCTTATTAAATTATTACTGAACATTTTTTGAAGAAATTGCGTGTGTGTGTGTGTTTTTTTTTTAATTATTATTCAATAAAATAATATTTTTACCATTCGGGAATTTTTCGGGCCCAATCGCACTTGCCGGTGCGCTCGTCGAACGCCTGGCCGAGCTTGCATCCGTTTCTCCTTGGTACCTCGCCGTTTACGCAAACATAAAAAAATTGACAATCCTCGCTATCCGCGTAACGCGGATGGGTCGCGGCGACGGATTCCTCGACTTTCGGGCACGTAAAGTTGAATAACTCGCGAGAACCGCAACCCTTTTTCGAAGCCTCGTCCGGCCAATTGCAGATGCCAGATTTTTCGGAAAATACCAAACCATCCGGGCACGTTATCATGTTGAATTTACCCTCGACGCAGTAATAAAACGTGTCGCATATTCTCGTATCCTCGTGGGCAAAATATCCGTGCATTCTTGGACAATGATGCGACGGATGTGGTTCCTCTGTGAATTTCAACCTTTTGAGATGCTTTTCTTTTTTATTATTTCAATTAAGAGCAAAATTGATGACAATTTTTTCGATTTTCCGGCTTCGAGTCTATCGAATCCGAGCACAATCATGGCAAAGCGATGAAGAAAATTAATCGAGTTGAATTGAGAAATGAATTTTAATCGAATATTTCATAATCGATTAAATTCGAATAACATTAACAATATTCAGGCGATATAAAAACTATAAATATAATTTTTTATAATGAAAGAATAAAATTTTTGCTCCGTTTCGTCCTATTTTTTTTTTTTTCTTCCATCCCTTATAATTAACGATTAAATTACCATTTTTTTCGTGGATATTTGTTTCCCTCGTCGCTAGGCTTAGGAAAAAAAAAAAAAAATACTCGTTACGATTTGATTGAAGGAAAAACAAACTTACGAAGTTTCAGGCGTTTCGAGCAATCAATGCCAAATGGCAAATCGCATTTTTCGACCTCCGGATCGTAGTCGTTGAATACGAGGCCATCGGGGCACAATTTTTCCGTTGATTTGCCATCACGGCAGTCGTGATACTTGTCGCACTGTTGGGAATCGGGAAAATAGCCATTCGCCTCGGGACAATTTACCGACAATTCGGCCTCGTCCTCGTATTCCTCAGGATCGTCGACGTCTTCGGCTTCGATCGGCGCTACGGTCGAGGGTTGAATCTTTCGACGTCCCGGCAATGACACCCTGCGACGATTTTGCTCTGCAGCTTCCTGTTTTCGCGTCAGGGCCGTTGCCGTACCTCAATTGTGGATTTTTAAAACAAACGAAAATTCCAACATTCTTGAATAGCCAGCGGAAAAATCATTTTTTTTTTTTTTTCAACAATTACGAAGACTCCGAGTCCTTGAGGGTGCTTCACGTGCTATGCTATATATACATTCTCAAACAAAAGTTTTGTTCGATCAAAATTTTAATACTTTGCTATACGTCACGAGAATTTGAAAAAAAAATCAACGACTTTGAAGATATTTGTGACATTGATCTTCGACAATAATAATGCCAAAAAGTTATCGACAAGATTGTTTAAAAAAAACATATTCTCCAACAAATCATCGGTGAAATATCTGTTTTTTCATGCAAAATAAATTTTTTAATTTTTCAAAATACGTGTGAAATTTTTCAGAATTTCCCATCTTTTTCGAATTTTTTCATTTTTTATTTTGAGAAATGTACGAAAAATCTTCAATCTTCGATATTTTTTTATAGAAATGTTAGATACTGCGGTGAAAAAATGTTCATATCATTGGATAAATAATTTCTCACGTATAGAGGTTTAAAAAATTTTCGAAAAAAACGATGGAAAAATTCTTAAAAAAAAAGTCATGGAATCCATTTGATTCGAGAAGAAAAAAAAATTCTGATGATTCGTTCGACGTTTTTTTTTTTTTTTTTTTTTAACAATTCGTTAGTAACTCTTTGTGCTTAGCACAAAGTACTTGTGCTGCAAAGTGCTTAAAATTATTACCAAATTTCGCCCAATATGCATTCGTAATGTCTCGGGAAGCACAAAAAAAGTTTGAATAGCTCAAATTCCATGAAATTTTTTCAAAAATTTTGAAAAAAAAAGCATCAAACGAGATTTTTATACTACTTAACTTTCCTCAAATCGAGGTCCTACCGGTATATTTTCATCGTAAAATTGACAAAAAAAAAAATTGAAAAATTCTTCGCGATTGCACTTTAGTAAATGCAACGAAACGCAAGACCGTTTTTTTTTTTTTTTCGAAATTATCTCTTCTATCGTCAATTTCGAAAAACAAATCATTTTATCTCCTCGAAAATATTAATTTCGCGTCTGTTTTTCACAATTTACGATTTATTTATTTTCGTGTGTATTCTCGTTTGAACGAAGATTCGTGGCATTTAAAATTTCGAGACGACTCGTCAATTAAACACGTTATAAGTGATTTTTTTTTTTTTTTTTTTTTTCAAGGCAGCGCGGGTGTCTGCGTCCCTGAGCAATGTAGCAAGAAGCTTGTGAGAACGTGAATTACGATCGAACAGGGATACAAGCGAGATATGCCGGTCGACCTCGCGACTCGTATATATATACACTTTTGCTCTCCGCTTTGGTCCACGGAAGAAAGCGAGAAAGTGTCCGCGCGAGGCAAACGAGCATCGCGCATATAAGCGAGCAACGCGCGGAGCGTTGAAAAAATAACGAGCTCCTGCCGCGAGTTTTGTACAGCATAAGCCGTGTATAATGTTATAATGTAAACGCGAGCGAGTCTCCGTATTGACGTGAATTGAGTCTCGATCGTCCATATGGACAGACGGAGGAGAATGGATTTCCAGTTTTCCGCGTGTCATGACTTCGAGGGAGAAAAAAAAAAACGAGAAATAATAACTGTTTCTCTCGAAGTAATGTCACTGAAGATATTCGAGATCGCGTTGAGGAGAGTTAAAAATTGAAAAGATAGCTGAGAAAAAAAAACCTACAACAAATATGATTTATGAAACGATCGATCAATATGAATCGTATCGTCGATCAGCCTGCAATCGATTGGATCATCGCGATTTGGGGAAGGGAAAATACTGTATTGAAGTATAATACACTATAGTGAACTATAGTGAAACAATAGGGAAATTCCAAGCTCTGAATGATTATCAGAAAAAAAAAAACCTTTTTTCGTATCATCGGATACCACACGCCATATACGAATTTTCCAATGAAATCTGATGAAAACTCAATTGAGAGCAAGAAATAAATTGAAGAACTTCGTGGCTTGAGCCAAAATATTTGAAAAATCTCTGCATGGCCTGCTCGATGAATCAAGCTATATATGGGAGCAGCGATATGCATCCTCGCAAGCTCAGTGTGAATCGATTCTGTCAGCCGATTAGCAAAATGTTCAACGGAATGCAAAAGTTTGCTGCCATTGGATATTTGATTCGTTAAACGAACATGCTTTTTTTTCTTTTCGTTTCAAGCTCATTAAAGAATCTTTCGTGAACGAAAGATTATATAAAAAGTCTTATGAGACTTGGAATAGTTCCACGTATATGATCGATCGAGTGCCAGCTGAGTCGAGATTTTTCGAAAATCTTCCTCTTCCTATCCACACGTGTCAGTAAATTTTGTATCAAAGTCGAATCCAACGAAAAACAAATAAATAAATAAACTGCAATATCGATGCAGTGCGCTTCGCTGGAGCAAAAAGTTGAAGTTTATACGATTATGTAAGAATCGTTGACTTTGATTATCACTCATAATTATACTGTTCTCGTTTGATGAAAATTTTCTTTTTTTTTTCATCAAAGGATAGCTTGACTTTATTGGCGGGAAAAAAAAAAAAATGAATTCTGGAATTTCGAAACAATCGGTGACTTCGTGAGATGACATAGAAACAAACTGTACTCCTTATAGTTCAGCGACCCAGTCGCCATTGTTAGCGAGAACGAGGTCGTCGTTGCGTCTAAATTTTCTGAGCACGAGATTCGAATAAATTTTACTGCGGTCATCGGTTCAATATTTGAAAAAAAAAAAAAAAAAAGAAGAAAATCGATCAAACAGAATTAATGAAGATTGAAAAATATCGAAGATATTAATTACTCACCGAGGCAAAAGAGAAGAAAAATAAAGAGTCCCGACTTCATCCTGATGAAACAGCAATGGCGTCCGTTTGACTCCAAGTAGGGGGATGAAAGAGAGCGTTGTCTTGTCGTCCCGATCGTCGCGTATATAGATTGCGCGACCTCTTGGCCTTTAGCGATTTATTCTTATTTTTATTTTCTCGCTTCTTCTCTTCTCTTCTTTCTAATTCCCTTTCTCCGTTCTAAGATGGCGGTTGCAATGCGGAATGATGACTAGAGACTACTGGGACATCGACGGGGCAACCAGGATCTTATATGCCTCCCCCACTTTTTCACCACCACAAGAGAGCACAGCAACACAGCAACGAGTTACACACTCGCGAGCTCCTCGACCACATGGATATATCACGCGTGTACTATACAGATGTGGCGAGTAGTAAACAAAAAAAAAAAAAAAGTATCTCGGTGCATGCATGTTTTGTGTACGAGGATAGAGGCGATGTACTCTTGTACGATGCGATATTTCATTCCTTCACGATCGTGTTGGACGCATTTCAAGAGATCCATCCACTTTTGCTCTTTTCCAAAATGGCGTCTCAAGGCGTGCTTCGTGAAAAGTATATTTTTCACGAAAAAACACCAT
Source organism: Rhorus exstirpatorius (assembly GCA_963564615.1). Classification (NCBI taxonomy): domain Eukaryota; kingdom Metazoa; phylum Arthropoda; class Insecta; order Hymenoptera; family Ichneumonidae; genus Rhorus; species Rhorus exstirpatorius. The sequence continues at coordinate 18,689,623 of OY751320.1, forward strand.
TCTGTTCTTTTCCAAGATGGCGTTTCAAGCGCGCGTAGGATTAAACATCGTTAAAAGTAACTAAAAAGTCTGGTTGCTCGTACTTTCAGAGCAATCGTCGAAAATTCATGATAATTTATTCGGCATCGATCACAAAAAATGCATTTTTTTTAAAGGACCATGTTTCTCTTTTCCAAGATGGCGTCGCGCTAGGGTCGATAGGATTATTAAGCTTCGTGAAAAGTATCTAAAAATCTGGCATCGATGCCAGAATGCACTGTAGAAGGATCATTTTGTTCTTTTACAAAATGGCGTCTCAAGGCGTGCTTGTGAAAAGTATATTTTTCATGAAAAAAGACCATTTTGCTCTTTTCCAAAATGGCAACCCAAGCGTCGGTAGGATTATGCATCGTGAAATGTAACTAAAAAGTCCATGCAGTTATTTGTACTTTCAAGAGCAATGGCCGATAATTCGCGATAATTTAATCGACATCGATCACAGAGAATGCATTTTTAAAATGACAATTTTTCTCTTCTCCAAGATGGCGTCCCAAGCCTCGATAGGAATAAACTTCGTGAAAGGTAATTTTAAAAAAGTAGTTGTTTGTGTCGTTTTCGAGCAATCATTGATAAATGATGGTATTGTATATTCGGGATCGATCACAAAATGCATTGTGAAAGGACCATTTTGCTCTTTTCCAAGATTGCGTATACGGAGAGCGCGGCGGTATAGGAATGAACTTCGTGAAAAGTAACTAGAAACATATAATTCCTCGCAGTACTGGATAATTTATTGATAATCATGACAGTTGCATTATTATTATTTTCAGTCAGAAGATGACACTATAAAAGCTTGACCGACTTTTTCCCATTTTCCAACGGTCGTAAAAGCCCCATGGAGAGACGCTAGGGTATAATTCCTCCAGAAAGAACACAAAATTGAGAGCTCCATTCTCAGATATAGAAAAGTGCTTGGGTAATATCAACACACCTTTTTATAACGAGAGTGGGACAGTAATTTCTAACGGTCATAAATTCTTTATGAAATATCCCTCGAGTTTCCACTCACTTCCAAGATGGCGTCCCTAGCTTGAGTCAGACGTAAAAGACCACATAAAGTTTCTAAAAACCTTTCTTTTTTTTTTCCAATTTTCGTGCATTATCGTTCGTCCTGCACCGAGACTACCATATCGATGATACTTTTATCCTGTCTGACCACAAAAACTCCAACGACGTATGTTCATTTCCAAGATGGCGTCCACGTACTCTCATACTTTGCGTATGTTAATTCGAATTTTTTTTTTTTCCTTACATTTCTCGCGGGACAACAATAATTGATGTTTATTCCGGATATTCCCGTTTTCAAAATGTCGTCGATGTATACAAGACAATGTGCTGCGTAATTTTCATTCGTGATATATCGATCGAACGATATAAAAATTAAAAAAAACAACGAACCATGCGTCGATTGAAATTTTTCAAATAAATTTAATTTCTCATCATATTTATATGTATATATATATACATGATGCACGCGAATAAATAATATACGTCAATACGAGGTCTCACGATCCCACCAACCGCCGGGATTTCTTCGTATCCATAATTTTCTCAGCTCGTCGTAAATGAGTATGTAAAATGCAAACGGAAGTCCCGGCAGCCACCATTCGGCATCCAACGGATATGTCCTCAGCGCGACGTCCATGTATGGCGCGTAACAGACGAAAAGTGCCATGCCAAGCTCGAACAATAGGCCAAAGTTCAGTATCCAGTTGTTCATGCCCTGACGAAAAATCGTTATTCTTCGCGTCTTGCAGACAATCGCGTCGGCCCATTGTACAATTACGATGCTCACGAAGAAAGCCGTGTGACACGTGTATTCGAGAATCTTTCGCTGCTCGTACGTCCATTCCTGATCGTAACTGTCGCTCAAATCGTTGATCGCCTTGCTGTCCCAGTACGGACGTAGCCCGAGCAATCTTCGTGGCAAAAAACCATTTTCCGCCATTACGATGAGATACGTGAAAAATCCAGCCGCAGCCTCGATTATTCCGATCTGTCCGTAAGCCATGAATACCAATTTTCGGCTCACCAGATGATCCGAATTCGGGATACGAGGACGTCTGAGACAATTATTATTATATATTAGAGTGGTATATATTTTGGTCATTTTCGAATTTTGATTGCATCCTCTCGTGGAAGGGTTCCAAATAATTAAAAAAAAAATATCCCCAAAATTTGAAATTTTTATCTGAATATTAACACATGCCCCAGAGCTCCGGAAGTTTCCCTATTTGATTAACATTACGTTTTTACTGAACTTCATTCAAAAATCTGCCACACCGACAATAAGTACGAGAAAAATTTAATTCCGGTTGGAATCTCTTCAGGAATCCCGATATTATTTTATCGAATTTTGAGAAATTCAAAATTCAAAATGGCGGACCCAAAATGGCGGCTTTAAAATTTCGAAAATGCTCAAATCCACTCAAGGGTCAGCTTGAAAAGGTTCTGGGGGTCGCTGATGTTATATTTTTTGTCGAAAATATGAAATTCAAAATGGTGGACCCACAATGGCAGCTGTAAAAAATCACTTTGATTGAAACCCATAGTTTAACACCAGATATTTTCTATGATCAAGAAAAAATGAATTACTTATCAAGAATCACAGAACCCAGCCTTGATACGCATTCCATCTGAAAAATTGTCACTCACAATTGTTTCTTGAAATTATTATTGTTTCTTTTTTTTTTTCAGAGACAATTAAAATCGTTTGCTAAAGACAAAGCTTCATTCGCCAGCGATGAATTTGAGTACAACATTCATCATTGAGCGAATGAATCGGATCAATCATTTTAATTCATTCAAAATATACTATGACAAACAACAATGAATAATTTGAAATCAGGGGGTAAAAAACATTTACAGCCGTAATTTTGGGTCCGCCATTTTGAATTTCATATTTTCGACACAAAATTTGACATCAGCGACCCCCAAAACTTTTCAAGCGGACCCTTGAGTGGATTTGAGCATTTTCGAAATTTTAAAGCCGCCATTTTGGGTCCGCCATTTTGAATTTTAAATTTCTCAAAATTCGATAAAATAATATCGGGATTCCTGAAGAGATTCCAACCGGAATTAGATTTTTCTCGTACTTATTATTGTCGGTGTGGCAGATTTTTGAATGAAGTTCAGTAAAAACGTAATGTTAATCAAATAGGGAAACTTCAGGAGCTCTGGGGAATGCGTTAATATTCAGATAAAAATTTCAAATTTTGGGGATATTTTTTTTTTAATTATTTGGAACCCTTCTACGAGAGGATGCAACCAAAATTTGAAAATGACCAAAATAAGGACCACTCTATTATATATATACGAATGCATAAAAAGCATCAGCGTTCCATATATCATTGTCATTGTTGTTATTATCGTTGTGATTATTTATCGTGGTTGTTTATACCTGGACATTATGTCACTCTCGGATTTTTCGTAAGCGAGTGATATGGCCGGCCACATGTCGGTGCCGAGGTCGATGCACAGGACGCATATGACGCCAACGGGCAATGGAATACCCAGGACAATGAACGCGAGAAAGGGCGTTATTTCGGGTACATTGCTTGCCAGGGTATAAGCTATGCTCGATTTCAAATTGTCAAATATCCTGCGACCCTCCTCGATACCGATCACTATCGACGCGAAATTATCATCGAGAAGTATCAGATCGGCCACCTGACGGCTCACGTCCGATCCTGAGTTTTAATGGTTTTTTTTTTTTTTTCAAAATAATGTATTATTTATATTGTATGATTATGATTATTATTATTCTTGTATATTTTCCACAAATAATTATGAAAAGTTCGTTAAAAAAAAAAGGCAAATTATTCATCGACTCGCCAGCGATTCCCATTGCAATTCCAATATCGGCTTTCTTCAATGCCGGCGAATCGTTGACCCCGTCACCGGTCACCGCAGTTATCATATGAAGCCTCTGACAGCTCTCGACGATCTGTAATTTTTGTACCGGTGACGTACGGGCAAAAACGATTTCCGGATAACGACGTATCAGCGAGTCGAGCTGCTCGTCATGATAATTACGAAGCTGATCGCCGGTAACGACGATCGAACGATTATTCTCGTTATCATTGTCAATATCAACGGTTATTATACCAACGTATTTGGCAATTGCCCTGGCCGTGTCCGGATGATCACCGGTGACCATGATCACCTTGATACCGGCGCAACGACACTTGTAAACGGCGTCTGGTACACTCGGCCTTGGCGGATCCATCATCGAGATCAGACCGACCTTTATTGTTATCATTGTTTGGATGATATAATACAAAATCATGATGGGGACAGAAAAATCGAGAGAACCATCGAACTATTTGAAAAATTAATTGACATGAAATTTTTATCGGGCAAACATTTTGTTTTCGTGAAAACGTTATCTTTTTTTTTTTTTTGTTTAAATAAAATGAATTACGATTTCAATAAATAATATAATAATAAATATTCCAGTTAAAAAAAAAGTGCTCATCCAAACTTGCAGTTGTCTGGTAATTGAAAAAAAAAAAATCATGATTGTTTGAAAGTTTTTGTACAAAAGAAAATTATGGGAGAAATAATAAGTGATTTGGAAAATTCGATTATTCTTAAATTTTCAATTGGAAATTTAGTTTTTATTTTTTTTAATCAAATATTTTCGCGTTCATCAATCTCAGATGTTTTTTTAGTGAAAAAGTTTTTGTTTTTTTTTGACGTACTTCACACATTTTTCGTTACGAATTAAAGAATAAAATTTATCCGCATTGTGTATGAATAATTTTTTCAGGCTCATTAGTATTTTTTTAATGATTCAACGAAGACATATTTTTTTTTTAAATAACAACGATTCAAAAAATCATGATAAAATTAATGGGGAGTTTTCTTTTTTTTTTTTTTTTTTACATCAACTTGCTCAATGGTGCTCGTGGAACTTTGAGCGAAAGATTTTTCTATTTCAATTTACGAATGATTAAGGTTGGTTGAATGATTAAGGTTGGTTGAACGATCCGGTATATATTTAATGATGGTTTACATATATTTGATTGGATCGTTGATTCAATACCCGCAAATAAAGGTTCAGTTTTCAATTTTCCGGCTATAAAAAGTTCGATATACAGCCGGACATCGAGCACTGACTGAACTCGAGCACAGAAGCCTCGGGCACTGACCGAAAGACCTAACCTTCTTACCGACCAATGAGAACAAAGCACCAGGCCCGTATCGTACGTATATCGGTACCCTCCACTCGTTGAAATTATAAATTTACTTATTCACGGGGGATATATATTGTAGCGCCACTGTGGATTCCGCAGACTGCCCGAGTAACAGAGTTGACGTCAGTGCCCGAGGTTTGACTGTAATATGAATTTAGCTTTAAAAATCGGCACTTCCGTCTATTCCGTCATTGACTGGGACAACTAATTTAGGACGTGTCCGAGTTGTTGATTGGTGTTTCATAACCTAAACGGTTTTCAGTTTTCTCCAATCCCCTCACAAATTCTGGGCGATGTATTGAATTTTTTTCATTTATTCAACGAACAAATGTATAAATGGAACTGACTAAATGTGCTGAAATAAAAGTATAATGACTATTTTTTCGGATTGATTTCCGACTGCGTTCTTTAACTGCGGGACTCTGTTGTGTCATTATCTGGTCCAGCAAGTCGGCGGGTTGTCAGTAACTCGGACATTTTTAATTTGCTTATCTATCCTGATTTTTCAACGTTTTTACGAAAAAAAAAATTCAACATTATTACATTCAGCATATGAACGCGATATTGTTGATATGAAACCAAAGTTTTTGGGATATCGTACTCAGATATGATTGAAAAATGTAAAAATAACGTGGATCCTCCCTTAAGGAGGTACGACTAGTATGAAGAATCCAACTGACGGACTTGAAATTTTTATATGTTTTTGCCGAATACTTTGTGCGCCTATTGCCAAAATTTGAGCTATATTGACCGTTTAGTTTATTCGTAATAAAATTGCAAAGTCGAGCAGTTTGAGTTACTAAAGCACGTCGTCTTATGGAGACGGTTAACCGGAAGTGCTGTGATCATGGTTTTGCTGCTCACGTATCCAACTACACCCGTTGAAAAACTGAAACTTGATAGATTAGATATAATAGATATTGTAAAAAATTGAAAAATTACTCTTCACCGTGTAGTTCTGGCACTACATCATAAAAAAGTTTCAATTTCCGGTTGTAAATGGTCAGAACGATCAAATAGCACCCACAGACTTAGCAACGTCGCGAGTAACAGCTGATGGGTTTCGGCAAACATAACCTAGCTTTGTTTTGATGTTAGCAACGAGGATAGAGTCATCTTCGTTGGTCACGTATACCAACTTATAGCATCGCCAATGCGACGTTGCCAAGTGTTTACTTCAAATTCCATCATGTTATTTATGGAGTTTTATTATTTATCACGTATCAATTATATGTATAATTATCATTCTGCCGATCGTATTAATTCCACTGAGGTAATTCTAGTCTATTTTAATAGGTTTTCGGCTGATTTTTTAAAATGTTTTTTAGTCCGTTTTTGTGGTAGACATGTCATTATTATTATGATGGAGACTACTATCGAGTCGTTGACAATCTAATTTTTCAGTTTTTATTAGTTCATGCGCAATAAATTAATCATTTACCACAAAATTTTTCACATTATAATCGATAATATGAATAATCAATGCAAATAAACATAAATCAGAACAGCTGTGGGTAAAATGAATTTAGACTTTTTTTTGACTCCAAAGAACTAGTCGTACCTCCTTAAATGTTCACTAACTGGGAAATTCACTTTGTTATAAATGATTATCAAATTTACCAATCTCAGATTATCGAGCGGGAAATTCGGTGGATCGGCATCGAAGATAAAGTCATTGGGATAGTCCTCCGGGGACAATTCAAAATCGGCAAAGCCCAATACCCGTTCACCATTGTTCGCGAGCTCGTAACAAGATTCCGTATAAGCGGTTCTCGTTTTCTCCGTCAATTCGCGCGTCTCGCTGCCGTGGGCTATCGTCGAGCAACGCTCGAGTACTCTCTCGGGTGCACCCTTGAGTAACACCAAATGCCTGCCGTTTCTCGTGTGAACGTTGGCTTGAAATTTTTCGGTCGAGTTGAAGGGAATTTCGAAAGCCTCGTTTTGAAAGATCGTAAATTTTTTCAATTAATTGTAAAAAAAGAACAATAATACAAGAAAGGCTAAGAATAAAAAAAAATCAACAATCCTTTTCAAATCTATAATGGTAATAAGAATATTTTTTTTTTTTTGGTTAAAATTTCTATCAAATGATCCAGTCCGCTGTGTCGAAAGAAAAATTCTCCCAGCAGATTTTTTCACCTCGTCGATTTTGTTGAACAACAAAAATTTCACGTTTTTGTTTTAATTAATTTTCAAAACGTACTTTGGTATACTGACTTCTAAAAGTCGCGGAGCCTCCTTTAATGAGAATCTCCATGCACTTCAGCAGCGCCGTGTCCGAAGCATCGCCGATTACTTTTCTCTTGTTCAACGGTGCCGATGGTGCATTATCGGTTGAAAATTGCTCGGCCCATTCGGCACGATTGCACAGACTCGCTATTCTCGCTAAATTTTGAAAACCACGACTGTTGAAATACTTTCGCCATGTGTCGGAAGCCATTACTTCTCTCAACTGACCGTCGTACCACATGTGACGAACCTTTTGTCAAAATCCGTAGCAATTTTCAATATACGAGAGTCAAGGCTGATTTAAAAAATAAAGAAAAAAACAAACAAAAAAAAAAGAATTCTTGCAAAGAGACTTCGTTCAAATGAGTGGCAGATTGAAAATGCATTTTTCAAGAATACCGAGGCTTTGAAAAACAATTTTTTTTTTTTAATATAAATCAATAATTTGTAATTAGGAAAAAATATACATTGCTGATTTATAAATATTTTATTGCAACATCCAAAAGAAATGTTGATACCGAATTTTTTTTTTTTTTCGTTTCAAATCGATGGAACAAATTGCACTGAATATGCACCGCACTCGTTTCTCATTTACCTTGAAATTTCTTCGAGCTACAAATTGACATTGATACGTATTTACCGATATCTGACACAATTGTACAAATATTTTTGAGAGCGCAATATTCAATTTTTTTTTTTTTCAATCATTACAGAGCGGTTAAAAAATGTGTATGAATCCACTATAGTCGATCCTCGAGAGAGATGTATTTTTAAAATCATAATTCATTGGCAAAATTAATCATCAAAAAAAATTTTTTTCAAATATTTTAATATATAGACAAATTTGTTTTTTTTTTTTTTTTTTTTTCAAATCGTACTGCAAGTTTGCTTTGCGTGAAAGAGCGATATGAAAACGTAAAAATTGCAATTAAACTTTCTCAAGAAAGTGAAGATTTCTGTCCAATTGCAAATACGCTTATGAAATTAATCCTTTTTTTTTCGAATAAAAATATATCGAGAAATGTGTGTTTTTTTTTAATATTCCAACTATTTTCGTTTCTAAAAAATGTTCACGTTTCTTCTGCGTAAAGTGCAATGTATAAATCAGCAAAAAAAAAAACTTTCGTTCGAGCGTTAGATAATTTTTTAAATCATATATATTTTTTTTTCCTTAAAAACTTTACCGTCATTTTGTTTTGCGTAAGTGTGCCAGTTTTGTCGCTGCAAATGACCGATGTGCAGCCAAGAGTCTCGATAGCCTCGAGATTCTTGACGAGACAATTTTTGCTCGCCATCCTCTTGGCGGTGAGAGTCAGGCTAACCGTGACCGTGGCCAAAAGTCCCTCGGGTACATTAGCTACGATAATACCAATGAGAAATACGAACGAGTCGATTAGCTCGTAGCCCATGGCTATTGAGGTCCCGAAAAACGATAAGCCAAGGAATATTGCCCAGCATGATATGTAACGCATGAAATTTGAAATTTCGCGCGAAAGAGGAGTCGGTCTTGGCGATAATCTCGATGTTAATTTTGCGACTCTTCCCATCACGGTTTGATCACCGCACGCGACGACTATTCCTTTTCCAGTTCCTATGTATATATTTTTTTATTTCCACGGGATCGAGAACGAAAAAAAGGTATGGGGGGGGGGGGGGGGGCAAGAAAAACATAACTGGTTTACCCCTTTCAACGATTCACGAAAATATATATATCGGCTCAAATACGAAGAAAGCTTTGTCGAGCCTGTGACATTCTCTTTGAATTAGTCACCGAATGAAAAAGGGTGCACTTTCGCAAAAGAAAAACAAAAGCGTGCAAATTAGAAACTTGCACATTGCTTCCTCATTATTATTTCATCCCAACCACAAATCTCTCTCTCTCTCTCTCTCTCTCTCTCTTTCTCTCTCTATGAGGTTTTCAATTTTGGCTTCCTGGAAGTATTTCGGTCGAGATAAAATAATGAGGGAGCGGATGTCCAAGTTTCTTATTTTCACGCTTTTTCCGCTAATTCGATTTCAATTATTCAAAATTTTTAACGTTTTTTCCAAATAATTTCGTGTTTGCAACATCAAAACTATGCGGAAAATTTGTCCATCAGTTTTCCGCTAAATCAATATCGTTGAACAGAGATATAACCATTACACGTATCGTCAATCGATCTTATGATATTGTGACATAAATAACATCTTAACGTTAACGTTAACAAATTATTATCGTGTTATAATAAATATTGATGATACCTTCGACAGCGTTGGTCGAGAAAAAAGCCATGTTCTTAGCTTCGATGACGCTACACTCGGATATTTGTACCGAACGTAACAGCGCTATCGATTCACCGGTTATCGAGGAATTGTCGACTTTCAGACCTTTTGAGATTGGAACGTTTTCTGTTTTTTTTTTTTTTTTTTTTCTCAACTTATCAAGAAAAAATCGTAATTTTAAAAAATCCTTAACATACAAAAAGAGCAAGAATGGAATTGAGCGAGAAGCCTCGTTGAGTATTGTAGCAAAAATTGCGAGGAGAAAAAAATCTCACTCAATTTCGGGTAAAAAGATGAACTGGTAAATGTGCTGGAATAACAATAAATTGGCAAATTGAGTGGGAGAGTTTGGTATTAAGGAAGAAAAAAAATACGAAAAGTGCTCGCAAAGGAAGGAGAAAGGAACGCAGAGAAAGGCAAAGGAGTCTCGTTTAACGAAAGGACTCTCGGGACATGAATCAGGATGAACGAGAGTGAGAGAGAGAGAGAGAATGAGAGAGAGAGAGAGTGAGAGAGAGAGAGAGAGGAGAGAAAGAGAGAGGTCGGGAAGCACGAAATTCACCTTGACATTCCAGGATCCTAATGTCAGCGGGTATACGGTCACCGGTCTCCACGAGGACAATGTCCCCGACGACCAATTCGTTGACGTTTAATTCCCTCGTGACCGAGTCACGGATTACCTTGGTACGCTGCGGCAACATTTGCTTGAACGAATCCATTATTTTGGAACTCTTTGATTCCTGATAATAGCTGAACATTCCCGTCACCATTATCAAAATAATCAGGACGATACCGAGCCAGAGATGATCCTGGGAAGCTTCGCCGTAGGTCCCGTACTCGAGGCAATAACTGCCGAAGCACAGGAACGAGCCAATCTAATTTTTTTTTTTTTTTCTTTTTCAATTTTATCTTTCGTAATTTCCGTTCTTACTTATTTTGTCATTTTCTTTTTTTTTTAATATTTTTATCTGAGCAAATTATTAAATAATAATTAATAATAATTAATAACAATAATACTGATGATTATTATTATTGTTGTTATGATTATTATCATTAGACCCATATGAGAAGCGAAAATCCGCCGCAGCAGCAACGAAAAAGTTTCAGGAGCTCCGGTGATTTTTTATGGGCTGTCAGAGCATTTTGACCATTTTCCCGCGACAATTCTTTCGCCCTGACAGTCTCGAGACCGCGATTCGGATCGACCCTGTAATTATCGAGCAATACGTCGATCGGTAATAAGTGAACGTCCGTATCGATGTCATCACGCAGGTTTTGATCGTAATTTTTCGTTCTGTTCCTTAGGATGCCCTTTTTGTCCCGGAAATGGGCTATCTTCTTCTTTAGGTCCATGCATAATATGAAGGAAACGTTTTTTTTTTTTTCTTTTCTTTCAACGAAAACGTCGTTTTTACGGAAAAATTAAAAATAAACTCGTATGAAAGAAACAATATTTCATACTAAATTGACAGTATATTAAATTCATCTTGTTTTTTTTTTTTTTTTTTTTCAATAAATTTGTACAAATTAGCATAGACCGAGTGAAGTTTGGCGATTTAGATGAAAAAAAGAATGTACAAGGATTATATTTAATAATAATAACAATAATAATGTTTTATAATTGTCATTGAAATGTTGTAATGATTATTATAATTATAGTGCTGGTATAGACATTTTTCAGTCTATCAGCATCAACAAAATGTGCTAATTTCATAATAAAGCAATTCGTGTGGTTTTTTAATTATAATAAAGTGCTCATTTTCAAAACTGTAGCTTCACAAAGAATCATTATCTTTCATAAAACAAGGAAATATGCTCATAACTGTGCCAAAGTATATTTATACATCGTTAATGTATAGATAGATCGTTAATAATCATAATGATGATTCAAATACGACAAGATTTGATATATCGCCGCTAGATGTCACTTGCTTGAACAGTCCAAACAATTAAAAAAACAATCTCATCATACATCAATTTATTTTATATTTATAGACTTTTATTTATTCAGTTTTAACATGTAAGAAGATTTAAAAAATTATGGTCTATTATAAAATATTGATTCATCGATAAGTTTGTTTTATCATTAATATCGTAATTATTATTACAAGACAAATGCATCGTGGTTGACCGATCGAGACTTATTATACGAGCTAATCAAAATGTAAACTGTGTCATCGAATTCCCCCTAGAAAATAAAAGTATCATCGCACAATTCATACTTAACAATTTGTAAAAACGTAAAAAAGTATATATCTTGAGATTAAATCATCAATTCGACAATCAAAATATTTAATTAATGCACGCAAAAGATAAAATGGATTCAGGATTGTGCTGTGAATTGACCGACCGACAGTTCATAGTCAAAAAGACGAATTTGGTCCATCGATATAAATTTTTAAGCGTTATACTTATTAAAAAAAAAAAAAAACTAATGAATATGTAAAATTATTTTTTTAATTCCCAACCATTGTAAAAACGTATATTGACTCTTTTTCATAATAATTATCAAACCAATGTATTTCTCGGGAAGTTATCACGTGGCGATGACAACGGCAAAAGTGCGAACTACGTGCCCTGAAAAAAATATGGGTGCGGCACTCTGACGATATCGGCCGAGTACGAGAGATGGAGAGAGATGATTCGCCCCTTCATCACACCTTAAGGTTGATGTGCGCCAGCATCGACGAGTGATAACAAAAAAAAACCGTATATATAATTCAACTCTTCGAAGATTATTTGACATTTACTGTTCGACGAGTGAATTCCTTTCATGTCCCCAGAGCATTATGATGGTGAAGATGAGATTCGAACTATTTTGCTCCCCCGCTCCGGAGGGAAGCGAACGTATTTCCTGACAGGAGACGCTTCGAAAAAAATAATCATCCATCGTTATTCTCTCTCGTACACACACGAGAGAAGTACAGAGCAGCCTCAAAACTATTCGCACTCAACATTAAAATAAAAGCCAATTTTCAATTTTTTTTTATTTTTTATTTTATTCCAATTTTATTCAAAGTATAATAAATTTAGAAATAAAAGTAAAAAAAAAAAACTTTCCCCTTATGTACTATACCGACGTGGCACACGACAGGAGACGCCCTGCGCGATTGTAATATCATATATCCCCGGAGAAATGATATTTAAGTTCACGTAATTCCCGTAGCGGTTTACAATAGTCGCTGCTGTGTAAGAACCATAGGCGACGAGTAATTCGTTAGTAGTTGAGTGAGAAAGCCGTTCGGCGTACGTGATGGCGCTAGTGTGAATCGTCTCGGTAAAGAACGCCAGAACCGGTGATGAGGGAGAAATTGAGTTCGACGGGCAAACGCGCGGACGATAGCAGAAAGTGAAACTCAAGTGAGGCGATCGCGGCGACGAGTTATCCGTGGTTTCCGCCATCGTTCGCGTTGCCAAGGGGGGATAGCACAGTTCGGTTTCGGTATATACAAGCTCCGGTCTACCGTCTTTGTCGTCGGTTGACGACCGCGCGCAGCAAGGAAGCCCCTCCTCTCGCCCCTTTGATAGAGTGCCGAAGCGAACCGCGGGTTAAACGCGAGAACAAGAACTATATCGTTTATACCGACGCTCGGGCGTCGCGCGTTTCAATATCTATTGATGCGCTTTCGGGGATAATATAGCCCGGTATATAGGTTTTCGGTAGTAGGGTGCGCGCGCGTTCGTACCAACGCGCGACACACACACACTCACACAAATAACCCAAAGCAGTGGGGCCCCCGCGTCTCTCGTGTCGCGTTCTCGACGTTCTTGAATCTCGGCTCGATTGTCTTCGTGTTGAATTCCTTGTAACGTGCTAAAAAAAAAATACAAAAATACGAAAACAATAACGCGAACGAAAAATTTTATCGTGAAAGAGTTGTGGTTGTAGTTTTTTTTTTTTTTTTTTTTTTTTTTCTTTCCATTTTTCGTCTCCGACGCTATTGTGTACCGTAGCAAACGGTCAGGGGTGGGCGGCGGTGGGGTGAGGAAAAAAGAAAGAAGGCAGACGATAAAAAGAAACATGGAGAACAGACCGGCGCCTTTGCGCTCGAGGCGAGTTTGTCGTTTTTGCCTAACGGAAACCGAACCTCTCAACTTCATCTACGAGAGGGATCACAGCAAGCCGTTCCAAGTGCCGCTTACACTGCAGATCATGTCGTGCGTCGCCATCGAGGTAATGCAGAGATAAAAAATAATATATCCGTAGCATGTGTTTTTTTTTTTTTTTTCGTTCGTAACTGTGAATATTGCTTTTTTTTTGCAATTGTCCAGCGGTGTGTTTTGGGCGGGTGGAGGGGAAGATTTTTTTTTTTTTTTTCGTTCTCATTTCGCACGAAATATTTTCGCGTGTGCCTGCTGGCGAGTCGATAGAGCCCCATCGAACGCCTCGTTGATAACACGAAAATCTTTTTTATCGATCGAGAAATCATTTTTTTTTTTTCGTGCACGCGCTACTTTCTTTTTTTCTAACTCCTATCGGTCGGCCATTGAACGCGCTGCGAAGCTTCGCAACGAAATGCGCGAGTTCGACGCAAAATATATATAAATATATGTTTTATATATTATGGAAAATATACAACTCTCCACCGCCCCCCTCGCGTTCGCAGCGTGTCGAGAGATTTTCCCGCTTTTTTTCTTCGGAAAACTCGTTTTATCTTTTCGATCGGATGTTTTACGGGAATTTGAATAATTTTTTTTTGTTTTTAGCCAGTTTGATTTTTTTTTTTGTTTTGTTTTTTTTCCCCCCCCGAAAATTTGTCAAATGTTTCACGACACTTGCACACTTTTTTTTAATATCAAATATATTATCAAAAGCCGCTAACGAGTAATTGTACAAGAGGTTTCTTCGCTTATTAAAGAAAAATATTTACTCCGGTAGATAAAAAATTGTAGCTCTGTTTAATAAAATATATTTATATATATATATATATATTCGTTTTATTTTCTATGAGCAACTCGTACATTTTTTTTTTTTTTTTTTTAATAACAAATTTCGATCTCTTATTTTTCGATTTTTTTTTTACGGGTGTTATTCGCATTGAAAATACTATCTCGGGGGGATATATTACCGGATACGCGCTCTGGTCTGTTAAAATTTTTCCAAAAGCGACTTTTGGTTCAATGGAAAAAGACAAAAAGCCTCGTATCGTTTTTGTACGATGTTAATATTTCAAAGCTCGTTTCCAATAATAATCTAAATATTTTACCGCGTTGAAAAATTTTGTATTCAAGTCGCATGATAATTTTTCAGTATCGTAGAATTTCTCATTAATTTTTGGGATTAGATCGAGAAACTCGAGAGACGGGGCGTATTTTTACGATTATGTTCCTCCGGAGTCGAAATAATGCTCGAACTCGAAAGCGAATATCGCTTGTCGCGCCTCATTGATAACTAAACTTGAAACGCTTGAGCTTGAATCTCGACGCAATTAATACTCGTCGATCGCTTGATATTCTTGTCGCTGCTGTTGAAAAAAGGAGAAATCGAATGAAGAATTTGCTAAACGATCGTTGAACCGATTTTCGAATACATCTTCGACTATTAATTTGCGGATTAAATCCGGATTATATTTGAGAATTAATATCAGAATCAATGGAAAAAATAATGCTCAATCAATGTGAGAATTGAAGCGAGAATTTTTTCAAAATTTCTCAGACGCAACGACGCGATCTCTTTCTTTGTTTCAATACAGCGCGAGTAGTTCAATTGGGAGTATAAATGAAATTTTTTTATTTCAAAATCTGATAGTTTGGGAAAAAATATTTAGTACGTATTTTTTATTTTTTTATTCGAATAAAAATTGCCGTTAATATAACAAATTGAAAAATATAACATTATAACGTCACACATGTTACGCTATATCTATATATATATCAAAATCCGTGAAATTGAATTGCCTATAACAGGTGCAACTGTCATTTTTAACGAAAAATAAAAAATACGTCCTCGTTATTTTTACTTACACGACATTATGCGCCCCGATGATTAAAAAAAAAAAATTTCATTCATACTCCTAATTGCAAAGTTTGGTGCATCTTGGTTCGATAATAATCAACAAAAACCATAGCACAATCTCCATTCAACACCCGCTTCCCGATATCTCGCTTAAGGCAATGCAAAAGCCCAATCATGGCTCCAATTCCCTTTCCAAATCTCAGATCCAACTTTTGCCTCAAAGCTGCATCGATGTTTTGGGGAGAAGAGAAGCAGAATCTTACGAAATTCGTAAGATTTGAACCTTTTCCCAAAACTTGAGCGGTTGTTGAAAAAAAAAAATACCATATTAGATAAATGATAGGTAACGCAGAATAATGTTTCACATTTATCACAAAATATCACCAAACCTGATATATATATATACTCCTTGAACATCTATCCAACGGACGCTGAAATAAAAATTTGATCCTTGAAAGTGCGCATTGAAAAAAAAAAAGATCCATAACTCTCGTCATGGAACTTGAAAAATTCGCACAATAATTTGATGCGTAAACAATATATTCGTTGCCAATCCAGATAAGTACATTTATTCCTCTATCGATCACCTCATTCGTCTAATCTGTCCCTAATTCTCTGAATCAATCGTAATTATAATAAACCGATCGCGTGCGGCTTTACTATAGCGAAACATTGAACTTTCTCGACCGGTGGAACAAAACCTGCCCTTAAAATTCTTACGACGATATCAAATATTTTGTGCTCCAAAATTTCAATTCTGTTCTTGGTCCACTATTCCTAAAAAAAAAACAATCTTTTTACATCGTCACCTTTGGTAAATAAAAAAAAAAAAGAATACTTGTATATCATCCTAACATTATTTGATTCCGGGTCTACAGTCGCATCTTATTTAGTCGTCGATCCGATAATCCAAATGAAAAACTAACGCGCTTTCACGAGTCCTGGTTATTCCACGCTCCATATATATCGATGAATCCCCCCCCTCTCGATCCCTAAAACGAAGAAAAACAAAAATTACAACGCCATGAATGTAAAAGAGGGAAAAAAAATTAAAGCTGTACGCAGCTGATGGAATGCCTCAGATGCTATGCAGTGTTCTTGGCCCGCTATTCCTAAAAAAAACAAATCAATCCTTTCAAATTTTCCTCGCTTTTAAATTTTTTATTAGTAAATAAAAAAAAAAAAACTTGAATATCATCCTAACATAATTTGATTCCGGGTCTGCGGTCGCACCTTATTCAGTCATCGATCCGAAAGCCCAAATGAAAAGCTAACGAGCTTCCGCCACTCCTGTTTACTCCAAGCTTCATATTATATCGACGAACTCCTATCTTCTTCCCCCTCTCGATCCCTAAAACTGAGAAAAACAAAAATTACAACGCCATGAATGTAAAAGAGGAAAAAAAAAATTAAAGCTGCACGCGGCTGATGGAATGCCTCGGATGATATGCAGTCTTCTTGGCACGCTATTCCTTAAAAAAAAAACAAATAAATCCTTCTAAATTTTGCCCACTCCCTATAGGGCATATTTGCTCGTGTTCAAACTCTTAGTCCTAGTCAACTTTCTTGTACTCTTGTATCATAGTAACTCTTGTATCATGGTAACTCCTGTATCATTGTATCATAGTCTTATGTTACTACAGTCGTATGTTAATGCTAACTCTCTGGAATCTCCGTTTAAGCTTTGCCTCGATGTCCCTACATAGAGTGTGTTCGAAAATTGACTGTCAGTACTGTCAGTACTAGAATTCCGTTCTAAAATGCTTTTTAGCACGGCTGACGCAACTGAATCGTATCACCATTTCGCTGCACATTGGTCCTAGGGAATTACCGACTTCCGGCTGTCGAGACTGTCAGCAGCGAGGTAGTGCAGAGCCAGTAATAGCGACTTTCGCTTTACACCAATGATGTATATATAGGCAGTATGCTGAAAATACTGAAATGTGTTCGGATTTACAAGTAGAGGCAGCACTGTCAGTAAAATAGGACACCGATTTTCCAGTACAACCAGCATCAGTACTGACAGTACTGTCAGTCAATTTTCGAACACACTCATAAAGTCAGTTATAACCGGACTGTCCTTTCTGTCTGTTGTGTATGGTTGGTGGGCATACACCGGCCTGTTATTGGGGGTTTCCCCCGTTTGCATTGAAATAAATAAATAAATAAATTTTCCTCACCTGTGGTAAATAAAAAAAAAAAAACAAAAAAAAAACCTTCAATATCATCCTAACATAATTTGATTCCGGGTCTGCGGTCGCACCTTATTCATGGTGGCCACTGGTCAGGGAAAACAGGGAAGTCAGGGAATTCGAAAATGGTCAGTGAAGTCAGGGAGAAGTCAGGGAATTTTTTAATGAGTCAGGGAGTTTTTTTTGGCAATACAGAACGAGAGATGATGCACTATAAAGCAGCAACTTTCTTTCCACCTTCTCAGAATTTTCAATCGAAATCTTAGATCAAAATAGTATTGAAAATTTGTAACGCTACATGCTTAAGCATTGGACCAGTGTCGCGCCGTGCCGCGCCACGAAGAGAGATAGAGAGAGAGAGATTGATTGATTGATTTATTGATTTATTAATTATGCCATGGCAAGCCTTTACAGAAAACAAAAAAATACAGTAAACAAAAGATTATAATATAGAAGATAGATTATAGCATAATAAAAACGGATTGTGATAGAGTAAGCTGTTGCAAGCTGAATACATCTTGGAAAATTTAGCAATTCAAGATTTTGATACTATTAGATACTTAAGAGATGGAGAGAGTGAGTGAGTGAGTGAGAACAGTCGTTCTCACCTTTCGGCCGAAAGGGCGAAAAAAATTATGGAACAAATGTTACGATAGAACTACAATTCTGTACATGAAAATAATACCGAATAATTTTTTTTTTTTAAAGCCTGTGGTCTAATGGAGCTGTAATTTTACAAAAAACAGTTGCAACAATGTTGTACCAATCTTTCCATTCGCGGAAATGGTTATATACGTACTAATATAGGTCACGGTTGGTGGGATTTTTCCTGTTATCGGGGGAACAACGATTGAACTATCGTTTTGATGTGTACTTCTTTTTTATCATGTAAATAGTGTAACTTGTAAAAAAAATCAGTTGAAGCTCGTAAATATCCGTTTTTATCCGTGAAATAAATAAATGAATAAGTAAATATATAAATCTATAAATAATTAAATAAATAAATAAATAAATAAATAAATAAATGAATAAGTACATGAATATACTTACTGGTACATAAATATACATAAATAAATATACTTAAATACAAATTTCCAATGTTTCGGATCTTTATTTATTAGATACTTGAATTGGCACTATTAGTTCGAATTTTAGTCAGGGAAAAATTATAATTTTGTCAGGGAAAAGTCAGGGAATTTTTCCAACTCTTTTTAGTGGCCACCATGTTATTCAGTCATCGATCCCCATAGCCCAAATGAAAAACTAACGAGCTTCCGCGACTCCTGCTCACTCCAAGCTTCATATATATCCACGAACTCCCCCTTTTCTCCCCCCTCGATCCCTAAAACTGAGAAAAACAAAAATTGCAACGCCATGAACGTAAAAGAGAGAGAAAAAAAAAAAATATGTCTTTAAAGGTGTACGCGGCTGACGGAATGCCTCAGATGATATGCAGCGTGTGTCGCTGGAATCTCGATCGTTCCTACAAATTCAAGCTGCAGTGTAAAAAAGCAGACGAGGCACTCAGAGCGTATCCCATAACCGGTGTACTGCCGCGACCATTCCCGCCTATATCAAACGACGCGCCGGATTCGAGCGGTAAGCGAAGCTCGGAGCAGAGGCCGCAGATGGAATCGGCGAAGAAGCCGCGCGTCGACAATGGCGATCGCGAGCGACAGCGTCAGCAGGACAAACAGCAGCAGCAGCAGCAGCAGCAGCAGCAGAGCCACAAGAGCGAACGCAATGATTTGTACAAGGAGGATCAGGACGAGAGCGACATGGAACGGGAGAACGCGAACGATAAAGACGACAGAAAATTGGAGCCCGGCGAGATAAGAGTTCACGCATGCGATCAGTGCGATCGTACATTCCCGTTGCGTCAGTCGCTTCAGTTGCACGTGCAGCGAGCACATCGCGATCGTAACTTCAAGTGTACGACCTGCGAGCGAATGTTCTTCTCGAAATACGATCTTGCAAAGCACGCGACGACTCATGCACCCGAAAAACCATATTCCTGCTCCGTATGCAACAAAACATTCACCCGCGCCAATCTCCTGCAGCGTCACGAGAAGCTTCATCGCGACGATCTGCGCTACGGTTGCCAGCACTGCGATCGTGAATTCTTCACCACCGAGGAGCTTGAGAAACACGAGGACAATTCCCACAAAACTACCAAACCCTATCAGTGCAACATATGCAACAAACGTTTCACGTACAAGCAGGGCCTCGAGCGTCACGAACTTCTTCACAACGAGGACAAATCATTCGTATGCGAATACTGCAAGGAGGCTTTTCGCACGAGTACAAAACTCGCCCGTCATTTGTCAACGCATTCGGGACATCGTCCCTATCTTTGCAAACAGTGTCCGCGAAAATTTTTGCTATCTCATCATTTGACCCGTCATATGCGCTCGCATTCGGTGGAGAAGCGTCACGTTTGCGAGGATTGCGGCAAAGCATTCAAGCGCAAGGAGAGCCTTGAGGTGCATCAATTGACGCATACGAAGCGCACGGGTATGGCGCTTACGTGCGACGTTTGCCAGGAATCATGTCGAAATCGGGCGGATTACGTGACGCATATAAAGCAGCACATCGAGGCGGGCGAGAAACAGGGACCGGACGGACTGCAGCCGGAGACGAAGGGTAAAATTGAGACGGAGAGCGAGGAGGAGGACGAGGACGAGGAGGACGAAGCTTATACGGACAATGACGATGATTACGAGCCGCCGGCGTACGTGGTGAAGAAATTGCCAAAAGTTAAGACTCAGCCGCCGGATAGCGAGGAGGAGGAGGAGGACGAGGAGGACGAGGAGGATGAGGATGATCCGTCGTCGCGTATCGAGCAACAGCAGCAGCAGCAGCACGATAACGAGGATCGCAAGGAGCAAGTAGTTTTCGTACGTGGCAAGGATGGTAATATCGTGAAGAAGACTATAAAGACGCTTATGCCGATACAGCGTCGTGAGATTCAGCGCGAGACATCGCCGAAAAGCGTCAAGAGCTCGCTGCACTCGGCCACGAAGAAGAGCAGCCCGAGCGAGGAGACGGGGACGAGAAGCTCAGCGCCGAGATCCAACGACGACAGTACCGAGGCCGAGGTACAAAAGATCGTCGCTTCGGTATTCAAGGAGCACAAAATACCGCTCAAGCACACGACCGGCACGGGCCAGGAAAATCAGAGCAGGGATATCGTTGCTGGCCAAGCGACGATGAAAACCGAATTGATTATCGGCGAATCGTCGAGTCCCACGGGTCAGATAATCACGAGGGCTCAAACTTCCGCGTCCGCGTCGTCTCTGTCGTCGCAGAAGGATGAAAAAATTGATAGTCTCGTTGGTGCGCAGGCCGGAAAATCCGTGAATACGGTCAAAGTTATAAAGCGAATCGTGATGAGAAAACCGTTGAGCGGTAGCGAACAAATTGTCGGACAAGCGATCAGGGATGGTGACAATGTTACGACGACGACGACGATGATGTCGCAGAGTCCGTCGGGTTCGTCGACAAAAGTTACCAAACGCGTTATCGTAAGGCGTATAATACGTCACGGTGATACGACGCGCGAGGTTATAATGAATCCCGATGGTACGATTATAGATCCGGCTGAATTGGCAAAATTACCAACCGGCAATGTCGTCAAGCGCGTCGTCGTCAAGAAAGCGCTTGACAATAAAAATTCGTCATTCGTTCAGCAAGTCCTCAAGCCGCTTAACGAGGCTAGATTAGCAGCTGGCGCAACGACCGCGACGACGACGACAACGACGACAGCAGCAGCAGCAGCGGTGACAACACCGTCGAGCTCGATCAAGTCACAGTCCGATAGTCTGCTGGATGAGGCACCGAAATTCGAGCTTAAAACCGTTCAAGCCTCGACGCTCGATAAAGCCTCGTCGCAGTCGGGTCCGCGAAACGATCCGAGAAAAACGAGCGCCAGCAAGGATTATCAGGAGACGAAGGAAAAAGTGGAATTTTTGGAAAAACGAGTGGAACAGCAGAGAATAAAAATCGAGGAATTGCAGGCGAGAAAGCAACAGGAGACGGAGCCGATTGACGAGACACTGCCGGAGCGTCACGACGAGTCCGAGGACGAGCAACAGTTGCCCCTGAAACGTGTATTCGTTAAGAGAAAGCAGAGCATTTACGACGAGGAGCAGGAATACGATAATGTGATTGATAGCAGCGAGCGCGACGCGTCGACGAGGGATACGGGGATCGTGCAGGCGAAAGTTGAGATTACCGATTGTCCGCCGATAACGCGAAGCAAACAATTGGCAATAACGAGCTCCAAGGTTTATACGAATAAAAAAGTTATATTCGTGAAGACCGAGGAACCCGGTACGGATATCGATGAGATTAATCGTGAGATAGGCGGTATATTGAATTCGACGGATGGTATTGTCAAGATGCAGGAAAACGTATTGACGAATCTTGGCAGGATATCGTCGGGTATCGTCGGGGAGAGTGAAAAAACGGACGTTACCGGGGAGAGCGGTATGATTATGATGATCGAGAGGGAGGAAAATTTTTCGGAACCCATGGAGCAGGATGAGAGCGCCAATGAGGATGAGATCGAGGCGAAACTCGAGGATACGACGATAGGCGAAACGATGGAGATGACGACGATGGCAGCGACGACGACGACGACGACGACGACGACGACGGAAGAGGAGGAGGAGGAGGAGGCAGCGGAAACTACCAAGGAAGTTACGATCGATGGTACGACGGGTATGATCGAGATTTCGGTGTCGGTCGACGAGCAGGATAATATCGGCAATCGGGACGATGAGACGAGTCTGACGCTCGCACAGGAGGACATAGAGGCTTCCGGTGATATCTTTGATAATACGGATTCGTCGCTCGTCTGCGCAAAGACCGATGTTAATCTTGATGAATCGGTGATCGAGCTCGGTCACAACGAGACGATCAATCTCAATGACACGAACGAGAGTCAGGACAGCCTCGAGGACAAACTCTCGCAGATGGAGGGTTGATCGCGTTACCCTTTTTTTTTTCTTCTTTTTTTAAAGCCAAACACCTTTTTTTTTTTTTTTTTTTTTCTTCGCAACAGCCACGCAAGTACGAGGAGCGGGGGGGAGATGATGGAATAAAAATGAGACGCTCTTTCGTTAACGGTCTTCGTGGCGCAAAGCGCAACAAAGGAATATGCGCGACTATGCTTTTTTGGATTTATATATCTTTTTTTTTTTTTTTTGTCAAACAATTGCGTACAGACCCGTAAAGGTCTGCTCACGCTACGCCGCTGCGATGCGAAGCGATGCGCAGCGCGGTGAATCGATGGAAAATCGTTACGAAGCGCTCGAAAGTTTTTGAATTGTGCGGACTCTACAGGAACGTAGAAAATTTTTTTAATCGCACGCCTCGATACGAAAAAAAGTAAATAAAAAAAATCGTCAAATAGAATTGACCAAAATTGAATCGATTCGCTGCGACTCGCCTCGGCATAGCGTACGCGGACCTTAAATTTCACGTTTTAGATGTCGCCCTCGTTGCGTTTTTTATACGATCTTGTTATATTGCTACATACTCTTTTGCATTTTCTTTTTTTTTTTTTCTCCATCCCGGATCGATGAAGGATATAACTATACCGTTTATCAAGTTTTAAATATCAATCTATTGCTACATTATTATTATTATTATTATTATATTGATTGAATAATTATCGCTATAATTATACCAATGGAAGCTTCGATCGTTAATTGTTAAGGAAAAAATTCCAAGATAATTATTATCTTGCTTAAATTTAGCAGATTCTCTTTTTTTTTTTTTTCTTTTTTTTCTTATCGTACGCGAGATACGATTTTTTCTGGTTTTTTTTTTTTACGAAAAAAAAAAAAAAAATAACTGAACAAACGAAAGACGAAGGTAAAATTTGAACGAATACTATTTCGATGAAATACCACGCGTACGTTGTCTCGACTTTGTTACGCGGTTGGAATTTTATTTATTTATTTTTTTTTTGTTTTTTTTTTTTTTTTTTATATTCAAAGAAACCGCAATGATCGCGAGAAGAAGGAAAAATAGTTCATACGAGATAAAGCTTATGAAAAATATAGCTGTGTTGTTTTAGGCGTTGATGCATACGTTTCAGACTCTCTCTCGCTCTTCATTTTGCGTCGACCTGAAAATTTTCGATCGTGTTTCGAAAGAAAAAAAAAAAAAAAAAAATCGATAGAAAGCCTGCAAGGATTTCCATCTGAAAACTGTAAACTTTGTGTAAATATTTAAGATGAATTAATTTTTTTTTTTTTTTTTTGACATTTACAAATCAGCTGTAATTCTAATTATGTATGCGAGACATGGCACATCGCACTTCGCTCTTAAAAAAAAAAAGGCTATTGAAGTTGTAATCGTTCTTAGTTATTAAATAATAGACCATACTTAGATAAATAACTTTCTTTAATTGTCAACAAATTACACGTCTTTACGTCACGAATGCTGAGGAAGAACTCTCCAAGATCGTCCTTCGACTCTTTTTCTTTTCGCTCCTCACCCATTTGTTTTTGAACATATCATACTACTATAAAGTGGAATATTTTTTTTTTTTTTTTTTTTTCCCCCCCCCCCGAGGTTCGTAGAGAGTCGTGGGCTGCGAAGCACATTGCGTCGTTTTTTCTTTTGAACAAAAGTATCTTGGGGGAAGGGGGCCCCGTCATTCTTGACGTCTATTTTTATTTTCGATAAAAATAGATGTCAAATATTTTTTTTCCTAGCAATGACTCGTCGATGTTTGAACAGGTTGCTTTTTTTTTTTTAGTACAAATTTTGTACAAATATATACGGAGGGAAATGTCGTTTCGATGAAATTTTAATGCGCTTGGTTATCGGAGATAAAATATTGACCTTGCGCAAACCTGGTTCACGGAAAATTTTTCATGCGAGTATATTTTTTTTTTTTTTTGAAGCGTCGTGGAATGTCTCGTGTACATCACGTGTGTATAATACACCGAAGCTCGAATTTTGTCGATACCGATTTTTCCAACTTGAAAAGAAGAAAAAAAATTTTTTTTTTAACTCTCGACACTTGACATTTCCAATATGATCCACCGGCTCGGGGAGAGAGGGAGTGCTACCGAAATCCTTTTTGGTTGAGGAAAATCGAGACAAGCTTACGAAATTCGAGTTTTCGTGTAAATTACGAATTAAATAAGATAATTATGAAATTATTATTAATACTTTCGTTCTGACTTGAATTCACGATGTATGTGTACATAATATATACGTTATACCGTAGGTGCAGGGATCCCCGCGTTTTATAAAACTTTCCAACGAGCATTAAAGAAAAGAAACAATACAAAAAATAATCTTGCGAAAATATTGCTGATTGAAACGAAGTGGGAAGCAAAAAATGTCGTAACTCGATCACAATCAAAGTTGATTCACGTGGAAAAAAAAATTACCATTTGATCCCCGTTATTATTACGATGATGATGATACAATTCACCGATGCGGCTGCAGATGTTTTTTTTTTCTTTTTTTTTTTTTCTACGTCAATTATGAACACTACGCTAATTTTAGGACAATACTTATACGGCATATATATATATTAATAGAGAAAATTATACTTACGAAAGATAGTCGCGACGATCGACGAAGAATATTCGATAATAAAAAATAAAAATAAAAAAAAAAGGTGTATCGGAATAGAACGTGTGGTGTGTGTAAGTGTCAAAATATTTTGCATAAAATTTCATTTCGTTGATTCCCTGCCACGTTCCTTCTTCGTTACCCTGAATTATCGGCCAAGTTTGGGCTTCGCTATGGGGGATCTTTTTGTAAGTTACACAGCTTGGTGTTTGTGCTGAAAAACACGTGACATAATTTTTTCCTCCATTTTTTTTTAACTACCATCGAGTATCGAATTCATTCATTTGAAACTTTTTTATATTTTTCATTTAATTTTGGCGGCTTGAATTCGAAAAAAAAAACCAATTCCATATTTTTTTTGTAAAAAAATCTCAACTTTCCGGAAAAAAAAAAATATAGCCTAATTAATATACGTGTATAGGACTCTCAAAATCAAGATTGTAATCTGAAAAGTCGTTTTTTTTCGCCATTGTCCGAAGTTAAAAAAAAAAAATTTCATATTTGTTTCAGAAAGCTGAGAAAATTTTACATTACACTAGGACCTCGATTTAATAGACAGTCCCCACCATGTCGCATCTATAGATCGGTTTTTCGCGTGGTGGGAGATGGTGGGGGACGTTTAAAGTCTCCCCCGATCAGGCCCGTAGTACGGAGTGCCGATGCGCAGATACAGCATGGGCGGGCATACGCTACCTCGATTTAACAAGGTGCGATGCGGAGCCGGTGCCGCCACTGGCCGTTAAATCGAGGTCCTAGTGTATATATGTTATTTTTAAGTTGGGATCTCTTGAAACACTCCTGGGATTAATAAAAATGTGAAAAAAAAAACATTATAAATCTCATTTATTCTAAAAGTATTAATATTTTTTGGAGTGACTGTTGAAAATAACAATAGGCAATTGTGTACTGGTGTAAATAATGGGTTATTGTTTTTATTATTTTACCATTACGAAAACATACGATCATTTCAGTTGAAATACATGGAATAGAGAAAACGTTTCTGAGTTCGACACAGGTTTGAGAAAAACTGTTCCCAAATTATTTGGTACAGGCGAAATCGATGAGTACCCTTGACAGTCTTTAAACGCAACGATATTTGTTCAATTTCAAGTCTTTAAATTCAGATGCTCAATATTTTTCAAAAATTCAAAAGTTACATTTGGTAACTTATGTTTCAATGGGCTTCTACCAATTTACCAAATGTAACTTTTGAGTTTTTGGAAAATATTAAGTATCTGAATTCAAAGACTGAAATTGAACAAATATCTGTGGGCTTAAAGACTGTCAAGGGTACTCAATCATTGCATTCGATTTCGCCTGTACCAAATAATTTGGGAACAGTTTTTTCTCAAACCTGTGTCGAACTCAAAAACGTTTTCTCTGGCAAATGTATTTCAACTGGCATGAGTGTATGTTGTCGTAATGGTAAAATAATAAAAATAGTAACCCAGTATTCACACCAGTACACAACAATTGTCTACTGTTCGTTTCAACAGCCACTCCAAAAAATAAAAAAATATTAAAATTGTTAGAATAAATGAGGTTTATAATGTTTTTTTACATTTTTATTAATCCCAGCAGTGTTTCAAGAGATCTCAACTTAAAAATGACATATATTATGTAAAATTTTCCCAGCTTTCTGAAAAAAATATGGAGCATTTTTTTGAACTTTGGGCAATGGCGAAAAAAACGACTTTTTAGATTACAATCTTGATTTTGAATCTTCTACACGTATATATTAATTAGGCTATATTTTTTTTCGGAAAGTTGAGATTTTTTTACGAAAAAACTATTGTTATTTTTTTTTTTTTTTTTTTTTCAAATTCAAGCCGCCAAAATTAAGTGAAAAAAAAAACAAAAAAAGTTTCAAATGAAAGAATTCGATACCCAATGGTAGCTAAAAACTTTAAAAAAATTATGGTACGTGTTTTTAAACACACCAAGCTATGTAACTTACAGAAAGATCCTCGATATAGTGAAGCCCAAAAACTTGGCCGATAATTGATGTTTGTACTCATGTATACTTATAAAGTGCTAAAAATCTCCAAGTATAACGATTGCTCAGGATTTAGTAGGGGGATTGAGTATAGCGAAAACAAAGATTTTACGTTGGCATCCAACTATACAGTCTTCTATCTCATCTCTGCTTCTATAGTACATTATGGGTGCTCAGAAACGGATCCAGCCTTTTAACACCTTTAGTCACACATTATTATTCCTTCAATTTTCACAATTTTTTCCAACCAATTTGTTTCTAACAATAATAATGTACATTATATCGCAATAATTACTCTTGATTTTTTAAAACCTATTAGTATACTATCATAAATAGCAAAAAAAAAAAACCGCAATGAATTATGTTGAAAAGTTCTGTAAATATACAAAAAATGGATGTAAAATAGATGGTATAAGAATACGTATTCATGTCAGATGGGACACAAATGAGTAATCCCCGTTGAAATAATGCATAAATTTTGAGTCAAATGAAAAGTCGATTTGAACTAAAATTTTCCCGTCCTCTAAAGGTTAAAAGGTTGGAACCGACACAGCGATATATGGCGATCTCCCAAGTTAACTAATATTGGTCTCGGCCGGTACTGGGATGGGTGATCGTTCGACCGTGTCAACTGGTTTGCACGTCGACTATACTAAGCGGTGTATGGGCAGCTTATCTGAATTTCTAACGACATTAAAACTGAAAATCAGTGAACTGTTGGTACCTCTGGTATATCGGTCTCAGGGAATGAGATGAAAAGTATAGAAATAAAAAGCCACAGGGAGGCAAAAATCTTAAAAATCTATACGATGGAACGACTAATTATTAGGTAATGAATTGACTCAAATGGATCGCAGTATAGTTACCTCATGTGAAACCATGATGCATTTGAACGATAAAAAATGGCATTTTAAAAATGTGCTTTAAAGTTCAATATATATGCCTCAAAAGCGTTGTGTAACTCGCCGGTCGAAAGCCATACGCGCCTCAAAATTTTTGTGACATCATTTTGTAATTTTCTCTGAAATGGTATGGATCTATTTATTTTTCATAGATAAAATTTATGTTTACTGATGGTTCATGACGCACCGGACTCCAGTTTAATCAGATGTGCTTGAGAAAAATATGACGCACGATCATTTAAACGGCTCTATATTCCGAGATCGAAATTATACTTAATTATTTGGGGCAAACAAATATTTTGTAAATCATTTTGCGTATGTTGCACAATTTGTTTATTAGGATAAGTTATTTTTCAACTCCCGTGGCTGTCCGCTTGGCAAAAATCAGCTGATTTTGATGATTTATTCGTGGAGTACTTGTTCCCAGCTTGAAAAAACTTATTGTGGACCGAGATATCGAAAATTCTGTAGGACATTAGAGTAAGTTTTCTGTCCAGAATATAACCGACACTCACCGAGTCCTTTCCGATAAAATTCATACCGAATTGGAATTTATTATTTCCAGTATCTATATATCCCATTGTGAGAAAATTTCCAGGCCATGCACACATCGGTTTTGGATTCAAATAGACATTGTCCTATCGACTAAATCCTAGCTACTATATCATTCGAAATCTATACTTACGAATATGGTACGAACCACGTCGTCCAGTTGGAGACGACAGCAGGATGACTTACTCGTACATTATCAATTAAAAGACAAATGGTAAAACTTTATACATTTTCTGATTTGTTGCCCAAGAATTTTTGAAATTTTAAATACTGGTATGGTCTAATCTGCTGGAGGCCGCCTCCTCCTGTGTTTTAGTTGAATCCCCAAAACTTCATCAGGTTTTTGTGCGTGTATCCCTTACAGTTCTCGAGATATCTCGAAATTTTGAAAACTTGATGAATGCTGAACCAGTTTAAAACTCATTGAAACCGATTGTCAAAGTCGCGATGACATACTGCTAAAAACATTGGGTCTGCTATACGAGTTTGCCCATATTGACTCTTATTGCAATGGTCGCGCATGCTCATTAGGGTGTGTCGAAGATGGACATTTTTTTTCTTATTCGCTCCTCTACCACGCAAAACTTATACTGAATAATTTTTTCGAGACAAAAAAAAACGGGGTGGCTGATGAGTTAACGTGGAATACGACACGTTAACGCAGCCACGTCAACTCAG
Organism: Rhorus exstirpatorius; assembly: GCA_963564615.1. Lineage (NCBI taxonomy): Eukaryota > Metazoa > Arthropoda > Insecta > Hymenoptera > Ichneumonidae > Rhorus > Rhorus exstirpatorius. The sequence continues at coordinate 18,719,229 of OY751320.1, forward strand.
CCACCCCGTTTTTTTTTTGGTCTCGAAAAAATTATTCAGTATGGGCATTTTAAAGTACAATATATCCATGAAATTTTACCAAAATTTCGTCACCCTACTATTGTTGGTTCTCGAGATAATGATTAATAAATTCTCAATTTTGTGAAAATCATAACTTCGTAGCGGCTGATCGGATTTTAACGACCAAAAAAAGATCTTTTTTATTTTTTTCGCCCTTTTTGAAAAAAAATATGCCGTCATTGGAGAAAAGTTCATTAGACAGTTTTCGGGGAAATTTTTCGATTTTTTTTTTTCCACGAAAGGGCCAATCGGAATTCTACTCAGTATTTTTTTTTTCTGATAGAGAGAGGCAATACACAACTCCGCAGGATTTTTTCAAAATGGAACAAGGCATCAGTGAGGAAGGAAAAATTATTTTTTTGTTAATTTACCCCGAAAACTGTCTAATGAGCTTTTATCCGATGATGACATATTTTTTTTCGAAAAGGGCAAAAAAAATAAAAAAGATTCTTTTTTTAATCGTTTAAATCCGATCAGTAGTTACGAAGTTATGATTTTCACAAAATTGAGACTTCATTAATCATTATCTCGAGAACCAACAATAGTAGGGGGATGAAATTTTGGTAAAATGTCATGGATATATTGTCCTTTGAAATGCCCATACTGAATAATTTTTTCGAGACAATAAAAAAAACGGGGTGGCTGAGTTGACGTGAAATGTCCCATATACAAGGCACACGAAGTTCATGTCACGAACCCAGAATGGCATTCTCTCCCCGTCGAAACTCTCGTTTAGTTAGGCGAGAGCCTAATTATCGTACATGTACGATAATTTGATCCCTCGCCCTCGGTACGATGTACAATAGCACTTGGATATCGTAGGGGAAGTTCGGGTAGCCCCGGACACTTGAAGTATGCAACAATAGAGTCAAAAATTTAAACAAAGTGACGCATATTAACGTGCCCCGTAGTGCATAGAACAAATTTAAGTCAGTATTTTGGCATGAGCGCTGACCGGGTAAAATTTATTTGTGAAATTTATCATCGGCAAGATTTTTTGTGCGCACTCATCAGACTTCGAAGAAGGTTTTCATATAAAAGACACGGGTAATACGACTGAACTTATTACTTGTATCAGAGGCCATTACATATGCTTTACGTTTATAACAGTTTTCCATTTGATTGTGTTTATAATTTGATAATTATCAATAATAATATGAGATAGGGATTATCGGGTAGCCCCGGACGCAAGTCTGTCGCGTACCTTCGGACATTTTGAAACAAAAAACGAAGAAAAATTTCAAAAAAAAATGGAAGAAATGAACAGAAATGAACTAAAACTATCGAACGCGCTCCCATGAAGATCGTCATGAGGCTACGGGGATGTGTGGGGAAACCTTCGACGAAGATTGGATTGAATGTCGAAAATCCAGCGATTGGGCTCACGAAGCCTCTGTCAACATTGAATCGTCGAATATCCATTGGTATTATGATGTTTGTAAAGCTAAAGAACGATTAAATCGTCGTTAAAATGTGTGTCCGGGGCTACCCGCCGTTTTTCCCATTGCCCAAAATTGGATGGTAACGTTTTTATGTTATTATATAATTCACAAAATTGAAAAAAGTATCTATTGTTTTGTTAAAGTCATCAAAGAGATTCTGAAGATCGTAAATGGTATGATATTAAACGTTTAGAACCTGTTATTTATATGTTTTTGATATACTTTATTCAAGTGTCCGGGGCTACCCGAACTTCCCCTACGCATATTGTACGATAATTCCTTAGTATCGAAAATCTCCCCTAATCCCAAATGCCTTATACGTAATTTATTGCAAATTTACTGTATTTTTTCTTTATTACGAGGATTCATATCGTAAGTTACATACATACAAGGTTTTAGCAATAAGGACAATTCGCAATAAGGAATGATCTATGAACGAATTTAAAACTGTTATTCCATTATTATTTAAAACCCTGGAAATTTTGCAAAAAAAAAGTATTGACCGGGATTTGAACCCGCGATCCTCCGCAGTCAACGAATTCAGCACTTTCGATCCTTAATTAATCATTAAAAAAAAATTTTGAATTTAGAGATTATTTTTTTTTACGAGTGTTTCCGGCTTCGTAGTCCGGGGGGCTTATCACGGTTCTTTCACGTGAGAACTCTCACCTCGTCCTAGCATTCTTATTGGCTGACTAAACGCCGCGGACCAATAAGAATGCTAGGACGAGGTGAGCGTTCTCACGTGAAAGAACCGTGATAAGCCCCCGGGGGCTTATCACGGTTCTTTCACGTGAGAACTCTCACCTCGTCCTAGCATTCTTATTGGCTGACTAAACGCCGCGGACCAATAAGAATGCTAGGACGAGGTGAGCGTTCTCACGTGAAAGAACCGTGATAAGCCCCCGGACGTTTTTCCGTCGAAATTAATTTTGAGCCTACCTGAGATTTTAATTGAGACCTAACGACCTACCTAACGACCTACCTAACGACTGGCACGCTACCACTACGCTATTGATTCCTTATTATTTTCCTGTATTTAAATGACATACAAGTTCCAATGAAAAAGCGCTGTCTCAACGGGCTGGATATAATAGCGTGATATTCAGTAAAAGGGTGATATACAGCAAAAAAATTCATTCCGTTGTTAATTAACAAATGGATTTGTTTAATAATAATTGATATTATATTGTTTATTAATAATAATTATTATGTAATATGGCTGGATAGAATAGCGTGATATTCAGTATAAAGGTGATATACAGTGAAAAAATTTATTCAATTGTTAATTAACAAATGGATTTGTTTAATAATAATTGTTATTATGTAATAATGATAATAATAATTGTTAATTAACAAATGGATAACACAAGAACTAGAAGCATTGAAATTATAATATTCATGTAATTAATTTCCTCAGTGGACCTTAGCTAACAATTACGCCCTCATTAAAATAACGCATCACAAACGTTCCTTGAAACTTAATTTGACAGTTGTATTACAACTAAAATTCCGTCTTACGTACTCACTCGTACATTGTGTCGAATCAATTAAATAACGGTAATAACATTTATCTTGTGTATTCTTGTGTAGATATCTGAATAAAACACAGTTTTTCGTGTTAAATTGACTAAAGAGGAATCGTCAGAGTATATTTAACGCGATCATGATGTCAGAACAACACATTAAAAACGTCCCTTACAACAGATATCTGAATAAAACACAGTTTTTCGTGTTAAATTGACTAAAGAGGCATCGTCAGAGTATATTTAACGCGATCATGATGTCAGAACAACACATTAAAAACGTCCCTTACAACTAAATTTATTAGTTGTTTTGCAACTACAATTTTGTGTTGTGTACTAACTCATGCATTGTGTCGTATCGATTGAATAACACAAAATTAACTATTTCGTTGTGTTGAAAATTTTTGACTGTTCTTTTGTGTAGAAAATACGAACATTTATGTTGATTACAGCATTGACATTTTTTAACGAGTTGACATAAACATGAAATGTTGAAACCACTTTAAAAAAGTGTTAGTTTTGACACAAATAATTTAACATGTAAAAATTTTAACATTTACACGAATTATTTCCAACAGTGTAGAAGTTTCACTTAAAAAAATGAAACATATTTTAAATTAAATTTGCGCGGTGAAGTGGAACAGCTGTTCCACTTCACCGTTCCAGCGGTTCCAGCTGTGCGTTAGTCCCTCTCTCCACGCTCATAGTCTAAGAGCTAGCCACGGAAATAGGGCAGCAATTTATAGAACGATTAAAACCACATAATCAGTCTGCCTTAACACCATTATTAATTGATTCGGGCGCCTGGCAGCTTTTCATTGGTGGGGGTGGGCGTGGTACGGCCGTAAAGGGGTTGAAAAATCAATTGAAGGTGTTCAATTTATAGAGCGCTGGTTTTTGGTGTGATTGTAGCTAATTATGTTCAAAATTCGAAAATAATATTGCCAGGCGATTTGCTTGGGGGAAAAGTAGTGCCAGGTGACGTTAAAGGTGCGTAAAAAAGTGCCAAAGTCGTCTCATTTATAGAGGGCTGGGATAAAATTTTTTCGTTACATTCAACCCTTAGGATAGTGTGTGCAAAATGACAGGCGAAAATATTGAGCCGAACACCTTGCCAGGCGCCGACAAAGAGCGAGAATAGCGAGACGGCCGTCAAGAGATTGAAAAATTAATCGAAGGTGTTCGATTTACAGAGTGCTAGTTTTTGGTGTGGTAGTAACTAAATATGCTTTGAATTCGAAAATAATATAGCCAGGCGATTTTTTTGGTGGAAAAAGAGCGCCAGGTGACGTTAAAGGTACATAAAAAAGTGCCGAAGTCTTCTGATTTATAGAGGGCTGGGACCAAATTTTTTCGTTACATTGAACCCTCAGGATCGTGTGTGCAAAATGACAGGCGAAAATATTGAGCCGAACACCTTGCCAGGCGCCGACAAAGAGCGAGAAGTGCGCGCACGATAGTTAATCAGAGGCTACAGTTATTTTTTTATTATGAACGTTGTATGTCATTCTATTGTTATGGATTAAGGATGTATGTTAGCTAAGTCGATTACCAGTTTTCTAATTGAAAATTTTAGATGTTAGAAAAGACGGTATATAGCATTTTTTTAAAGATTTTTTGCCAAATTTTTGCCCATGTGAATTCTGAGATATACAAGCTCAAAGTGAGACATTTAACATGGGATTCATACAGCAGCCCATGGAAAATAGCATTTATTCTAGAAAATCAAGTATTTCCCGACTACTTTTTGAGTTACAAAAATGTTCCAACGTAACCCTGTAGTTTTTGAGACACGTGAAAGAAAAAAAATTGTTAAGTGCGCACATACTTTCCGAAATATTATGAGTTAAACTTCGCGTTATGAAAAGAAAGCATTTATGTCGCGCGCGCAGTTCTCCTGTGCAGCTTGCCTCTCACGTCGCCACAGCGCCGCGCTTTCCCCCTCCTTGCCTGACTAACATACATCCTTAAAGGGAGAAAATTTTTTATTCATTATTATTCATTATTTTTAAGCAGTATTAACATTCACAATGTTAATTGTTTATTTTTTACCAATCAATCAAAAACACAGTAACAGAAACGGCTTGATATCTTGATAATTATTCTAAATATTAATGTATGAAAATTACTGTTATAACTCGTTATAAAAAAAACATATCAATTCTATATAATAAAAATTTAAAAAACTATTTGAAGTATGAAATATTGACATCAATGTTTCTCGGACTGTTGGCTTCTCTATCCGATAATTGCCCGGGGCTTTACCTGACTCAATATATAGCGAAAACTTTTACTTCATCGTACAGATCACAAGAATTATCGGATAGAGGAGCAAACAGTCCGAGAAACCTTAATATTAATATTTCATACTTAAAATATTTTTTTAAATAAATTTTAATTTTTATAAATTTTAAAATTTTAGACAATTTAATAAATTTTTATAAATTTTTATTCTTATTTTAGAGTATTGATAGTTTTTTTTCATGAACAGTTATAACGGTAATTTTCATACTTAAATATTCAGAATAATTATCAAGATATCTAGCCGTTTCTGTTGCCGTGTTTTCACGTACAATTCATGCATGAAATTAAAAAAAAAAAAAAAAAATTGCATGATATTAATTGATAAAAGATAAACAATTCTGTTTAAAAATAATAAACAATAATGAATAAAAAATGTTCTCCCTTTAATCCATATCAATAGAATGACGTACAACGTTCATAATAAAAAAATAACTGTAGCATCTGATTGACTATCGTGCGCGCATTTCTCGCTCTTTATCGGCGCCTGGCAAGGTATTCGGCTCAATATTTCCGCCTGTCATTTTGCACACACTATCCTGAGGGTTAAATGTAACGAAAAAATTTAGTCCCAGCCCTCTATAAATGAGACGACTTCGGCACTTTTCTACGCACCTTTAACGTCACCTGGCACTACTTTTCCCCCAAGCAAATCGCCTGGCAATATTATTATCGAATTTTGAACATAATTAGCTACAATCACACCAAAAACCAGCGCTCTATAAATTGAACACCTTCAATTGATTTTTCAACCCCTTTATGGCCGTACCACGCCCACCCCCACCAATGAAAAGCTGCCAGGCGCCCGAATCAATTAATAATTATGTTAAGGCAGACTGATTAGGTGGTTTTAATCGTTCTATAAATTGCTGCCCTATTTCCGTGGCTAGCTCTCCGTCTATCACCGATACTTCTCGTAAGCTTGGTCCGGCAATGGGTATATAAAAAAAAAAACTCGAGAGTCATAAGGGAGTGCGGAGTGAGAAACCGAGAGAGTAAGAGAGGCTAATAAAGCAGCAAAGCAGTAATCACAGTCCCGCAATGGTGAGTAATATATATATTTTTTATAATAATTATTTTTTTTATCATCGCGTACATAAAGATATAGTGGTGTATGCGTATGTATGGGCATTCCACCCCAATTCGACCCGCCTCTGTCCCTCACCATTTTTGATTCGACTCGCAATTCTTTATGTTGTTTACCCACATGAGTAGAGACTTCCATATTTTTTTGAGATTTTTTTTTCCATTCCGTTCTGGAGTAACAATTTTTTGTAAAAATCGATGAAACCCAATTCAATCAGCGATATCTTCTAATTAAAAAATGCTATCGGAAAACTTCACTAGGTCAAATTTTTCATCTTGAAGTGTACTTTTTTATGAATTTATTTTTAAAATTTTTCAATTTTTTTTTTCTATCAAAAAATTAAAAAATCGATTTTTCGGAATGAGTGCCATGTTTAATTTAAAAAAACACAAAAAAGTACATGGTAAAACAAAAATTTTGAGCCGTGTCTCATTGTGGGCAGATTTTTTTGTAGTTTTTACAGCTATTTGAAGTTTATTAGAGTACTCTAATAAATTTCAACTATTTAGCTATTAGAGTACTCTAATAAACTTCAAATAGCTGTAAAAACTACAAAAAAATCTGCCCACGATGAGACAGGGCTCAAAAATTTTGTTTTACCATGTACTTTTTTTGTGATATTTTTTTTTTTTTAATTAAAAGAGGCACTCAATATGAAAAATTGATTTTTTGATTTTTCGATAGAAAAAAAAAGGAAAATTTTTTAAATAAATTCATAAAAAAGTAGACTTCAAGATGAAAAATTGACTTGGTGAAGTTTTCCGATAGCGTTTTTTAATTAGAAGATATCGCTTATTGAATTGGGTTTCATCGATTTTTTCAAAAATATGTTACTCCAAAACGGGATGGAAAAAAAAATCTAAAAAAATATGGTAGTCTCTACTCATGTGGGTGAACAGCATAAAAAAATTGTGAGTCAAATCAACGATGGTGAGAGTCGGAGGCTGGTCGAATTTTTAAATAATTTTTTAAATAATTTTTGCGGCAAAAAAAAAACACCTACGATCTTACACTTTTCACAGTATATTATTTGAGGTCCAAACTACCTACAAAAAATCGGCGATTTGGTGGGCCTGTTGAATAGAAGTCGTCCAATTTTATGTACATTCCGACTGGACTAAATATTAAACTGCTCATTCCCGTTGTAGACGCGCTGTACACAATGTGCTGTCTTTTTTTTTCGATGTAACGAAATTCATAACGAATCGACCAAACGGTCATAGTCGGATTGCTCTAGTGGTGACTTGCGGAGAATTTTTTGGTTGCAAACGACAGGGGCGTTACGTCCGGCATATTATTCCCGTGAATTTGCAATTAACACACGCATATCCATTTACATTACATATATTTCATGTACATAAATTTCCATGAGAGGAAGTGAGAGCTATCAGAAATTTTATGGAAAATTTTTTTAAAAATTTGAAATCCGAATCTTTCGAACGATTCTTGCCAAATTTAATACCAAACATCCTTGTCCCATGAATAATTTGCGATCACAGATATTTTTGAAAAAATTTAGAATTATGTAAAACTGAAAATAGACGTTCCAATTTTGTACATACATAGAACACACACACACACACATACACGCGCATATATACCAGCGGACATTTTTTCTAAATATGATTTTTCGACATTTTGGCATCTCGAATTTTTTGTTGTCACCATCAAAAAGCGTCCTCTTTGGGGGAAGCAAAAAAGCTGCATGCTTGAAACTTGCAACTTGCTTCCTCTCCAAATTTCGCACAATGCTCAACGCTCCCTATATGGAGGACCTCTATCAATTTTTTGGCTTCCTCATGGAGGAAGCTTTGAACACTGTGCGAAATTTTGGGGAAGCAATTTACATGTTTCAACTTGCCACTCCTCGCAATGCCACATGTAGTTTTATTCTTTGAGATTCAAGTTATCAATAATTTTATAGATATTCAATATTTCATATTATAAACGTTTCAAAAAAGCCCGTGTTCTTAATATTTAGAAAATTAGAGCTTTCAAACATGTTTTTTTTCTGTTTTTTTTTTTTTTTTTTTTTTAATTTACAAATTAATAAAATCTGAACCCTTTTACCGATTCCCATGAAATCAAACAGCCACCTTCCTTCAATGATACTCTATAATCATGAAAAAAATTGCCAGATTTCTCACAATTTGGGGAAATTAGAACTGTCGGAATATTTATTTTGATAATTCATAATTTCGTAAAATCCGAAACCTTTCACCGACTATCGCGAAATTTTATACCAACATTTCATTAATGAAACTTTATTCGCGAGAAAAGAAATTAGAACAATATTTTTAAATTTCGGGAAATTAGAGCTGTGAGACTTATTCGAAAAATTCAAAATTTCATAAAACATGAACCGCGTCCAAGCGTTTTTCGCCAAATTCAATACCAACCGTCATTTGATGATACGTTATGTATGTAAAAAAAAAAAAATTAGCACGATAACTCAAAATTCACGAACGTTGGAGCGATCATACGGACATTTTTTTGAAAATTTCAAACTCCCTCAAAACCTAGACCCCCTGATAAATTTTACCGAAAGTTGCAGCAAACAGAGACGGTTGAATGCTTAACTCGACCCAAAATGTTCTCGTCTCGGGCATCCAGGCATCGACTCTGCCTTTCTTCTAATCCATTGCTAAGCCTCTAGTTATATGCACACCAGTGGTGCTTTCCATTTAGCTCGCTTCATGACTATAGTTGTCTTCGTACTCTTGTCAAGCGATAGTCTGATTAGTGTACCAGATAGCGTGTACGAAGACAACTATATATAAACACACACGATACATACATACACTATATAATAGTCTTTAGTCTCAAAGCATGAAAAGTACATTGTAATTATGGTTATTGTCGGACCCGAAAGTACTTCGAGTGCAAAAGTATTTCGAGTATTAAAAAAATATATAAATGCAAGTACTTTGCGGTGTAACATGACACGATAAGCTGAGAAATTCCGAGGTGCCATCAGTGTCGGCCATCGTCCGTTCTCTTTTAAAATCCAAAGAATACACGAGCGAAGCTCTTCTTTTCTCCTAACAGAGACATGGCTGTTACGCATATGGAAAACCGGGAAAACTCAGAGAATTTATTCTTTCCTCCTGGAATAATCAGGGAAAAGTCAGGGAATCTAGAAAATTCTCTGGAATTTTTACAGAAATTACTTTTTGCCAGAATTACGAAAAAATGAAACCATCTTAAAAAGAAAAAACTGAAAAGTATAAAAATAAATATTTTTGTATATTTTTAATATTTATATTATTCTTTATTATATACGACAAAAGTTACGTCAGTGCCAAACAATGAAAATTTTAAATGATGTTGAAATTTGCATCGTTATAGAATGCATAACGAAAATAGGTTTTTTTTTAAATAAAATAAAAATAATTTCCAGTACTGTCAACGCTTTACTGTCATATTTTAGGCTCCAGGTCGCGAAAAAAAAAAAAAAAAAAAAACGAAAAAAAGGTTTAAACGATTTTCGACTTCAAAACAATACTGGAAATGGTTTATTATTTTTTTTTAAACCTATTTTCGTTGCATTTCAACGATGCAAAATTTCAACATCATAATTTCAAAAATTAAAAACTAATTTACTCTAAAGCTCTAAAGCTACGCTTCTTCATTCGATTTGTCGATACACAACTACACAATTATTATTGTAGATAAGTGTTTATATTTATTTTTCATTCATTGGCACCGACATAAAAATTTCCGTTTTCAATAAGGAACACGTTCGGTATAATCTTTTAATGTATTTATTTTTTACTTTACAGTACGTAAATCATTTTTTGTATTTCAGGTTTTTTTTTTTTATTTTTTATTTAACCCTAATCTTCCTGGAATATTTGCAAAACTTGTATGGAAAACCTGGAAAAGTCAGGGAATTTCTGAGTCAATAATGCGCAATTTTTTTTCTTGAATTAACAGCCGTATGCTCGTACGGTACAAATTGAGTAATTCATGAAACTTGTTCCTTACGGGAACATTTTTTATGATTCGTTGTTGGGTTTTTTTTTTTTGCTCCTCGGGGAAAAAGATAGTCATCGACGATGAAGATAAGGAGTAAGATATAGAAAAGAAAACTATATTCCACGTTTACTGACGATACCATTATTGTGTCTCCATATGCATTTATATAGTCGATTCTACCATGGACGATCCTCGTAATATTTTTGGCTTCGTTCGGAATAAAGGATCAATCGGTAGCTCTAGATACTGAAGAAAAGATGTGCCCTACGACCGAGGTATAATATTATCTTCCCACATCTATCGAGGAACAATCCTCGGAAACTATAAAGAGACATTGTTATATTTGAGTAACATTTTATACATGCTTACATATATGTATAATTTTTTTGTCGTTATCGTTTTTAGACAGATATTTTGTGTCAGCGATGTGCGAAAAAAACCGAGAGCTCCGCTGTTTATCCGAACTGCTGTGCTGATCTCGAAAGTACACGTAATTGGTGTGAGGATTATCTCAACTACGGTCGGCAATAAACGAAGAGAGAAATTTAGATTTTTTTCAAAAATCTACGCCGTCCTAATCCCCGCGACCGAAGCATTTTTTTTTTTTTTTTTTTTTTTTCTATTTTGCGAAAATACAAATTCATTCGACCTTAAGTATACCATATAACACACGCAAATGCAATTTCCCGTCTAACGCTACTCAACAAATAATACAAAGGATAAATATATTGCGTTTCGCTTTTACTCTAATGCAGAACCAATAGAGGGGAAAAAAAATGAAGAAATTTAATCACTCATGAGAATTGAGAAAAATAAAAATGAGACAGGTGTACACGAGCTGAAGGACTTCGGTCGATGATCCTTTGGCAATAAATTAATTAAATCGTGTATAATAATACAATAAGTGTGATAAAATCTTGTACAGGACCAACTGTATGTCATGTCTATCGTCAATAAACACTTTTAATGCTGCCACTGTGTATTGATCAAAAGATTAATTGCCAAAACGATAGAAATATCCAATATTCCCAATCTCGTTTGCGAGAAATGTCCCATTGGAAATCCGATTCAATAAAGTGTATTTCACTAATCATATATGATCACGAATTTTCTTTTGACTAAAGAATAAAAATAATTTTTTACAACAGCGGAGCGAAAACAGCGAGTTTAAAAAAATAGTATTTTCACCTCGGAGAAAACGGTCGTTTGCACGCCGAGTATGAAGTTGAGAACACCTCGGCTTCGCCTTGGTGTTCTCAACTTCATACGAGGTGCAAACGACCGTTTTCTCGCTCAGTAAACAATATCTTGCAGACGATATCGATCGAAACAAACAATTTTTTTATTCTTTTATTCGTTGATTAATCTTGGAGTGTTCATATACTACGAATATCACGCATCTATAATGCTTGTATATGTTTTAATCCGCTGATGTTATATATCGATGTAATGCAACCGAATTTGGAATTTCTATATGTAATGGAAGTCGTGCGCAGAAAAGTCACACCTCAGTCAGGAGCATTTTTGTAATCAAATGCACCTTATTTTGAAAATTCTAAAAAAAAAAAAAAAAAGAAGCGTACGCTGTCTATTTCAGACGCGATGAAGGACAGCAATGCATATATATGTTGTCGAACTCATCTTGTCAGATTTCAGATTTTTTAAACAATTTCAGATTTCAGATTTTGATATTTCAAATATTTTTATTAAATATTAAAATATTTTTATTAAATTTCGATATTTCAAATTTCAGATTTTTTAAACAATTATTATGTTGCCCTCGAAACTATTTTGGTTCCGAGTGTCGATCGCTTTTATAGTTCGTCTGTATGAAAAAAAAAAAAAAAAAAAAAAACCCGGGAGTAACGAAAAAAAAATATTCGCTTTTGAATACCATCGCGGTGCAAAACCATCTAAACATTGGCATTGACGTTTGTCGGATTTTCAGGATTCTGTCCGTTCGGGACTTTGTATCCCGAAAAGAAATCACCCGTATGATATATTTTTTTTACCCTCTTATCGAGACATTAGCAAATACAGTTCTTTACATTACCGATTGACCATATAACTGCACACTGCTGATATCACAGAAATAACGTCAGCGGGGGCGTCAATGCTCTCTCTATCCCGTTCCCACGTCTTCACATGTATAGGATACGAATGCACGTATAGCGATTAGCGATGCTCGTGGTTTTCCCCCTTGCATCTCCTTATCGAAGAATTTTGACGTTTCAGTATCTCCCCCCCCCCCCCCTCCCTCAAAGTGATTATTTCCTCAATAAGTACTTCGAGACTTTATGTACCGAAATCATTGAATCTCGACGGAAAGAAGAATAAAAATATAAAGAAAAAAAAATAAATAATACAAAGAAACAAAAAAAAACTTCACAGCTATGCTAAAATTATTATCGACGATGATGATTAATGCGCGAATTAATGCGAAAACTATCGGGCTGATAACATGACAAAGAAAAAACAATGTGTCAGAAATTTGTTTAACGCCGCGACAGACGAGTTCTATCGTCGCGACAGTGATTTTTTTTTCTTTTCATTGGTTATGATATCGTTAGGTCAGCCGTCGTCAAAACATATGAATACACACTTTGCCGCGATAACATTATCTCATATTGTTATTATTGTTGGTGTTGTTCTCGTTATTGTTGTTATTACTATTATGGAAAAATATCACGTGTACCTGTGGCGCGGTGTCGACAGGATCGACGTGACATTCGGCGATAAGCCGAATGGGATTGTACAAAAATTCGTTAATGTCAAAGATCACATATTCGTATCGACGAATACGCGCAATCTTTATCACGGTAAAGTTTTTCACGACGATGATACGTCGTCGCTTAGCCTCGTTCTTAAGCGCGTCGAATATACCGTCATTGACATTGCGTCAAACAGCGATCATGTTTTCGTCGTCGAGGATGACGGCTGCGTCGTCAAGATTCTTCCCGACACCATGAGCGTAGTTGAGACCATCGTGCTCAAGGAAGATGTGAAATATTGTAGTCACGGGTAAGAATCGTCTTAATAATTTTTGCACTACGAAGCATGTATTTTGAAACGCTTTGGATGCGCTCACCGGGGTGTGTCGAAAATGGACTTTTTTTTTTCTTTGCTCCTCTACCGCTCGAAACTTTAGTTTTCGACATTGAAGAGGTCACCGTTCAAGGAGGCCGATGTAGCTTAAATTTTAGAGGTCGCTCAACGAGCATTTAGGTTTCCCATCTAATTAACGCGTAAAAAATATTGTTTTTCGTTTAAAATGATGTCGGGCAACAAAAAAAATGGGCGATGTCTGTGTTTCTTGGCTTATTTGAAAGCATAACTCATCCTCTAAACGATGATAGGTCGTTTCTCGACTTGCCTTGTTCCAATTTTTTTTTTACGCCACTTTTCGCGGACAATAGTCACTTTTTCCAAGTCTGCAAAGTCTCCAGGGCATCAATGAGTCCAAAAAGGATCGCTACAAGTATTGATTGTTGATTCGAATATAAATAACAAATTCCAAACATTGGTAAAACATACAAAATTTCTCAAAATGAACATGGTTTTTTTTTAAATAAAATTCAAGATACCGGAAATACGGAATTCAATTTTTCTCAAAAAATCATGTTCATTTTGAGAAATTTTATGTTTTATCAATTTTTCGAAATTGGTTATTTATATTCGAATCAACAATCAATACTTGTAGCAATTCATTTTGGACTCGTTGATACCTCGGAGACTTTGTAAACTTAAAAAAGTGACTATTGTGGTCGAAAAGTGGCGTAAAAAAAAAAATTGGAACAAGGCAAGTCGAAAAACGATCGAATCGTTTAGGGGATGAGTCATGCCCTCAAATAAGCCAAGAAACACAGACATCGCCAATTTTTTTTTGGTTGCCTGACATCATTTTGAACGAAAAACAATATTTTTTACGTGTTAATTAGATGGGAAACCTAAATCCTCGTTGAGCGACCTCTAAACTTCAAGCTACAGCGCCCTCCTTGAACTCTCAATGTCAAAACCTAAAGATTTGAGTGGTAGGAGCGAAGAAAAAAAAAATCCATTTTCGACACACCCTTAATGCGCACGATAGTTTTGGAGCAATGAATCGTCGCGAGGGATCGCGCAAGCCTGCCGAAGTGACTTCTCGCTCTTATGAATTATCAATATTTATATTTACTTGAAAAATATATCGGGCCTGTAACGTTACATGACAAAATCGATCTCAATTCGAAAAAAAATAATACATAAAATTTCTATTTATATATTTGACCCTTGAACCGAAGACATGATGGGTCGTTTGGGTCCTCGGCATCTCAACAATGGGGTATCCTTTCAACCCTTAAAATAAATATCCTTCTTTAATTCCTGAAGGCTCCCATACTTTTTTTTCTGAAAGTACAGCAGCTCAAGTAAAAATATCTCGAAGGATTTTTCAAAATAAGTTACTTGACAAAAATTATTAATTTTTCAACATTACGTTCCATTTTCTGCATTTTTTTTTTCAACGATCAAATTAACAACTCCAAAATTAATGTTACGATATCATTGATGACTAAACTTGTAGCTTAAACCTCACAGAACACATGATTTTTTTCAGAGTTTTTTTGTAATATTCAAGGTTGTTAATGATGTTGAAATTTGCATGGTCGGAATGCAACGAAAATATGTTTAAAAAAAAATCATTTCCAGTATATGTCCTCCACATATTCCAGTATATGTTCCAGTCTACTTATGCCAGAAAAGCGTCAGCGATACTGGAAATCATTTTTTTTTTTTTTTTTTAATTAAAAAAACCTATTTTCGTTGGGATCCAACGATGCAAATTTCAACATCACGATTGTCAAATATGTCGCGGACCCCAATGACCCATGTTATTCCGTTAGAAGGTGCCGAAAAATAGTTTTCGGTTCCGGGGTCAATTAAAAAAAGTAATATTCAAGCAGCGCTGCGTTTGAATTCGAATCGAGAGCTTTTATACCTTGAAAAACCGAGTACAAGTCTCCAAAAGGAAAAAAAAAAAAAAAAAAAAAACAAGAATACCGAATAAAGCTTTCACTGGTCGCAAAACAAAAATCCATACACCGTCCGAGCAATTTGTCCGGAAAAACTTGCCGATAATTCTCATCCTTGCTATCTCTCGATCATCGCCATTAAAAAAACATAAATTCATTTTTTTTTTTTCTACCTCATCCCAGATACAAGCAAGAAAACGAGATAATAAAAGTTAAGAGTTTGGCGGTGAGCGACAGGGCTTTGCTTTTCGTAACGGAGAATGGTCAGTTATGGGCCGGCGGTGAGCAGCCCCAGATCGATATAAAATGTACGATCGCGAGGAAAGTTGTATTTTTCGAGGGTAGAACGATATCGGAGGTAGCTTGCGGTGATAATTTCAACGTTGCGATAGCTCGTAAAGCGACGAGAATATCGAAAGACGATACGGACAGCGATAACGAAGCGGAGGAAATTTTTGTAAATTCATGCCCTCGCTGTATCAGCAATATCATGCCAAGTCCCATGAGCCTGACATCCTCCGACACTTGTCCCATGAGTACGCATCGCGAGGATCATTCCATGATTTCTACGTCTCCTTTATCGATGACCGGCGCGCATAACGAGATACGTTCGGGTGGCGAATTCGTCGATGCTAAAGAGACAAAGAATTCGGGAATGATCCTGACGAACGGCGATGAATTTAGGGCGGAGAGTTTAGATGCGTCCAAGGACGAGAAGAAAAATGTTATATTTATCAATACGGAGGCGGCGAGACAATTTCTAACAAGACAATTGTCATGGGTATCGTCTTATGGCAACGCGAGGGATGAATTTCAAAGAAGCGGCGAAACGAGCACCGAGCGCGCTAGCATAAAGCAAAATGTCTCGACAATGGCGAATTTGGTTTACGAGGGCGTCAGAACAATGGGCGACAGAGTCGCGACGCTATCGAGACACATGAGCGGTAGCTCCGACATAAACGACAGTCGCGACGATATAATCGGTGATTTTGAGCACATCGGCGAGGACGGCATTCGGCAGCAAACCGCGAGTCTCGCTCACAGTCTCAGATGCGAGGAATTCCCATGGTCATCGAGCACGGGCTCGCTTGAGCACGAATTTTCCCAGCAGGGTCTCGGCGAACGTATGAATTCGTTGCTGAACATCGGAAATAATTTATTGTCGACGGAATTATGGGCATGGGGTGATTTTCATTACGGTCAATTGGGTACGGGCGATGTTATAAGCCGCGCTAAGCCCGTTCTCGTTACGAAACTCACCAATACGGGTATAAGAAAAATCAGTTGCGGCGCAACGCACACCCTTGCCCTGACTCTCGACGGCAGAGTTTACGCCTGGGGCAGAAACAATTGTCGTCAGGTCAAGCAGAATTCCAAAGACGATCAGAGCTCACCGATTATGTTCGATGCGAAAGGATGCGGCGACGAGAGAGCCATAGACATGGCAGCGGGCGCCGAGCACAGCTTGATAATGACGCATCATGGATTATTTTTTGCTGGAAAATCCAGGTAAATTAATTATCAAAGCTCGGATTGGCTCGTAAAGATTGTGAAATAATAAAAAAAAAAAAAAAAAAAAAACCCCCCATTCCGGCGTGCGTGCGCTTGAAATTTGCCATAATATCGAAAAAAAATTTCATTCGTCCGATCAATTCGATTGCCCGAAAAAAACCGAACAAACAAGAAAAATTACATATCCCTTAGCTTCGTTATCTCTAAAAAAAAAAAAAAAAAAATTTTTTTACCAAACATTCTCGGCAGTATATTCTCCAAAATTTCAACTCGATATCTCAAAATTTGCTTGAGCCGGAGCAAAAATCGTCCAATACCGCGTCAAATTTGAAGCTCCCTTGTCGCGAGAGCTATAACGCTTATTTTACAGAACTTTTGCGACAAATCGAACATTTAAAACTTCATTATTCTTCCTCGCGTGAGGGAAAAATAAAAAAAAACACACACACAAAAAAAATAGGCAAAAATGATGTTTATCGTTTGCCGTTCGATTTCAGTAAGCCCGGCGAGATGATAATTTTGGATACAGTGGAGAGCAAGGATTGCAGTAAAAAGTTGGTGTCATGCTCGGGTCTGTATTCCTGCTGCGCAATGATAAAACAACCGACGAGCGATATAACCGTGGATCTGATGAGCGATCAAATTTTTCTCGAGGAGATGCTCGCCGTGCATCAAAATTTGATAAAACCGTTTCAGAAGAAGGGCGGCGCGACGCAAGAATCGAACGTCTACGACACGCTGTGCCGCTGTTACACCGAATTAATGAGCTTCACGGCGCTCAATGTACTGAGCCTCTGGGATTATTACAATCATATCGGTGAAGCATACGAGGTGACGATCGTCGCGAATATCGAGGAATTCGTTACGATTTACAAGTATTATCTCAATGCGATATGCGATGTCATATCGCTCGGTGGTTTTAGCCACATGACGAGAATCGTCAATGACGTGCCGCAGATACTGAAGAGATTGTTCAACGACAGGATAAGAGCCGGCGAAACAACGAAAAGCGGCAACGAGGCAATAATAACAACGGCACTCAAGCATCCGCTTCATCGACTCAACAGGTACGCGTATAACCATTTTTTTTTTTTTTTGTCACATTTTCATTAGAAAAATTAATTAAAAAAAAAAAAAAAAAAAACAAATCGAATCGATTGACTTTTATTGAATTAAATTTGGAATATTAATTTTTTTTTTCATACTTTCCCTTCCTCCAAAGATACAAAACGATGATTGTCCATTTGATAAAATCGAACGGAACGAAGATGGGCATAGAGAGACTTCAGGAGGGTCTCGTAAAGTGGGAGCGTATGTGCGACGAGCAGGAGAAACGCCAGAAGGAAGCGGACGCGACGAGGGCATTTTGGGAAAATTCGGGAAAATTGGTTGAACTGCTGAGATCACCGGAGCGAAGGCTCATCAGAGAGTCGCGAGCTTGTCCATTGGCACTTACGAATTCGAGCAGATTCACGAGTCATTGGTTCGTACTGCTCACCGATGTTTTCGTTCACGTTGCCGGCACATCGAACGCGGTACATCCGTTGCCAACGCTCTGGGTCGAGCCACAGGCCGATACGGAAACTTTGCAGGTACGAAAAAAATAAAAAAAATAAAATAAAACAATTAACGCGTTAAAAAAATGAAAAAAAATAAAATAAAAAATTCTTAATCGATGAAGCCCCTCGCCACACTCTGACGAGCCAACGAGAGAAAAAAAAATGAGAAAAAAGATTGCCAATTGATACTTATACATTTCTCTATCTCTATAAGGAGGTCAAACTCGATGGAGATAATCGAGAAAAATTTGTGAATGATCTAAAATGATGAGCTAATATAATATAATATAATAAATAATATAATATTATATATATATATATATTAATAATTAATAATATATATATATATAATATATAATAATAAATAAATAATATAATAAAATAATGAGCTAATATAATATAATATAATAAAATAATGAGCACCTTTTGTGTTTCATGAAAATAAAACTTTCCGATGTATACATCACTGGGGAAACGATTTACGAAATTCCAATCGATGAAATTAATTTTTTAAATTTGAATTTGTTATGGAGGGAAAAAAAAAAAAAGTACGTATACGTATATTTTAGAATACAATAACGATAACGGCACCGGAGGAAAGCCTGACGCTCTATACACCGACGCCAACCGAGCGCAATGATTGGCTGCAAGCCCTTCAGGGCGCGATAAAGTGTAGCCTGCAGAGGGTCGTGGGTCATGTACCGCCTCTCGTACGAACGAGTTCGTACTCTTACATCAAGCATCAGTTCTACAAAGACGCTAAATACACCGGTCGGTGAAGATTCATTGAAAACGAAAGAAAATTAAAAAAAAAAAAAACAAAACAAAACAAAATTGACGAATTAATTTATTTTGATTTTTTTAATGTGAATTATTCGTTTCGTGGGTTTTTCTTTTTTTTACGTTTTGCAGGACGCTGGTTGAACGGCAAGCCTCATGGGATTGGAAAACTCGAGTGGAACGACGGTCGTATGTACAACGGACAATTTCACAAAGGCGTCATACAGGGCACGGGTAAAATGGAATTGCCAGCTCTGGGAATCTACGAGGGTCAGTGGAAAGACGGCCAGCAGAATGGACATGGTAGCTTCAAGTCAGTTAACTTTTCGAACTGTGTCATAGATTTTATTTTTTTTATTTTTTTTTCTTTGAAAAATATAATCTCAAACGTATATTTCGCGCTCCATGTCGACTCAGACATCCCGTTTTTTTTTTTTGTCTCGAAAAAATTATTCAGTATTTCATTGAAAAGATGATGAAAAACTACAACTTGTGTCTCGGTTCATTTTTTTTTTCTGCTACCTAAATTTTTGCGAATATGTTTGCTTGAAAAAAAAAAAATATATATATATATATAGTATTTTCAAAACAGTTGGATTTAAAAATCTGAAATAATTCACTGAAAGTCCCTTCGGTTGGTTCTACAAACCGGCAAAGTTTCGAAAAGTTCGGAGAGGGTCGGGGGGAAAAAAAAGCGGCTGGTTCGGATGGAGGAATGCTTCGTATATATTGCATCGATACGATGAGTCATTGAAAATAATTTTTTTTTTTTTCCCACTCGAATACAATTTTTGGTTGGTTATCGCCAAACTCAATTTTAATCAATCAATCAATTCATTCGATTGATCGAATGAGATTCCGAGAGTATGAAGATTTTGGGTTTTATTTATTAATTCTTGGGAGGGGAAAAAAAAAAATATATATATATATATTCAATATATATATATACATATATATTCAATATATTCAATATATTCAATATATATATATATATATATATATATATATATATATATATATATATATATATATATATATATATTCAATATAAATATATATAAATATATATATATATATATATATATATATATATATATATATATATATATATATATATATATATATATATATATATTTATATATATATTTTTTCACAGATACATAAACGGTGACATATACGAGGGATGCTTCAAGGATGGCCAGCCGCATGGACATGGCATGAAGAAGGAAGGTCACTTCATGGCTTCGGTGGCTTCCGTTTATATCGGCGAATGGGCGAGTGGAGTGAAGCAGGGCTACGGTATTATGGACGACATTATGACGGGTAATTGACGAATAATATTTCTGGCATAATCGTAATAAAAAGTTTAACGAAAGAAAGGAAAAAAAAAAAAGTGCAATTTGAATGAATTTTATTTCACAGGCGAGAAGTATCTTGGCTCGTGGAGCAACGACACGAAGCACGGCTGTGGCTTGATCGTTACACTCGATGGAATTTATTACGAAGGAGTCTTCGTTCAGGATGTGCTCACGGTAGAAAAAAAAACAAATAAATTTAGAAAAAAAACAACTTGATGCGCAATGTTATTTTTTTTCCAATTATTTATTTATATTTTCACTCGCAGGGTCACGGAGTCATGGTTTTCGAGGATGGTACGCATTACGAGGGTGAATTCAAGTCAGCCGGTATATTTTGTGGCAAAGGGACGCTGACGTTTCGTAGCGGCGACAGGCTCGAGGGTAACATAAACGGCGCCTGGAACGAGGGAGTAAAAGTCAATGCGGTGTTGCACATAAACAAAGCGAACGGAAGCTCCGAAACGAATGACAAACCAGCGTGAGTAACGAAACATGAAAATAATCTTTATGGTTTTTCTCTTTCTCTCTCTCTCTTGTGTTATAAAAATGCGGAAAAGAATCGATTTTTCGAAAATTTCAGTCTTGAGCAGAGCTGGTCAAAAGTACCTGAAAGTACTTCAAGTACAAAGTACGTCGAGTACTTCAAGTACAGAATACAAAGTTACGGCAAGTACTTGAAGTACTAGTGTATTTCAAGTGCCAATTACCGTAAATATTTGAAGTACTAAATATTTGAAGTACTTGAAATACGTCAAGTATAAAGTATCAAATACTTTTCAAGTTTTTAAGTATACATCTCGCAAGTTCCGGGTCCTTGTATATTTGATTTTTTGCGTACTCTTTAAACTCATTTGGCTTTGATTCGAGTACTTTTTGTATGAAAAAAATATTTTCACATTGCGCAATTCACTCGGGCTAGGCAGATTGGAGCAGAAATATATAAACGAAGAATTAGTAATAATTTAAAAAAAAAAAAAAAAAAAATAGCATTGACGATTGTAATTGAGATTTATTTAGATTCAGGTTTTAAAAATAAAAAATATATCGCACGGATTGTTAAAAACGGAGCCATGCATTGACGATGACACCGTAACTACCGTAATAACGAAACCAACGTAACTAACGAAACCATTAGCAAGACGTATGCAAAAGTACTTCTTACCTGATGCTTGAAAAAGTACTTGAAGTACAGGAAAGTACTTGAAATTTTAATTGCAAATACTTTGAGCACAGGTCGAGTAATGGGAAATTTAAGGAAAATACTTGAAATACTTTTTAAGTACTTTGTACTTCAAGTACTGTACTTCAGGAACATCGAAAGTACCCGGGTACTCGCGAAGTACAGCTGAGCCAAACGCAAAAAATATATTCCATCACGAAATATTCCAAAAAAAAAAAAAAAAAAAAAAGTAATACTCGCGTGCCAAAATATACATGCGGGTTGTGAGGATATGCTTTTATATTTTAATCCCATATATTGAATTAATATATATATTTTTTTTTAAATTAATATCAATTTAATATTGTTTCTGTCAATGTCTCTTGCGCGATAATTTGCTCTCATATCCATTCTTTATTCATATTATTATGATAATCTATATTATCGTTTCGCATTATTATAAAAACACGATAATACTGAATTTCGGTAAGAGACGCTATGAGAAACATTTTCCCCACATATTTCAATGTTTTTATCCAAAATATTGAATTAATCTTTTTTTTTTTAATTTGTATCAATTTAATATTTTTTTTAATCCATGCGTGTTTTTGCGACCATTTGTTCCACATTCACGTAGTAGTGGTATATTTTTTTTTTTTTTTTTCAAACCTCGTCGATTTCTCTATATTAACCCGTAAACGCCACACTAGTGCAAATTTGCACCACCTAAAATTTCTTTTTTGTGAATTTTTGAACATTTTTGTTCTGATTTTGTCGTATTTTCACGGAATGAATAATATTTATCGCATTTGAAATTATGACCATCGGATTCCTGAGAAACTATTACCCCAAAAAACACTGGTTAACGAATAGTTTTAGATTATTTATACGAGAGTTATAGTACATTGAAAATGCAAAATCCCAAATCGCACTAGTGTGGCATGTATGTATGCTCAATAGAGGTGTGGTTTTTACGGGTTAAGGGGTAACACCACTGTAAAAACGAAAAAAAAAGCGCTGTTTAACCATTTTTTTTTTAGATGGAAGAAAAGGTAATAGGATAATAATATTTAAGGAAGTTATTAGGCATATATTTAAGTATAATACAAAAATTTATTATCAAAAAATATTTAAAAATGGCGACACTGGAGCCAGAATTTCATATGCAAATTTAAATCTAGAAAAAAAAAAAACTACTCAATCTACATGTCTATGGATAGAGAAATACGTAGGGGATTTTAAAAATATTGATTTTTGCGTAATTGGCGAGTATTTGAATGAAAATTTTGAATTTTCGACAAAAGAGAGGGCACTTATTTGTTAATAAATAATGTTTAAATTAACTTGTCGAAAATTCCCTGCGTATTTCCGTAGCTATTAATATATCTATAGATCAAGTGCTTTTTTTTGTCAAATTCAAATTTGTGACAGTTACACCGCGTGCCGCATGTCTCGCGAGAATGGCTCCGGTGTTGCCATTTTTGAATATTTTTTGATAATAATTTTTTTTCATTATACTTAAATATATGCCTAATAACTCTCTCAAATATTATTATCTCATTACCTTTTCTTCCATCCCAAAAAAAAAAATTGTGCATTTTTAGATTTTTACAGCGGTGTTACCCCTTAATCACACATCCCTTTTTGTATTTTTTTCACACAGCATATTTGTCATTTCTCCCTTTATTGCCCCTTCATCAATTCCATCCATCCGCTCCTCTGCATTTTTTTCTTGCTTTCTCTGATACCAACTCTCTACCTTTTTTCTATATATATATATATATATATATATATATATATATATATATATATATATTAACAAACGCTTCATCGTTTCATCTTATTCTTCACATATCCTGCACTTCCAATCCTTCTCTCATTTTATGTCCGCCCTTTCTATCTTCGCGCATCTTAACCTTGCCTAAATTTCTTTGTCCCTTCCATTCACCCTCTCTTCGTACCAATATTTACAAGGCGCATCATCTTTTTCAATGATATATCCGTAGTACATGGCATTTTTTTTTCCTCTTCCTTCCTCAAAGTTTCTTTTTTTTTTTCAAGTTTTCCAGGCCCCACTCTTATTCTTTTGTCTATTCTTTCCACATCTCTTCGTTGCCTCATCGTCGTTATTACGTCCTCTCTATTTCCATATCTTTTAGCACTTTAACTGAATTCTTCCCCCATTTCGATGGTTCACCATTTGTGATCGCCCTTATATCCTCCAACAAGCAAATTTTTTGCCATCTTATCTCCTCCATTCTTATCACCTCTCTATAATTTACCTCAACGCTCTTTCTCTCATCAAATATTCCATGGTAGAAAATCCCAATTCTCCGTGCATAAATTGATGTTCCATTCACATCAAGCGCAATATCTACTCTGTGCCCATTCGAATATGCTTACATCGCCCATTTTCCATATTTCTATGCCGTGCCATTGCTCCCAATTTTACTATCATATCCGACAAATGGAGACAAATGGACAAATTTAATTCCGTTAAATTTTTTCCTGCCCTTCTTCAAATTCCCCATACCCGTATTTTTCGCAGCTGTTTGCGTTTTCCCTGTCGTTTTTTTTTTTTTTTTTCCCCCATGGGCTCAGCTCGAATCTTCAGTAGCCCAGATATTTGAATTCCTTCGCACTATTCGAATCTTCTCTCCTTTTCACATTCACGTTTTCATTTGTATCATTGAAATCTATATCGATGCTTAAATTCCATAGGATTGTATAAGCTACGTTTACACATAATAGCGATACGCCCATTTATATAATGTTTAAACAATATAAAAAAAATTCAAGTACGAGTTGTTACACAGAATCCGTGCAGTCGATGATAAAAGTAAAAATTGCTTAAATGAATCATCGTACTGCGGTCCAATGTTCGTGAAATAAATTTTGCTTTTCCCATCGATTGTTCAAATGTCTCTCACTCTCGATCGATGTAATAACGAAAATTTATGTTTTATCGTTGGATATTTATTTGTTTTTTTTTTTTTTTGTTTCTGTATGTTTTTTTTTCGTGAAAAGCCTCAAATTCTCATGCACAAAGTTTCACCCTTGACGATTCCCATTATTTATTCATTTTTATATATATATATTTATTTTGCTTTCATCGAATTTTCAGATCTTTCGGAAAATTGTGCGTACCGCCTGATCAAAAATGGCGCGCTATATTTCGTCAGTGTTATCAGCAGCTCGGTATAAACGAGCCGGGCGTTAAAAATATATTCAGCGTTAATCACGACAAGTCGCTTGAGAGTCAGAGACTCTGGCAAAATGTCGCTGTTATAATAAATAAATCGTATCAGAGGATACTCGACAAGAAGCAGGAATCATCCACGAAATTCAGGATCGACGGGCACAGGAATCGCTTCAACGAGACGCTCAGCAAAATACCGAATTTCGGTCGTGAAAAATTGACGCTAAGCAGCTATAACGAGGTTCACGATTATCTCATGAAAGCATTCGATAGCACGGAACATCCGTTGGGCTCGTTGCTCGTTGAAATAGCGACGGTTTACACGGCTACTTATGGCGGTGTACGGGTTCATCCGTTGTTGCTGAGTCACGCTGTCGCTGAGCTGCGCAGCATAACGTCGAGGATATACGAGCTCGTGACAATTTTCTTTCCGGCATTGCCGAGAGGCGGCAAGGAATGCGTTTTGGGAAGCGAGGACGAGGCCAATTGGTACGTTCGTGTTTGCAATTTAAAAAAATTTTTTTTATTTATTTTTTACAGCGAAAATTTGCCGCTATTTCGTAATAATTATCGATAATTGCCTCTGTCGTTGTTGCCTTTTTTTTTTTTTTTTTTCAAGCAAAGTTATTAGCGCCGCTGCGATATTACATCCGATATTGTTGCCGCGGGTGCACTCGGCTCTGTTCGTCCTGTACGCGTTGCACAATAAAAAAGAGGACGACGCCTACTGGGAAAGATTGATAAAATGGAACAAGCAACCGGATATAACGCTCATGGCGTTTTTAGATATCGATCCGTGAGTTTGACAAACATTTTTTTTTTTTTTTTTCCCCCAAGAATTGAAAAAAAAAAAAAAAAAAACAAATTTTTAAACAAACGACATTCATGGTTGTTGCGCATACGGAAAACTCAGGGAATTTGGAAAATTCTATGAAATTTTTACAGTACTTTTTGCCAGAAAAATGAAACCAACTTGAAAAAAAAAAAAACTGAAAAGTATAATAAATATTTTTTTCATATTTTTAATATTTATATTGTTCTTTATTATATACGAAAAAAAGTTACGTCAGTGCCGAGGATTGAAAATTTCAAAAATCAAAAACTAATTTACTCCAAAGCTCGAAAGCTACGGCTTGTGCATTCGATTTCGTCGATACGCAACTACACAATTATTATTCTAGACAAGTGTTTATATTTTATTTTTCATTTATTCGCACCGGCATAAAAATTTCCGTTTGTAACAAAGAACAGATTCGGTAATCGCTTTTAATGTATTTATTTTTTACTTTACAGTCCTTAAATTATTTTTTGTATTTCAGTTTTTTTTTTTTTTATATTTCACATTTTCGTGTATTTGAACTTGAAAGCAATTATTTTATCCAGTTCAATATTAATTTTCCAATATAAGGATCGAATTGAGAATTCCCTCAATTTTTTTTCAAGTGGGTTAAAAGTGTTTTGGGGTTTTTTTTTTTCTTTCTTTTCACAAAAACGATTCATCGCTATTTTTATGTATATAATTATAGTTTGTAAATATGCTCGTATTTTCATGCACGCGTTCTTCATTTGATCCTAATATCCCGGGAATATTTGCAAAAGCTGCGTGGAAAACCTGAAAAAGTCAGGGAATTCCTGAGAGTCAGTAATGCGTAACAAACATTGACATACCTAAACTAGCCTCGATCCTTACTGGCCGAGAAATGTAATAATTCAATGAAGAAATTTACATTTTTCGACTGAAAATCCGAGAGATCTCAGACGGAAATGACTGTAGTACTAATATTGTACAGCTTAATTACGAACAAAAAAAAAAAAAAAAATGGCCATTAAGCTCCGAACGGATGAAAATCCTGATCAACGAGTATTTTTTTTTTTTTGCTTCCTGTAACGAGATAACACGTAGGGAATGGCATTTGTTGAAAAATTTACGTGCTACGTGTTGGATAAAAATTGATCGATGCAGTTCGAAAATGTACCGCTGGCGCCACTCTCTCGGGCCTGAGCGCGCGCTATCCTTGACAAGTTTTCAGTTTGCAGGCGATTTTCACGAATTTTTTTTTTTTTTTTTTTTTTTTTTGGCGATGCCAACCTTTGATTCAGGAGCCCAATCTTATAACGGGGTTTCTCGATCTTCGCGCATTGTCTCGAACGAGCGTAAATGAATAATCGACGATTTGTGTTTTGTTGAAGAAAATTTTGGTGTACATCGAGAAATTTGAGTCTCGCCGGTAATTCATTGACGAACGATTGCGAGCCCTTCTTTACCGAGGCCATCGAGACTCTGCAACAATTGAAAACGACATTCTCGCCTCTGGAAAAATTATTGGTGATCAGAAACACGTTCGAACAAATGACTCAGGCAAGATGACCGTTATTCGTCAATTATATTGCGCATCGGAGAGCACAATTCGTCGTTTTTTTTTTTTTTTTTTTCCCCTATAATTACTGGGGAATTGAATTTTTTTTTTTGTGTTTCACAGACAGTACAAAAGCAATTGGGCGAAAGTTATTTATGGACGATGGACGAATTGTTTCCGGTTTTTAATTTCGTGGTTGTACGCGCGAGCGTTTTGCAATTGGGCAGCGAGATACATTTTGTCGAGGATTTTATGGAACCGTACCTGGAGAATGGAGAACTTGGTATTATGTTTACAACTCTGAAAGTAAGTTTTTCTATTTCTATTTTGTAATTTCAATATCATATAAAACTCGGAGGAGCGGAGAAGTGGTTTTTTTTTTTTTTTTTTTGCAGACATTGTAAAATGTATTTAAGGTGGATAAGATTGTCAGAAAATTAGCAAACCAAACAATT
Organism: Rhorus exstirpatorius; assembly: GCA_963564615.1. Classification (NCBI taxonomy): domain Eukaryota; kingdom Metazoa; phylum Arthropoda; class Insecta; order Hymenoptera; family Ichneumonidae; genus Rhorus; species Rhorus exstirpatorius. The sequence goes on from OY751320.1 coordinate 18,747,012, forward strand.
GAAATTTTACTTTTATTGAGCGTGTGCGATCTTGGCAAATATAGTTCAGTCAAAATAGAATTTCACTTGGGAATAATTGTGATGAGCGATTTTCTTTTCTTTTTTTTTTTTTTTCGTGTAAATTTCGATTTTCCGAAAAATCTCCCCATCGCGTTCGCCGCCAACTTGATTCAGAGTTATTTTTTTTTTCTGTTTTTTTTTTCAAATAATTTTCAACTTTAGAGAGTGCAAAATATTAATGACCAAAGTTGCGGACAATAAAATTCTTTGCCTGATTATTTCTCAGCATTTTTACGATAAACTTGCTCGTAAATGAAATAATTGAAAACAAAAAAATGTTCACCCGTAGATTCGGTACGAGTCTGAAAAAAAAAAAAATCGATCGTAGAGTAAAAATGACGATAAGCAAAGTTGCAGGAAATGAAATTCTCCGGCTGATTATTACGCAGCATTTTTATGACAAACTTGATGATAAACGAGATAATTTGAAAAAAAAAAAAAAAAAAACCCCCGTTTTAACTTCTATTTGCAGTCCAACTCGGTGAATATCGATACTGGGGTAAAAATTATGAGAACCGAATTTGTGGGGAATCAGATTTCTCACCAACTTTGCTTCTTATCATTTTCACTCTCAAGTTGAAAATAAGCGAGCTATTAAAAAAAAATACTCTTTGAATCAAGATGGCGGCGAATGCCATGAAATTATCTGTTCAATTTTCTGTTCAAATTTATTGACAGTCATATCAAAGATCCAATGAAGATCTGACATAAATTTTATGCGGGTGGTAGTATTTTAATGAAATTGACAGCTCAAACAAATATTGCTCCCGTTTACTCTCGTGTATAAGCCAAATTTTCGAAAATTATTTTTACAAAAACGATCTGGAGGATCGACTTGAAATTTGAGTAGTTCACGTTTTATATATTTGTCACTTATTAAAAAAAAAAAAATTGAGTTGATGGCAGCATTTTCAATTGGTGTACCGGAACTCCTTAAGCATAAAAAAAAAGAAAATCGCTTCCCGTAATTATTACCAGATAAACCAATTTTTAGACCTATCTCGACTGGACCAAAAAATTGGACAATGTAAAATATTTTTAAAAAATATATTATTATACTTCCCTGATCTTCGGTTTGCAATTTCGCATGAAATATATTTTTTCTTTTGAGAATAGCACCGTAACTGTTCATAAAAAAAAAAAACTTCTCCAAAAAAGTCTGACGTCTTGAAAAACGTAAAAAAAAAAAATAAAAAAACGTGGTCAAATCCCCGAGCTAACAAATTTTTCGTTCAATATGATGAAGCGAATTATTTCGTTATCGAGAGCAGTGAATTCGAAAAAACAAAAAAAAAAAATCTTACCGTCGCCCTCAACTCACTTGACGTATCATAAATTTTTATATTTCATTTTTCAGGCATGCTACTACCAAATTCTTCAAGAAAAAATGAGTATGGCTGATTGAAAGTTCAAAAAAAAAAAGGATATCGCAGACAATATATCCTTTCATTTTACGAAATAGTTTAAAAAAAAAAAGCTGTGTCAAAGATTCACCTGGACGTGTTTCAAACAGAAATGGAGACGACGCCTCTCCTTACTTTGGGAAGTCATCGATTCTTTTTATTTGGCCCCCCTCCCCTCAATTAATTCATTATCAGTTCTTTCGGTTCTTTTCATAAAAGTGTCCCACGTTTATTTGCAACTGCATGTATATTCGTTTTTTTTACTCCGTGATATAAAGAATTTTGACTCCATAATTAATTATCCACCGCAATTCAGTAAATAATTGACATATTTGCAGTTACAGATATCCTATCATGAAACACTTGATGATAAACAAATTATGGGGGGGGGGCAAGAAAACGAAAAATGTTCTTTTGTTTATTTCTTCAAACTAACGGAGAGGTCTCGATCTCTGATTGCAAATGACCGTCGAAGTGAACAAAACGATAATTGTGTACTGATTGATTGAGTACTATTTTTTTTTTTGCTCAAGTAGGTCATTATTGCGGAAAAAGTTGTATATTTTATTTTAAGCCCCCCCCCCCCCCCCATCCTAAAGTACAATAACGAATCACCGAATGCACGATAAATTTACCTCATTACGTTTCGACAATATATCATGATTGTGGAGAGAAAAAAAAATGAATAACATATCAGACGAATCTCGATGGGTAAAAAAAAAAAATCAATTTGTTTTTAAGAGAAACGAAATTCTTGTCGACAATTTTGACGTTTTAGATATAAAAAAAAATTGTCTGTCCAGCTTTTGCCAGAATTTCCCATTGGAAATTCTGTTTTATCTTCGCGTAGCTGTTATTCTCTTCCCCCCCCTCCTCTTAGACCGTACGTATTACTCTTTTTTTTTTTTTTCGGCTTTACGAAACAATGCCAATTTGCGATGGATTAAGAATTTCATTAAAATTCGTCGTAATGAAACGAGAAAAAAAAAAAAAACTTCATTGTGCTTGACACACTCACGAGCGTTCCATAATTTCGTCTAAATATTTAATTTCGAGTCATGTACAAATAATAGGTATAGCTAAGAGAAAAATTATTTAGAATAATCGAAAAATAAACAAAGAGCTCTATGTATCCATCGATTATAAATTATATATAATATATATATGTATATACATATGTGGGTTATTGAATTATTAAATTTTTACTCCAAATCCATTTCTCCCACAAAAACTTGGTTTTTTTTTTTCAACAATATCCTTGATTGCTCGAGCTTGAGCAACTTTTGAGACATCTGTATAAAGTTTTCTTCCGTAAATAGTTTTATTACGAATCATAAGGAAATTTATCGAGAATCGATTAAGGATGTTCCTCTGTTAGATCGATATAGTGTCGTTGTCGAGATATTAATTGTTTACAAAAAAAAACATTATTTAACATGCGTTCTTGTTGCAACAAATGAAAAACAAGTTTTAATCGTTCTGTAATTAACGAACTTGAAATGCCAGCACGTTTAAAAAATTGTATGACCTAGTTCTATATGAATTAAAATCGTTTGCGAAAGCTCAACTTAAAATCAGGAGAATTTTCGTTGAGTAATTAAACGCAACATATTTGAAAATATTGAAAAAAAACGAGGCGTACGCTGTTGATTTAAGACGCGACGGACAATATTGCCGAACTCAACTCGTCGAATCAGGCTTCTTTTTTTAGAATAAAATTCTGGAGTTTTTTTTTTCGTGTCTTTTCATAGTAAATGACATAAATAATAACTTATGAAAATGTGCATTATTATCCCTCTCTACATTTTGGCAAGGGAATAATAGAAAAAATGAAAATTTGGCACTTTTTGTGCTTCAACTCGAAACACTGCTCAAACTTGTACGTAATGGAGTAAAATTGCTCATAAATAATTTTCTAGGTAACTAAACTCTCTACAAAAAAAAAGTACGCGACGGCAAGTATCTTAAAGTTAATAATTGAGGCATGGGAGGCATCCAAAGTTGTAAAAATAATTAAAAAAAAAACCACTTCAAGTAGGTGGCTTTATTTTAATTTAGTTATAAATAAAGTTTTTCAGGCGTTAATGGCTTTCTCGCTGTGTCCAGTTGACGTATGAATTTTTATACATTTTTTTTCGACGCTAACGCGCTGATATGTAATTTAACAACTAATCGGTCTACTATTCTGCGATTTAACCCTTTGCGGCATACATTTTTCAGACGAACGGATTTTTACTAAAACTATCGAATTTGTGGTTTTCGGGGTCGCTGATTACGAATTTAAAGTCTGTTTTTGAAAATAAAAAATTGCGGACGAATTTTCGAAAGTTCATCGGATTCACTTGAAACTAGTTACTCGGGGGTTTTCGGGGTCGCTGATTACGAATTTGTAAACAGTTTATAAAAATTGAAAACAGCGGAACCAATACGTCGAAAGAATTTTCAATGAGATGAATTCTCTGAAATTCTATTATCTTTGAAAATTCTTTCGACGTATTGTTTCCGCTGTTTTCAATTTTTATAAACTGTTTCCAAATTCGTAATCAGCGACCCCGAAAACCCCCGAGTAACTAGTTTCAAGTGAATCCGATGAACTTTGGAAAATTCGTCCGCCATATTGAATCCGCCATTTTTTATTTTCAAAAACGGACTTCAAATTCGTAATCAGCGACCCCTAAAACCCCCGAGTACCAAATTTGGTTGCAATTTACCCAAAAGTTCGTTCGAAAATGATTTTTTTTCTAAAAAAAATGGACGATTTTTGACATTTATTTATTTATAATTGTTTGTAATTTTGCGCAACTGCATGTATCATCATTTTTGTCACATTCCACGCGATGCTTCTACTATTATAGTACAAAGAATCGTGGATGTTACTTCGAAAGCATTAAATCTACCGAAGAAAGTTGTGAATAAAAAAGGTAGAACTCTGGTGTCCCACTATGCCACAAAGGGTTAACAAAAATCACACTTCCTCGTCACGCCACTTCGGACACATCCCACTCATCCGCTATTAACTTTTCATAAATGCTGTCGCGGACTTTTTTTTTTTTAATTTAATTCTCTACAAAATCGTTCGTGTGCAATTTTCTCCATTTTGAATAGTTCGGACAGCGTTACGAGTTGAAGCTCGGAAAACGTGAATTTTGAATTTTTGCAACATAAACGTTAATATTTCAAAAACTTACAGGATTATATTGCTATAATTTTTATACGTTGATATCAGTGTCATTAATTATCGAAAAGCGTTGAAACGAAACCTCACAGTTCTCATTCTGATTTCGAGAACATAAATTCACCGTCCGAGATGCGCGAGGATTCGACACTGGCACCACACTGAGCCCTGCCTGTGTATAAAGCATAGGGACCCCCCCCCCCCCCCCCCCCCTCGGACGAAAAATCCCCGCAAACAAACAGAGGAACATTCTTAATAAACGTTTTTGTTGCGAGTCGTAAGTCGTTTAATGTGAGAATTACTCGATTATAATTTCGAAGATGGCTGGTCCGCCATAAACCTTTGCGACAAAAATTGTATTTTCATCGATTTTCTCTGGATCGTTTATTCCTCTTATATTTGCCCCATAAGGGATCCTGAAACTCCTTGCAAAGAAACCACCTTACTTTTCAAGTAAATTAGCAAAGAATCGGTGATCCGGTAAGTCAGTCGCTTAGAGCAAGAACCACCTCAAACGATTCAGATGTTATGAAATTTTGATCCCCCACCCCGAAAAATCTGTGCTTTTCGAACTTTCACGGTTTTTGTTCAATTTTTTTTTTTTCGCAGATGAGTAATCGTGAAACTAAAAAAATTAAAAAGTACGAGACTATATGTGACAATGAAGGAGGGGGGAAAAAACAGCTGAATGTTGAAATTTTTCAAATTTGGTTGCCTCGAAATTTTATGCAATGCTCAAAGTTCGGATCTGCCGAGTAAACGAAAGCTGACCCCATAGTTGCTCAATGATTTTTGAATATTGCGTGAAATTTCGAGAAAATAATTTCAATGTTTCACAGCTTGCAGAGCTTTTCAGACTCCCAAATGACGATTATTATTGTTATTATTATCATTATTATTACTTTCTCTCAAGTTCCACTGTTTACTACGTCTCAATTCAAGCTTCCATGAATAAATATTTATTGATACATCGCTTGTTTTACAATAATTGGAAAATACACATTATAGACAACAATCCGTTAAAAGCACAAGACTGCGTTGACTGTTTTTTTTTTCCTTCTCTTGTTTATCGAGTTTCCTATTTTTTTTTCCACACTCCCATTTGTATCAATTATTTTTAATGGCAACTAATTTTTTTTTTTTCAATTTTTTTTTGTCAAATAAATGAAATCATTGGAATTTTACAGTTCTCGAACTTATTTCTCTCTCAACGCGTTGTCACGTAGATTATAAGAGCTTTCACAGTCGCACAGTCTGATTCTACGAGGGGGGGGCAATTATTATTATTTTTTTTTAATTGGTCGGGGGAGAAAAAAGATGTTAATTTCCTAATTAAATGTTTTATTTTTCCCTTCATTTAAGATACTCGAGCAACGTAGAATAAATACTTTTCCGTTTAGGCGTCTCTACGAACGAACAAAGTTTTTCCGACAATTGAATCACTCAACTTTATCATGAAAAAGAAAAAAAAAAAAATTTCGAGTATATTATTATTTTTCTATTCGTTCAATGAATTTCTCGAACAAGGTCAAAGATTTAAGAATTTTCACAACTATCACGAACGCCACGAGAAAGCCAACGAGTTCGAGATTTTTTTTTTTTTTTTTTTTTTTTAAAGATTAATTAAAAGAAGCTTGCAAATGAAAAATTGTTTTTTTTTTCCCCACAGCAAAGTCAATGGATATCCGAGTACCTCGATGATTTTCGGTTGCTCGCCCAATCGATAAATTATTTAAAATATGAATCTGAAGTTACGAAATGTACAAAAAAAAAACGAAAAAAATCAAGAAAATAACACCGATATCAAAGCGTTGATCCTCGAAACGATTCATGGATCAACGAATCGATGTATTTTCGATTTTTTTTTTTTTTTTTTTTTTTTTTTTTTTTTTTTTTTTTTTTTTTTTTTCATTGATAAAATAAATAAAATAATCGAGATCTTCGCCGAATCAAAAGAACGATAAATTTTCTACTTTTTCTGACGCGCCCCAAATACGAATAAAGAGAATTCTCTCCAGGTCAGCAAAAATTTCTTCTCTTTAATGGGATCGGAAGAAAAAAAAAAAAAAATAAATAAAGCAAAATGAAAAATAGACTTTAACTTCTCGACTGCCGTAAAAAAAAAAATCAAAATGCCCTGGAAATAAGACTACGTGAAAAAAAAAAAATTATATTCTTTTTCCACAAAGTTCTGGAATGTCAAATATAATACAATTTAAGAAAAAAAAAAAAAAAAAATCTAATACGGGACGTTTTCTCGAGTCGACTGCGTTTGTCCAACGAGCAGGCTTTTTTTTTTATCGCGAAATTGGAAAAAGCTCAATACCAAACGAAACCCAAAAACAAAAACAAAAAAGTCCTCGAAAACCCGATTATTTAAACATTTGTTGATAAAAAAGAGAGTGAGGGGTCAAAGACTTTATTTCATTATTTTTCTCCTTTTTCTTCTTCCTTTCCTTCATAAGAAGTATTATAAATGTTTGACTCCTTATACGAGAGATATATATAAAAATTGATACTATCTAATCCGGTATTGTAAAAAATACGAAAAAAAAAAAAGAAAAAAGAAAAAAAAAATCTTCTTCGACAACGCTTGTGATTGAAAAAGCCCTTCCAAAATCCGACTAAACCTCTGCCGAGACAAACGAGCCGCAGACGTGGCTGTATCGATAGGATCGAGCCACGAGCGAAATTCGAAAAAATTCGTCTCTCAATTGATCTTGGCGAATACGCGATCGAGGATATCATAAACGAAGCGAGAAACCTGAGGCAGTCGATGATATCGAGCATTGTGAAAAGAAAGAAGAAAAAAAAAAAAAAAAACCACAAAATTCAATTGAAAATGATGAAAAATGAAAGAAAATCAACGAAAAGAAAAGAAAAAAAAAAAGATAATAAGAAACCCGGCGATGTTAAAATGTGTTCTACGGGACAGAGAAATTCGGCCTTTGGGTTTGAATTGAAGGAGACAGCCCCGGAGAGCTGCCCGGATCAAAGCCCACCCGGCAAAGGGCCGAATTAATTTTTTTTTTTCCCCGTTTTTTCTTCGTTTTATCTTTTGCTCCTCTGTATCTGTGATTTTTTTTTTTTTTATCAATAGAAGTAGATAATAAGTGATCGATATTAATATTAATGCCTAATAATTAATTATTACGGTATTGTTAGCCAGTAGATCGTATTATTAGCGATCTTAGAGACGGGAGAGACTAAGATATTTTTTGTAGACGATTGTTTTTTTTTTTTCTTCGTCGTAAACGGGGAAAGAACTACCTAACGTAATTCCAAAAACTCACTGGTTATTTTTTTTTTTTTTGTTGATGTTATTTTTGTTTATCCAGAAAAAAAAAAAGAGATAAATTCAGAGGTAAGGACAATAATTTTCGTGATATCTCGCGTTACACAAAGCGTTTACGGATTCACTGTTATTTTTTTTCCTTTTTTTTTTTGTTTTTTTTCCAACTCAACCCAAGTATATGTAACGATATACTCACACACCATGAGAGAGAGATCAGCTTGACGCAGCTCGATATTATTATTATTTTTTTTTGTTTTTCCGTTGTTTTTATTTTGATGAAATTTTTTTTTTTTTTTTTTTTTTTCAGCCAGCGATCGGTGCGCGACACCTTAGATCAAATCTGCGACATTCGTTGGCATTTCATCGATACTGGTGTTGTAGAATTGCTCAATGTCGCTCAGGGTTCTCTTGTCGTCGGATGTCACGAAGTTGATTGCCACTCCCTTGCGTCCGAAACGTCCACCGCGACCGATTCTGTGAAATTTTTTTTTTTTTTTTCACCAATGAAGTTCGTTGCATACGCGGGGGGTTTTTTTTTTTTTTTTTTTTTTTTTTCTACAGCCCAATAAATCGAGGATATATTTTTTGTTCGTTGCGCTCATAGATATGTGGTCTTGAGTATATGAGGGATGAGGAAAAAAATTGTATTTCATAATTTGGGGGGGAAAAAAAAAAATCTTTAAAATTGTTCCTTCGGTCAAATGAGCAACGTAATTTTGTTTTTTGTTTTTGTAGATACTTTTTATTATGTAAATTTATCTGGGAAAAAAAATATGTTTCAAGGCCGTTTTAAAGTATCTTACTTTTCCAACGGCTCATGATATGAGCAAAGCTAAGAAATAAAATTGATTTTTTTTTTTCAAGCGAGAGGGTTTTTTTCTTCTTCTCAGTTTCAAGAGATATTCCGGCAATACTTTGCCTCAAAGGGCTAAAACGTTATTTATTTTATTTTTTTTTTTTCAACATCTGCTAAAAATTGTATAATTATAATTATTTTTCTCGATTATTGCCGGTTTTTCTATCATATCCCTCCCCCACGTACATGGATTCTTCTCCGCATGCTAGTTCACGGTTGTTACGGATTATTGACTCGAAAATTCCCTGACTTTTTCAGGTTTTTGAAAATATTTCAGGGATATTAGGGGACAAATAAAGTAACGCGTGCATGAAAATACGAGCATATTTACAAAACTGTACGGGACGGATTATATACATAAAAATAGCAATGAATCGTTTTTGTGAAAAGAAAAAAAAAACCGAAAACACTTTTAACCCACTTGAAAAAAAATTGAGGGAATTCTCAATTCGATCCTTGTATTGAAAAATAAATATTGAACTGGATAAAATAGTTTTTTTTTAAGTTCAAATACACGAAAGGGTTGAATATTAAAATAAAAAAATAAAAAAAATAAAAAACTGAAAGACAAAAAAAAATTCAAGGACTGTAAAGTAAAAAACAAATACATTAAAAGCAAATACCGGAACCTGTTCTTTGTTATAAACGGAAATTTTTATGTCAGTGCCAATAAATGAAAAATAAATATAAATATAAATAAAAATAATATAAAAGTAGATATAAATTGTCTACAATAATAATTGTGTAGTTGTGTATCGACGAATCGAATGAAGAAGCGTAGCTTTAGAGTAAATTAGTTTTTAATTTTTTTAATTATGTTGAAATTTTGCATCGTTGGAATGCAACGAAAGGTTTAAAAAAAAACCATTTCCAGTATTGTTTTCAAGTCGAAAATCGTTTAAACCTTTTTTCGGTTTTTTTTTTCGCGACCCGAAGCCTAAATATGACAGTAAAGCGTTGGCAGTACTGGAAATTATTTTTATTTTATTTAAAAAAAAAAACCTATTTTCGTTGCATTCCAACGATGCAAATTTCAACATCATTTGAAATTTTCATTGTTTGGCACTGACGTAACTTTTGTCGTATATAACAAAGGATAATTATAAATATCAAAAATAATACAAAAATATTTATTTTTATACTTATCAGTTTTTTTTTTTTTCGTTTTAAGTTTGTTTCATTTTTTTTTCGTAATTCTGGCAAAAAAAGTAAATTCTGTAAAAATTTCAGACATTTTTATAAATTCCCTGATTATTCCAGGAGAAAAGAAATTCCCCGAGTTTCCCATACGCGTAACAACCATGTTTATACTTTTGGGTGCACTGACTTAGTATAATAAATTAAAAAAAAAAAATTTTATTCTATTCTATTATATTCTATATCTCTTTCTCTCGTTTGTTTTTAAATTAATTTTATCCAACGAATAAAACGAATAAAAAAGCGTTTATATAATACCTGTGAATATAATTCTCTCGATTGCTCGGAAGATCGTAATTGATGACGAGGGAAACCTGCTGTACGTCAATACCGCGAGCGAGAAGATCGGTTGTAATGAGAACGCGGGACGAGCCAGTACGGAATTGTCTCATGATGAGATCGCGCTCGTGTTGATCCATGTCGCCGTGCATCGCCGAAACCGTGAAATCACGGCCGTGCATATTGTCGGTAAGCCAGTCGACCTTGCGACGAGTGTTGCAGAATATAACGGCTTGGGTGATGCTCAGAGTATCGTACAAGTCGCACAGCGTCTCGAGCTTCCATTCCTCGCGCTCGACGTAAATAAAGAATTGTTTTATACCCTCGAGCGTGAGCTCCTCCTTTTTCACGAGAATGCGAATTGGATTGCGCATAAATAGCTTCGACACCTCCAAAACGTCGCTCGGAATCGTGGCGGACAACAGAATAACCTGGAGAATTTTTTAATTTTTTTTTTTTCGTTTATATATATTTTTCATTATAGTAGAGAAAAAAATCAAAATTTCGAGTTAAAAAATAATATCTCACACCCTCGCTTATTACGCTTTTCTCACAGTCCCATAAATTATTGATTTTTGTATTTTGCTTTTTTTTTCGTTTATATATTTTTCATTTTAGTAGAGAAAAAAAATCAAAATTTCGAGTTAAAAAATAATATCTCACACCCTCGCTTATTACGCTTTTCTCACAGTCCCATAAATTATTGATTTTTGTATTTTGCTTTTTTTCGTTTATATATTTTTCATTTTAGTAGAGAAAAAAAATCAAAATTTCGAGTTAAAAAATAATATCTCACACCCTCGCTTATTACGCTTTTCTCACAGTCCCATAAATTATTGATTTTTGTATTTTGCTTTTTTTCGTTTATATATTTTTCATTTTAGTAGAGAAAAAAAATCAAAATTTCGAGTTAAAAAATAATATCTCACACCCTCGCTTATTACTCTTTTCTCACAGTCCCATAAATTATTGATTTTTGTATTTTGCTTTTTTTCGTTTATATATTTTTCATTTTAGTAGAGAAAAAAAATCAAAATTTCGAGTTAAAAAATAATATCTCACACCTTCACTCATTACTTTTTTCTCACAGTTCTACAAAAATATGGATTATTGATTTTTGTATTTTGCTTTTTTTTTCGTTTATATATTTTTCATTTTAGTAGAGAAAAAAAATCAAAATTTCGAGTTAAAAAATAATATCTCACACCCTCGCTTATTACTCTTTTCTCACAGTTCTATAAATTATTGATTTTTGTATTTTGCTTTTTTTCGTTTATATATTTTTCATTTTAGTAGAGAAAAAAATCAAAATTTCGAGTTAAAAAATAATATCTCACACCCTCGCTCATTATTTTTTTCTCAACAGTCCTATAAAAATATGGATTATTGATTTTTGTATTTTGCTTTTTTTTTTCGTTTATATATTTTTCATCTTAGTAGAGAAAAAAAATCAAAATTTCGAGTTAAAAAATAATATCTCACACCCTCACTTATTACTCTTTTCTCACAGTCCTATAAATTATTGATTTTTGTATTTTGCTTTTTTTTCGTTTATATATTTTTCATCTTAGTAGAGAAAAAAAATCAAAATTTCGAGTTCAAAAATAATATCTCACACCTTCACTCATCACTTTTTTCTCACAGTCCTACAAAAATATGGATTATTGATTTTTGTATTTTGCTTTTTTTTCGTTTATATATTTTTCATCTTAGTAGAGAAAAAAAATCAAAATTTCGAGTTAAAAAATAATATCTCACACCCTCACTTATTACTCTTTTCTCACAGTCCTATAAATTATTGATTTTTGTATTTTGCTTTTTTTTTCGTTTATATATTTTTCATTTTAGTAGAGAAAAAAATCAAAATTTCGAGTTAAAAAATAATATCTCACACCTTCACTCATTACTTTATTCTCACAGTCCTACAAAAATATGGATTATTGATTTTTGTATTTTGCTTTTTTTTCGTTTATATATTTTTCATTTTAGTAGAGAAAAAAATCAAAATTTCGAGTTAAAAAATAATCTCACACCCTCACTTATTACTCTTTTCTCAGTCCTATAAATTATTGATTTTTGTATTTTGCTTTTTTTTTCGTTTATATATTTTTCATTTTAGTAGAGAAAAAAATCAAAATTTCGAGTTAAAAAATAATATCTCACACCTTCACTCATCACTTTTTTCTCACAGTCCTACAAAAATATGGATTATTGATTTTTGTATTTTGCTTTTTTTTCGTTTATATATTTTTCATCTTAGTAGAGAAAAAAAATCAAAATTTCGAGTTAAAAAATAATATCTCACACCCTCACTTATTACTCTTTTCTCACAGTCCTATAAATTATTGATTTTTGTATTTTGCTTTTTTTTTCGTTTATATATTTTTCATTTTAGTAGTGAAAAAAATCAAAATTTCGAGTTAAAAAATAATATCTCACACCTTCACTCATTACTTTTTTCTCACAGTTCTACAAAAATATGGATTATTGATTTTTGTATTTTGCTTTTTTTTTTCGTTTATATATTTTTCATTTTAGTAGAGAAAAAAAATCAAAATTTCGAGTTAAAAAATAATATATCACACCCTCGCTTGTTACTCTTAAAAAAAATCAAAATTTCGAGTTAAAAAATAATATATCACACCCTCACTTATTACTCTTTTCTCAGTCCTATAAATTATTGATTTTTGTATTTTGCTTTTTGTTTTCGTTTATATATTTTTCATTTTAGCAGAGAAAAAAATCAAAATTTCGAGTTAAAAAATAATATCTCACACCCTCACTCATTACTCTTTTCTCAACAGTCCTATGAAAATATGGATTATGGATTATGGATTATGGATTTTTGTATTTTGCTCTTTTTTTTTTTTTTTTTTCGTTTTCTTCCGTTCTTACCTGGACTTCATTGGGAAGCTGCTTGAAAACATCTTGAATCTGATCTTTGAAGCCACGAGAGAGCATCTCGTCGGCCTCGTCGAGTACGAACAGCTTGATGTCATTCGTGAGTAATGAACGCCGACTTATCATGTCATAAACTCGGCCGGGTGTACCGACGACAACGTGAGCGCCCGCCTCCAATTTACGCATATCTTCGCGCACATTCGTACCACCGATACATGCATGACACTGAGCGTGCATAAAGTCACCCAGAGCAATTACAACTTTTTGGATCTGGGGAGAAAAAGAAAAAAAAAAAAATTTGTCAGATTAATCAAATTGACATTGAATTTTTTATTCTCATTCGAATTTTACTTGAAATAATAATTCAATTCACTGGATCGTTCGATGGTGGGTCGAAGTTTTTTTTTTTTTTTTTTTTTGGCAAAATTTACCTGCTGAGCGAGCTCGCGGGTTGGAGCGAGAATCAGTGCCTGGCATCCTTTGACAAGCGTGTCAATTTGCTGCAGTATGGAAATCGAGAAAGTCGCGGTCTTGCCGGTACCTGAAAATAACGATTTTGTTTCACCCCATTTCCTTATTTTATTCAAATTCCTCTGACCTTCGGTCCGCAGATATGTTTTTGCAAAAAAAAAAAAAAAAAGCAATCTTTGATAAGAATTTTTCATTTTTCCATCATTTTCAAGCAAACGGACTTGTTACTCGATGCTTTTTTTTTCTTTTTATATTTATAAAAGCAAAACTGAGGTCTTGAAAAGAGGGACATGAAAAAAAAAAATTTCAATTATTTTGTGAACCTGTGGGGGTGATTGCCGAGTCGATTTTAAAATTATTTCCGTGCAAGTTTAATTGTTTTATTACGATTACAAAAGGCTTCCCTCTATGCGGAAGTCAAAATTGAAAGCCTCGTAGAGAAAGAGAGCTTCGCGATCGGGATAAAACAATGAGGAAGCAATATACAAATTTCGTTTTTTTTTTTTTTTTTTTTAAAGATCAAATCGTTATTTATTTGGAGAGAGCACATTTTTGGGATTAAATTTCATGATTCATTAGTTAATTCTTGATTAAAAATTGTGCGTTCGAAAAACCCACATGACACTTCAATTGATAAGAAGAGGGGAGGAGAGGGAGAGAAAGAGATTGTCCGTGTATATTTGCCCGGGAAAATTAGCTCTTAATAAAAGGAGGAAACATTTTTGTTGTGGCTCGATCACAACACCTGCTCAGGGACATGCGCTCCGTCTTTGTCGTACGAAATGAACATCTGCGTTTCGAGAAAAAGAGTCTTTGCAAGGGTAAACCAGCTGTTGAAACAAGATGCGAAATAATATTGCACAGAAAGCAACTCGATGAGTAATTTTTACGCATTCGGAAACTTTTCTCCAATGAGGTTTTCAAAATTTTAGGTTTTTTTTTTGTGCATTCCGAAAAAATGGCTGGAAAAGGCTTTTGAATTTGAATTTTCATTCCAATCCAAGCCGTTTACGAGTTCATAAGTTTTTTTTTTTCTTTTTTCAATAGGATAATCTTTTATTTTTCACACATTCGTATGAAAATCACGAGGAAACAAAATTGCATTGACAAAAACAGAGGTAAAATAAAGAGAGGTAAATATAACATAAGTAAGTATAATATAACATAAATAAACATAAACAGAGGTAAATATAAAAAACACGGGACAAGTTTTTATCAGAATTCGAATAGACCCGACAAATTTTTCCGTTTTTCATTGCTCGCAATGAAATGGAAAACTAAAATAATTTTTTCATCCCTTTCTTACAATCCACGTTGGGATTGATCCAGAGACTGAAAATTTTGATTACTAGCCTGGTTCCCCGGGGCAAGTATACGAAAAATTCAATAAATCAATTGAACTTCATGAAAACATCATTGAATTAATTTTGTTTTTAAAGGGAGCAACCACTTTAGATGCTTCAAAAAATTCATTTTTTTTTAAATTTATGTCAAAATAGCAAAATATCTCGAAAATACATTCTGAAAATTTCAAATATAATTGGGGTGTGTCGAAAATGGACTATTTTTTTTCTTCGCTCCTACCGCTCAAAACTTTAGGTTTTTGACATTAAAGAGGTCCTCGCTCAAGGTGGGCGCGCGGGTAGCTCGAAGTTTAAAGGTCGCTCAACGAGGATTCAGGTTTCCCATCTAATTAACACGTAAAAAATATTGTTTTTCGTTCAAAATGATTGTCAGGCAACGCAAAAAATTGTGCGATCTCTGTGTTTCTTGGCTTATTTGAAAGCACGACTCATCCCCCAAAACGATTCGGTCGTTTTTCGACTTGCCTTGTTTCAATTTTTTCTTCTTTTACGCCACTTTTCGACCACAATAGTCATTTTTTCAATTTTACAAAGTCTCCAAGGCCCAAAATGAGTACAAAATGAATTGCTGCAAGTATTGAGCGTTGATTCGAATGTAAACAAACAATTCCAAAAATTGGTAAAACAAAAAAAATTCTCAAAATTAACATGGTTTTTTGAATAAAATTGATTTCGTATTTCCGTATCTTCAATTTTTATTCAAAAACAACCATGTTCATTTTGAGAAATTTTGTATATTTTACGAATTTTTGGAATTGATTATTTATATTCGAATCAAAAATCGTAACTTGTAGCAATTCATTTTGAACTCAATGATACCTTTCAGAATTTGAAAAATTGAAAAAGTAACTATCGTGGTCAAAAGTGGCGTAAAAAAAAAAATTGGAACAAGGCAAGTCGAAAAACGACCAATCATCGTTTAGGTGACTAGTCATGCTTTCAAATAAGCCAAGAAACACAGACATCGCCAATTTTTTGGTTGCCTGGCAATCATTCTCAACGAAAAACAATATTCTTTACGTGTTAATTAGATGGGAAACCTGTTTCAATTTTTTTTTTTTTTTACGCCACTTTTCGACCACAATAGTCATTTTTTCAAGTTCACAAAGTCTCCAAGGTATCAATGAGTTCAAAATGAATTTCTACAAGATTTATCATTCATTCGAATATAAATAAACAATTTTAAAAATTAGTAAGACAAAAAATTTCTCAAAATGAACATGGTTTTTTTGAATAAAATTAAAGATACGGAAATACGGAATTCAATTTTATTAAAAAAAAAAAAAAAAACCACCTTCATTTTGAGAAATTTTGTATATTTTACCAATTTTTGGAATTGATTATTTATATTCGAATCAACAATCGTAACTTGTAGCAATTCATTTTGAACTCAATGATACCTTTCAGAATTTGTAAACTTGAAAAAGTAACTATTGTGGTCAAAAGTGGCGTAGAAAAAAAAAAATTGGAACAAAGAAAGTCGAAAAACGACCGAATCGTTTAGGGGATGAGTCGTTTTCAAATAAGCCAAGAAACACAGACATCGCCAATTTTTTGGTTGCCTGACATCGTTTTGAACGAAAAAAAATATTTTCTACGTGTTAATTAGATGGGAAACCTAAATACTCGTTGAGCGATTCCCTAAACATCAAGCTACGGCGCTCACCTTGAACGACGACCTCTTTAATGTCAAAACCCAAAGTTTTGAGCGGTAGAAGAGCGGAAGCAAAAAGTCCATTTGCGACGCACCATAATATATGTATTTTTGTGTTATCTTCTCTTATTTTGTGTTTCTTGGCTTATTTGAAAGCATTGCTCATCCCCTAAACGATGATAGGTCGTTTTTCGACTTACCTTGTTTCAGCTATTTTTTTTTTTTACGCCACTTTTCGACCACAATAGTCTCTTTTTCAAGTTTACAAAGTCTCCAAGGTATCAATGAGTTCAAAATGAATTTCTACAAGATTTTTCGTTCATTCGAATATAAATAAACAATTTTAAAAATTAGTAAGACAAAAAATTTCTCAAAATGAACATGGTTTTTTTGAATAAAATTAAAGATACGGAAATACGAAATTCAATTTTATTCAAAAAAAAACCACGTTCATTTTGAGAAATTTTGTATATTTTACCAATTTTTGGAATTGGTTATTCATATTCGAATCAACAATCGTAAATTGTAGCAATTCATTTTGAACTCAATGATACCTTTCAGAATTTGTAAACTTGAAAAAGTAACTATCGTGGTCAAAAGTGGCGTGAAAAAAAAAAATTGGAACAAGGCAAGTCGAGAAACGACCTATCATCGTTTAGGGGATTCATGCTTTCAAATAAGCCAAGAAACACAGACATCGCCAATTTTTTGGTTGCCTGACATCGTTTTGAACGAAAAAAAATATTTTCTACACGTTAATTAGATGGGAAACCTAAACCCTCGTTGAGCGATCCCTAAACTTCAAGCTACAGCGCCCACCTTCAACGAGGACCACTTTAATGTCAAAACCCAAAGTTTTGAGCGGTAGAAGCGCAGAAAAAAAAAAAGTCCATTTTCGACGCACCATAAAATATATATATATATATATATTTTTGTGTTTTCTTCTCTCGAAAGAGCGAATCATTTTTCGATTTTTAGGAGGAAAAAAAAAAAAAAAAAAAAAAATATACAAGGATTGAAATTTTCTTACCGGATTGGGCCTGGGCAATGACGTCGTGTCCCTTGACGCACGGCAGGATAGCGCGCTGCTGGATAGCGGATGGTTTTTCAAATCCATAAGCATAAATGCCACGCAGCAATTCCTCCTTCAGATGCATATCGTCAAAATTGTCGATGACCTGACGATAAGAGAGATTGAAAAAAACATTTATTTGTGAAAAATAGCGCCAATTTGTATTGAATTTTTTTTTTTTTTTTTTTTTTTTCCCCCAATTCCGAATTTAAAAAAAACTCACTTCCTCCCAGTTGGACTCGATGACGCCATCGGGTTCCATTCCCGGGGGGCCATCGTAAGCAGACTGCTCACTTTCGCTAGGACCATTTTTAGAGTCGCCCTGCCATGATTCCTCGTTTCTAATTAAATAAATTTAAAAAAAAAAAAGCAAAAAAAAAAAAAATAATTATACAGAATCAACAAAACCCTAGACGAGATCCTCGAATCGTCCTCAAAGTCTTCGTTTTGAGAAACGAAGAACCAAAAAAAAAAAAAGTAAGCTCCGAAACTTTGATAGCCGCTAATGAAGAGTGCGTCGGACTCGAAAGATCATCGGTACGGACCTTGACCTCGACGCATGCTCTCAATCCCGGAAATTAATCATTTTAGATAAAAAAAAAAAAAAAAAATTAAGCCTCTAATTTCACAACAGTAATTTTTCAATATTTTAATATCCCGAGCTTGCTTCGGTGACGCATCCCCCCCCCCCCCCCTGCTGCTCTCGCGAAGCAATGACTCAGTGATTTTTAATGATTCTCGGAAAGAATCAGAAAGAAAAAAAAATCAAAATGGATTCAACGATCAAAGATCATGAAAAGATGCGCAAAAGTACCGTAGAAAAAAAAAAAACAAAAATTTAATATCCGTAATTGTTTTTTTTTTTTTTTCCCCTTAATGCTTAACGACTTTTTCGTGAAATATCATATTTTAGGGTAAAAAATATTGAGGCGCGCTCCGACAGGGAAAAGAAACAAAGAAAACGCTTTCGAGTTTTCGAAATGACGAATTGTGACAGTGACTCATGGCGAGTCACGCGAAAGCATGGTGGCCTGTCTTTTACAAAGAGGCTCGCAATGATGTACATCGTTTGCCAGAGAGGCGTTATGCGCGCGCGAAAGAATAATTATGACCCGATAAAGGATAGAAAGAAAAATAAATAAAAATGAATACGCTGAAACACTATCGGTCTCAAGAGAGGGTGGAGAAGAGGCTTTTTTCCAGATAATTTTTGATTGTCATGAGCATGGGCTGTCCGGAAACGAGCGTTATCGGGGGTTTTTTTTTTTTTTCAACGCGTGTTCTATCGTCACGAAAGCGTGGTTTGATCGTCGCGACGAAACGAGGTTCGCTCATGTCGTCTCCACATATACGCGCGCACACACACAAACGTACACGCGCGCGCGCGCGCGCAAAATGACAATTGTATACCGGAAAAATATTTCGTTACGATCGATAATGAGAAATTTACGAATTATTCAAAGGCAAAACGATTATTTTCGCGAATTCGTCGTGTGGTTAAATGTGACGGGGGGAAAAAAAAAATTCACCGCGCGCCATGTTGTGTGAGCTCGCGCAAAACCCACGGACGACATTCTCTCCCTGGATCGGCTTGGGAGGAATTTTTTTTTTTTTTTTTTATTTTCACGTCAAACCGCGGACTCGCGATGTCAAATTTATTCGTCGTATCGTCGATGCTCTGATAAATTATCACGATTCAATGCACTAATTAACTTTTCGTGATGGATTATTCGTGTGAAAAAATAAGAACTTACCTTCGTTCAGGCGTATACGACATGTTCCACTCACGGGTAGCGCGACGGAAAGGACGAATTCCTATTGCGTCACACCTAATATAGTTTACGAAAGCCGCACAACGGCGCTGCCTGCGTGATTTTGGAGTTTGAAAAAAAAAAAAAGTTGCAATAATTTTCTTTTTATTCCGCCGTTACTTCGAATTTTTTATAACGAAAATTGGACTAGTCGCGACTGTTATTTATTTTTTTTTTTTTTTTTGATGGTAGAAAAATTGATGAACGCTCCAAAAAAGGATCTTCGTTGATCGGGATGTCGGTTTCGATTGTGACGATGATCGAGAGATTTCGATGAATTTTGACGATATTCAAGGTTTAGGATGGGCTACTGCGCAGAAAGGGAAGTTACGTAGATTACCCAGAATTCATCGCGAATCGAGGGAGTGGGGAATAATGGCGGGAAGGTCGAATTCTGTCCCCTCGCACTCGTTTTATCTACATTTTATTTATCTCTCGAGTTATTCACCACGATTCTGATAACTGGAGATCATTATATTTAATAATAACAAACAAAATGTAAACATTAAAGCAAAAATTTCTTTTATGTTATAGCGTTTTTTTGAATAATTTTTTTTTTATGCGTGAAAATGATATAAATTCGTCATCAAATAACTCACCACGATTTACGTATGTGAAGATAATTATTGAAGATTACAAAATGTGTATTTCGTCAATTTCATTGAATACGCTTTATTTTTTTATAAAAAAAAAATGTTTAAAAATTTCGTATCCTCGTATATTAAAATGCACTATTATTAAAATACACGATTTTTTTTTTCGTTTTCGTTTTTAAATCGTTACGAACGAGGCAAAATATCACAATAAGGCTTTTGAGCAAATTGCGCACGATGTGAACACGAATGGTAGCGAAACACGAATAAACCGAATGGGATTTAACTGAAACACAGAGTACCGTTATATTGAAACCGTATTTATTTTCGTAATATAAATATGTACATATTTATAAATATGTACAGAGACTTCAAACCTTTCTTCACAACTGATCCCATTGTTGTTTACATATTTCACGAAAGGACATTTCGCACATCCTTTTTTTTTTTTTTCTTTCTTTCTTCACAAGTCGTGTTACCTCTCGTCTTGTATTTACATTCGTGAATGAATATTCGAGTCATTTTATCGGTAAAAAAATATCGATAAGTTATAAAATTATTGTAAATTTGTACCAGCTGCTTTTGTTTTTAGACATTTTTTAAAAATTATTTTTGATTATTATGCATAGCCATTTTTTTTTTTACAGATATATTTTCAATATACTTGCTAGATACATATTTAATATCGCATATATTACTTTTCCGTTGAATATTTGTTGTTGTTTAATGAAATATTCAATAAATTGATTTCTTTCGAAAAATTTATTTTTCAAACTGAAATTTCAGCACAAAATAAACTTTATTGCTCTTTCGATTATTCAATTTCGTTATCATCGTACTTTCGAAAATCCATTAATTCTGGAATAAATAGGAAAATAAATGTAGCTTGATATTTAAAAAAAAAAAAAAACTTGTGCTCCGTCGCAATTTTTGAAACTCGTAAACTAAAGTATTGCTCTTTCAAAAATTGTGAAAAAAAAAAAAATTACAAGAACGTTAAAACAGAGCTTTATCAATAATACTATCGATTGGAATTTTCATATCGAGCGAGACTCGATTCATTGTTTCACGAAACATTCGTATATCAATTTTTTTTTTTTTGTTTTTTTTCGATTCTTCGTACTCTATACGATTATTTTTCGTAATTTCCGGTCCATAAATTCGAAAGTTCATCTATTCACGTATCTACTGGTGAACAAAAAAAATCATCCGTGATAAACGATATATTTGCTTCTTTATGGAAGTAACTTTGTTAAAATCAGTGAAAAAAAATCAAATAAAAAAAAAGAAGCGTTCCTGATAATATCGGTGTCCACGCTCTAAATTTCGCAAATTCGACGCTCTCGAGACCATTCAATTTGATGAAAATCTTTCGAGGGATTCAAATTTTGTAAAATTTTGAAAAATTATGTGCACCTCTAACTTTGGCAAATTTGACGCTATCGAGACAAAAATTTTTATAAAAATAGTCGACGAGACAAAAGATGCTTGGAAAAAAATTTGATGAGAATCTTTCAAGGGATTTGAATTTTGTAAAATTTTGAAATTTTCGAAAAATTATTCGCAAATTTGACGCTATCGAGACCAAAAGTTTCACACAAAAATAGTCCACGAGACAAAGATGCTTGGTATCAAATTCCATGAGAATACTTCGAGTGATTAAGATTTTGTTAAATTTTAAAATTTCCTAAAAATTATGGGCATCCTCGAACTTTGGCAAATTTGAACGCTATCGAGACGAAACTTTTTATAAAAATAATAGACGAGACAAAGATGCTTGGTACAAAATTTCATGAAAATCTTTCAAAGTATTCAGATTTTGTAAAATTTTTAAAATTTTTTAAAAAATTATATACACCCTCGAACTTTGGCAAATTTGACGCTATCGAGACGAAACTTTTTACAAAAAAAATAATAGACGAGACAAAGATGCTTGGCGCCAAATTTCACGAGAATCCTTCAAGGGATATTCAGATTTTGTAAAATTTTTAAAATTTCCTAAAAATCATGTGGACCCTCGAACTTTGGCAAATTTCACGCTATCAAGCCCAATCTTCGTGTCCAGGGTTATACATACAAAGATGTAAAATCCCGGCGTGAAAACCCTCAGGCTATTGAAATTTCTTCGAATTTTAAAGTTTTTTTTTTCAAAAAATTTTCCGCGCCCTCTGACTTTCGCGAGCATGAGACTTATCCGAGCCAAAACATTTCGTCCCAAAATAGCAGTCCAAGGATGACGAAGAAAACAAAAAGAAAAAGCATACATATATGCAAATTTGAGATTTGCACATTTTGCTTCCTCTCGCGAATTATTATCTCGCCGGCGAGAAGCTTTCCCCCGACGAGGAAGCGAAAGAAATTGAGAAATCGCCACTACTTCTTCGCTGGCGAGAGATAAAATAAATGCGAGATGTGCATTTGCATATCTCGAAAAAAAAAAATCGCGTACAAATTAAAAATTTTTTCAATTTTAAAATTTCACAAATTGAAAATTTTTTCAATTTTCAAATTTCACAAATTGAAAATTTTTTCAATTTTAAAATTTCACAAATTGAAAATTTTTTCAATTTTAAAATTTCCCAAATTGAAAATTTTTTCAATTTTAAAATTTCACAAATTGAAAATTTTTTCAATTTTAAAATTTCACAAATTGAAAATTTTTTCAATTTTAAAATTTCACAAATTGAAAATTTTTTCAATTTTAAAATTTCACAAATTGAAAATTTTTTCAATTTTAAAATTTCACAAATTGAAAATTTTTTCAATTTTAAAATTTCACAAATTGAAAATTTTTTCAATTTTAAAATTTCACAAATTGAAAATTTTTTCAATTTGTACGCGATTTTTTTTTTTTTTTTCTTTTTTCCGATGCTTTCTAATTTTTGTTCACATAAAAGCGCAGCTTATTATGAGAAACAAAACGGCAATTGGAAAAATCGTGTAAATTCCCATTCTCGGATGGCAGACCGAGACGAGCAACGATATGTCGTCTTGCTCGTGCTCGATGCCGTCTCTCGTCGGTATCTCGACGATCACGCGATCGTTCGACAATACCGTCAATGGGAATGTACAAACGCTTTCGTTTACGCAAGATCTCGTTACGTTCTCGTACTGGAATGTCGGCTTGTAAATATCGAATATCGCGTGTATATCGTTCAAAACTATGTCATTGTCGCTGTAAAATATATAATAATAATAGCCGTTTTCCGTGACATCGTGACGCGTCTGCATGTATCTTCCATTAACGAGATAACTGACGTTGGTGCAAAATTCCGATGGTTCGAATTCTTGCGCTAGAAGTACCTGACCCTCGTAACAATCCAGCAGGCCCTCCTCGAAGCTCGATACCGACGATTCCGATGAATTTCTCAGCGCATTACCACCGTGCTGTATACCATGATCCAGCAGAGCCGACGGTTTTACCGGCTCCTGATTTCTCCTGTAGCGTCCTTTTTTCTCATTGGCCACGAAAATTTCGTCTCTCTCGCCGCCCCCGTCGATATCGTAAAATTTCAATTCTCTCCTCAGCAATCTCAATTTATTCGTCCACGCGGATTTTCTCGTTTCACGTTTCTCCCGTTCGCATGGAATATTTCGTTTCTTCAATCTTGACAATTTTTTCACGTTTTCGTCGTGATTCACGTCACTCGGCGAATCATCGCGAATCTTCGATTCGCGAAGATGCTTCCTCGCGTGTCTCAATTTTCTCGTTGCTCCAGCGTTTCCGGTCTCGCGATCATTCACGTGCTTTTCCACATAAGATTTTGCAATTTTTTCCAATTTCGACAATTCAACGTCGTCGATACTTCTCGCAACGTTTAAATCCATGATTTCGCGTTCTTTGTGCTTTCTCGGCTTGCGCGTTGGCATTACGGGAATTTTTACGCCGCGATGAGTCTTGGTTGGCTCCTCGATATCAATTATCTGAGCATTCGACTCGAACGTTATTTTCACTTGCTCGTTAGCCTGGGGCACATACATTCCCGTCTTGCGGGCTTTGTTCTTGTTGTGATCCAGCATTCCGCATGTACTGAAACTACGATCGCCCTTTACCACGAGGATCGAGGCACCGGGAAATCTTGAGGGATTTGAAATAAAAAGGAAAAATAAAGAAAATTTTGAACAAAAAAAATTTTCATTCCTTTTGGAAAATCGATTTTTACGGTGCGCGGTTTAAAATTTTTTTTTTTTTTTCAGAATACATTGATTTATTATTTTTATGGTCCGGTAATGAGAAATTTTTTTTAATCGTTTATTTCGTTTCAAATTTGTATATTTACCTCGAGCAAACGCTGAGAGCCACGGTCGCTCCTCGCAGCAAATAAAAGCCCCAATATTCCAGCGTGTCGTCCGGTAGCGTCATACTTTTTTTCAATCTTATGTGCTTTCTGTATGTCGTTATCTCCGGCCTGTGATCCATTTGAAATGCATTGAAGGTGCCATTCATTCTGAGAGTTTGAGCCTGCGGATGGAGAACATGGATATTTTTTTTTTTTCTTTTCTTTTTTTTTTTCCCTTCGGAATTGATCTCGCCGGTTGAAAATTCGAGCGACGCGGGGCACGTTAGAGCGAAGGAAAAATTCATGAAAAATTTTCTTACGGAACAAAATATGGTCGAAACACCGTCGCTCATTTCCAAAATATCAGATTCCGTTACCGCGTAAGCGACATCGGCGTACAG
Source organism: Rhorus exstirpatorius (assembly GCA_963564615.1). Lineage (NCBI taxonomy): Eukaryota > Metazoa > Arthropoda > Insecta > Hymenoptera > Ichneumonidae > Rhorus > Rhorus exstirpatorius. Next base: position 18,771,824 of record OY751320.1, read on the forward strand.
AATGTGCCTGAGATACAGCGGTATGCCGAGAAGCATTATTGGCAAAAGCGCGGTCAGAGCACAAAAAATAATTACTCTTCTTACGCCGTGCATCTTTCATGATCCTGAAACGAAGCGCGCGAACGAATAAATTGGAAAAAAAACGAAAAAAAAAAAAAAAATCGATGATTCGTTGCGATTGCAATGATTGTGCGAAAATTCGGATGCGTTTTTGTTTCTTTTGAACGCTCGAAAATTTTTATTCTCAATTTTCGTAAATTTCGTTCTCGGAACACACGAAAATTCAATTCTCAAGCATTAAATTAAGTTTTTATGATCATTAGTGGAGTTTATTTTTTTTTTTTTTTTTGAAATTTGAATCGTTAGAACAAAAATTAATTTCACGAAATATTACTTTAATTAATTTTTCCTTGATTGATTGCAAAAATTCGTTGCATAGCTATTGTTATTGAAAAATACCGAATGTTTTATACATTCTTTCATGAAGATTTTATAAATTTTGTAACGTGAAATTAAAAAACACATTTTTCACGAAAAATGAATTTTTTGTTTTTGTTTTTTTTTTTTTTTTAATTATCACAATTTACGAATATTTTTTTTTTACCAAACACTTTTCATATCTCTGTATGATAAGAAAATTGCTCGGTAAATCCAACCCGATCCAAAATATTCGTACGCAAAATCCTCGAGTAATTGCAGCAGGAAAATAATAATTTTGCAAGAAACAGGAAAACCGAGCAAATTATTTCAAATAAATCTGTCAATTGATCAAAAAAAAAAAAATAGCCAATAAGTATGCAATGTCACAATTGAAGAAAAAAAAAAATGATAAATTCCCATTTACACATTAATGCAAGCTTTATAAATGAAGGCAAAAAAAAAAATCACAACAATGCATCGACGTATTATTAAAATATATAATATAAAAAATAAAAAAATCAAACATTACCTCTTCGCCTGTATATTTTTCACGAGTCACACGACTGTCTATCCCATTGTGTCAAAAAAAAAAAAAAAAAAAACAAACAAACAAACTGCCCCAAAGGCACGAAATTTTTCCACTGTTTTACATGTTTTTTTTTTTATTTTTTTAAAATAATCTCACCGCGTGACGCGATCCGATATATCTAGAATGACGATCTAATATACAATGCGTCGTGTGCTATCTCGGGACTTGGGATATATATCGTTTGAACGAGCGATAATGAGAAAAAAAAAGTTCAATTTTCAGGTGATAATTCGTTTCAAGGCTGCTTCAAAGCGCGAGATATACATCCGTTTTGCTATATATAATCCTCGAAGCCCCAAAATTTCGGTAAATTTATATTTATCGTGAAAAATTATATTCAAAAGTCACGGTGAAACGAGAGAAATCGCGCGAACACCGAAAAAATACAGTGTATGTAAGTGGAAGAAAACAAAATAATTTTTGAAAGTTTGATTTTTTTTTTCGTCAATCGGTTTATAGGCACACAGTGGCAATGAGAGGGGGGGGGGGGGGGGATATGAGATTTATCGATCGTCACTAAAATACTATTATTAGAATCGTCAATAATCCTTTTTTATTTTTTATTATTATTATTTTTTTTTTTTCGTTCTGTCGAGAGAGACGCACGCACGGCTTGATAAAAAAAAAAATTGTGTTTGTAGGCGAGTATGCATAGGTGAAAGAAGAACCGTGCCTCGAATCACGAGGCTCTGCCAAGAATTCCACTCCCAAATAATGTATATATGTATAATATATAACTGCTATCTCGTATCTCATAAACGCCTCCCATCGTCGATGCTCTCTTGAGACAAAAAAAAAAAAAAAGAAAAAAAAGAAAAAAAAAAGAAAAAAAATGATAAGATAAGCCAGAGAAGGATGCATACGATTTCTGAGATCCTCCTCACGAGGAATATATTTTGCCTCGATTTTCGGTTCAACTTGAGACACGATGGTCTCGCGTTGACCTATCTGACCCGTAAAATCGATCAGTCCAATCAATTGCATAGCTATTTTTTTTTTTTTTTTTTTTTTTTTTTGTATATACAGATATACATTTGGCAAAAGTCAAGTGGCAAATGGCACTTCTTATCAAATACTCGGTGGTTGTTTTTCTTTCCACTTTCACACCTGTGGGGAGAGCAAATAAAGAAAAAAAACAACAAAAAAAATAGGAAAAAAAAAAATGAAACGAGCACTGCCATCTCTGAGTGGACAATTTAACTTTATTTATTTGAGTATCGATGATCGATTTGTTTGTTAAAAGTTCGAGACTCGTGTCTCGATGTTTAATTATTGTCGATTGAAAATATATTTGTATTATCCATCTCGATATGTGCCACCTTTTTTTTTTTCTCATTAATTCGATAGAATTGTGTTTTTTTTTTTTATCAACGAGTAAAAATTATCATTAGGCACTTTGGTAAATTATGATTTGAAAATTTGTCGGAGCGGCTGGCAATATTTTAGAAAAAAAAAAAAAAAAAATGTACATATAGCTTTTGGTGCTTGAATATATTTATGAAAAATAAAATGTTAGAAAAATAGAAGCAGTCCTAGCTGCAGATACTGATATAATCTTATACCTTTTTTTGTAACGATATTAATACTTTATAGTAATTAAAAATACTTGCGAATGGATTGGTACGAATAAATTGAGGATTTTTTTTTGTTTTTTTTTTGTTTTTTGTTACCCAATCTGACTTTCCCCTCCGATAACGATGCCTCTCGAAGTATATTTAAGTCGTGGTGGCTTATATTCTTCTTAGGCGACCTGAAAGCGTTGATTTTCAGGATAATTTAGCTACGAAAATTCGAGACAATCGGACATGAACGAAATCGTAATGAAACATTAAATTTTAATGCAAAATTAATTATAAATTACTTCGAATAGTTACGATTAACTAAAAGCAAATATATCTCGAGCCATATTTGTATTTAAATAATAAAAATAAAAACATTTACTTCATTAATTATGATTAAAATTTGAAAAATTACAATTATTTCGGATAATTGCAATGCAAACGGCAATTAAGGAGGTTCTTAACCCAGAGAAAAACGGTAAGAATGATTTGAAAATTTGAGGGGAGGTTTGTGCTGGTACTGGGAATACACCGTAATTATTTCAGATTTTTTGACCCCGTAGTTGAGGCGGAAAAAAAACATTAAATATGCGGCTTATACGTGGGCTCTTATGGGAGAAGTATTCGAGGCTATGATTGGAGATTATTTTAGGAGTGAAAAAACGGTAACATTTTCCCGAAGAACCGCTTAAACGACAGATCAGACCTTCATAGATATAATTTGCCAATGAAGAAAGTTTTTCACCGTGCCGATTGTGAAATATACTTAGAAACAGAATTGAGCGTGAGTAATGGCAAATTAATAAAATGAAAACGTATTTGGCGAAACAAATGCCGAACGCAACCTGCCCCGCACGTCGCTTTACTTTTACTTTTTACTTTGATAGTTACTTTTTACTTTTATAGTTACTTTTATAGTTACTTTTTACTTTTATAGTTACTTTTACTTTTTATAGTTACTTTGTTCAAGAGTTATATTACAAGAAAAATGTGGCATGCGAACAAAAATTCAGTCCAACGAAGTCGTATAAACGGCATAGAAGTGATTTGATGCAATCGATAAATTCGTACAAGTAAAATATAATTTGTTGAAATTTTACGAATTTTTTTTTTTCAATATTTTTTTTCGTTTTTTTTTTAAACGAAAATTCCTTGCTGCTAAAAAAATGTGTCTATAACATAATTCAGGAACGAATGTTTTGCAAAATTGAGAAATTATCGTCAAATTCGTGGGACTGTAGGTCGTTTGTGCCAAATTTTTCGAGAATTTTACAAATATTTTTCCCATCGCGTGGAAAAAAAACCTTGGAACACGATTCTCTCGGGACAATATATCTTCATAATTCTCCGATCATTTCGTCAATTATAATTTTCCTCTGTGAATAAAATTTATATCCAATTTATTCGGGGATTTCCTTATTGCGAGATAATATTTATTTTTTATTAATGTTGTATAATAATAAAAGGTGAAATTTGTGCTCATTATTTTTTGTTTTGAAAGAATTTGATGCTATTGAAAATTAAATAAAAAAAACTATCTATCTATCTATCTATTATTATTTAGTTAATAAATATTGTTATTAATCTTCGTGAATCTGTATTGCCTTAAAATAGAAAGTATAAAATAACCTTAAAATTATTCTTACCTTCGTTAAATATTCAAGGTATATCAATTTTCGCGGTTGTCGAATAATATCCACTCTCGGAGTAATTACCACGCTCCGACAAATGAATGGTCCTCAATTCGTTTTCACCAAAAAAATAATCCTTGTATTCCTGAAATAATTTTAATAATTATTTTTTTTTTGAAATCTTATAAATAAATTCTATGAAATTTTTACATTTGCAAATATTTTATTTTAATTTTTCCGAAAATTTGCCGCATATATTTATTATTATTATTATTATTATTATTATTATTTTCGACAAATCTGCGATACGTTCGTTCGATTTCATGCAAATTTTCCCGCACATTTTACTATTAAAAAAAAAAAATGAGCCTTTCATGCATATGAAATGTGCAAAAAAAAAAATAATATTAATAATAACGAATAAATCGAAAAATTTCATCAAAGTCCCTTACCCTCAGGATGTTTTTTGCACAAAATTTTTTAGCAGTTTTCTTGTCGAACGCCACGTTCATGAGGGTCATGCGAATTTCCAGTTGCTTGCGAGGTTTTTCCATCAATCCTTTAAACATGAATCATTAAATAAATTACAAGAAAATTATCCCGTAAAATGATTATTATTTTTTTTGTTTTTTTTTTTTTGAAAATTCCAGTTTACCCGCGAGAATGAAAAATTCGACAATTTTCTCGGCCAGATGTTTCAACTCATTGTTTTTCGTTCGAAGACGACAGTAAAGAACATTTACGTCGCTCGTCCTGACGATGCATTCGAGTCCTTGCGCTCTCATGCGGATAGGTCCCGTTTTCTCGATAAACGGTCTTTAAAAAAAAAAAAAATATTGCGCAATCATCGAGATTTTAATTTTTTGCGATGAAAAAAATAAAATAAAATAAAATAAAAAAAAACAAACAAACAAAAAGTTCCCTAACTTGATTATCATTTCTTTGCAATCCTCGAGAGCCTCCCTCGCAGCTTTGATGACTCTGTCGCTGTTCAGGGACAGCATTCCCAGCGGTATGTGAAGTTTCCCAGGTTTGCTGAATATTTTATCGCGAACGCCTTGAAAATCATTGCCCGACGCGCAGAGAAGATTGTTTTTGAATTTCACGAAATTCGAGACGACGCTCTCGCAGGTCATGGGTACGGAGATAAAATGGGTAAATAATTTTCTCGCCGGTCGAATCGACCAACCAATGGAATTTTTCATCGTTCGATTCGACGAAGAATCCGAAATCTTCAGTCTCACGTCCGTGGGACCGACGAAATTCTCGTCGTTCGACGTGTCGCCGTAAGAGTTGATTTTCACAACGGACGGTTCGACTTTGGAAACTGACGGAGCGTCGGAAGTCTCGACTTTGGGAATCGACGAAACGCCGGAAGTCTCGACTTTGGGAATCGACGGAACGCCGGAAGTCTTGACTTTGGGAACCGACGAAACGCCGGAAGCCGTGCATCTTTTGAGATAAGCAGCGAAATGGTTTATAATCCCATCGATTTCACGCCGCGCGAAGACTATACTTTCTTCGGTGGCACCTATTATCGCTGCAAGCATACGGGAATCTCCGTTTTCGTGACTTTTCAAAAATATTTCGAGCGCTGGGCGGAGGAAGGGGGGGGGGGGGGGCACGCTCACCTATTTGATCGTCTTTAAAATTTCTCGGCACCCTTATCCACGTATTAGTTTGCCGTTCCAGCCTTCTTTTGACAATCCCACTTTTGCCAATGATAAACGGAAAGTATCTCCTGTAAAACCGAAAATTCTCCTCAAACTGTACGATAGTATAACAATGATATAATTACGAGTATGAATGAAATTTTTTTTTTTTCAATCATCGGGGCGCATAATGCGGAGTAAGTAAAAATAATGAGGACGTATTTGTTTATTTTTCGTTAAAAATCACAGATGCACCCGTTATAGGCAATTTAATTTCACGGATTTTGATATATATATATATAGATATAGCGTAACACGTGTGACGTCGTAATGTTAAATTTTTCAATTTTTTTTTTTATATTAACGGCAATTTTGATTCGAATAAAAAAATAAAAAATACGTACTAAATATTTTTTCCCAAGCTACCAGATTTTGAAATAAAAAAAATTTCATTTATACTCCCAATTCCAATAATAATGATAAACGAATTAAAATATTTCTTTTTTTTTTAAATCCTGGTATCGGGTGCAGGATACTATGAATAAAATGTTTTCATTAATATCCTCTTGCGGTTACTAAAAAAATCAGCTTTCTTTGAACGTTAGTAAAACAGTAGTTTATATATGATGTTGAAATTTGCATAATTGGAATGCAACGAAAATAGGTTTTTTTAATTTGAAAAAAAAAAAAAAAAAAAAAAAAAAAAATCATCATTTCTAGTATCGCTCATGCTTTTCTGGCATATTCAGGGCCCCGGGTCGCGAAAAAAAAGATTTAAGCGATTTTCAACTTCGAGACAATACTGGAAATGATTGAAAAAAAAAAAAACAAAACAAAAAACTTATTTTCGTTGCATTCCAACGATGCAAATTTCAACGTCATTATTTATATCGCGCTCGGTGCGTACGCGGACGGTGTCCCCCAGGGACCCGGAATGTCTCGATCAATAATGAGAATGTTAAACGAGTCGAATAAACCAAATACCTGGGAATTATTTTTTGATTCCAGGGTCAGATGTGGAGGAACAAGTACAAAGTATCGTTACACCCGCCGGATATCTCTCGAGATATTTAATTTATGTATTTAAAAAACTCAATAAATTTATGTATTAAAAAAAACCATGATCATGATTTATCATGCTCCGTTCAACGGTATTGCCTCGTACGGCATTATTGCTTGGAGAGTTTTAAATAAGATCATTAAGTTGCAGAAAAACAACTTAAAGCCGTAATAACTAATTGTTTCACTGCTCGGTACGAACGCGAGTATGAATTTTTTAATATTTATTCAAACTTTTCATGTCGAAGCATTAGCTTTTCTATTATAAAGAACTTTATGATATTTACCAAAATTCTAGTAGTATTACGAGGAATAAGTCAATCATATGGTACTCAAAATATCTAAAACTCTGATGAAAAAAAAATGCCTAATTTGTAACCCTGTTAGATTTTAATAATTTATCGGATGATCTAAAAAAAATTGATGTACGATGATAAGAAAAAATTGAGAAATATCTTGTACAATAATTTCATTGAACAGGAGTATGCAGCTGATTGTGAATAAATAATTAGACAGATTACAGGTAACGGGTATGCACATTATGCGATTAGTTGAGATGCAAATGGGAGACAAACTATTTTCGATATTATGATTTTCTTACTAACCGAATCTACGCACAGGGGCCCCGGTTAATATGTTGCTGGGTGCCTCGGTAAGATGCAATATGTGTTATGTTATACCTTTATATATATATTGTATGGTTCAAATAAATAAAATAAAATAAAATAAAAATAAATATCGTAATTTGAGATAATTTTGAGATAAATGCATACTTGTTAATGACAAATTTGTGTACGTATTTGGATCGACCCGTGGGCTCTATGACAATATCCATCGAACTTTTTTCTTCTTTGATATTATTTTTTTGAATATCGGAACACACGATTTTCTGGTCATTGGAATTGATGGATTCTCGATCGTCGGAATCGTCGAATTCTTGTGGATGTGAATAAACGAATTCTCGCGCACCGTTCGAATCGTCGTATTCGTCGGAATCGTCGAATTTCCGATCAACAAAATTATCGACTTCCTGGAAATTGGAATCTACGACGCGTTGCGTTTCGACGGGATCCCCGCCGGACCAAAAATTACTTTCGTAAAATCTGTAACGTCTTCCGTCCACCCAAACCAGACAAGGCTCGATGACATCCATTTTCACACCAACCCCACCCCCCCAAAGGAACAATGACACGATCGTTGTATCGATGTAGAAACGTCTTTATCGTTTTTTGTACGAGACGAAAAGTCGTACGATTTATTTAACCTTTTTTTTTTTTTCTGCAGATATGATTTTACATTTGTTTTCGAGATATTGTCACGCGTTCACGAGTGTCGGAAATGTATGTTTATCAAAATTCTTGAAGATAACACTTATATCGGGCTGTATCGCTTCGATTATGGACCTTTGTCTCGTCACCGTATGCATCATTGATACGATACAAATGCCGGCTCCCGGCTAACTGTCAAAAATTTGAAACAAAAAAAGCTAAAAGCGCCCCCCCGGAGTCCAGCTTAGTTCATTTAGTGACCGGTGTGGCGTTAGTGCGCCGGAAACTCGATCATATTTGTCGTTATCTCTCACACTTCCGGCGTGATAATGAAGAAAAAAAAGGAGATGCATTTTATATAATATTTACGAGGATTTCGTAGCAAGATAACGAAATAAATTTATAAAATTCTTTTTATTCGTAAATTACATTTTGAGAAAGCTGCCAATTAACGGAAATATTACAATCGAATTGCCGTCACTATAGTACAAAGAGTATTTTCAAAATAACTCTGCATTGTACAAAAGTTATTAATTTAAAAAAAAAAAAGCCCGCGTAAAAGTTGAAAGATAACCGCGAGCGGCAATGAAAAAGATAATGTACCGAAAATCCACTTATTAACACGGAAAAAAAGAAAAACGTAGAGGAAGAGATAAAAAAAAAAGAAAAAAACATGCTCAGAATTAATTCACTTTAGAAATTACGAAAAATAATAACTTCAAACGAGATTAGCGAATAGATTGATCCACCACCCGACGTATTTTATTGATATCAATTGCATTTTTATTTTCTTCTCTAAAAATACATAAAAAAATAATATGCCATTATGAATGTCATTGAATTCTTTTCCCAGTCTTGTGTACTTCTCAATGAAGAAGCTCTCAGTATTTTATCTTCCTTTAACTATTTACTATTCAAGCAAATTATTAAAGAAAAAAAAGAAAAAAATCATTAGTCAAATATGGTATGCATTTTATTTACAGTACGGTGTCGCGCGCGTGCATAAAAAAAAATTAATGAGCCATGCGCTGTTCGGAGAATATGCCAAAAATTCGATTGTCGCGCTATAATTATAATGTATAAATAATTTGTCTCGTGCCTTAAACATATTTCGCGACTATTCGTATCTTTGAAAGCTTTATTTCCGGTTTTCTGACCTCTGGTCCGTTAAATTTATTCTCGACGTTATCGTGTAATAACCGTCCTCGGCTTTTGGTCCACGATCACACAAGTGAATCGTTCTCAATGTTATCTCGCCAAAGTAGTAATCTTTGTGCGACTGAAAAAAAAAAAAAAAAATTTGCAAATATACGTCGCGTGCAATGCGTAACGGAAATTCGTAAAAGAATTTACGAAAAATTCCGTCAACTCTTTTGACGAATCGGTCGTGTGTACCTTCAGTATATTAGTCGCATCGAATTTCTCATATCGCTGACGATTCGTTGCTTCTTTTTCCACCATGAACGATGCGTTCATCACCGTCAGGTGCAAATTAACTTTATCGTATTCTTTTTTCATCAAACCTGAACGAAAATTATCGTACATATGTTTAATTCGTGTCTTTAAAAAACTCAATAAATTTATGCATAAAAAAAAAACTATGATCATGATTCAACAGAGTAACTCTGTTTAATAGTATTGTCTCGTGTGGCATTATTGCCTGGGTAGTTTCAAATAAGATCATTGCGTTGCAGAAAAAAAACTTATTAAACTCATAAACCGTAATAACAATTATTTCACTGCTCGGTATGAACATGAGTAATATTTTGTAATATTTGCTTTGTAATATTTATTCAATTTTTTAATATTTATTCAATGTAATATTTATTAAATTTATTAATATTTAATCAATTTTGTAATATTTGTTCAAACTTTCCATGTCGAAGCATTCTATTCTTTTCTATTATAAAGAACTTTATGATATTTACCAAAATTTTAGTAGTATTACGAGGAATAAGTCAATTATATAGTGCCCGAAATATCTAAAACTCTGATGAAAAAAAAGGCCTACTCCGTAGCCCTATTGGATTTTAATAATTTATCGGTTGATCTAAAAAAAATTGGCGCACGATGATGAGAAAAAATTGAGAATTGATCTTGTACAATAATTTCATTGAACAGGAGTATGCAGCTGATTGTGAATAAATAATTAGACGGATTACAGGTGACGGGTATACCTAGGGTGTGTCGAAAATGAACTTTTTTTTTTTTCTCCGCTCCTCTAGCACTCAAAACTTTAGGTTTTGACATTAAAGAGGCCCTTGTTCAAGGAGGGCGCTCTAGCTTTGAAGTTTAGAGGTCTCTCAACGAGGATTTAGGTTTCCCATCCGATTAACGCGTAAAAAAAAAAATGTTTTTCCGTTTAAAACGATGTCAGGCAACCAAAAAATTGGCGATATCTTTGTTTCTTGGCTTATTTGAAAGCATGAATCTCCTAAACGATGATAGGTATCGTTTTTCGACTTGCCTCGTTCAAATTTTTTTTTACGCCACTTTTCAACCATTATTAGTCACTTTTTCAAGTATATTTATGTATATTGTATGGTTTAAATAAATAAATATTAAATATTAAAATATTCGTTTTGTATCGAATTTTTTCATTTTTAAGGATCAATCGAAACAACCGGCTATCGATAATAAAAATTATACAAGGTTTTCCAATTTTTGTTTTTTTTTTTTGGAAAAGAAATCGGCCCCAAATAAATTTAAAAAAAATACCTTTCTGTATAAAAAATTCCCCTGTTTTTTCGGCCAATTCTTGCAACGCATTTTCATCGCTCGATACTTTGCCATAAACCACAGCGACCTCCGAGGGATCGTCGTTCATGCATTCCAGTCCCTGCGCTCTTATTTTTATTGGACCTGTTTTTTCAATGAGGGGTCTGGAAGAAAAAAAAAGCAAGAAAAATACAAAAATTCATGAATCAATCGACGACGGCGTCCTTGAGAGACGGGGGGAGGGGTACGCGATTACTTTATTATCTTTTCGTGGCACTCGTCGAGAGCCCGAATTGCCATTTTTACTTCTTCATCGTCCACCAATATCAGCATTCCCAGGGTTAAATGCATTTTTTCGGGTTTTTGAAATATACCCTCTTGAACGCCGCGGGAATCTTTGGCAGTTTCGTTGAGGATCGTATTCTTCAATTTCTCATAGTTCAAGGCTATCGTCTTGTCGATCATGGGTATCGAGAGAAAATGCGTGGGTCTCAATTTTTTTCTCGAACTCTCGACCAGCAAATCTATTCTATGCCTGGCCGATAATATCGCCGTACGGCTCGAACCGATAATAGCTAAAAAAAAATTTAGTGAACGAAGATAAAAAAAAACAAAAAAAAAAAAGAATAATATTGTTCGTCGGGATTGGGAATGGATGAAAATTTAATGGAAACGCGGCAAGAAAATTTTAATTGCGAATATTTTATTGATTCTCAATTGCGGATGGAAAATTAAATTTTGCTAATTCACAAAATTTTTCCTCTATTCTCACCTATGTCCCCGTCTTTGCCCAATTTTGGTATCCTTATAGTCGTTCTCGTATCGTTTTCCAGTTTTTTTTTATTAGCCCCGTTGGGCCCTATGATAAATCTAAAGAATACGCTGCGAAAAAGCAAAAGTATTCTTGTACATCGAAACTTGAGTGCTCCGTTGGCCTCGAAATGCAGAACCGCAACGATATTGGAAAAAAACAACGTACTTGGGAACGTAGAAAGAATGTTTATATCTGCCTCCTTCTATGGGTATTATCTCAATATCTATGGGACAAGTATCTTCATTGAGATCGCCAAATTCCTGAGGATACGAATCCTCTACGTAAGGCGTAGAAGCATAATCCTTAGCTGACCATGCATCTCTTTCAAAAAATCTATAACATCTACCTTCGACCCAAACTAATTCGGGTGCCATGACGTCCATTTGGCCGTTATCGCACTTTTCGTGATGATCAGATCGGAGCTCGATAGCTGCTCGATAAGCACGGAAGGAGAAGTTTATGCGAATGGAGGAAATGAGGGATTCTCCATGAATTTGAAAACTTTTTGTATTTTAAAAAAGAATTTGCGAGTCATTTCAAATTTTTTAAAACAAATAGTTCAATAAATTCTCGATTTATTTGAAAGTTCATGCTTCTCGAAAAAAATGCAGAACGGGGAGAAAAACAAATTTTGCGATATAAAAGACGAAATTCTTTGAGGTTATGTGAAATTAAACCACAGATTTGACGAGGGAAGTAAGTAGCCGTGCTTTATTTATTAGCAACATGTGAAATGCTTACTTTGAAACACAATGTTTCTTCGCAGTGTTTCCTAATGAGAGGGATGTATTTTTTATTTATTCAAACATCAGATTTTCCATGCTTCGATTTTTTATGACAGCTGTTACACAATATATGTACACACTGTACAGTGCTGCCAGCTGACGAGTAGGGGTGAGTCATGCAAGCATTTGTACACTTTTTTAAGCTCTCAGCCAATCACAGTCGCTATACTTTTGAACGGGGGGGGATGCAGAAAGTATATCCGCTAAAAACGAACAGATCTCTCCCGCGTGGGGAATTTCCTGAATGTAAACAAACGCTAATGAAATTCTGTTACGAGTAAAGTTATTATATCGAGTTTTTCTTTAATGCATAAAAACATCCAATACGATGGATGTCAAATTTACGAGTTAACAAAACGAACATCGTACTTATACGAATAATCGCACAATGTCAGGTCAGTTGAATATTATTATTTTCTTTTTCCAATATGGAGCATCGCGACAACGATTATTTATTCAACTGATACACAAAACAACAGCAGAAAAAAAAATTATCAAATTTTATTTTTCACAAAAATTACATTAGCCCCGTTTGTTATCGCAAAAAAAAATATATTTCAGCTGCAAATTATTCGCAAGATCAGATAGAGCAAAAAAGGTTATCGGCGCTACGTCGCAAGGCTGAGAAAGAATCGAAGAGCGACGGCGGTGCCGGCATTGGCAATAACAATGTCAATAGTCCTTACGCTCGATACAGATCCGATTATGGAAATCCCGGTGTTTCGGGAGTGAAAAATGCTTCGGCCGCGCCGAATGAAAAATCTTGGGATCTTTCGCAGTACGGATATAAAAAAAATTCATCAGGCGCGATGAGAACTCCAAAGAGTTACAACAAGAGGCCGAGTCCGATAGAGCCGAGAAGTTTTTTTGGGCAGACGCAAACTTTGACCGGTGTTTGTACGATGATCGCGGAGACGAGGTTTATGGTCGACGTCGATTACAATCAGAAACTCATCGAACTATTCAAGACTATTCCCAGTAAATTGTACGGTAAGGATAATTACAAATCTTATGTAAAATAAATTTTTATCATTGAAGTTGAAAAAAATTTTTGCAATATTTTTCACATTCACAAGGAAATCGGGAGAATGAAAGAAGAAAAAAAATTTGAAAAATTTTTAATCGCGCGGGCCCCGCTTTCGATAATAAAAAAAAGCAATAATTTATTTTTCATCCGATTTCTTTGCGCAAAAACGTTATATCGTTTTTACAACTCATTGCCACAGTTCATAAAAATTATTTAATCGACCGAATTGTTTGTTGATGAAAAAAAAAAAAAAAAAAAAAAAAAAATTTACATCGCTATCGTTAGATCAGAAAACTCAACGCTGGAGCTTTCTCTTAACGGACTATGAAAAATTGATAACGAACTGCAAGGAGCTCAGGCCGCAAGTTATAATAACAGGAATTCCAAGATATGTATTAGAGGTAAAATATGAATAATTGATTCAGGATAAAAGCGCAATAAAAAAAAACAAAAATTACGTTCTTCCAATGTTTCTTGTTCCATCGTTTCGTCCCAAACTTGCAGATATTCAAAAAGAATCTGAGTAAACCGACCGACTCGAGGTTGATCGATCTTTCGTCGATCGACAGCAAATTAACGGATAGCCTCATGCCTTTTCAGCGGGAAGGAGTTTGGTAATTTATTCTTGAAAAAAAAAAAAATAATAATAAACAAATAAAGACAATTAAATTAAATTATCTTGAAAACTTCTGATCAAATGAAATTGCATGATTTACATTTTTGTAGTTACGGAATATCGAAAAAGGCTCGTTGTTTCATAGCGGATGACATGGGTCTCGGAAAAACGATACAAGCTCTGGGCCTGGCTCATTATTATCGAGAAAATTGGCCCCTTTTGATCGTAACGCCATCTTCCGTGAGGTGACGATTATTATTTTTCATTTTATTGAAATCTCATTCACCGGAATTGCAGAAAAAAAAAAAAAAAATGACAAATTCATACAATTTATCGTTGTTACTCGTGTATTCTGTGTCTCGAGTAAATTTTAATTAACAGTGAAAAATTGAGCCTAAAAAAATATATATATGAGTAAAAACATGAATTATCGGGCCAAGTTTGGGCTTCACTGTCGGGAATTTTTTTGTAACTTGCACAGCTTAGCGTCTGTTTTGAAAAACACGTGACATAATTTTTTCAGATTTTTTTCCTCGATTTTTTCAGCTATCATTGGTTATCGAATTCTTTCATTAAAAATTTTTTTGTTTTTCTTTTTATTCAATTTTGGCGGCTTGAATTAAAAAAAAAAACCATTCTATATTTTTTTTTGTAAAAAAATCTCAACATTCCGAAAAAAAAATATACAGCCTAATTAATATACGTGTAGAAGACTCTCAAAATCAAGATTATAATCTGAAAAGTCGTTTTTTCGCCATTGCCCAAAGTTCAAAAAAAATTTCCAATATTTTTATTCAGAAAGCTGAGAAAATTTTACACAACATATGCCATTTTTAAGTTGGGATCTCTAAAAATAATCGTGGGATTAATAAAAATGTAAAAAAAAAACATAAATCTCATTTATTCTAAGAATTTTAATATTTTTTTATTTTTTGGAGTGGCTTTTGAAACGAAGAATAGACAATTTTTGTGTACTGATGTAAATAATGGGTTATTGTTTCTATTATTTTATCATTACGACAAAATACAATCATTCCAGTTGTAATACATGTGCTAGAGAAAACGTTTCCGAGTTCGACACAGGTTTGAGGATAATCGTTATCCCAAACTATTCGGTACAGGCGAAATCGAATGCAATGATTAAGTACCTTTGATAGTCTTTGAACGCAAAGATGTTTGTTCAATTTCAGACTTTGAATTCGGATACTCAATATTTTCCAAAAACTCAAAAGTTACATTTGGTAAATTGTTTGAGGGCTTTTATCAATTTACCAAATATAACTTTTTATATATAGAATGTAATATTGTATAAAATATATAATGTCATATTGTATACAATATGTGATGTAACATTGTATACAATATATAATGTAATATTTTATACATAATACATACCAAATGTAACTTTTGAGTTTTTGGAAAATATTGAGTATCCGAATTCAAAGACTGAAATTGAACAAAGATCTTTGCGTTCAGAGACTGTCAAAGATACTTAATCATTGCATTCGATTTCGCCTGTGCCAAATAATTTGGGAACAGTTATACTCGAACCTGTGTCGAACTCAGAAACGTTTTCTCTGCCGCATGTATTTAAACTGGAATGATCGTATGTTGTCGCAATGGTAAAATAATAAAAACAATAACCCAGTATTTACACCGGTACGCAACAATTGTCTACTGTTCGTTTCAACAGCCACTCCAAAAAATTAAAAAATATTAAATATTAATAGAATAAATGAGATTTGTGTTTTTTTTTTCATTTTTATTAATCCCAGGAGTGTTTTTAGAGATCCCAACTCAAAAATGACATATATTATGTAAAATTTTCTCAGCTTTCTGAAAGAAAAAATATGGGAAATTTTTTTTGAACGTTGGGCAATCGCGAAAAAACGACTTTTCAGATTATAATCTTGATTCTGAGGGTCTTCACACATATATTATGATTAGGCTATATTTTTTTTCGGACAGTTGAGATTTTTTCGCTAAAAAAATGTAGAATTGGTTTTTTTTTTTTTTTCAAATTCAAGCCACCAAAATTAAATGAAAAAAAAAAAAAAAAAAAAAAAACAAAAAAGTTTCAAATGAAAGAACTCGATACGGTAGCTAAAAAATGAAGGAAAAAATTTGAAAAAATTATGGCACGTGTTTTTCAACACAGACACCAAGCTGTGTAACTTACAAAAAGATCCCCGATAGTCAAGCCCAAACTTGGCCGATAATTGATATTTTTACTCATATATATATATATATATTAGGGTGTGCGGAAAAAAAAACAATTTTTTTTTCGGTTGCATCCACCAAAAAAAGTTGAAGTAAGGTAAAAAAAGAAGAATCCTAAAACGGGAGGTAAAAAAAAAATTATTTCGAACGGCGCATTGCATTTGAATATTTTCCATAAGAATAACACAGGAAAATATTGGGATTTCTGAATGTGGTAGTGCAACTCGTCAGAAAAAAATCACACAAAGATGTCATTAACATATTCTCATGGAGAATCGAATTCCCTACAAAAAAAAGCGCTTACGAAAAATTAGCTCGGAACAACCGTTCAAGTGGAATATAACGCGAATGAATATAGTGGAAATAACGCTGTCTGAAATTGAATTGATAGGAAAAAAAATAATTCAAAAGGCTATAAAAATCGAATTTTTCGCTTTACGAAAAAACTTTTTGGGGGTTTTTTGTAGAGAATGTTCTGCTCTAACAACGTCGCTTTGATAGAAGCATATAACGGTTCATTAACAAAAAACGAAGAGCAGCTACAATATTTATTGGGCATAGTGCAAAATTATCGATAGAAATACCCTAATTGCAACAAACAGACTCTTAAAAAAAAGTAACGATGATTATTAAGCATTATAATGTAAAAAAAAACCTATTCTATCTTATTAAACCAAATTCATTGAATAAAGCTTTTCTAAACACGATCAATGATGAACGTCGTTTCTTTTATATTTCTTGTTGTACTTGATTTTTTTTTTGTATAAGAGAAATATTTTGAGAACAATTTCATGCAAGTATGTTAGAGCAGAACATTCTCTACAAAAAACCCCCAAAAAGTTTTTTCGTAAAGCGAAAAATTCGATTTTTATAGCCTTTTGAATTATTTTTTTTCCTATCACTTCAATTTCAGACAGCGTTATTTCCACTATATTCATTCGCGTTATATTCCACTTGAACGGTTGTTCCGAGCTAATTTTTCGTAAGAACTTTTTTTGTAGGGAATTCGATTTTCCATGAGAATATGTTAATGACATCTTTGTGTGATTTTTTTCTGACGAGTTGCACTACCACATTCAGAAATCCCATTATTTTCCTGTGTTATTCTTATGGAAAATATTCAAATGCAATGCGCCGTTCGAAATAATTTTTTTTTGGCCTCACGTTTTAGGATTCTTCTTTTTTTACCTTACTTCAACTTTTTTTGGTGGATGCAACCGAAAAAAAAAATTGTTTTTTTTCCGCACACCCTAATATATATATATATATTTTTTTAAAATAGGTACCAATGGTCCGAGGCAATTTTCACATTCCTACCGTCTGTGCCGACTCAGTACGTTCATCATTACACCAGCGGGAAGGATTTCATCGGGAGTGCCAAAATAACGATAGTCTCGTACGATTTGTTGGTCAGATCGATAGACGTGTTTGAACGTCAATCCTATGGATTCGTCATATTGGCAAGTAATTTCAACAATTTTTCAAATTATCGTCCATTGTACGACGTGCAATATTTCGAAAATCATTTTTAACGATCCTCCGTCGAGCCAAGTACGGCGATGGGACGAAATTGAATTTTCCAATTGCAATTAAAAACGTAAAACTTAATTTAAAAAATTTTTCAATTCAATATACAACATTTCCGGCAATTACACGTAATGCCGTTTTGCTTGAAATATGATTTGTCGACTGTATTGAAATTTTAGGACGAATCTCACACTGTGAAAAGTGGCAAGACAGCGAGAACCAAAGCGGTACAATGCATTGCATCGCAGGCTCGTCACGTTGTACTCCTAAGTGGAACACCCGCGCTCTCACGACCCATTGAGCTTCATTCTCAGATCAGTCTTATCGTGCCCTCGTTCATGGGGTAAATTTTATTACGATTAAAAATCGAATTTAATCGTATATTGATCGAATATTCGGAAAAAACGAATTATCGATTCAATCGATATCATCTATTTATTGTCTCGATAAAAAAAAAACAAACAATTTTCATGGATCATAACAGGGATTTGAAAAAAAAAAAATGTTTAGATATCACGATTACGGAGTTCGTTATTGCGCCGGAACGAAAAAAGCCTTCGGCTGGGATTACTCCGGTTCGTCCAACATGCAAGAATTACATTTACTGCTGAGATCCTGTTGCTTGATCAGACGATTAAAATCCGACGTGCTCAAACAGTTACCTGCAAAAATCAGGTATTAATAATCAAATCGATTTTTCAAAAATCAAGAAAAAAAAAAAAAAACAAAATTTAATATCTCGATTAAATTGAATTGCAGGCAAGTTGTGATATTGGATCCGACTTTGATAAAGAAAGCGTCCAAAGAGGCAAAATTAATCTCCGAAAAATTGAACACCGCGGTATTAAGGAGTTCCGAGAGGGAAAATGCCATTTTGAAGTATTATCACGAATCTAGCGATCAGAGACTCCCAGCTATTTGGTTCGTTGATTTTTTTATTTTTTATTATTATTTTCCAGAGCTGGGCAGTACTTCAAGTACCCAGTACTTGCGATGTACTGGAAGTACAGTACTTGAAGTACAAAGTACTTCAAAAGTACTTCAAGTATTGTACTTAAACTTTCAAGTACTTGACCTGTACTTCAAGTCTTGTACTTAAAATTTCAAGTACATGACATGTACTTAAAGTACTTGTACTTAAAATTTCAAGTACTTTTCTGTACTTCAAGTACTTTTTCAAGTACCAAGTATCAAGTACTTTTGAATACGTTTTGCTAATGGTCGCATGTATAATATGCCTTTTAATATATAATTAAGGAACGTTCCGCGTAGCGATGCCGTGAGACGAATCGAGTTAATCCTAGAATGGTAACCTTATTTTTTTTACCTATTATGGTAACCTGGGGTGACCGAACACCCCAATTTTGAAAAATTCATATCTCCGATAAAATTTCACAAAAAGGGTTCAATTTGGGCTCGATCTTTGCGTTTTTTAATGCAGAATCACGTGAGCTTACGGAAATTTTGCTTGAAGTCGGAAAAGTTAGTCAAAAATGAGGTAAAAGGGTAAAAAACATGAAAAAATCGTAAAAATGACTTTTTTGATTAAATTTGCAATATCTCCGTTGATTTTTATCGAAATTGAACAAAACCAATGGCATTATAAAGTGAAAATATAAAGTTTTGAGACAGGTAGCTTAATTTTACTCGATTTTCGAAAAAGTCTATTTATTCCGGGAATCAAAGTCTGGGAATGAAAAAAAAAGTCGAAATATTGACTTTTACCGCCAAAATTGGTGTAACAACGCCAAATTATGTGAAAATCGAACGAAACCAACTCTATTTTTAAGAGGAAAGGTAATTATAAAAGATATGTAAAATATATTTTATATTTATGTTACATGTTTATATGTACTTATATACCATTTGACATAGAGAGAGAATTCGACAAATAGTGCCATGAGAGATTGAGCATTGACTTTGATTTATAATTCTTCGTTTAAATATTTCGGTTCAAATCTGCCTAGCCTGAGTGAATCGCGCAATGTGAAAATATGTGTTGATACAAAAAGTACTCGAATCAAAATCAAATGAGTTTAAAGACTACGTAACAAATCAAAAATAAGTACTAAAACTTACGAGATGTCCGTGAAATCTTGAAAAGTATTTGATACTTGATTTTTGACGTACTTCAAGTACTCGGTACTTCAAGTACTTTTACTTCAAGTACTCAGGACTTCAAGCGCCTGGCACATTAAGTACTTCAAGTACTTTTACTTCAAGTACTTGGTACTTCAAGTACTTGGAAACCTTGAGTACTTCAAGTATTTACGGTACTTGGTACTTGTAATACACGAGTACTTCAAATACTTAGAGTACTTTGTACTTTGTACTTGAAGTACTTTCCGGACTTTGCCCAGCTCTGTTATTTTCAGTATTTCTCACAGCTATTCGAAGATAACGAAAAAAAAAAAAAAAACAAAACAAAACAAAATTACAATTTTACAGCAATTACGTGAGCGATTTGCTGGAAAGAGGACAAAAGTTTCTCATATACGCTCATCATCAGTTGGTTCTCGATTCGATATGCGAACTTTTGGATACGAAAAAAATTCGGTAAAACGTCATGACATAGTCGAGTTTTCTGCTCAATCTTTTGCAACAATTCGTAAAATGTTTTTTTTTTTTTTTTTTTTTTTCCAATTTTTTTTATTTATTGTTTTATCATTTTGCCAGATTTATACGTATCGATGGTAAAACGCTTCCGGAACAACGAAAAAATCAAGTAGATCTGTTTCAAGAGTCGGACATTTATGTCGTCGCGGTATTATCGATAACCGCAGCGAACGCCGGCATAACACTGACCGCCGCTCAGCTCGTTGTCTTTGCTGAACTTTTCTGGAATCCTGGAGTACGTATCAACGAATAATTCGTGATTTTGTGAGATTTACAATTTTTCGAAAAAAAAATGGCAGTTAACAATACCGCTCTCAATTATAATGAAATTGGGGTGATTAAATTTTGTCCGCGCGCAGACTCGCCCCAGAATTTTGTAAATTTTTTCGAAAATTCTTTAAAAAATTTTCGTTGATCCTTTTCGAAGCGAAAAATTTCAGCTGTCACGTTGAAATTCGATATTTAATTTTTCAAGTTCATATCTTCGATAAATTTCGAATTTTCGGGACAAATCTGCAACGAATATTTACCTGGGACTAATTTTTAAAAAAAATCTATACATCCAACATTAAAAATGAAAAAAAAAAAAAAAAAAACGTTACATGGCGAGCCTTTAACGAAAAAAAATACAAAAATTTAGAAACGGGGGTTGTGCAAGTTTTTATTTTTAAGTGGAGCAACTACTTTGGGAGACCGAAAGTTCGGTGTTTTTTGGAGTTTTTTTTAATATGAAAAAAAAAAAAAAAACAATGGGAATTTTCCAAACTTTAACAACAATTTATTCATGTTTCCATAAATATCTGGTAATTTTTTCAACTTATTTCATGCATTAATTATGGTGTAATTCGCCGCGTCCATTGGCGTGTCCTCGCATCCTTGTTATCGATTTGCGAGAATTGTGCAGCGAGCGATTCGCATCTTGAATTATCCAAAAGAAACATTTTTTACATTATTGAGATTTTTTTTTTTCAAGAACGTGAATCTGCATTTTCGAAAAAACAAACCAAAGCTTGAATGTTCGAACGTGTTTGAAAAAAAAAAATTATCGATTTTTAGCATATTTTTTTTACGGTATTTTGCATTAATAAATATATTTCAAACAATCGTGATCTCTTCAACTTTGGGTTAATGTTTCAATAAATTATATTATTCAAAGGTGTTTCAATTTTGAAGACGATCGATTATTTATTTTTTTTGAGTTATGATTGCCGCAAATTGAAACAATATCGTTTCGAGAAAAACACGTTTAAAGTTACCTGAGAGCGCTTGGGGACCGAGCGGAGAGGCGCTACGATTTATATACACACCGTTAGAAGGAATTCTAAAAATTTGAAATTTTCAGGATGTATTCTTGAGATATTTTGCTAACGGTTTATAAATTTGAAAAAAAAAAAATGGATTTTTTGGAGGGATCTAAAGTGGGCGCTCCCGTTAAGGGTGTTCCTCTGTTATATCGATATAGTGTCGTCAACTTGAAATTTTTACAGCCTAATTAGTGTTTATCCCCGAAACGCGTGTGATACGATTCAATAAGATCGAGGGGGAAATAACTCGTTGAATTGACGTATCAATAGTCCATGAATTGATTCATAATTTACTTGAATTAATGAGAATTACCTGAATTAACAGAGAATTACCTGAATTAATGATAATTACCTGAATTAACAGATAATTAACTGAATTAACAAAGAATTGCCCAAATTAATAAGAATTGACCGAATTACCGAAGAATGAATAGTAAATTAATTGAATTAATGAGGATTAACAGAAAATTAATTTAAAATGATTTTAATTTATGCCGGAATGATCTTTTTAGCGCTCAATAATTGTGCCCTTTTATTCGCGCGCGCTCCTATTTCGAAACGTCCAAAAATGTCAAACCAAAATATCAAAATGCGCCTCGAGATTTTCGTCGATTTTTGCATGTTATACGCTACAGTTGCATATCGCCTTTTTGCGAATCTTAAAATAAATTATAACTAGCGTGAGAGATATGAGAAAGTTAGGTTGAAGAGACGAGAATGGGTCTGAAATGAAAAAAATTAAGTTGAATCGAATTCATTAATTTTGATTCACAGAAAATTCAGAAAAAAATCGATGAAATTTTCACGTATTAGCGTGAATCGGGATAATTTATCGATAATTGTTGGGGGAAAAAAATAATTGAAGTGAATTTTTCAAAATTACACCGAATTAAATGAATTAATTTAAATTAACAGACAAAACAAAAAGAAATTAATTAATATATTCAGATATATACTCGAGTTAAAGTGAATTATCGAGAATCGATGGCAAAACTATTGAATTGATTGAATTTAATTAATTAAGTTGAATTAATCTGAATTAAAAGAATTATGTTGAATTAAATGAATTATTCCAAGTTGTTTCAACCTTCGGAATTAATGTGTCACTCAAATCTTGAGTTATTTCCCCCTCGAATAAGATTAGGAGCCTCGTTGTTGAGATATTAAATATGAAAAAAAAAATATTATTTAACATGCTATCTTATGGCCACACATGAAAAACAAGTTCCAATCGTTCTGTAATTCACAGACTTGAAATGCCAGCACCTTTCAAAAATTTGTATGACCTAATGCTGAAAAAAAGAGGCGCGTACGCTGTCGATTTCAGGCCCGACGGGGACAATTTTGCCTGACTTAACTTGTCGAATCAGGCTTCTTTTTCAGAATAAAATCCTGGATTTTTTTTTTTCAGCATTCTTTCATAGCAAATGGCATAAATAATAACTCATAAAATGTGCATTATTATCCCTCTCTACATTTTGGCAAGGGAAAAATAGAAACATCGAAAATTTGGTGGTACTTTTTGCGCTTGAAACTCGAAACGCTGCTCAAACTATACGTAATAGAGTAAAATTGCTCGCAAATCATTTTCCAGGTAACTAAATTCTCTGCAAAAAAAAAGTCCCCGACGCCAAATATCTAAAGTTAATAATTGACGCGTAGGAAGCTTGTCCAAAGTTGTAAAAATAATTAAAAAAAAAAAAAAAAAACCATTTCAAGCAGGTGATTCGATTCGAATTTGGTTATCAATAAAGTTTTTCAGGCGGTAATCTCGCTGTGTCCAGTTGACCTATGAATTTTTATGCATTTTTAATTCAACGCCTAACGCGGTGATGCGTAATTTAACAACTAATGGGTCTATTATTTTTTTTTATAGAAAATGTAATTATCTACAAAATTGTCCTCTATCTTGAATATTTCGGATAGCGTTTTGAGTTGAAGCTCGGAAAACGTGAATTTTTATTTTTTATTTTTTTGCAACATAAACGTGAATATTTCAAAAACTTTCAGAAGCATATCGCTATAATTTTTATACATTGCCGTCAATGCCATTTACTATCGAATAGCATTGAAACTAAACCCCATAGTTCCAAATCGGGACCTCCTCCTCCCGCAAACGAACCGAGAGGAATATCCTTAAGAAAAAGCTGAAATATTAAATAATATTAAAAACAAAAAAAAAAAAAAAACGAAAAACGAAAAACTTGAATACGTTTTTTGTTTTTCTCTTTAAGATTTTGTGCCAGGCCGAGGACAGGGTGCATCGAATTGGTCAGGCTAACAGCGTGATTATTCAGTATCTCGTGGCAAAGGGCACAGCTGACGATCATCTTTGGCCTCTGATACAGAGAAAGATCAGCGTACTGACGAAAGTCGGCCTTGATCAGGACTTTTCACTGAGCAAAGCTGACGTTTCCGAGCAAAAGATCAAAGATGAAACGACAAAATCGCCAAATAAAGGACAAACGAAGATGGATTCGTTCATAACGATATCGCCCTCGTCTACGAATCGACAATCGAATGCTCCAGCGATGAATGATAAAACCATCGCCCAAACGTCCCAGGATTTCGAACATTTGCTCGATCTCGACGAAGCCGATTTCGCGGACGTTGATTTCGACAATATTTCGTGATAATTAATTTTTCAAATTTCATTTTTGTTAACAATTATATATATATATATATATATATATATATATATATATATATATATATATATATATATATATATATAATATTTTTTCTAAAACAAAATATTTATACGATTTTCATTTTTGTCCATTAGCCTTTGTGATAAAAAAAAAAAAAAAGATGAGCTCGAAGCGTCTGAGATTCGTTGAGTCGTGAATTATTATCGTGAGAATCGAAACAATTAAAATTTATCGTAGAAAGAAATTAATTGTCAAAGTTTTCGTTGTTGTTGTTTTCTTTTTTTTTTTTTTTTGAAATTCATGAGAATGAAAAATTTTAATTTAATTACATTGAAAAAAATAATTATCAATTATTTAATCAGTTATTAATTATGCATGGATTATTAAAAATTATTATGGCTGTGCCGGGGCTAATGCCGTTCGAACGGCGAGTCAAGGATCGCTGAACTCGTCGTCAAGACGACCGATTAACCCAACACACCGCGCTCTCTGCTCATAAAAAAAAAATGTCGACCCTCGATATTTTCACGTGTCCGGTAGTTTACAAGCACAAAACGAGATTATTCTCTTTCAGTGCATTTTTCGTACTTTTATCGATCGTCGTCGCGATAATTTGTCCATTGATAATTGTTTATCACACAGGAGGTACGTTTTTTTTTTTTTTTTTTTTTTTACAATTTTATTCCAAGTCAATATTAATTTCTCTCGATCGATCAACGTTTCGGAACTGGTCAGGTTTTTGGCTGAGAAATCGCATCTACGTTGAAACACCCACGGTGAATTTTGCCCATCGATATTTTCTCACGGGTGAGAAAGATTTTCACTCCAAGCCCTTGGTGTGCTCGACTTTCTCGAGCTACAAGGAAAATCCGATACGCGACGACTGTACGATCGTCAAAGTGAGCATCGAAACATTTTTTCTCTTCGTTTTTTTTTTTTTTTTTTTTTTTATTATTATTTTTTATTTTGCATTATTTTTTCTCCCCTTCAGGTGCGAGAGATCGATGCGAACAAAGACCGGAAAAAAGACGCCCTCAAATTCGAGGCACGATTTTACAGCGATCAGCCCATAAGAACACTCAGACTTTTGCTCTTTTTTCACATCGAATTGAGTGTGAGTATTTCGTTTTTTTTTTTTTTTTTAATTACTACTAATTATATTTCTTTTTTTTTCAATACTAACTAGTATTTTTTTTTTTTTTAATGTACATGGTAAAAAAAAAAAGAACTTGAGAATAATTTTATTTTTCAGGAACTGATTGAGGCAACGATCGAGACACTCGTAGTATTCGATTGCTCGCTGAATCACGATGTCCAAAAAGTTGATTTCATCGGTGATCTGAAATTGCAACAGAAGAGCCTTTTGCGAGTCGACAGCTTTCCCGAGGCTTACAATTACACCATCGACATTGGCGATAAAACGCTCGCCGAGGTTTTGTCGGAGAATGCGAGAATGAAGCGTGAGTTTTTAACAAACGAATAAAACATTATTAGGGTAAGACGTTTACCAAGTTGTGGCCACTTTGAGCATTTTCGAACATTAATTTACGTACAGCGTTCACATTATTGCAAATTCGGAGCTGAAAAACTGATCGATGTAACCTAAAAGGTACACGGAATCGAATTTTTATCATTTAAAAACCTTTTCTGATCATGATGAATAAGAAAATAGGAAATTATCTTGTAGCTGATGTCATTTTCACCATTTTTTGCCACAATTTTACTACTTTTGGTCATCCGAGAAGTACCAGTTGTGGCCACTTTAAGCATTTTCGAACATTAATTTACGAAAAGCGTTCACATTATTGCAAATTCGGAATTGAAAAACTGATCGATGTAACCTAAAAGGTACACGGAATCGAATTTTTATCATTTAAAAACCTTTTCCGATCATGATGAATAAGAAAATAGGAAATTATCTTGTAGCTGATGTCATTTTCACCATTTTTGGCCACAATTTTACTACTTTTGGTCATCCGAGAAGTACCAGTTGTGGCCACTTTAAGCATTTTCGAACATTAATTTACGAAGAGCGTTCACATTATTGCAAATTCGGAATTGAAAAAGTGATCGATCTAACCTAAAAGGTACACGGAATCGAATTTTTATCATTTAAAAACTTTTTCTGATCATGATGAATAAGAAAATAGGAAATTATCTTGTAGCTGGTGTCATTTTCACCATTTTTTGGCCACAATTGTACTACTTTTGGTCATCCGAGAAGTACCAGTTGTGGCCACTTTAAGCATTTTCGAACATTAATTTACGAACAGCGTTCACATTATTGCAAATTCGGAATTGAAAAGGTGATCGATGTAACCTAATAGGTACACGGAATCGAATTTTTATCATTTAAAAACCTTTTCCGATCATGATGAATAAGAAAATAGGAAATTATCTTGTAGCTGATGTCACTTTCACCATTTTTGGCCACAATTTTACTACTTTTGGTCATCCGAGAAGTACCAGTTGTGGCAACCCAAGCTTTGAATTGGGATATTGGCCATAAGCTGGCCACAAATAGAACAATCGCGTTTTGAATGCACCACTTCCGGCCACCGCGTTTTTATTTTTTCAGGTAAATAATGAGCTTTAACTGATAAAATATACATTTTTTATGGGGCGAAATGACTTTAGACAATGAGAAACCGTAGTCTTCTCACCTCGAGCTCCCTTAAGGGTTTAGGTACACTTGCAGGACAAAAAAAAAACGCTTTATTGAGATTTTTTTCAGAAGACAGTTTTCATTATTCATTGATCAATATTTGCCAGTTCAGAAGATACACATTTCAAGAAGTTAGAGTAATTTTTTCATGTCAAAAGAGCGATAAGCAACTGAGTTACAGCCAATCTTCCGGAGGCCCAAAAAAAAAAATCTTGTTTTGCGATGCGTAACGCAACTCATGACTGGATCATCTGAAACGAACTAAATCGTTGGAATTAATTTAAAAACAATATTCTCTTGTACTTGACGGCGAGATCCTATCAAAATTTAATTTTTTGACAAAATGGCGAATGTTCAAAGTAAAAAATGTTTTTTTTCACTAAAAAAATCGTTGCCTTCACGATTGTATAAAAAAAAAAATAAAGCGAAAGCTCAAAATTTTTCACCGTCAAGTACAAGAGAATATTGTTTTTAACTAATTCCAACGATTTAGTTTGTTACAAATGATCAGCAGTCATGAGTTACGTTACGCACCGCAGAACAACTTTTTTTTTTGGGCCTCTGGGAGATTGCCTGTAACTCGGTTGCTTGTCACTCTTTTGACATGAAAAAATTACTATAACTTCTTGAGATGTTTATCTTTTGAGCTGACAAATATTGTTCAATGAATAATGAAAACTGAATAATAAAAATTTAATGAATAATAAAAAATCTCAAAAAAAAGGAGTTTTTTTTGGCCTCGCAAGTGTACCCAGCCCCTTAATTAACACTTCTGACAAGAAAACTACACAAATCGTCAAGCGTCGACACATTTCGTCATATTTCGTTGAAATAAATTAGCAGATATTCAATAAAGCAATCGATATTGGTGTGGAAACATCTCGAATATCGAAATATTACGCTCGATTATGTGAATATAGCCTTGAAACTTTAAGAAATTCGAGGGTAATGCGGAGTGGCCACATTTATTATTATTATTATTAGTATTATTATTATTTATTATTATTATTCGAGTATTTTTAATTAAATTTACTCATTTATTCAAATCTCAAATTTTCTTTACTATTAATATTTTTATTATTATTATTATTATTATTATTATTATTATTATTTTTAGTATCGGCGCGTCTTACCAATGTCCAAGTGACATGGGAAACGGGTTTCTCGAGCGACGAGCCGATCGTCGTTTCCGGTGAAATTTTTTATTCCGAACAGCTGATAAATTATCAACCGGGATTTCTGGAAGAGATCAAATGGGCATGGATACAGTATTTGTCGATTTTTCTCGTATTTTCCTATCTGAGCACGAGATCATTGAAATTTTTATTCGCCAATAGACATCTCAGGAGTTACGTTGTCATACCGTGGAAAGTGGAATGAAAATTTATACGGTAATGAGCACGAAAATACAGAAAGAAAGAAAGAAAGAAAGAAAAAAAAACAATCAACAATTTAAATTTTTTGTCGAAGTTCGAAAATTTTCCAAATAGTACGTTTAATTTGCATAAATGAACAAAAAAATTAGCATAAAAAAAAAAAATTCAAAAATAGTTGAGAAATTCGTGAAATTTTTAAATTTTATGACCATTGAATTCCTCGGAAAAAACAGCTACAGAAATAAATTCTTCATTTTTGTAACACTGGTGCGTCATACAGACGAAAAATGGGAATGCCTCAATCCTACACATTTTTTTCCTACACAAAATGGTCCTACACATGATACGAGCCACGCATATTCGAGCTAAACAAAATTCAAGCTACACAATTACGAGCTACACAAAATTTGAGCCACACATCTTCGTTCCCCTATCATCGTTATTACGTCTTATATTTCAATATTTTTTAGAACTTTAACCAAATTCTTTCCCCCATTTGGACGATTCACCGTTTTTGATCGCCCTTATATCTTTCGACAAACAAATTTTTTGTTCATCTTCTCTCTGATGAAAACCTCAACGCTCTTTCTTTTATCAAATAAAATTCTCCATAATATTTTATTTCGTTCCTGCGCAAGGTCGGAAATGGAGCAACTTTCCAGAAATTTTTTTTTTTCCAATAATTATACAAGACTTTACGTTTTTCGTGCCATTTGAATTTTGAGTTTCATTCGAATTGACGAATCCGCAATGAGAAATAATGAAATTTTCGGTTTCAATGAAAATCACATTGAAAGTCACTTTGAGCTTGCTCGAACTTTCGTTTGGTAATTTGGAATTTTTTTTTTCATGAGAATTATTTATACGGAAATAGTCAAAAATTTTATATTTAGGGGAAAGAAAAAAAAAATTTCCAGACCGTTCAAGAGTTCAAGAGTGTGTGTGTGTGTGTGTGTGTGTGTGTGTCTGGGATTGTCTTAGTCTTGAAAATTCAAACGGCTGAAATTTTTATTATTAAATAAATTATTTTTACTCGAATAATTCTCGAAAATCTTTACAAAGCTACCGGACCCCAAGTAAATTAATAATAATAATAATAATAATAATAATAATAATAATGCAATGATAATCAGTATATAAGAAAATTAGGCGCCGTGTTAATTACCCATAAAATTAAAAAAAAAACCTCCATGGTCTTCCGGTTACCAAAAAAATCAAAAAACTGCTCAATATATTTAAACAAAAAAAAAAATTATAAAAAAAAAATAAAAAACAATCATGTTTGATATTCAGTTTAGTCAGAATCGATCAAGCGATTTAAATTTTTTCGAATATTCGATCCATAAAGAATGTCTCCGTTTTTTTTTTTTTTTTTTTTTTTTTTTTTCGGTTTCCACAAAAATTTCGTAACATTAGTAAATTTGCAACTATCTTGTCGAATTTTTTTTTTCTTTTTGGCATAGCAGATGTTCAAGTGGACCGGGAAGTTTGAAAAGCATCGTGGTCGAGTATTTTTATGAAATGTTGAAATTTTTCAAAAATTTTAAAAACTAAAAAAAAAAACTTTGCTACATAAAATTTAGAAAATTGAACTTTGCTTGCTCAGTTCACCCGAAAGGGACTCTGAGGATTCGCTGAAATTTCAAGGATTCAATTTGCATATTTCGAATCGCGGCGATTTCCGTTTGTTCGTTATTATATATGCGCCAAGTTATGGCGTATATGTTGTTTCGGGATATATGCGGATGCTTTGTGTTTAAAGTTTGCCCTCGTCATTTAACATCAACGAATATACAGGTGTGGGATCGATATGTGCCTTTTCTCTCCCACCAACCCTCATAGTCTCACTATATCGCTCGTTTACTCATCCATATACGCACACACACACACACCCTATCCATGCGACGGAACACGAACTCCGCACGTAAAATGCACATACACACACACACACAAGCTCAATACAATTTCATTTCGTTCATATAGTCTTAAAAGCGACAACGGAGACTGCGCGTGTTGTATTGTTGGCGTCATCAGGGGCTTGGATATGCACATAATATCACCCCTCACGAAAAGTTATTTCGTAAAAAAAAATAATAAAATAAAATAAAAAGCACTGTACTCCTTGCACGGAGATACAATAACGTTGGGTAGACAAGTTTGAACGTCATATATATATATCTTACTCATCGATCATCTTGGAGTAAATAAACAGTAATTTAAAAAAAAAAAGAAGAAAAAAACGAAAGAAAAATGTACAAGTGCCCCGAAGATGAGTGAGCATATGATTTGTTTTTTTTTGTCAGTCGCATATCATTATCATTATTTCATTTTTTTTCTCTCTCTCTCTTTGTCTCTTCCACCTAACGTGAATTTACGAAACCCACCCAGCAGACTGCATCCCTCGTCTCTCAGTGAACGTTGATGAGATATATTATTATTATTATTATTATTTTCATTTAAAGCGCTTTTCTTGCAACTCGTTAAATTTATACGGCTGTGAAATTTTTGTTGTCGAGGATAGTGACGAAGAGTGCAACGAAAAGCTGGATAATGCTCTGATAACGATAATTTATGCATAATTGTGTCGTGCTGTTATTATTATCGTGAGTTTTTGTCATGTGAATAATCGCTTTGGATTTTTCTGTTTTTTTTTGTTTATTGAGATAACGTATAAAAATTGATTTTCAATTAAATATATAATTTCAGTAATAAGATGAAAAAAATTAAAAAAAAAAAAAGTTTTTGCTGATTCGTGCAAAGAAATTTGAATTATATCTATCTCTCATCTGTTATTATTTTTGTCTCTGTCGAACATATGGGTATGTTGATATGCTGATTTCAATTTTGAATTTGCAGATTAATCGAGAAATATTAAAATATATCGTGTGCGTGCTCTGTACGACGGGTGAAAGAGAAAAAAGGAAAAAAAAGAATTTAAAAAAAAACAAAAAAATGTCAACGAGATCGAAAGAAAAAGTCGTGGCGGCATTTCGTAAATTATTTCGTCCGTCGGAGAAGATTGGCGAACAAGAGGTTATTGCTGGTGGCAGCTCGACGAGTTCACCATCGAGACGATTGCTCAGTCGTCATCATCGTCCCGACGCGGTTACCCCGTCGGAAGCTGCTTTGCCAGAAAATCCTGGCGCCAGTCATGCGGTCAGTAATTTCTTCAAAACGAAGAAATCATGCGGCAATTGTTCTCAGGTAATTATCATGAAGTAAGGGATGATTTGAAAAATTTTTTTATTCACAATTTCGCTGTACAAATTTTTCTCATCGCGATATGAATCTTTGGTCTCGTGAATTTATGAAATAAACTAATCGAGAATGCGACGCCCAGTGGTCAAATCTTGAACTAAAAAAAATGACCGCTTAAAAAACGATCGATTGATAATCTCGAATAAAATATTCTTTCGATATCTTTACCATCAATATATCAATATATATATATATATATATATATATATATATATTTCTGCAAGTTTGATATTACATATTCACATTTTGCTTCGATCGAATCGTAAAGTATCTCGTTTTTGATAACTTCGAAATTTGAAGAAATCGTTATTATACTAAGGTAATTTACCTTAATTATACTTGCGATTGCAGCGCCATCGATTCACAATGATAGATCGATGACGCATAATCCCATATGCTTAACCTCAAAATCAGTGAAAATTTGTTC
This sequence comes from Rhorus exstirpatorius, assembly GCA_963564615.1. Classification (NCBI taxonomy): domain Eukaryota; kingdom Metazoa; phylum Arthropoda; class Insecta; order Hymenoptera; family Ichneumonidae; genus Rhorus; species Rhorus exstirpatorius. Next base: position 18,804,006 of record OY751320.1, read on the forward strand.
GTCCGTCAGTCTTTCACTATTCGTTTGTTCTTGATTTATAAATTTTTCAATAATATTTATAATCGCCAATTTTATGATTAATCATGAATCTGACAAGCTCTGCGCGAACGATCATATATATAATATCGCGCGCTCGAATATTTTCACGGTTATGTCCCAGAGGACAAGGCTCCTGAGTGCTTAATTGAATTACATCGATTATATACAAGTTTTTGTTGAAAGTAAAGTTATAAAACGAACCTTTTTTCGGTTTTTGTATCAGTCAAGTTTTTTTTTTTTTTAGTATTACCTTTATTTTAGTATCTTTTTATCGGGTGTCGCAATTGTCCACTAGATGAAGTTAAAAAACTGGAGTTTGGTGGCGCTTCGATCGCTCTAACGTCTCCATTATTAACCACGTTTCGCAAACCCTCATTTTAGACAAAAAAAATATATGTTAACAATTTAATTTAAAAAATTAGCAGTTATATCGACAAATAACTATGATCAAACTATTTATTTTTATTTAAGTTATTCAATTTGTACCTAAATTATTAAATTGTATAATATACTTTGGCACCAAACTCTACGCGTATATATCGATATCGAAGAACAAAATGGATGGCTATATCGATAGACTTGTGTCGCTTTAACTTTTAACGTAAATTAAATATAATTTGCGATCAAAATTTCTTGTCGATGGTCAGTGATACTAAAACACATAATACTAAAACACTTTTTTCAAAATCACGAAGATTACCCGATCGTATTTCAGTCAAAAACGCGCGAAATAAGAGCGAGAAGCCGTACGCGCGGGGAGAGATATATATGAGAATTTATACGCATGTAAACGAAGCGCGACGCGATTAAAATAAAAATCTCTAACTTTTCATTTGTATAAAATAAAAAAGTGTCAACTGCATCCGGAATTCCTCATGGACGTGGCTAATAAAAAGGTATCACGAAATCTATACGCTTGTATTTGTATTTCTCCAATTTGACAAAAAGTAAACAAAATAAGGGGTTAGAAAATGTCCGTTGCGCGTTTGAAGAATTTCAAAATTTTTCCAATTCTTTGAATCAACAACTGTCAATCGACAATTCCAAGTTCTTTCTCGATCCGGATTAACAAAAAGCCATCCGCGATTAAAGCGAATGTCCCAGTTAGTGAACATTTAACAGAGGATCCACGTTTTTTTTTTTTACATTTTTCAATCATATCTGAGTACGATTACCCTAAAAACTTTGGTTTGTAATATATTATAGTAATGAATTTTTTGTAAAAAAGTTTAAAAATCAGGATAAAGTAAGGAAATTAAAGATGCGTGTTTGATGTCCGGGTCACTGATCATCCCGCCGATTTTCTGGCCCATCAGATAATGACTCGACAGAGAGTCCCGAAAAAATATAGTTATTACATACTTTTATTTCACATTTATACTTGGTTCCGTTTACATTTTTTTGATGAATAAATGAAAAAAATTCAACGCATTGCGCTGAATTTCTAAGGGAATTGAAGAAAACTGAAAACTGTTTAGGTTATGGTACACCAATCAACAACTCGGACACGTCCTAAATTCGTTGTCCCAATCAATGACGGAATGAATGAATGTGCCGATTTTTAAACCTAAATTCATAATATCTCGAAAATGGCAACTACTCCGAACTGTTTTCTAGTCCTAAAGTTGAAAACTGAACCTTTATTTACGGATATCGAATCAACGTTCCAATAAAATATATGTAAGCTATCATTAACCCTCAAACGCTAACGATGGGTCATTCGTGTCCGCGGGCCAAAATCCAAAATGCGTGGAAAAATACCTGCACGTCACCATATTTTGCATGAAATTGTTATTAAAAAATTTTTTTTTTCTGGTATGACAATATATTATATTGAGGTTTCAAAGGAGGCCCATGAATTTTTAAAAAAATTTTCAAAAGTTTTAAAATTGTGAAATAAGCGAAAGACACGAACGACCCATCGTTAGTTTTAACGGTTGCTCGAAAACATCGTTAGCCGACGAGGCTTAATTATAAACCGGATCGTTCGACCAACTTAGGACGCGTTCGATATCTGGGCCTTTTACCGTACTTTGTTTTTTGTTTTTTTTTTCGAAAAATATTCGAATTTCAATGAAAAATTGCTGCAAAAATGTGCTCGCGCAAAGTAAAGAAAGAAACGAACAAAAAAAAAAAAAAAGGGGTAAAATCTTCGAGTCCACGAAACGTGAATTTCAGACCGTTGGAATTCCCGAGAGAGGCGTTAGGCTTCGTCGTCTGATGAAGGAACTCGGCGAGATACAGAGAACCCAGCATCGTCCCGAATCTACGTTTACCGCAGAGCTCGTGGGCGATAATCTTTACGAGTGGCACGTGCGCCTGAACAAAATTGATCCCGAAAGCGAGCTAGCCGCCGACATGAGGGAGCTCGAGATACCTCACATACTGCTTCATTTGATATTCCCCGAGACATTTCCATTCGCGCCTCCCTTCATGAGAGTCGTATCGCCGAGAATCGAGAAGGGCTTCGTCATGGAGGGCGGCGCTATATGCATGGAATTGCTGACTCCGCGAGGATGGGCCAGCGCTTATACCATAGAGGCGGTCGTTACCCAATTCGCGGCTAGCATAGTCAAGGGAAAAGTTAGTATTAAATAAATGAAAATTTTATGAAATTCGCCTCCGAAAATATTACAAACAGGATTAAATATTACATTCAGAGAAATAATAAATACTATTTATCATGATATAATTATAATATGTGGTATAACAAGTTTCTCCTTTTTTTTTTTTTTACATTTTCCAAGGGAAGAGTGGCGAGAAAGCCAAAGAACAACAAGGACTTTGACAGAAGATCTGCGGAAGAATCTTTCAGGAATCTCGTAAAGACGCACGAGAAGTATGGCTGGGTAACGCGACCCCTCGCCGAGGGTTGATCGCCTTCGCGTAAAATTTATTTCAAGATTCACCGATCGGTATCGTTGGGAAGATCCAAAAAAAAAAAAACAAAAAAATCTTCATTCTCTGTCAAAAAAATATCTCTTCTCCAATTTGCGAAGACGACAAAACGTTTTTTGATTTGCAGCGTTCTCGTATTGCAAAGAAAAAAGTAAAAAAAAAAAAAAAATCATATACACGCGAAACAATGATAACGATACAATACACATGTGTGCCACATTTCGCGGGATAATCTGCGCAGGCCTATCGATAATTATAGCAAACAGACCCCAAAAGAAAATTCGAAAAATCTCGTTCAATTATTAATTTGTAATTTCCATGATTATCTCGATTGCTGGATTTAGTCCTCTCTCTCTCTCTCTCTCTTCCGTTTTTTCTTGCAGAAACGCACACGACGAGAGTTCGAAGTAATATTTTTAACTTTAGCCGCAAAAGTGCGACATAGCAAACGCTTGATAAATCAATATATCCTTCGAGTGTTTCTTATCGTCGAACGATCCGACGAGGCGGAGCGATAAGAATTTCGTTGAGAACAATCGAGACGGAGCAAAAGAAAAAAATGAAAAATTTTTTTCAAGAAGGGTGCGAGATAGGTTCGTGTTAATGGACGTTACTGTACCAGTGTTGGGCATCGCTAATTACTTTTTGTAATTAATTACTTCGAAATTACTGATTACATTGGTAATTTGTGATTAAGAGAAAAAAAAAAAAATATATACTAATTACATTTTCAATTTGTAATTAGGAAAGAAAAACATAATAATTACATCTGCAATTTGTAATTAGAAAAATTTCAATTAAAAATTACGAATGTAATTAGTATCGCTTATTCTTCTGATTACAAATCGCAAATGTAATTAGTATCGCTTGTTCTTCTAATTACAAATCACAAATGTAATTAGAATCGATTTTTCTTCTAATTACAAATCACAAATGTAATTAGAATCGATTTTTCTTCTAATTACAAATCCAAATTGTAATTAGAATAGTTTTTTTTTTCCTAATTAAAAATTACGAATGTAATTAGAATTGATTTTTCTTCTAATTACAAATTTAAAATGTGATTAGAATCGGTTTTTTCCCTAATTACAAGCTACAAATGTAGATAGATGTTTATTCCAGTGTACAGCATTTGCTTTTTACATTTCTCCTTACTGACTAAATGGCACACATTAGTACTACAAGCTACAAATGTAATTAGAGTCGGTTTTTTTTTCCTTCTGATTAAAAATTATAAAAGTAATTGGAATCGGTTTTTCTTCTAATTACGAATTATAAAAGTAAGTGGCTTGAAGAAAAGGGACTCGATACATCTTTCGCGATATTGGGTGTAAAATTGACAATGTGGATTGTCAATGAAAAAATTCATTCTTAAAAATGCCGTAAAATTGAGCACGCCGATCGTGTAAGGGCATCGCCGCGCGAAATTCGATAAAATTATTGCATGTGTAGTTTTTAAATGGAAAAAAAAAAAAATATACAATGATTCTAATGAAATTTGTCATTTGTAATTAGAAGAAAAATCGATACTAATTACATTCGTAATTTGTAATTAGAATAAAATTCGATGCTAATTACATTAGAAATTTGTAATTACAAGAATAAGTGATACTAATTACATCCGTAATTTGTGATTAGAAGAAAAATCGATACTAATTACATTCGTAATTTGTAATTAGAAGAAAATTCGATACTAATTACATTCGTAATTTGTAATTAGAAGAAAATTCGATGCTAATTACATTAGAAATTTGTAATTACAAGAATAAGCGATACTAATTACATCCGTAATTTGTGATTAGAAGAAAAATCGACGCTAATTACATTCGTAACTTGTGATTAAAATTTTTCTAATTACAAATTACAATTGTAATTAGTATTTTTTTATTCTTCTAATTACAAATTGAAATAGTAATTAGTATTTTTTTTTTTTTTTTCAATTACGAGATAAATTTTAAATTTGTAATCAGAGTATAATTAATTTAAAAAAAAAAGCCCAACACCGTGCTATACATTGTACACGGCGATGCGATCGAGTCTTTTTCTGGGATGATAGCGATTTTTAATAACGATTTTAGGCTAATTTCAGTTTTTGACGTCTGGATACGTGAAAGAACAACAAAAAAAATAAGAGTTATTAAAAAATACGATTAATTAAACGTAAATTAATGAAAAAAAAAAAGAAACAACGAGCTTGCATACGCATCAATGTCGCAATGGCATCGCGAAAATTAATAATCGCGAGAGACAGCCACGAATTTTGCTTATGCCGTCAACGCTGTTTGCGTGGGTCGTTGAAAATGAAGAAACCATACGTGAAAATTACAAACAAGCATTGTGTATTATTGCGTCGACGAAGGAGGGGGGGAATAGGAAAATTATCGGTGCAATTTTTGTCCTTCGATCAAAATAATTGAAAAAAAAAAAAAAAAAAAAACATTTTGCTAGTCATAAAATTCCAAACTATGAGTATTATACTGTATGTGCCAAATAAAATAATTATTATTGACCCAAAAGTGAAAACGAGAAGAAAAAAAAAAATAAAAAAATAACATCACCCAGCCGGTTACCAAACGATATTTCGTAAATATTGAATGTTGTATGGTCAAGAGCTGCGAAGAAAAAAAAAAAAAAAACTCGATGACAAAGACCGGGGACGTATGATCGTTCTTGGAGATTTCACGAATAAATTGAAATTATCGAATGATAATGAAAATATAAGGAATTACAATTTTTTTTTTTTTGTAATTAAGAAAAAGAATAATCATGATTTCGTTGCTAAGCGATGTAGCGGGCCAATTTTCATGTGGCCACATATTATGAAGATATTGTGAGGAAATATTCAGATCGAGAACAAAGTAAAATCAAAAAATTTAGCCCTTGATACTATTTTGCTTCTATCTTTGTTTATTTTTCGTTTTGTTTTTATTTTAAAAGTGCAAACGTCTCGGGGGGGGGGGGGGGGGGGGGGTGAAAAAATTGACAGAAAAATTCACCGGTCTCCCCGACTCGGATTTCCTCGCCTATCAAGGAGGCTCAGGCTCGTTAAAAATTGGGCTAAAGGTAAATTAAGGTGACTGGGCAGAGCGAAAATAGAGGCCGAAAGTGGTGAAAAAATTCAAATGGCATTTGTGAAAAACTGAAACAACATAGATATATTTTCTTTTTTTTGGCAACGTTTTAAATTGGAGTTTTGGCTGACAAATTCAGCGGTTGCGGTTCGAAAAATATAAATATTTAATAGAAGATACGGGCGGATGCGGAAGACCCCGGTGTCTCGCGCGTTGATCTCTTATTGCCACGATTTTGAGTGTATGGCTTTAGTTTTCGGCAATTTAAAAACGCCATTCTCATCGTTGAATCTTCCTCCACAGATTGAACCGATAATTTCCGAAAAAAAAAAACATAAAAATTAAAAAAATGGCGTCATAATTACCAAAAATCGACAAAAAGTCGAAAAATCGATTACATTTATTGTAATAACATTATTAATAAATTTTTTTTTTTAGGCAGACGTAGGTTCACTGTGTAGAGCGAGTTGATATCTTCATAAAAAAAAAAAAAAAAAAAAAAAAAAAAAAAAATTGAGGCAATATCTTCAACGGTTCTTGAATTATCGTGGCAAAACTATTGCAAAATGCCATTTCGAGAAAAACGCGTTTAAAGTTTTTGCGCAGCACTAAGGACAGAAACGGTGCAACTCACGTACGTTAAAAATTGCCGGCGCTGTAGAAGGACGTCTCGATCTCAGCTGCTTGTGTGGCAGAGGAATAGATTGTAGTAACAGAAGATAAAAAAAACCAAAAATTTCAAAAAATTTCACTGGCTAGTCCCCTTAAGGGGTAACACCACTGTAAAAACAAAAGAAAAGCGCTGTTTTCACCAATTTTTTTTCAGATGGAAGAAAAGGTAACAGGATAATAATATTTAAGGAAGTTATTAGGCATATATTTAAGTATAATACAAAAATTTATTATCAAAAAATATTTAAAAATGGCGACACTGGAGCCATTCTCGTGAAACTGAATGAATTCTGCGGCACGCAGTGCTGCAAATTTATATCTATGCAAATTTATATCTAGAAAAAAAAACTACTTAATCTACATGTCTATAGCTAGAGAAATACGTAGGGGATTTTAAAAATATTGATTTTTGCGTAATTGGCGAGTATTTGAATGAAAATTTTGAATTTTCGACAAAAGAGACGACACTTATTTGTTAATAAATAATGTTTAAATTAACTTCTCGAAAATCCCCTCCGTATTTCCGTAGCTATTAATGTATCTATAGATTAAGTGCTTTTGTTTTTTAAATTCAAATTCGTGACAGTTACACTGGCGTGCCGCATATCTCGCGAGAATGGCTCCGGTGTTGCCATTTTTGAATATGTTTTGATAATAATTTTTTGTATTATACTTAAATATATGCCTAACAACTCCCTCAAATATTATTATCTCATTACCTTTTCTTTCATCCCAAAAAAAAAATTGTGCATTTTTAGATTTTTACAGTGGTGTTACCCCTTGAGCTGTCCAACAGGAGGTATTAAATGGAATTCTGTAACCGTTGGAGTTTAAGGCGGCCCATCAGTGACAAAACTAGTCAAAAATCGTGACGTGAAAAAAAAATCATAAAACCTATCATAATATTTTCTAAATACTCTGTCTAAATAAAATTTATGAATTTCGATGACTTTTCCCGTGATATTTTATTCATAATTTATTATAAATAATATAAATAAAGTCTCAACTGACAAAAGTATTTAACGCTGTCGGAGCGATCAAGTCAAAAACGATAGCTTATATTCATATATTTCCTCGCGTGCAGAATGACGGACATATATATTGTATCGGAGATTTGCACACACGATGACTTTCGCGATTAAATTTCTCGAGGAAATTCCCTGGCAAGACACAATTTTTTAAATACCATTGGAAAGTTCACGATTTCATCTTTCAATACTCAAAATTTGAATAAGAACTCTCGTCTTTATCAAAAGGTATCGTGTCACTTCCGGTGAAAATGGAATCAACTGCCATAAGACCCGTGCTAAAATAGGTAATTTTAAATTACTCGTTCGCAATAATTTGCCTGGCAACATACCCTGAAATTTTGATAGAGCGTTCATTGCATCTTAGATAACACTCTCCCGAAGTTTCATTCGTATCGCCGGTTTTTTAATTCACTGATGAGCCACCTTTAAACAGGTCATGAAAATGATATAAGCACGGAATTTAGGAGATTCTAGAACAGTCAGAAATTCGACGCATTCGAATTCTTTCAGAGAACTTTCATAATATATCGAAATTGTGTCAAGAAAACATTTCAAGATATATCTAATCATTTTTGAAGACCCATTTGAGCCAACTTTGTGTCGTATCAGCTCGCCGTGCGGATTGCTCAAGCGCATTTTGTTTCTATATTGATCACGTGATATATCATAAATACATATTGAACGTTGCTATAAAAGACTTTCTATGAGAGCGGATGTTTGATAATTTTTTTTTTCTTCTCAAAAATCGGTGTAGTGAGAAATTTCTGCCAAAAAAAATTGCCGATACACACTGGATAGGCAGAAAAAAAAATTAGAAAAATTTCAACAAAACGGATCTTGACGAAATATCTCCTGAACCTCCTTAACTTCAATCGACAGTCTTTAAATTCAAGGCAGGTGTCCAAAGGTTACGTGGAAACAAAATTAACAAAACAAATTTTTACAATTTTTTCCTTTATCTTCGCTATTCGTTGTTTTTTTTGTAGATATATATATATAACCCTTTATCGCAGGCTGGTCAGTGTTCACAAATTGTTTTTTTTTTTTTCGTTATCAAAAAGGTATTACACAAGAAACAAGGGTTTTCATAAAGTTTCGTTGGTAGAATTTGTCGTGAAACTTACATCGATTATATATTGTCTACATTTAGTATGAAATTTATGCGAGTTTTCGAATGACGTCAAAGGTAACTATATTTATATGTAGGGTGTTGAAAAAAAAATTGAATTTTCCAACGGTCCACACCTGAAATAGTTTAGGTAAAAAAAAAAAATTATGTCGAAAGATGAGAATTTTTGGTTGAGTGGAAGATCCGCTGTATTTGATTTTTAATTTTTTTCTTTTTTTCTCGAATTCATGAAATGAGTGCAAAAAGAAATGATTTTTTTTGCACTCACAGCTGCCAAAGGATATCCGAAATTCACCATACTTTTCATGCAATTTTCAAAATTAAAAGATTTTCAAAAACAAAAAATAGAAAAAAAACCATAAGAAAATTCGTGAAAAATTCATATGCATTCAGAAAAATCGAGGAATTTGTTGCATACAATCGAAATACATTTTTACGGAAAATTTCTGCAACAATTTATTGCTTAAACAATTTTTTGAGAATTTTTCGGCATTGTTATTATTGGAAATCGATTTATTAGTATCTTCGGTATGATTGATTTTTTTTTTTTTCAAATTTTCGCTTCAACGAAGTACTTGAAATTCTCACCGAAACTTTTTTCGATTGAAATTATGTGGCTCATATATCGAGACGCAAACCGATCGTCTGGCACAGCTGTGAGCGCAAAAAAAAATTTTACCAGCAATTATTCATCATGAATTCGATAAAAAGCAAAAAAAAAAAAAAAAAAATTGAAAACAAATGCGACGGATCTTCCACTCAACCTAAAATTCTCATCTATTGACATAAATTTGTTTTTTTTTTCTACCTGAACTATTTCAGGTGTGGCCCGTTGGAAAATTGATTTTTCTTTTTTGAAGCACCTTAAAAAATATTTATTTGCATATAATATATTTTTGTCGCAAATGCTGTCAAAAATCACACTTGCCGAGCCCGTGTGATTCGACCAAAGTTTATAAATAATTGATGTTTTTTTTTTTTTTTTTTTTTTTCACATGCAGCAAAACTCGTGATGCATGATTTTTTTTGTGCATGCGAGAGTAAAACACCTTTAGAATATAAACAATTAATTGGTCAAAGAAGGCGTGAAATAATTTATTCAGCTTGAAACACGCAAAAGCTGATATTGCAAGTTATTATAAAAAAATTTCTGCACAATCGCTTCATTCGAAAGGATCATAATTTTACAATTTGATTGTCCTTTTTTTTTTTTTTCAACTGTGCATGATTCACGTGAAATGACGTTTGCTGGAGAAATTTTTCAAATTGATTCGGGACAATCGTTAACGATACTTTGTACAATTTAATTGGTTTAATTTGTTAACTTATCGATTAAGTTTGTGATGCAAAATAACTTATTCTATCGGCTTTCATTTTTTTTTTTTTTTTTTTTCAAGGATCTGTATAGGAGAAACAAAAGATACTAGAATTGCACAAAAAAAAAGGTGTGTACTCACGAAAATCAGTAATTCCATTGTGTAACATTTGTCGGATAATTTAATCTTGAAAAAATGAACAATTTTTAATATTTCGTTAATAAATTTTCATTTTTTCGTTATTAAATTTGATATTTTTTGGTATTCTCGAATAAAATTTCGAATGCGTGACTCTGTTCCTCCCGTAAAACCTTGAAGAAAATCTCACATCTAAAATTGCCTCGGTCAATCCAACGGTGAATTTCTTATTCTATTTTTTTTTATTTTTATTATGCTTATTTTTCTATAAAATTTCAACCGTTGGAATGATACGCTGATATTGCTTTTGCGGTTTAAAAATATCGAACGTCGTATTTGTTTTTTTTTTTTTATTTATTTTGTTTTTTAAAAACTAGCGCCACAAGTCGCAAAGCTCGACAAGTTCGAGAGAACCTTGGAGCGTCTTTACGAGCTCTCAATAATTGAGACTTGATTAAACGAATTAGTCTCGCCAATGACTCGCCGAAACATTTTTTTTTTTTTTTCCAATGTTCCACGCGATTACGAGAGTTAATTCGTGAGAAAAATTGCCGAGTCTAAAATGAATTGGGTATACTCGCGAAGAAAAAAAAAAAAAAAAAAAAAAAACAAAAAGCAGCTTTTAACGGTCAGCCTAGCAGACGACGCATGACGTCATCGACGAGAGCCAATAGCTGCGTGGCTGACGTCAGCGCCAACCAATAGTTTTCTGGAAGCGTCACGCGGTAGTTTGTTTTTTTCGCCGCTGCGAGCGCTGACTGTGAAAGATTGGCGAGATACTCGGTCACGCACGCGATTCAGATTTCATGAAAATTCGATTATCACGCGATTCTAGATCATACGGCAGTTCTAATAATACTAAAGGCACTTGCGAGGGCTTTTGATATCTCTTCGAAGTGGAATGATGAAAGAACAAATATGTATGTATCATTAAAAAAAACGCGACATCACGCAACGGGGGGTTTTTTTTTTTTCTCTTCATAAATAAATTCATTATTATTTGCCTATAACGTACTCGCGAATATCAGTCGTTCTTGTCTTCTTGAACGCACATGAAGATCATTGCACAAAACGTATTAAGTTTTTCTGAAAAAAAAAAAAAAAGAAAATATGGAGAATTGAATTTAAATAAAATAATAAAAAATAGAGAAACAGAATTTAAAAAGAAAATACTAAAAATAACAAATTCAAAGAATAATTAGATTTTTTTTTTTTTTGTAATTTTTTCATTCAAAATGTGGCATGCTTCCTGGGAAAACAGTCCGATTAAGTTGAAAAGTGGCATAAATTTTCTTCATAAGATATTACATCGAACATATATAGCGTTGGGAATTATCCATTTTTATCCATTTTTGGGCCTATTTATTTTCATATTCCAAGATTTTGTCATTTTTCTTATTCGAACAAGGAAAAAAAGAAAAATCGTCTCAGCTGTATTTATATTTATGTTTCATGAAATATGCGTGACTCACCGGATCCTCTAATGAGCCACTTGGGTTTGTTTTCCCAATAGATAAAAATCCAATAAACCGGAATTCCAGAGACGATGATTATTATGCCAACGCTGACCTCCCACGGGGATACGTAGCACGGAAACGTCACCAGAAATAGACATATCACCAAAAATATAATTGGTAAAATCATGGACACCTTGAACAACGATTGAAACATTAATGTACGATCGACAAGTGTCGATAGGAAATCATTGCGCAGTCCCGCAGCCAAATTTTATTCTTTTTTTCACTTTCCGACCCCGAAGCTCGTCGATAAACTTTTTTTTTATCGAAGAGTTGACAGAAAAAGTGAAAAGTCGTATTTTGTTTGTTCGGATGAAATAAAGAATCGTTTATATTCTGGCAGTAAAACTATGGGGAATTTCAAAATTTTCAATATCGCTAGAAAATTTTCGCATCGCTGCGTATCTTTTAGAAAAAAAAAAAAAAAATCTTGCCAGCTGCGCGCTTGATCCCAAAAATTTATAAATTTCATTCAATTGAAATATGATCGAGTCCCTTCGAGTTATATCTTGGGACTAAAAAATTTTCGAATTTTCCATATTTTTTATTGCCAAATTTTCGACGAAGAAATTTTCATAACGATCGGTGAAAGTCTGGGGGGGGTCTATGCATGAAAAAAATCATCTTGAATACCTCATAAATATTTATCATAAATTTTATATTTAATATAATCAATATTTTTTGTTGTTTCGTTAGAAAAAAAAAAAAATTCCAGACATTAATTTTTTCAAAATTTTTGTCATTCGATTGAAAATTCGTACCTTTATGGGACGTTCGAGATTCGGCTTTTTGTGCCTGAGCCAGATAAGGCCGGAGACCGATACTGTGGTGAACAGTGCCTCAACGAAGCTCACATAATTGATCAGCGAATAGACATCCTCTATGATGAGCAGGGCTAGTGTTATAATGCACTGGAGACGGAAATTATAGTTTAGGGAGCGAATCAGAGGTTTCGGTGAGCGTAAAAGCAAAATCGAATTGAGAAAATAAAATTTATCTTAAATTCATCAAATCTACGACATATAATACATATACACATGAATAAATGCATCTTTGCTAATTGCAAATTGCTTTGCTAATTAGGAAATTTTCATTCGACCAAATAATATTTGCCAATTAATCGACATATCTTGAAGAATTATCAATTAAAAATTACTCGTACCAATTTTGATTAATGTTTTTGATTTGTATTTAATTAAAAATTCTCCAAAAAATTATAATTAAATTTCATCTCATTGTAATGAAAGAAAAATATTAATTATCTCGAGTAATTTTCATTAAATTAAAAAAAAAAAAAACCTATTTATAATATCGAATCTAGAGAGTTAACATTGTTTTTTGGGAATGATAAAAAAATATGTATTTATATTTATTGAAAAAAAAAAAATTAATTTCTACCAGCAGTGTTTGTGAGTTCTCGCATGCGATTTTTTTTTTTAAACGAGAGAAAAAATGGACAATTTCGCGAGATCATATTATAAATTTGAACGAATTATTACCGCGACGTGTACGAAGAGCAAAAGTATAGGCAAGGCCAAATAATGTCGTACCGACAAAGTGACAATTTTACGATGCCTCAACGAAGCTCTATAAAAGCATTCAATTTAATTTTATTTCTCAATATAATTATATCATACTATGAAACTTGTCTTGATTCATCGCGATCAATGGGTCAACCAACGACGAATTTATATCAATTTATTACTACGAATTATGCCATAAAAATTTTCTAATTGAATTGTACCCTGACTCGACGTTCAAATAGGCAATTAATTATAATTATCAATGATATCGTAAATCATATTTTTATTACGGAATTCTCGGTGAAAAATTTTAACCAAAGTTCGCTATACGATTGGGCGAGGGACGAATTTATAAATTTATCCGCGCATCGTTTGACCTGCATGAAGTTGTCAAAAGGGCAATTTTTTTTTTTACTTCTGCAGAGTTGTCACATTCAAACGACGAATTATCCTTATATACATATATTCGAATGATGTATAATTTCACGATTAAGATCTTTTATTTTTCAAATATCGCCTCTCAGAGTCGATCTCCGTACAGATACGTGGCGAATCTGAATTCATGAATACCCGATGTGAGAAAAAAAAATTATTCCAGAATTTTCCTACCCTCATAAACTACCCCCAAATGAAAAAAACCACCCCCAATCGCTTGAAAACATCTTAATTTCATTTCTCATCGTTCATTTCTGCCGGAAATTGAGGAAAAGTCATTCCAGAACACGTACTGGGATTCTAAAGAACTTACGGATCAATCAATCCCTTATGAACTACCCCTCAATTGAGATAAATTCACCCCCCAATGGATAAAATCTTATCATCTCATTTTCCGTTATTTTATCCTGATCTGAATCGAAATATGAGTGTTCCAGAACGCATGATCATATTCCGAAGGACTTACGGATAATTTCAACCCTTATGAACAACCCTTCAGTTGGGAAAAATTAACCCGCAACGCATGAAACGTTATTACTCATTTCATATTATTTCATCCTAATCCAAATCGGAATATGAGTATCCTGGAACACGTGAATATATTCTGAGGAACTTACGGATCATTTCAACCCTTATGAACTGTCCCTCAATTGAGAAAATATCACCCTCAATGCAAGAACCTGCCTCAAAAATAATTGAAGAGTCGATACACATCGGATGGGCACCCCACCTCTTTCACAATTTCTAGGGGTAGTTTTCGATGTTTCGTTACTATTAGGGGTAGTTTTCCATTCAGATTTTCTTGCTACAAACATTTCATGTTTTTTTTTAATTTATAGGAACTGAACATCAATAAAAGTGCTATTTCAGGCGCATCGCCACTGCTAAGAGCGGTTTTTGATCTTTTGTTACTATTAGGGGTAGTTTTTTATTCGGATATGTTCCTGATACAAATTTTCCATGCGTTTTAAAAAATATATATGATCTGAACATCAATGGAAGTGCATTTTTCGGCGTATCACCATTTCTAGGGGTAGTTTTCGATGTTTCGTTACTGTTAGGGGTAGTTTTCCATTCAGATTTTCTTGCTACAAACATTTCATGTTTTTTTTAATTTATAGGAACTGAACATCAATAAAAGTGCTATTTCAGGCGCATCGCCACTGCTAAGAGCGGTTTTTGATCTTTTGTTACTATTAGGGGTAGTTTTTTATTCGGATATGTTCCTGATACAAATTTTCCATGCGTTTTAAAAAATATATATGATCTGAACATCAATGGAAGTGCATTTTTCGGCGTATCACCATTTCTAGGGGTAGTTTTCGATGTTTCGTTACTGTTAGGGGTAGTTTTCCATTCAGATTTTCTTGCTACAAACATTTCATGTTTTTTTTAATTTATAGGAACTGAACATCAATAAAAGTGCTATTTCAGGCGCATCGCCACTGCTAAGGGCGGTTTTTAATGTTTTGTTACTATTAGGGGTAGTTTTTGATTCGGATGTTCTTGATACACATTTTCCATACTTTTTCAAAAATATTTATGATCTGAACATCAATGGAAGTGCATTTTTGGGCGTATCACCATTTCTAGGGGTGGTTTTCGATGTTTCGTTACTGCTAGGGGTAGTTTTCCATTCAGATTTTCTTGCTACAAATGTTTCATGTTTTTTTTTTTTTAATTTATAGGAACGGAACATGAATAAAAGTGCTATTTCAGGCGCATCGCCACTTGCAAGGGCGGTTTTTGATCTTTTGTTACTATTAGGGGTAGTTTTTGATTCGGATGTTCCTGATACACATTTTTCATGCGTTTTCAAAAATATATATGAACTCAACATCAATGGAAGTGCATTTTTCGGCGTATCAACATTTCTAGGGGTAGTTTTCGATGTTTCGTTACTGTTAGGGGTAGCTTTCCATTCGGATATTCTTGCTACAAATTTTTCATGTGCTTTCAAAAGATCGCGACTCTAAAAAAAAAATTTTGCCCGAAAGTTGTGCTCATTTCTAATTTTTTTTCGCAATTTTCGCACTTTTTGACGGGGCGCCATGTATAACCGAAGGGGTGCAACTCTTGCTCTCGCCGAATTTTTCATGATTAGTCGCATCCTTACTCCTCAAAATGCAACCTCAACGATGTCGATATGTTCATTTTTCTGGAAGTTACGTTTTTTCAAAGTATAGCGGGTACGTGCGTGTCCCAGCAGCCGTTAAAGGGTTAAACTTTAGTTTACGTTTTTTCTTTTTTTTTTTTACTTTCTTTCTATTATTTTTCAAAGAATCGCTGACCGCAATTATCTTGCATGAAATTATATGCCTCGCCGGGAAATCTGAAACTCTGCGTGCGCTGTTTTGATAAAGAAATAAAAAATGCTGCCTCGTAAACTATACATTACAGTGTGTGTTTGCTTAGCATGCTGAAAATGTTACATTATATTGTTACTCGTGGCTTCTTGAAATTGTTTTTGGTGTATATATCTAAATGGACTTACGAGAAAGATGAGAGACGGCATTGGTGTAAAATTTTTTACGTTTATGAGAGCTATGGCATTCGGCAAATGACCATTTCGTGCTCCAACGAAAAATAATCTCGACGATGCGAATATCGCGCCGTTCAGCGCACCGAATGTCGAGCATGCCACGAAAAATGGCATTATCCAAGACATGACACCCAATAATTTGTCGCCGAATGTCTTGAAAAAAATTAAAAATTGAAAAAAAAAAATATATAATACTATATATATATATTAAAAATATTACAAATATTAAAAAAATATATTTTTAAGCATTGAAAATTGCAAGAACAATGAAACGCTGAAATTTTAGCGAACGTTGATGTTAAATTTTAGAAAAAAAAAAAAATTGCGTCTACTCACGACGGCAACTGCGTTGGAAGCGAGAATCTCGTTCTGCGTCAAAACAACGAAATATGCAACGTTCGCGAGTACATAGATCACCGTGATGAGTGGCAATGATATGCAAATTGCTTTAGGCAGATTCCTATGGGAAAGAAAATTGCAACGCGCATTGAATTATCAAATTTTCACTTTATATTTTTTCATTTAAGAAAAAAAAAAAAAAATAACTATTTTGTTTTTTTTTTTTTAATTAGAAATTCTCCACGCGTGCATTCACGGCGAAAACTTTCATCCCATCGAAATTCGAGTACTTCGGCGATGCAATAGTCGGAAAAAAAATTCAAGCATACCGAAGAAGTTGAGAATTTTTTGTTTTGTTTTGTTTTTTTTCTTCAATTATAGCAATGCCAGAATGTTTATTGAAGAATTTATTGAGAAAAAATTCGCTCAACGATTCAACAGAATTTTTTTCAAAAATTCGTGGATTTTTCGCAATTTTTTTTTTTCCCCATTTTGTCTTGGAAATTTTTCTTCAAATTCCGATAAATCTGTTGGAAGTTTCAGGATCAAAAGTTTCATGATTGTCGTGAAAATTTTTGAAAAAATATTCCCATGTAATCCGAAAAATAAACGAATTTATTTCATTTTATTTTTCCGATGTATGACACAGTTTTTTTTTAACCAATTTTTCGATAAACTTCCGGCATTTTTGTTATTCGAAATTAATGTTCTTGTCATCATTCGCGTGGCCATCGAAAGATTTTTTTATCAAAGGTGTTTTTCGAACGAGGAAATTTTTTTTTTTTTTTTTTTTTTTAAATAATATTTCCAGGTGAATAGAAATTTTTTTTTTTTTTTTTAAGCACAAAATTAATTTTTCTCCCCTGAATGAAGAACATTTTGGGCACTGATTCGATTATAATAACGGTCGATCTTGAATGGCAATGTCGTAGAGTGAATGACAAAAGAAAATTCATGAAAGCCGCTCTTGGCCCCACGGGGGTTTCAATTTCGTCTTTTTATCCATCGTCATTCGAGAGACGCGCGAGACGAACGATGGTACGAAGCATTAGAGGGCATAATAGAGCTATACCGGTACATTACATATGTACAATACATGAAACGTTTTATATTATTAATACTTGAAAAAAAAACAAAAAAAAAAACAAAAAATTAATTTCAAGTACAAAAAAAAATACTCCAATATGAAATTTGTGTGAATCGATGATAGTTATGAAAATTAATAATTTTTTAAATTCAATCGAAAGAAAAAATATCGACTTAACTGATGCAAATAAATTTTTGTTAATTCACTAAAATTAATTCGAAGCAAAATGAAATACGTTTCGTTGAAGAGAAAAAACAAAATACACCGGAAAAATTTCAATTCAATTTTCAAAAAAAAAATTTTACTACCACAAATTTTTATATTTGAGTAAATTTTTTTTTTTTTTTTTATACAAATTTTATTTCATTCAATAAAATTCTTTATTTCCAATTTGACGAAATTCAGATATTCGAGTATGAAGAAATTGATTCGAAAATTTGAATTTATTGAAAAAAAAAAAAAATTAATATTTAAAATACATTTCAATTCAATTGAAATAAATTTAATTCAATTAAATCAAAGCCTCGATATCTCGATTAAAAATGGCAATGAGTTCATTACTTGTAAGGATTTTTCAATTCCTCGGTGACGAAATTCAAATAATTCCATCCGGAGTACGAGAACAATCCCGAGTAGACTGCGAGGGCTATGTAACCGGGTTCGGTGTTTGTACCGGCCATTGGTTTTACAAAATTTTCCGTATGACCGAGACAGAGCCACCATATACCGGCTGCCATTATTATAACGAGAGCAAAGATTTTTGTACCGGTGAATATGTCCTGTACCCTCGTTGCCCATTTAACGTTGTAACAATTAATTGCGGTCAGTAAACCTGAAATATTTTTTTTTTTTCATAATTTTCATTTCACGCGTGAGATATTTTTGAAATTATGAAAAAAAAAAAAGATTTATTGAAAAAAGAAAAGAAAAATCAAAGTATAAGCATTGTCAGTTCAATATTGGCAAATAAAAATTTTCAGAAATTTATGCCGATCTTTGCAAAGCTTTTCAAAATATGTTTGTTTTTTTTGGGTTTTTTTTTTTTATTATTCCTCACGAGCTTTATTTCCCTGTACGTATATTAAATGGAAAATTATATTCGGCACATGAGGGTACTCGAGAAATAAATGCGATTTCGTAAAATTGTATTTATATGTTTGTACAAGTGTTTGAAAAAAATCGAGACTGTATGGGAATGGTTAAAATATGCATGAGCCAGGTGTTATATATTGTGTGTCAAATTAAAAAAAAAAACAAAAAAAAAATAATAATAATGATATATATGATATACGAACATGTAATGACTGCGGCCAGCAGTCGTACGGCTGCGTAGGGTGGTTCGCAACCGGGCCAAGCCGGTTGAAGTATGTATTGGGCAAAAGTGAGTGCAGTTATTGCATTACCAGTTGGCACTAGAACGAATAGGGCTACCCAGAGATAAAGGAAACCCGGCAATGGACCAAATGCATCGCTGATGTACGCATAATCACCACCGGATTTCGGTATCATCGTACCTGGAATTTTATAAACACGAATTATCGATATGCTTATCGATATTTCATTATCACTTATGCACGAGTGCTGCATGTAAAATGATTCCACGGAAAAAAAAAAAAATATATATATATATTAGGGTGTATCGAAAAATTAAAAAACTTTTGGCTACCCTCAAAAATCAAAGATATCATTGAAATAAAGGTGCAATGATTCGATTTTTTGACAATATATAGGGGGCGCGCGGGACGTTTAAAAACGCCATTTTTAGCGTTAAATTCACTTTATCACTGATAACCGGAAACAGTTGATTCCAAAAATTCTGATTTTTTTATATAAGGTGCCCGGATATGTACCCTTTCAAACCCACATTCACGGAACATTAACGGATGGTTCATATCTTCGAAAAAAATCTCTAAAAATCAATATTTTAACTATTTTTCAATTATACCTATCGTTAAATGTTGATTTTTTTTTCTTCTAAAACGTTTTTGTATTTGTTCCATCTTTTTTTTTCTTGTAAAACTCGGTATCGGTATTGCTTACAATGCGAAAATTGCTGAATAATAAATCTTTATTTTGGAAATATTTATATTTTATTGATTCACACCATTTTTTCGTGAATATGAAAATTTCCAAAATAAAGATTTATTATTCAGCAATTTTCGCATTGTAAGCAATACTGATACCGAGTTTTACAAGAAAAAAAAAAAAGATGGAACAAATACAAAAACGTTTTAGAAGAAAAAAATCAACAATTAACGATAGGTATAATTGAAAAATCGTTAAAATATTGATTTTCAGAGATTTTTTTCGAAGATATGAACCATCTGTTAATGTTGCGTGAATGTGGGTTTGAAAGGGTACATATCTGGGCACCTTATATAAAAAAATCAGAATTTTTGGAATTAACTGTTTCCGGTTATCAGTGATAAAGTGAATTTAACGCTAAAAATGGCGTTTTTAAACGTCCCGCGCGCCCCCTATATATTGTCAAAAAATCGAATCATTGCACGGTGACCTTTAATTCAATGATATCTTTGATTTTTGAGGGTAGCCAAAAGTTTTTTAATTTTTCGATCCACCCTAATATATATATATGAAGCTCCGGGAGAGAGAAAAAAAAAACAAATAATTCCCGATAAATCTTTCATGATCGTTCGAACATAATATTGAATGATGATATATGAGGAAATCTGATGAATTGATTTACAATGGTTACAATATAGCATGGAAAACGATACTTCAAGGCTCAACTAAAAGTGGAAGAAAAATGCAGTAATAGTACGGTAATAATGGAGTAATAGTAAAGTAATATAATATTATAAAAGTAATAGTAAAGTACAGTAATAATATAGCAATAGTAAAGTAATGATAAAGTAATGGTACAGTAACGATACAGTAACGGTATAACAGCGAGGGCAAAGTATATAACGGTATAGTAATGGCAGAGTAACATTACAGTCACGATAGGATAAAACTAAAGTAAAATAAGTGCAAGAGCAATGTATTAACAGTACAGAACAGTGACAGTCCAGTAAAATCAACGGATGCGGTATAGTAATAATATTAGAGACAGTAAAGTAACAGTACAGTAATAGTACAGTTTCGGTATGGTAACGGTGGATTAATAGTAGAGTACCAGAAGCAAAAGTGATATGGCACAGTAGCGATATAGTAACAGCCCAACACACAGCACAAGTCTCTGTGAATGATTTCTTAAAGCTATCATTGATGGGAGGTCATTGAGAATTTTATCAAAAATTTGTTCTCAAATCTTATTATAAATACGTCCTAAAGTCCTCTCAATGACCTCGAATTTGTCGGTTGCTGATCTTTTTTTTTTTTTTTTTTTAAAGATCTGAAATTTGTTTGATTTAAAACTGATTATAAATGAACATATTGAGATATTCACAGCGTTGATGAGATTAGGATATTATTATCCTATTATTTTATATAGAATATATAGATGTATATCCTATTTAAAATAGGATAATATTATACTGCATAAATAATAAAATAAATAAATAAAACTTACTTCTTTTGGAATAAAATCATTTCGGCGATTTGGTGTATAACGTAGAATTGTCTTTTGGTAATTGTTAGAGATTATAAACAGAGATCGCGAAAATTTAACAAGTTCTAAAACATATCAAAATTAAACGTATCTGAATTATTTCGGAGAACTCTTGGACGTCCTACTGAAATGTGCCAAAAACTCATATAAGATATAATATATATTTTTTTAAGACCCATCTGAGACAACTTTGTGTCATTAGGTTTCTCTGTGGGAGCATATTACAGTAACATTACAGTAACGCTACGATAACACTAAAGTAAGAGTGCAAGAGCGGTGCGATAAGAGTATATGGTAACAGTACGGTAACAATAAAGTAGAAGAACAGTAAGGGCACGGTAAAAGTACAGTGTAACGGTCCAGCAACACTTGAGTAAAATTGCAAGAGCAGTATCCAGTAACAGTGACGGTATATTAATAATAGTAGACAGCAAAGTGACAACAGTAATAGTACAGTGACAGTACAGTAAAGTAAAATTGCAAGAGCAGTATTCAGTAACCGGTGACGGTATCCGTAATCGAAACAGAGAACTTACGGTAATAATAATAATTACAGTGGCAGTACAGTAACGGTGCGGTAAAACTAACAGGGTAAATAAACAATACCGTAAAAATTACGGAGACAGTATTAACAGTGACGGTACAATAATAAATATAACAGAGACGGTGTACACTAACGGTACAATAATCGCGTTGGTAAGATCAAAGATAGCCCTGGCAGTAAGCAGTATATAGATGCAAAAGTGACGACGGTATTTTTAAATCTTTTGGATATCAAAAATATTTTGAAGCGTGATATTTGGATTGGAATATTCAGTCGCGGGATATATTTTTCCGTAAACGTTCTGACATGATGCCATGCACGATAAAACGAAACCCAAAGAGAAAACACTGCGATTATATAGTATATAATGATGACTATATTAACTAGTGGAAAGTAAACTCTTAACTATGAATAATTATTATTATGAATTTTATTTGGATGAATCATCGTGATTATAGTCGGAGAGCTGACGACCTTTTTGGTCAAGTATTTTCATTAATCACTATAATGAGGTATAATGAGAATGGAGGTTTTGGGAAAACGGTTCCTCAGGCAAGTATAAGCCTCTATATAGTGAGTAATGAATTTACCTGACCAAAGAGGTCGTCAGCTCTCATATTAATATAATTCACGTGACTTATATCGATCCAAATTTTCATATTTTGTTATAAGAATTTTCCGGAATTTTTAAAAATAATATACAAGAATAGCTCAGACTTTCATACAGGTCCATCCGGATCTACATTTAAATCATAGAGTTTTCATTTATTCCAAGAAAAAAGAATAAAATTTTTTAATAATTACTCTGCTGGGAAAAAAAAAATTTTTAACTGCCATCATTTTGCTATAAAATTTATCATCATTTCTTTATTTATTTATCTTCGCTTGTGGAACGCCATTATTCTTTTTTCAATGCCGGGATTTCCCATTAAAAAAATGTGATCAAAATATTGCACGATTGCTGAAATGTAAATGGGGCGCAGCTCTCACTGCACGAAAATTTGAAATATCCATTTTCGGATATTTGAAAAAAAATAAAAAAAAAAAATTATGTAAAGTACATTGATAAAAAAGAAACGTGAAAAACCGCGCATTTTCGCGAAGAGAACTTCTGCAGTATCGCACGTTCTAAATTTCGTCATCTCGAAAAATGTATAACCTGCTTCATACACGTATCCGTGCATATTTATATGTACAAGCTACCACTGTTCTGCCAACACACACGCACGTGCTACACTGCTATCTCTAAAAAAATCAATGAAAAGCAATAAAAAAAAGCACACTCGCTCGAGTGTGAGAAAAAATCTAGCACAGTTGTGAACAAATTTGCCTTTATACAAAAATATTTTGTTTCGTGAATTTGGGTTAATTTAAAAAAAAAAATATATATATATTCGCTCGAGCAGTGGAGAAAAGAAAGAAAATTTACGATAATAATTATCAATGAAATCCTTCTGGTTACGAAAAAAAAAAAAATGTTAAGTCATAAAATAGGAAAAATCAGTTCATTGACTTTACTTCGCTACGCGAGAGGCAAGCGTATATATATATATATCGGCCCGAATAGATTATATACAGGTAGATATGACGCAATTCCGTCCGGCGGTTATTCCATGCCATGCTTGATGCCCAACACACATAGATGAGCACTCTGTTTTCGATACACCGCGGACGCTATAGACCTACATTGTGCATCGACGTTTTTATCAGTTCAAAAATAAAAAATAAAAAAAAAAACGCTAAAACAAACTGCATACACTTGACCGACATATTTCTTTTTTCTAATTCAACGCGAGATATATCCGATGCACAAAAATAAAACATATTGTAAGATATTTAACACAAATAAATTTGCGTTAAAATTTATTTTAAATTGGATATAATCACGATTTATTTTCATGAATTTCGATAATTTAATTTGATATTTATCAATTCATTGAAATTGAGCAATATTCTTAAATTATTCACGTATTTAATTTTTGCAAATAATTTTATTTTCTCAATCATGCCTATAATCGCGATTTGAGCGCACATGGTAATCATGTTTTTTTTTTTTTCGGTATTCGACGCGCACATTTTTATTTGAATTCGTGGTTATTTTTATATATTTAAAATTTTACACAAAAGTCTCGGAAGCTTTTGATATTGAATTTTTGTATTTACAGGAAAGAAAAAATTCGCAAATATTCATATTTTTATAAGAAAAAATTAAAGAATTTTTTTCGTTAAATCATTCTTACCCAATTCCGCATAGCACAGAGCACCGATGAGTGACAGCACACCGGAAAATATCCATACGATAAGTGCAAGACCGACGCTCCCGCTGTTTTTCAGTACACCCTTTGGCGATATGAAAATACCCGAACCGACAATTACGCCAACGATAATAGCCACGCCGTCCCACAGACCAAGCTCTTTTTTCAATTTTACACCACCACCACCGCCGTCACTATCCGCGGATTTTTCGTTTTCTATCTTGACGGATAGCCTATCTGGCACAGGTGCAACTTTGTCCGGCATATTTTCGTTATTTTTATTCAAAATTAATAAAAAAAAAAAAAAAAACACCACAAAAACTAGAGAAAAATAACGAATCGAATGGTCATATATATTTAATAAATACAGTAAAATTTAATAAATCATAATTTCCGTGCAAGAAACAATAATTTTTAGTTGAATGATGCAAGAAAATTATTTTTTCATTTTGCGAGTGATATATTAGCCGAACGCGGGAACGAGATTTTTCGTTGCTTTTCGATGCGCGGCTCACGTTGAACAAGTCACTATATTATAATATACCGGCGTACAGCATACATCCCTCCTACCAACTCTTCGCGGCCGCGTCTTTCTCTTTCTCGCAGAAATACACGCACACACGCGCGGTGCTAGCGAACACTACGCGAGGCACATCGGGTGGAAGAATAAGGTAAAAAAAAACGCACTCGTATGTATATGTCTGTATATTTGTGTACATACTGCCAGAGGCACACGTGGGAGTAAGGAATATAATATAGAGGACGCGAAAGGATAGCCCGCGGTTACAAGACTCATGCACAAGTGTTATACTCGCGTCGTCTTCAATTTGCCCCGTTTCACAAAACACGTGCTCACGATCCAACGCGATGATCGACGCCGACGTCGTTGCCCCAAGGGCTTCTCCATATGGACGGCAATGTCATAACTGTACAGTGTTCTTTTTTTTGTTTTAATTATAATGATAATGCCAGTTGTACGGTGAATCACTGTTGAGAATTTTTTGAAATAACGTTTAACCGCATTTTTTTGTCGTCCATCACCTCTGTTCGTGATAATTATACAGTGAATACCACGTGTAGTCGGGTGTATATCGATCGATTTTTCCAACTTTTTTTTAGTTCGTCCCGCGTCCACTGGCACTCGACAGCGCTGGGTAAGATAACATATTGCTACCTGGGTATCATCGATGCCACTTCGAATCGATTTAACCGCGCTTTTTTTTTTTCTTTATATACTAATAATTATAACAATATGCACGATAGGTCACGTATGAATTTTGATAAAATGCTCTATTAAAATTTTCATTATCACGGATGTTATTTTATTGATTATTTCACGTACTTTCATCAGCAATTATTATAATTCGTTACGAGTTGAACGATTTTTTCGACATTTTAGTTACTCCCTCGTCCGCTGGCGCTCGAGGGGGCTTTAGTTCATTAAAGATTGCACGTACAATTGTTGCGATTAACGCTCTGAGCGGATGTTTTTCAAATCTTCCACTCTATAGGGATGGTATTCATGGTCTTGATGATCCGATCAATCACACGCGTTGTATCTGAGATGATTGCAATTAGTCGATGATATAATTTTGAATTTGAATCAGATTGTTCTCGGTGAGGATTAATGGTCACGTTACCGCAGGCGGTTATTTTAAATTTTCAAATGATCTATATATAGATTTACTGTTTTCAGTTTTTACTGATGTACAAAATATTCGACCGCGGGCGTTGAAATATCTAATCTCTGCGGTTTCCTTTCGTCATTACAACGATGGGGGGAGGCGCGAATCGCGACGAATCGTGTTAAATGAGAGATTAATTGATTTTGCATGAAAATTTTTGCTTGCGCTCGACATCGCATAATGGCGTCGTCTCTTTTAAACTCATCGCACACCGTTAATGGGGGGGGGTTTTTTTTTTCTTTCAAATTAAAACACATCGACGCAAATCCTCGATAAATCTATCATTATTCCGTTAAATAATAATGATAATTTAACAAAATGTTGAACAATCGAGCCTACATACTCTGGAATCACTAAAAATTCATGCTAATCTCGTTTACGAGAGTTTCGACGAACTTTTTGAAATTTCACAATTTTTTCACGACAATCTTTCGACGCGATGAAACTTTTATCGTTCCCCCTGATCATCACGCTGGCACAAAACGAGTGGGTCGGAATATGATAATTCGCGATACCGAGTGCTCGTCGCGCACTGACCGCACTTTACATCAAGTTACAGGCGGTACAACATATTGGTTCGAAGCCCTCAGGAGATATCTCTCATAGAACTATATCTATATATAGTCCTATGATATTTTTACCCAGAAGCCCGTGCAACAGCGTAGCCAATCTAGCAATGACGTATCGAGGGGAAAAAAACGAAACGATTGATGAATGCGACACCTATCGGTGGAATTAAAAACTTATAAAAATGGCGACCGGAAGTTGGCGTCATACAACGCAAGCATAGGCTATAGGATAAAACATCGAAAACCACGGCATCGATAAATACAAATCAATTGTTATAAATAAAGAACGATAAAAGATTATTTTACCACGCGCCCATCGGTATATCGGTAAAATTATTGTTATAAACAATAATGTAACCTAATTCATATATTTATTCATAGCAATTTTTCGACCCTTTGCCGTAAAACCTCTCCACCGTTGAAATCTCGAGCAGTCAATTTAAAAATCACGACTCTAGAGCCGCCATTTTTTTTTGCAGATGTATCAACCGTATTTTGAAGGTTCAAATTCAAATATTCACGCTTTTGTTTCAATCAAACCGTGTAATATATAAACCTCCGGGGTGATCTCTATAAACTTTAATTTCCCAAAATTATCCTCGCGCAATGCAAATATTTATAATTATCATCGTTAATGGTCGCGAATCGTGAATACTGTTTTTCTAACCTCAGATTTTGAAAAATTACGAGACTCACCAGCGATCGCAGCGCTGCCATCGTTTTGATCGATTTATCCAATTTGTTACTTTAAAGCTTGAGCAAAAATTTTCCCTGCGCCACTGTTGCCCCGCGGTATACGACCGTCAGAGAGGCTTCCGCTTGTGGCCACGCATGTATTATATCGACTTTCAACTAACAAAAAGTCCTGACCCACATTACTTTAGGCGTTAAATCGTGCTAGTTACGCCTTTCTGTTTGCGGCAACAATCGAGATCAATGTATACATCGATTCCTTGAAAACTAAAAGGCGTAACTCACATTACTGCATGTGTACCGTAAATCGTATGATTTACGCCGTTTTGCTTCTCAGCAGTCGATATATGTACTGCTTTTTATCTTCAAATTGCACCATGCAGTGCCAAAGTAAAACGTACAGTACAAAGTATTTTTTTTCTCCAATCTCGCGTGAATTGCATGCTTCATGATTCGTGACAATCATGTGAGAGTCGAACTGCATCGACTTCTCAGAAATTCCCAAACTCACTTGTTCCTAAAAAATAGGCCCCAAAAAAATAGGACCCAATACCGTCCTCATCCCAAAAACCCATTTGATATTTTATTTGTGTTTTTTAAAAATATTGTTTAGCTATATAAGTTCGCATAGAATCGTTTTTTTTGTTGATAACATCAATCTGTTGGACCTTGAAGAACGCTTACGAATTTTTTTGTTCGCCTTATAGTAGGTACATACTTTGTCCAAAGTAACCACAGGAAGAAAATAAGCGTACAGTGAGATGCGCTGAAATTGCTCTTTTTGCGTTAGAATTATCCCTATTCGCTTTACGATATCCTAAAGTCCGTGTTATCCGACAGTTTATTGTTATAAACTTTATAGCGCAAAAAAACGAAAAAGAATGGGATCCCGGAATTCTCCAGGTGTACGACAAGGCCTCTATCTTTTTCATCCCAATATTAATATTTGAGAAGATAGTCTTCTTGAGTTGAATTCTGTTGCAGCTCTCGTGTACATACAGTATAGGATGTGATTTCGGATCATCGAGAATTTTATGAAATGATTCTGGCGTAGAAGTAGAATAATTAATATAGTATCAGCCATCGACACTGTAAAATAAATCAATGGACACTCCATCCATCGACAATCGTTAAAATAAATCAAATAAATAAATGATTATTCGTCAATATAATACCTAGTCCCGAATACGAAAAGTGTTTGATTTCATTCGAAATGAATACCATTATTTCGAAAAAGTGAAGAATTGTTCGGTATCAAAGAATAAAATTATATGCAATCGTGTTATTACATGACAAATATAATTCATGACTACATTCTTATCAATGTAGCTCGAGAAATTTCTGCCACTTGGCGTAGTTGCTAATACCTGATTCGGATAATAATATAGCATAACACGTAATCTAATTTATAAAGATATTTATTTACCTCCTCGTAAGTGCCTATTTGTTTTTATTCCAATATTTTACTCACCTATACAACTTGAAATGGCATGATAAATTACTGCATCGGGGTTTAAATTTTGCTGGACAGTGGTACCAACTCGATTCGCGGCGAAAAAATTTCGGCTGTGAGATAGCCGCTCTTTCAAGCGGACTCCGAGATGGCTGGTTTTTCAACTGGACTCTGAAATAGCTGGTTTTTGAATCGAACTCTGTGATAGCTGGTTTTCCAACTGGACTCTGAGATAGCTGCCTTTTCAACCGAACTCTGAGATAGCTGCTTTTCCGAGAGGACTCCGAGATGGCTGGTTTGTCAACTCGGCTCTGAAATAGCTGGTTTTTTGAACCGGACTCTGAGATAGCTACTTTTCCAACTGGACTCTGAGGTAGATGCTTTTTCAACCGAACTTTGAGATAACCGCTTTTTCAACTGGACTCTGAGATAGCCACTTTTTCAACCGGACTATGAGATAGCCGCTTTTTCAAGCGGACTCGGAGATAGCCGGTTATTCCGCGCAGGTATCGCTATATCTTTTTTTTTGTCTCTATAATGCACTTGAGAATCTCTTAAATGTCCCCCTGCACATCTCCTATCAACAACTCACATGCATTTCGTTCTATATTTAGGATTTCCCAAATATGTCCTCATTCGCATACTCGCTTATAGCAATAATAATTTTTTAACACCTCATTCGTCTCAAACTCACCATTGTATTTTCAAAATTTCATAAAATCTCCAATTATACATCGATCTTGACAAAAATAATCACATCAGACCAATTGTCGAATGTGCTTCGGTTGAAAAAAAAAAAAAAATTTGTGGACGTTAGCCCGAGTCGTTCTCGAATTTATCGTGTACCTCAAGCTCGGATTCAGCAAAAAAAAAAAAAAGAAGAAAAAAAAAAAAAAAGCTCAGGACAGATCATCGATGCTCACGGAGTACGAGGAAAATTCCATATTGCCGGACGATATCGTTCCGCACTTCATTCGAGGATTCCACCATTTTTCCACAACATCGACAATATCACCGATCTCTCCGCTCGCCGTTTCCCTGCTCGCTAGATCTCTCGTTATTTTCTCTTCCCTGTCGCGGTCCAGCTGTCCGCTGCACGAATCTCCCGAATCAAACGATTTGCCCGTGCGTAATTCACGAGAATAATTCGTACTCTCGATCGTCGAATTTTCATCCTTATCGTTTCTCCATGTCCAGCATGAAGTTTCACGCTGAAGCGTCCACGTTTCGTCGCTCGTATCAACGGAATTTTTGCCTCTCGCGTCAATGATCGACGATACGACACCAGTTGGAACGATCTCCTCGCGATAACTCTCCAGCGAACTGCAGACGCTTATTTTCGACGATCGTCGCTTCGGTAAAATTTCCCTCTCCGCTTTACAATGCAATTTACCGACGAACATTTCCAGCAGTTCCTTGGATCGATAACCCTCATCTTCACGATCATTCTCCATATTCGAATGATCCTGACCGTACGGAACGAGAAATAGGGGAGCTTCGAGGGTTTTTATAGCGATTGGAATTTCCGCAGTTTCAGCTTCGTACGAGCACGCCGACTCGGCTTTTGCGTCGATAAAATTTTCATAATTGATCTCGTCTCTGTGATTCTCATCGAACGTAGCTTCGGCGTGAATTTTCGCTGGTTTTATGGCTACGTAAATTTTGTCGTTTATTCTGCAGCCAAGCGGCAATACGAAACGATGCTTTTCCTCGATGAAATTTAAGCTCGTTGAGATTTCGGGAAAATCTTGACCGACGGATGAATCGATGGTATCGTTTTGCGAAATAATCGTGGTACTGCGAATTTTTTTCGAATTTCCCCGATTTTTCAGCAATTTCTCGAAAATCTTGGATATAATTTTTTTTCTCTTCTCGACTTTGGATTTCTTCAGCGACGAGCTCGATAGATCGGATGTACTTTTCGTTATGCAGGGACGCAAAATATTCATCAGTGAACATGGCAATTTTATTTCTACGTTTATCGATGAATTCGAATCTATGGTCTCGTCAGCGATAAGCTTAACGTTCAGTGATATACGCTGGGAATTATTGTCCTCTGATACATTTTTATCGGTCTTCATTTCACTACCGTAACCTTCGCTACTCGATTTTTTCATCTCGGGCTCTCGTGTGGTTCGTGCGAACAAATATATATATATATATATATTATTCGATTGAAATCGATCGATTTTTTTTCTCCGATTCTATCACTCTCCCAGCTATAAGGCAAGATTCAATTAAATTCAAAGAAACAATGTTATATTATTAATTACGCGTTGTACATATTATATTAGATTCGTGAGGACAGCTCTGGCACGTGATTTGTAAAATAAAACTCGTTTTAGGCAACTTCTTCTTCTTCTTTTTTTTTTTGCGGAATGCATAACGATTCTCGACGATTTCAGAGCATTGGGTAAAAAAAAAATCCTCCTTCCATTCTATGCACATTAGGGTGATCGTTAAGGGGTAACACCACTGTAAAAATAAAAGAAAAGCGCTGTTTTAACCATTTTTTTTTTTTTTTAGATGGAAGAAAAAGTAATAGGACAATAATATTTAAGGAAGTTATTAGGCATATATTTAAGTATAATACAAAAATTTATTATCAAAAAGTATTTAAAAATGGCGACACTGGAGCCATTCTCGTGAAACTGAATGAATTCTGCGGCACGCGGTGCTGCAAATTTATATCTATGAGAATTTAAATCTAGAAAAAAAACTACTTAATCTGCGTGTCTATAGCTAGAAAAATACGTAGAGGATTTTAAAAATATTGATTTTTGTGTAATTGGCGAGTATTTGAATGAAAATTTTGAATTTTCGACAAAAGAGAGGGCACTTATTTGTCAATAAATAATGTTTAAATTAACTTCTCGAAAATCCCCCACGTATTTCCGTAGCTATTAATGTATCTATAGATTAAGTGCTTTTTTTTTTTCAAATTCAAATTTGTGACAGTTACACTGCGCGCCGCATGTCTCGCGAGAATGGCTCCAGTGTGGCCATTTTTGAATATTTTTCGATAATAATTTTTTGTATTATACTTAAATATATGCCTAATAACTTCCTCAAATATTATTATCTTATTACCTTTTCTTCCATCCGAAAAAAAAAATTGTGCATTTTTAGATTTTTACAGTGGTGTTACCCCTTAAATGGAAGATCATGTTGGATGATCATAAATCGGCTCCAAACGTGAAAAAAAATTGCTCTCTAATTTTTTCAAATTTTTATTCTCAGCCCTTGGTCTCCCTCCAAATCGTACATTCCACACGAGTCGTGAGTTTTTTGATTCGGTATATTTTTTTTTTAATTATTTTTTAAGCTAATACAACGTCGTTTTATAATTTTTTTTTTTTTTTTTTAATATTCCTTGAATTTCGAATCGTCGTTATTTTCGATTGTATAGGAAAAAGATGTGAATTTCGGATAATTTTGTTTTTTTTTTGTTTTTAAGGAAAATATTTTGAGAAAATCAATAATCAATGATAAAGAAATTTCAGAATAATCTGGAAAAATTTCAAAGTTTCAAGAAATATTGTTTATTCAAAGAATGAAAAAAAAAGTTGACCATACAGAATTAAAATTGTTTTATAATCGTTTCTTTTTTTTTTTTTTTGCATCAGAAAATATTTTCCGATATTCCGAGACAATTTGCAACGCAAATTTTTTTGGTCTTCGTTTCTCGTCAAAGGATCGTTGTATTCGGAAAACATATGAACCCCTTTTTCTGCCAAGTCATTTATCAATTTCAAAAATGTTTCACAATGGTACTCAAGCCTTATTGATAATTTGCCCTCCGGTCCCGAAGACCTGGATCTATCTTCAAAAATTCCCCATCAATTTCAAATCTGAGAAAGAAATTTCCTGATTGAGGGGTAGTAAAGTAAAAATGCTGAAATTCAAAATCATGTATCAAAAATAAAAACAAAAAAAAAAACTTAAAAATCCGGAAAATAAAAAATCAATATCTCAAAAACGTCGAGGATATCGATTTTTTTCTAGGGACTTTTTTTTTTACGAGTTCTACCTGATATGAACATAAAATTATAATAATAAGCAAGCCTCGGTGTTTAATATTGAAAAAATCGAATTTCCTCGATTTTTTGGAATTAAAATCGATTTTTAATAACTCTGCGCACAAGTGGGATTTTTTAAATTATTTTTTTTCGCTATCCTGCGGAAAGTTTCTTATCCGAAACCACTTTCAATAGGCGAGATAACGAAAATCGTAAAATTCCCTATTTTTCAAATTAAAAAGAAAATCACGGGCCAGCAGGGAGACTCAGGGCTCGAAATAAAAATCTGAAAAAATTAGAGATTTGTTTTTTTTTCAAATATTTAAAGCCAATCTACGACCATCCAACATTGAAATAAAAAAAAAACCATTTAACGACCACCCTGATACGCATACACGACTTTGTCGATAAAAATCTCATTATCTTATTTTTTCTTTAGACGGTTCATATTTGTGGAAAAAAAAAAACGTTCATCATTTTTTTTTCGCTTTCAATAGAGCGGAAGATGACACTTTTATTTTATCCGAAATAAAATAAATAAAATAAGGAAACGTTCAAACAGTTATCGTCTCTCTCGAATTCATGTGTCACGCGAATATCGGAACGACACTTTCGTCACTTTATAGAGAGGGGGGGGGGGGGGGGGGGGCAGAACACTGTAACGTTGATTGAAAAAAAAAAAAAATGATTTTTCAAACATTTTCTCATAGTATTATGATGTATTCTAGGGAAAGTTATGGTGGTGCGCAAAAATAGCTGAAAATAAGAACAAGTTGAGAAATTTGATTGATACTTGAAAAAAAAAATAATCTCATTACGAATTTTTTTTTTTTTTTTCGTAAAATTTTGACCCGAGGTCCACGCCGAACGAATATTCATGAATTTGGCTAAATTTCTTTTTTTTTCCACATAATCTTGAACCAATGTACTTTTATCGTGCGCTTTTACTTTGAAAAAAAAAAAAAAAAAAAAATCCTAAGCATATCGCTCTTCGGATTGTTGCAGTGTTCCGCTGCCCGCTAATGATCTCTGATTTAAAATCTGTGTATCAGCTCGCACTCGTGCGTATGAAAAAAAAAAAAAATAAACGTTTTTCTTCCCTCAGGAGGACTGGATAGTTAGAAACAATTTCAAGGGTCGTGAGCAAAGTTGAAATTTTTTTTTTTAAAATCAATGAAAGAAAAAAAAACATTTAACGATTAATTCCATGCTAATGATCTCCTCGCTGATGATAAAAATTTAAAGCAACTTTACTGTATCGAGGGGTTGTCCCCGGCAAGGATAAAACTGGAGTTATATTTAAGATTTTTTTTTTTTTTTCGTGTATAAATTTTTTTTTTTATACGAATAATCGTCACGTAAATTCAACGGTATTTGTCTTTTTTTTCTGTAATTTTTCAAGTTCTGGCTTTGAGGAAAATTTCTGTTTTTCTTTCTCTCCGATGAAAAAAAATGAGAGAATTGATCATGATTGTTAAAAACGATTATTTTTTTTCGAAAAATCAAATTTCCTAAGCCAAAAAAGTTTATAAATGCAACTATAGTGCTAGCCTTCCCAGTATTTGTCTTTTTTTTTCTGTAATTTTTTAAGTTCTGGCTTTGAGGAAAATTTATGTTTTTCTTTCTCTTCGATGAAAAAAAATGAGAGAATTGATCGTGATTGTTAAAAACGATTTTTTTTTGAAAAATCAAATTTCCTAAGCCAAAAAAGTTTATAAATGCAACTATAGGGCTAGCCTTCCCAGTATTTGTCTTTTTTTTCTGTAATTTTTCAAGTTCTGGCTTTGAGGAAAATTTCTGTTTTTCTTTCTCTCCGATGAAAAAAAATGAGAGAATTGATCGTGATTGTTAAAAACGATTGTTTTTTCTTTCGAAAAATCAAATTTTCTAAGCCAAAAAAGTTTATAAATGCAACTATAGTGCTAGCCTTCCCAGTATTTGTCTTTTTTTTTCTGTAATTTTTTAAGTTCTGGCTTTGAGGAAAATTTCTGTTTTTCTTTCTCTCCGATGAAAAAAAATGAGAGAATTGATCATGATTGTTAAAAACGATTATTTTTTTTCGAAAAATCAAATTTCCTAAGCCAAAAAAGTTTATAAATGCAACTATAGTACTAGTCTTGTCAATTCTATGCAAATCTCGCAGGAAAATTGTAATCAACATTCCAGTTTTTTTTTTATCGATACTCCGTAAGGATTCTTGAGGAAAGAAAAATGATAAAAATAAAATATTCGAAGCAATCGCAGCTGCTCGAATAGCATTGCGGGCTATTTTTTTTTTTTTTTTTACG
This sequence comes from Rhorus exstirpatorius, assembly GCA_963564615.1. Lineage (NCBI taxonomy): Eukaryota > Metazoa > Arthropoda > Insecta > Hymenoptera > Ichneumonidae > Rhorus > Rhorus exstirpatorius. The sequence continues at coordinate 18,838,820 of OY751320.1, forward strand.
AAATTGTCCGATGGATCAGACGCTGCAGCTGAGAGCCACGGTTAGAAAATCCTCGAAGCTTATGGTAATCGTTCCCGTTTGGGCTGCGTCCCTGTTCTTAAATGCTTCCGTAAACCTCTGTATCTGGACGCAAAGTACGATAAACTGATCGACCGTGATGCTCTCCGAATGATTTAAATCGCTTCTTTTTATCAAATGATTTATGAATTCGGCACTGAATCGATAACCCATTTGCGTGAGAGCGGTGAACAATTCACTCTCCTGAATACTACCCGATTGATCATGATCGAATCCTCGAAATACGCCCAGCCAAGAATTTATGTAGTTGTAGAGAGCCTGGAACTCGCTCAAATCTATAGTACCGGTTTTTTCTTTGTCGAACATACCTGGGACACAGAAAAAAAAAAAAAAAAAAAAAAAAACGAAAGAGAGGAGTTTGCGAATTATAATTCACTTCCGCATCGAAGAGTTTTTTTTTTTTTTTTTTTTTTAATATTTACGATAGTGCATGAAAAATATTTCAAACCAAGATTCGTTGAGCTTCATAGACTTTTTAATTTAATTTTCAAATTACCAAGGACCGGTTGTTTTACCTCTGAGTAAAATTTACTCTACGGATAATCATTTTAAAGGTTTTTGCCCGTTGGATAATATTTTACCAGGAAATGAAAGAACCAGCCCTAAATGCTCGAATTTTCCATCTCTAGCTGATCCGGTTATTTTACATATGAAAAGATAGATGGATAATATTAAAATTCGATTCGTCATAATTTTAATTGAACTCGATGCATCGTTTATTGAATAAATTTTCTCCGTATATGATTATTAATTCTTCAAAAAGTTTTGAAAAAATTCAAGGATCTACGAACAGCTGGACCGCCGCGTTCAAACGGTCGTATGAAATTTTGAAAAATTTTACTACGACCTGCCGGAACAGGCTACATTATTTGTTCGATATAATTTTTTAGAATATTATTTATTTATTTCATTCATTCGATCGCCCGCTCGGAATGAATGTTTAACATTATTATTATTAGTGATGAAACGAAGATTTTGGTATATCCGTGAGCATAAAGACATCATTTAAATTCGAAAAAGGCATTATCCTAAAGAGCTATCGTTAATCCTTCTTTTTTTTTTTTTTTTTGGTGATAGCCCTAGATCTTTGAAGGGTTCGTGAATTTTTTTCAGATTTTTTCGAACAGCCGTTCTTCGGTTACAATTTTTACAAAATCGCTCATTTCGATAATTTCGAGATTTTCATTTAATTTTGGTTCCAAAACAAAGAATCGTGCGACAAAAGTATATGAATATAATATAATGGGATTAAAACGTACTTTAAGATGGTAATATTTATCGATTCTTTTAAAGCCTGGAACTATCAATTTTTTCAAAACCAAAGCTAAGATTTTGATTTTCGAAAAAAAAACTCCGTTTTTTTTTTTTTTTTTAATTTTTACACAAAATTCTACACAAAAAATAGGAAACTTTTGAGCCCCATTTCATAATGAGCCAAGCACGGGTTCATGAGTTACAGCGATTTCAATTAAAACGATCGAATTTCGCAAATTTGGCGAGTAGCAGCCTGAATGGTAATTTTAAATCAATAAACACCGTTGGCTATCCGCTTCAGAGAACGCATCCGAAATTTTTTGAAAAATAGAACGAGTCGCGAGTAATTGAAATCCTATCATTAACGCGAATTTTTCAATAACAAAGAAAAAATCCAAATGTAAATTCAATTTCCGGGTAAATGTAATAAATTGGATAATTTCTGAATAATGCGGCCAAGGGGTTCAAATTTTTTTTTTTTTTTTTTTTTTTTTTTCATATTCGAAAAATGTCTGTAATCGCTCGGGATTTTGTAAATTCGAGTCTATCGAGGGAAAATTTTTGCATAAATCGGGGACAAGATTGTTCCGGTATTGAATTTTCGCAAGAAACGCAAATTTTCTGATTCGCACGAAGCGAAGCTTGCTTCGCGAGAGAGGCAAAATTGAAAAATTAATTTGCCGATAAGGCAAATTTTCCGAGCTAAATTTTTACAATTTTTCATATGTACGATAATGAAAATTACATACCGATCATGAGTTTGCAAGCGGTGTCGGAAAAAGTACCTCCCTGTCCATTGGCAAGAGCAGCTTTGAGTTCGTCGGAGGAAATCCTACCGCTACGATCTTTGTCGACCGAGTTGAACCATTTTAGAACGTCAGGGCTTATCTGCGGCTGATCTCCCGACGAGCCGTACATCGATCCCTGCGGATGATCATTCGGGATTTTTAATTTCACTCGACGATATCGTAAAAATCGAACAAATTGATGATGAAAAAAAAAAAAAAAAAATACGACGAAATTACTAATTGTTTACGGAAATGTGACATAACCTCAAACGATCTTATACGTAGATTTGAATCATAAAATAGTTTTAATTACGGGGTAAGCCATTGAAGTATACTTGTCAATCGACGATTAATATAGTACAAGCCGATCCTTCGTTTATTGCGTCGCGTTTTTGATAATTATAATGTGCAATAACACGAAGAAAACACCTTTCAAATTACGCTGCTGTAAAACAACTGTTCTCAAGGTCGAATATTTATCATCAATGGGTGTGTTTAGTCGAACTATAACGAACTAAACGTTGAGAAGTGGAAGCCGACTATACCGACTAAAGAACTCAACACTTATCAACGTTTAATTCGGCTAAACACACCCATTGATGATTAGCAATTAGCACCGCTTATTACTTGACATTGTTGTAATTAAAAAAAAAAAAATCATAAAAAATATTACTCAGAGCAACAGCAGTGTATTCAAAATCAATAATCAATCGTTATAATTTGCTACAAAAAATTTATTTAAATTTTTTCGAGACTATTGCAATACAATTACCGCAGAATGTAATTTTTTTAAAAATCTATTGACGAATACTCTGATTTTTTTCACATCCTTCGACGACAACTCAATTTTTTATCAAATATAATAACGAATAACAAACTATTATGAGATTATGAGTTAATTATAATTGGCGGCGTACAACAATTATTTCTTGTAACATTGTAATTTTCTAGGAAAAAAAAAATTACGATAAACTCGGGAAATTACACGAAAAAGTGTAAAAAGTGTTAAAAAGTTGTAAACCAAAAAGAAAAGAATAAAATTCAAATTTCCTCGGCAAACTTCTCACGGGTGTGATGTTGCAATTGGCAACAATGAATTTACACGAGAGAAGAGAGAAAAAAAAAAATTTTTAAGTTGGCAACGCGTGTTTGAGAAATGACGATCGACTCGGGAGAGAGTGCGCGGTTGTCTCATTCGTTCGGCGACAATGGCGGCAGACCTCGAGCAGTTTCAACAGCTATTAAAGACACTTCTTAGCACCGATAACGATGTCCGAACACAGGCAGAGGTACGTTGAACGAGCGAGACTATATTTCACTTTGTAAAGAACATCCGGTTCGTGATTAACATTGCTTTATTGGCGTTGTAAAAGTTAATTAATGACGGCCGAACACGTTGGCAACGTGTTGTCAGAGGGCTCGTAAGCACGCGGCTATGCCAAATTACATTTCGCAATTTTTTTTCTCGCGCCCCCCCCCCTCCCCCACTCCGCTCTCCCATCTTTGTTTCGTCGCTTGAATCCATCTTCGACGTTTTAATATGTATATACTCGAGGAATAACGAAAAATAAAATTCAAAAATTCACGGGGTTATGGGTCGCCTGACAGGTGTTTCGAAGTATAGCCAAGGGAAAAATGCCAAAATGGTGTCGCGTGGCTGCACTCACCCCCCCCCCCCCTTGGAACGTTTTTTCGTTTTTTTTTTCATTTTTTTTTTTAATAATTCGCAACGTCGTTCTCTCTAACGGGCCGGTCACGTTCCCAGGTTTCCTCGCCGCGATTCGCATCTATTTAGCGCTCATCCGCCACTCGACTTCCTCTCTCCCGCCCCCGCGCAAAACGAAGAAATTTTCGACCTTTTTTTTTTTTCTTTTTTTAAGCGACCAACATTGCCAAATGGCCCGTCGATTATCCGTATATTCGTCAGTCGCGAATTTATTCGAGCGTCTTGGCAAAATTTATTTTACCAGCGAATGATCTCGTCTTGGGCGTTATTGTCGATACTACGCGTTTCATTTTTTTTTTCCTCTCCCCTCCCACCAGGACGCGATGATCTTTCGCGATTAATTTTACCCGCCAAAATTGCGCTCGCTCGCGATTTATGGTTCTCAAAATCCGGATTTCCCATGGTTTTTTTTTTGTTTTCCGTTTATTGCACTTTGCTGAACTATAAAATAAATCATTCTTCATGACGAGAGTATAACCACGTGTGTGTTCGTCTGTAGGTTATGAGAGCTCGTGTTAAGGTAGTTCTATCGCTGCAGACTAGTCAATTAGCTATAAATGTCTAAATGATGATTCCTAAAAATATTGGATATATGGGTTAAAATTAATAAATATTAAATAAGCTTACCCAGGTGAATACAATTAATCAACGGTTTATTATAAATAATTATGTAACTAGTAAAATAGTAATTGCAACGACTCAAGTATTACTAGATCTCGTATGATATTTACGTGCGGCAACGTTGCGTTTTCTTTCTCTTTTCATTCTCGTGCCCTCTCACTCTCTCGCCCGCTCTATCGACGTTGACGCGGAGAGGTTATGTTGTTCGACTTGTCAAATACCGCTTTCGTTTCGATATCGCGTTGCCACATTTTTTCACCGTCACGACATTATGCCATAAGTTGTGTATCACTACCCGGATGCTCGTATTAAAATCAGTATAGCTTAAAAAATTGGTCGACAATCATATTTTTTTTTAGGCCCGTTAGATTTTTACGTGTTTAATGAATCTAAGTCTCGTTTTTTGTAAGAATCTTTTGGATTTTCGATAAGATATATCGTTTTAAAGTGACCGGAAATCGGTTCTTCTATATGCCGAAGCAAATTTGCCTTGAGGAATTGGCATTTTCAAGTATTAATTTCTCTGTAATTAGGTCGATAAGGGGCATTGACGTTTCGCGAAATGAATAAATATATTAAAATTGAAGATATAAAAAAAAATTTTTTTAATCTTATGGATTAGCCACCTCGATAGAACTACCTTAAGGGGGAAAAAAAAAATTTAGTCGGTTCATTCTTTTCATCTTTGGCACGTTTTTCCTTTCGAGCGTAACATCAAGTTTGAATTCTCGCTGAGATCTATAAATGAGCGAATGATGAATTTCTCAGAAATGTGAAATTTGTATATTTAGGTAGAAAATTTTGGAAACCATTGGCTGTGGCTCAATTTTGTATCGAAAAGCGTGTACCGATCTCTGAAAATCTATCCCATGTTGTTTTTTTTGTTTTTTTTCTCAATTTTTTCACCTCCGAATTATCGCCATGCGTGGAGCGATAAAGACAATGACAAAAATAGATTTATGACTCATCGATCAAGTTCATTTCCTTTGGCGACGCGCGGTCATTGAAGACGCCGGTCGAATAATTTACGACTCTATGCCCTGTAGCGTTTCTTCGTACACCCTGTCGAATGGCGATACTCCGAATCGAATTGATGAAGAAAAAAAGAAATTGCGATCAGTGAGATTGTAATTTCTTTTTCGTTTTCTTTCCAATTACTTATTTTATTTAGAAAAATTTTAAACTGAGTAACTTGAAGAAAGATTGCGCTATTGTGTTGCAATAGATCGTAATATGCATGTACAATTTTCTTCTTTCCAATGTTTAAAATGCCAAATGGAGCATGAAGTAATGAAAAGCCCTTAACTGATTTTTGTGAAACTTCATTTCAAGATTTAATGATCAATCGACCGTGCAGTTATGACCAAAATGTAATGAATGTTTAAATAATTTACTTTTTTTTTTTTTTTTTTTGCAATTTTCGATAAAGCTGCATTGATTGTGCTTTTTTGGGTTTAACAAACAATTTTATTAAAAATTTTATTTAATTTTATTTGAAAAATTTTTAAACCGAGTTACTTGAAGAAAGATCGCACTATTTATTTTATTTAAAAATTTTTTAAATGAGTTACTTGAAAAAAAATTGCACTATTGCGTTGCAATAGATCGTAATAGGCTTGTACAATTTTCTTTTTTTCAGCGTTTAAAATGACAAATAGGGCATGAAGTAATAAAAAGCCCTGAACTGATTTTTTTGAAACTTAATTTCGAGATTTAAAGATCTATCGACCGTGCAGTTATGACCAAAATGTAATGAATATTTGAAAAATTGTTTTTTTTTTTTGCAATTTTCGATAAAGCTGCCATCGATTGTGCTTTTTTGGGTTCAACAAACAATTTTATTTAAAATTTTATTTCATTTTATTTGAAAAATTTTTAAACCGAGTTACTTGAAGAAAGATTGCACTATTTATTTTATTTAAAAAATTTTTTAAATGAGTTACTTGAAAAAAAATTGCACTATTATGTTGCAATAGATCGTAATAGGTATGTACAATTTTCTTTTTTTCAGCGTTTAAAATGACAAATAGAGCATAAAGTAATAAAAAGCCCTGAACTGATTTTTTTGAAATTCAATTTCAAGATTTAAAGATCTATCGACCGTGCAGTTATGACCAAAATGTAATGAATATTTGAAAAATTGTTTTTTTTTTTGCAATTTTCGATAAAGCTGCATCGATTGTGCTTTTTTGGGTTTAACAAACAATTTTATTTAAAATTTTATTTCATTTTATTTGAAAAATTTTTAAACCGAGTTACTTGAAGAAAAATTGCACTATTTATTTTATTTAAAAAAATGTTTAAATGAGTTACTTGAAAAAAAATTGCACTATTATGTTGCAATAGATCGTAATAGGTATGTACAATTTTCTTTTTTTCAGCGTTTAAAATGACAAATAGAGCATAAAGTAATAAAAAGCCCTGAACTGATTTTTTTGAAATTCAATTTCAAGATTTAAAGATCTATCGACCGTGCAGTTATGACCAAAATGTAATGAATATTTGAAAAATTGTTTTTTTTTTTGCAATTTTCGATAAAGCTGCATCGATTGTGCTTTTTTGGGTTTAACAAACAATTTTATTTAAAATTTTATTTCATTTTATTTGAAAAATTTTTAAACCGAGTTACTTGAAGAAAAATTGCACTATTTATTTTATTTAAAAAAATGTTTAAATGAGTTACTTGAAAAAAAATTGCACTATTATGTTGCAATAGATCGTAATAGGTATGTGCAATTTTCTTTTCTTCACCGTTTAAAATGACAAATAGGGCATGAAGTAATAAAAAGCCCTGAACTGATTTTTTTGAAACTCAATTTCAAGATTTAAAGATCTATCGACCGTGCAGTTATGACCAAAATGTAATGAATATTTGAAAAATTGTTTTTTTTTTTTTTTTTTTTTTTTTTTTTCAATTTTCGATAAAGCTGCCATCGATTGTGCTTTATTGGGTTTAACATACAATTTTATTTAAAATTTTATTTCATTTTATTTGAAAAATTTTTAAACCGAGTTACTTGAAGAAAGATTGCACTATTTATTTTATTTAAAAAATTTTTTAAATGAGTTACTTGAAAAAAAATTGCACTATTATGTTGCAATAGATCGTAATAGGTATGTGCAATTTTCTTTTTTTCAGCGTTTAAAATGACAAATAGAGCATGAAGTAATAAAAAGCCCTGAACCGATTTTTTTGAAATTCAATTTCAAGATTTAAAGATCTATCGACCATGCAGTTATGACCAAAATGTAATGAATATTTGAAAAATTGTTTTTTTTTTTTTTGCAATTTTCGATAAAGCTGCATCGATTGTGCTTTTTTGGGTTTAACAAACAATTTTATTTAAAATTTTATTTCATTTTATTTGAAAAATTTTTAAACCGAGTTACTTGAAGAAAGATTGCACTATTTATTTTATTTAAAAAAATTTTTAAATTAGTTACTTGAAAAAAAATTGCACTATTGCGTTGCAATAGATCGTAATAGGCTTGTACAATTTTCTTTTTTTCAGCGTTTAAAATGACAAATAGAGCATAAAGTAATAAAAAGCCCTGAACTGATTTTTTTGAAATTCAATTTCAAGATTTAAAGATCTATCGACCGTGCAGTTATGACCAAAATGTAATGAATATTTGAAAAATTGTTTTTTTTTTTGCAATTTTCGATAAAGCTGCATCGATTGTGCTTTTTTGGGTTTAACAAACAATTTTATTTAAAATTTTATTTCATTTTATTTGAAAAATTTTTAAACCGAGTTACTTGAAGAAAAATTGCACTATTTATTTTATTTAAAAAAATGTTTAAATGAGTTACTTGAAAAAAAATTGCACTATTATGTTGCAATAGATCGTAATAGGTATGTACAATTTTCTTTTTTTCAGCGTTTAAAATGACAAATAGAGCATAAAGTAATAAAAAGCCCTGAACTGATTTTTTTGAAATTCAATTTCAAGATTTAAAGATCTATCGACCGTGCAGTTATGACCAAAATGTAATGAATATTTGAAAAATTGTTTTTTTTTTTGCAATTTTCGATAAAGCTGCATCGATTGTGCTTTTTTGGGTTTAACAAACAATTTTATTTAAAATTTTATTTCATTTTATTTGAAAAATTTTTAAACCGAGTTACTTGAAGAAAGATTGCACTATTTATTTTATTTAAAAAAATTTTTAAATTAGTTACTTGAAAAAAAATTGCACTATTATGTTGCAATAGATCGTAATAGGTATGTGCAATTTTCTTTTCTTCAGCGTTTAAAATGACAAATAGGGCATGAAGTAATAAAAAGCCCTGAACTGATTTTTTTGAAACTCAATTTCAAGATTTAAAGATCTATCGACCGTGCAGTTATGACCAAAATGTAATGAATATTTGAAAAATTGTTTTTTTTTTTTTTTTTTTTTTTTTTTTTTTTTCAATTTTCGATAAAACTGCCATCGATTGTGCTTTTTTGGGTTTAACAAACAATTTTATTTAAAATTTTATTTCATTTTATTTGAAAAATTTTTAAACCGAGTTACTTGAAGAAAGATTGCACTATTTATTTTATTTAAAAAATTTTTTAAATGAGTTACTTGAAAAAAAATTGCACTATTATGTTGCAATAGATCGTAATAGGTATGTGCAATTTTCTTTTTTTCAGCGTTTAAAATGACAAATAGAGCATGAAGTAATAAAAAGCCCTGAACCGATTTTTTTGAAATTCAATTTCAAGATTTAAAGATCTATCGACCATGCAGTTATGACCAAAATGTAATGAATATTTGAAAAATTGTTTTTTTTTTTGCAATTTTCGATAAAGCTGCATCGATTGTGCTTTTTTGGGTTTAACAAACAATTTTATTTAAAATTTTATTTCATTTTATTTGAAAAATTTTTAAACCGAGTTACTTGAAGAAAGATTGCACTATTTATTTTATTTAAAAAAATTTTTAAATTAGTTACTTGAAAAAAAATTGCACTATTGCGTTGCAATAGATCGTAATAGGCTTGTACAATTTTCTTTTTTTCAGCGTTTAAAATGACAAATAGAGCATAAAGTAATAAAAAGCCCTGAACTGATTTTTTTGAAATTCAATTTCAAGATTTAAAGATCTATCGACCGTGCAGTTATGACCAAAATGTAATGAATATTTGAAAAATTGTTTTTTTTTTTGCAATTTTCGATAAAGCTGCATCGATTGTGCTTTTTTGGGTTTAACAAACAATTTTATTTAAAATTTTATTTCATTTTATTTGAAAAATTTTTAAACCGAGTTACTTGAAGAAAAATTGCACTATTTATTTTATTTAAAAAAATGTTTAAATGAGTTACTTGAAAAAAAATTGCACTATTATGTTGCAATAGATCGTAATAGGTATGTACAATTTTCTTTTTTTCAGCGTTTAAAATGACAAATAGAGCATAAAGTAATAAAAAGCCCTGAACTGATTTTTTTTTAATTCAATTTCAAGATTTAAAGATCTATCGACCGTGCAGTTATGACCAAAATGTAATGAATATTTGAAAAATTGTTTTTTTTTTTTGCAATTTTCGATAAAGCTGCATCGATTGTGCTTTTTTGGGTTTAACAAACAATTTTATTTAAAATTTTATTTCATTTTATTTGAAAAATTTTTAAACCGAGTTACTTGAAGAAAGATTGCACTATTTATTTTATTTAAAAAAATGTTTAAATGAGTTACTTGAAAAAAAATTGCACTATTATGTTGCAATAGATCGTAATAGGTATGTGCAATTTTCTTTTCTTCAGCGTTTAAAATGACAAATAGAGCATAAAGTAATAAAAAGCCCTGAACTGATTTTTTTGAAATTCAATTTCAAGATTTAAAGATCTATCGACCGTGCAGTTATGACCAAAATGTAATGAATATTTGAAAAATTGTTTTTTTTTTTGCAATTTTCGATAAAGCTGCATCGATTGTGCTTTTTTGGGTTTAACAAACAATTTTATTTAAAATTTTATTTCATTTTATTTGAAAAATTTTTAAACCGAGTTACTTGAAGAAAAATTGCACTATTTATTTTATTTAAAAAAATGTTTAAATGAGTTACTTGAAAAAAAATTGCACTATTATGTTGCAATAGATCGTAATAGGTATGTACAATTTTCTTTTTTTCAGCGTTTAAAATGACAAATAGAGCATAAAGTAATAAAAAGCCCTGAACTGATTTTTTTGAAATTCAATTTCAAGATTTAAAGATCTATCGACCGTGCAGTTATGACCAAAATGTAATGAATATTTGAAAAATTGTTTTTTTTTTTGCAATTTTCGATAAAGCTGCATCGATTGTGCTTTTTTGGGTTTAACAAACAATTTTATTTAAAATTTTATTTCATTTTATTTGAAAAATTTTTAAACCGAGTTACTTGAAGAAAGATTGCACTATTTATTTTATTTAAAAAAATGTTTAAATGAGTTACTTGAAAAAAAATTGCACTATTATGTTGCAATAGATCGTAATAGGTATGTGCAATTTTCTTTTCTTCAGCGTTTAAAATGACAAATAGAGCATAAAGTAATAAAAAGCCCTGAACTGATTTTTTTGAAATTCAATTTCAAGATTTAAAGATCTATCGACCGTGCAGTTATGACCAAAATGTAATGAATATTTGAAAAATTGTTTTTTTTTTTGCAATTTTCGATAAAGCTGCATCGATTGTGCTTTTTTGGGTTTAACAAACAATTTTATTTAAAATTTTATTTCATTTTATTTGAAAAATTTTTAAACCGAGTTACTTGAAGAAAAATTGCACTATTTATTTTATTTAAAAAAATGTTTAAATGAGTTACTTGAAAAAAAATTGCACTATTATGTTGCAATAGATCGTAATAGGTATGTACAATTTTCTTTTTTTCAGCATTTAAAATGACAAATAGAGCATAAAGTAATAAAAAGCCCTGAACTGATTTTTTTGAAATTCAATTTCAAGATTTAAAGATCTATCGACCGTGCAGTTATGACCAAAATGTAATGAATATTTGAAAAATTGTTTTTTTTTTTGCAATTTTCGATAAAGCTGCATCGATTGTGCTTTTTTGGGTTTAACAAACAATTTTATTTAAAATTTTATTTCATTTTATTTGAAAAATTTTTAAACCGAGTTACTTGAAGAAAAATTGCACTATTTATTTTATTTAAAAAAATGTTTAAATGAGTTACTTGAAAAAAAATTGCACTATTATGTTGCAATAGATCGTAATAGGTATGTGCAATTTTCTTTTCTTCACCGTTTAAAATGACAAATAGGGCATGAAGTAATAAAAAGCCCTGAACTGATTTTTTTGAAACTCAATTTCAAGATTTAAAGATCTATCGACCGTGCAGTTATGACCAAAATGTAATGAATATTTGAAAAATTGTTTTTTTTTTTTTTTTTTTTTTTTTTTTTTCAATTTTCGATAAAGCTGCCATCGATTGTGCTTTATTGGGTTTAACATACAATTTTATTTAAAATTTTATTTCATTTTATTTGAAAAATTTTTAAACCGAGTTACTTGAAGAAAGATTGCACTATTTATTTTATTTAAAAAATTTTTTAAATGAGTTACTTGAAAAAAAATTGCACTATTATGTTGCAATAGATCGTAATAGGTATGTGCAATTTTCTTTTTTTCAGCGTTTAAAATGACAAATAGAGCATGAAGTAATAAAAAGCCCTGAACCGATTTTTTTGAAATTCAATTTCAAGATTTAAAGATCTATCGACCATGCAGTTATGACCAAAATGTAATGAATATTTGAAAAATTGTTTTTTTTTTTGCAATTTTCGATAAAGCTGCATCGATTGTGCTTTTTTGGGTTTAACAAACAATTTTATTTAAAATTTTATTTCATTTTATTTGAAAAATTTTTAAACCGAGTTACTTGAAGAAAGATTGCACTATTTATTTTATTTAAAAAAATTTTTAAATTAGTTACTTGAAAAAAAATTGCACTATTGCGTTGCAATAGATCGTAATAGGCTTGTACAATTTTCTTTTTTTCAGCGTTTAAAATGACAAATAGAGCATAAAGTAATAAAAAGCCCTGAACTGATTTTTTTGAAATTCAATTTCAAGATTTAAAGATCTATCGACCGTGCAGTTATGACCAAAATGTAATGAATATTTGAAAAATTGTTTTTTTTTTTGCAATTTTCGATAAAGCTGCATCGATTGTGCTTTTTTGGGTTTAACAAACAATTTTATTTAAAATTTTATTTCATTTTATTTGAAAAATTTTTAAACCGAGTTACTTGAAGAAAAATTGCACTATTTATTTTATTTAAAAAAATGTTTAAATGAGTTACTTGAAAAAAATTTGCACTATTATGTTGCAATAGATCGTAATAGGTATGTACAATTTTCTTTTTTTCAGCGTTTAAAATGACAAATAGAGCATAAAGTAATAAAAAGCCCTGAACTGATTTTTTTTTAATTCAATTTCAAGATTTAAAGATCTATCGACCGTGCAGTTATGACCAAAATGTAATGAATATTTGAAAAATTGTTTTTTTTTTTTGCAATTTTCGATAAAGCTGCATCGATTGTGCTTTTTTGGGTTTAACAAACAATTTTATTTAAAATTTTATTTCATTTTATTTGAAAAATTTTTAAACCGAGTTACTTGAAGAAAGATTGCACTATTTATTTTATTTAAAAAAATGTTTAAATGAGTTACTTGAAAAAAAATTGCACTATTATGTTGCAATAGATCGTAATAGGTATGTGCAATTTTCTTTTCTTCAGCGTTTAAAATGACAAATAGAGCATAAAGTAATAAAAAGCCCTGAACTGATTTTTTTGAAATTCAATTTCAAGATTTAAAGATCTATCGACCGTGCAGTTATGACCAAAATGTAATGAATATTTGAAAAATTGTTTTTTTTTTTGCAATTTTCGATAAAGCTGCATCGATTGTGCTTTTTTGGGTTTAACAAACAATTTTATTTAAAATTTTATTTCATTTTATTTGAAAAATTTTTAAACCGAGTTACTTGAAGAAAAATTGCACTATTTATTTTATTTAAAAAAATGTTTAAATGAGTTACTTGAAAAAAAATTGCACTATTATGTTGCAATAGATCGTAATAGGTATGTACAATTTTCTTTTTTTCAGCGTTTAAAATGACAAATAGAGCATAAAGTAATAAAAAGCCCTGAACTGATTTTTTTGAAATTCAATTTCAAGATTTAAAGATCTATCGACCGTGCAGTTATGACCAAAATGTAATGAATATTTGAAAAATTGTTTTTTTTTTTGCAATTTTCGATAAAGCTGCATCGATTGTGCTTTTTTGGGTTTAACAAACAATTTTATTTAAAATTTTATTTCATTTTATTTGAAAAATTTTTAAACCGAGTTACTTGAAGAAAAATTGCACTATTTATTTTATTTAAAAAAATGTTTAAATGAGTTACTTGAAAAAAAATTGCACTATTATGTTGCAATAGATCGTAATAGGTATGTGCAATTTTCTTTTCTTCACCGTTTAAAATGACAAATAGGGCATGAAGTAATAAAAAGCCCTGAACTGATTTTTTTGAAACTCAATTTCAAGATTTAAAGATCTATCGACCGTGCAGTTATGACCAAAATGTAATGAATATTTGAAAAATTGTTTTTTTTTTTTTTTTTTTTTTTTTTTTTCAATTTTCGATAAAGCTGCCATCGATTGTGCTTTATTGGGTTTAACATACAATTTTATTTAAAATTTTATTTCATTTTATTTGAAAAATTTTTAAACCGAGTTACTTGAAGAAAGATTGCACTATTTATTTTATTTAAAAAATTTTTTAAATGAGTTACTTGAAAAAAAATTGCACTATTATGTTGCAATAGATCGTAATAGGTATGTGCAATTTTCTTTTTTTCAGCGTTTAAAATGACAAATAGAGCATGAAGTAATAAAAAGCCCTGAACCGATTTTTTTGAAATTCAATTTCAAGATTTAAAGATCTATCGACCATGCAGTTATGACCAAAATGTAATGAATATTTGAAAAATTGTTTTTTTTTTTTTTGCAATTTTCGATAAAGCTGCATCGATTGTGCTTTTTTGGGTTTAACAAACAATTTTATTTAAAATTTTATTTCATTTTATTTGAAAAATTTTTAAACCGAGTTACTTGAAGAAAGATTGCACTATTTATTTTATTTAAAAAAATTTTTAAATTAGTTACTTGAAAAAAAATTGCACTATTGCGTTGCAATAGATCGTAATAGGCTTGTACAATTTTCTTTTTTTCAGCGTTTAAAATGACAAATAGAGCATAAAGTAATAAAAAGCCCTGAACTGATTTTTTTGAAATTCAATTTCAAGATTTAAAGATCTATCGACCGTGCAGTTATGACCAAAATGTAATGAATATTTGAAAAATTGTTTTTTTTTTTGCAATTTTCGATAAAGCTGCATCGATTGTGCTTTTTTGGGTTTAACAAACAATTTTATTTAAAATTTTATTTCATTTTATTTGAAAAATTTTTAAACCGAGTTACTTGAAGAAAAATTGCACTATTTATTTTATTTAAAAAAATGTTTAAATGAGTTACTTGAAAAAAAATTGCACTATTATGTTGCAATAGATCGTAATAGGTATGTACAATTTTCTTTTTTTCAGCGTTTAAAATGACAAATAGAGCATAAAGTAATAAAAAGCCCTGAACTGATTTTTTTGAAATTCAATTTCAAGATTTAAAGATCTATCGACCGTGCAGTTATGACCAAAATGTAATGAATATTTGAAAAATTGTTTTTTTTTTTGCAATTTTCGATAAAGCTGCATCGATTGTGCTTTTTTGGGTTTAACAAACAATTTTATTTAAAATTTTATTTCATTTTATTTGAAAAATTTTTAAACCGAGTTACTTGAAGAAAAATTGCACTATTTATTTTATTTAAAAAAATGTTTAAATGAGTTACTTGAAAAAAAATTGCACTATTATGTTGCAATAGATCGTAATAGGTATGTGCAATTTTCTTTTCTTCAGCGTTTAAAATGACAAATAGGGCATGAAGTAATAAAAAGCCCTGAACTGATTTTTTTGAAACTCAATTTCAAGATTTAAAGATCTATCGACCGTGCAGTTATGACCAAAATGTAATGAATATTTGAAAAATTGTTTTTTTTTTTTTTTTTTTTTTTTTTTTTTTTTTTTTTTTTTCAATTTTCGATAAAACTGCCATCGATTGTGCTTTTTTGGGTTTAACAAACAATTTTATTTAAAATTTTATTTCATTTTATTTGAAAAATTTTTAAACCGAGTTACTTGAAGAAAGATTGCACTATTTATTTTATTTAAAAAATTTTTTAAATGAGTTACTTGAAAAAAAATTGCACTATTATGTTGCAATAGATCGTAATAGGTATGTGCAATTTTCTTTTTTTCAGCGTTTAAAATGACAAATAGAGCATGAAGTAATAAAAAGCCCTGAACCGATTTTTTTGAAATTCAATTTCAAGATTTAAAGATCTATCGACCATGCAGTTATGACCAAAATGTAATGAATATTTGAAAAATTGTTTTTTTTTTTGCAATTTTCGATAAAGCTGCATCGATTGTGCTTTTTTGGGTTTAACAAACAATTTTATTTAAAATTTTATTTCATTTTATTTGAAAAATTTTTAAACCGAGTTACTTGAAGAAAGATTGCACTATTTATTTTATTTAAAAAAATTTTTAAATTAGTTACTTGAAAAAAAATTGCACTATTGCGTTGCAATAGATCGTAATAGGCTTGTACAATTTTCTTTTTTTCAGCGTTTAAAATGACAAATAGAGCATAAAGTAATAAAAAGCCCTGAACTGATTTTTTTGAAATTCAATTTCAAGATTTAAAGATCTATCGACCGTGCAGTTATGACCAAAATGTAATGAATATTTGAAAAATTGTTTTTTTTTTTGCAATTTTCGATAAAGCTGCATCGATTGTGCTTTTTTGGGTTTAACAAACAATTTTATTTAAAATTTTATTTCATTTTATTTGAAAAATTTTTAAACCGAGTTACTTGAAGAAAAATTGCACTATTTATTTTATTTAAAAAAATGTTTAAATGAGTTACTTGAAAAAAAATTGCACTATTATGTTGCAATAGATCGTAATAGGTATGTACAATTTTCTTTTTTTCAGCGTTTAAAATGACAAATAGAGCATAAAGTAATAAAAAGCCCTGAACTGATTTTTTTTTAATTCAATTTCAAGATTTAAAGATCTATCGACCGTGCAGTTATGACCAAAATGTAATGAATATTTGAAAAATTGTTTTTTTTTTTTGCAATTTTCGATAAAGCTGCATCGATTGTGCTTTTTTGGGTTTAACAAACAATTTTATTTAAAATTTTATTTCATTTTATTTGAAAAATTTTTAAACCGAGTTACTTGAAGAAAGATTGCACTATTTATTTTATTTAAAAAAATGTTTAAATGAGTTACTTGAAAAAAAATTGCACTATTATGTTGCAATAGATCGTAATAGGTATGTGCAATTTTCTTTTCTTCAGCGTTTAAAATGACAAATAGAGCATAAAGTAATAAAAAGCCCTGAACTGATTTTTTTGAAATTCAATTTCAAGATTTAAAGATCTATCGACCGTGCAGTTATGACCAAAATGTAATGAATATTTGAAAAATTGTTTTTTTTTTTGCAATTTTCGATAAAGCTGCATCGATTGTGCTTTTTTGGGTTTAACAAACAATTTTATTTAAAATTTTATTTCATTTTATTTGAAAAATTTTTAAACCGAGTTACTTGAAGAAAAATTGCACTATTTATTTTATTTAAAAAAATGTTTAAATGAGTTACTTGAAAAAAAATTGCACTATTATGTTGCAATAGATCGTAATAGGTATGTACAATTTTCTTTTTTTCAGCGTTTAAAATGACAAATAGAGCATAAAGTAATAAAAAGCCCTGAACTGATTTTTTTGAAATTCAATTTCAAGATTTAAAGATCTATCGACCGTGCAGTTATGACCAAAATGTAATGAATATTTGAAAAATTGTTTTTTTTTTTGCAATTTTCGATAAAGCTGCATCGATTGTGCTTTTTTGGGTTTAACAAACAATTTTATTTAAAATTTTATTTCATTTTATTTGAAAAATTTTTAAACCGAGTTACTTGAAGAAAGATTGCACTATTTATTTTATTTAAAAAAATGTTTAAATGAGTTACTTGAAAAAAAATTGCACTATTATGTTGCAATAGATCGTAATAGGTATGTGCAATTTTCTTTTCTTCAGCGTTTAAAATGACAAATAGAGCATAAAGTAATAAAAAGCCCTGAACTGATTTTTTTGAAATTCAATTTCAAGATTTAAAGATCTATCGACCGTGCAGTTATGACCAAAATGTAATGAATATTTGAAAAATTGTTTTTTTTTTTGCAATTTTCGATAAAGCTGCATCGATTGTGCTTTTTTGGGTTTAACAAACAATTTTATTTAAAATTTTATTTCATTTTATTTGAAAAATTTTTAAACCGAGTTACTTGAAGAAAAATTGCACTATTTATTTTATTTAAAAAAATGTTTAAATGAGTTACTTGAAAAAAAATTGCACTATTATGTTGCAATAGATCGTAATAGGTATGTACAATTTTCTTTTTTTCAGCATTTAAAATGACAAATAGAGCATAAAGTAATAAAAAGCCCTGAACTGATTTTTTTGAAATTCAATTTCAAGATTTAAAGATCTATCGACCGTGCAGTTATGACCAAAATGTAATGAATATTTGAAAAATTGTTTTTTTTTTTGCAATTTTCGATAAAGCTGCATCGATTGTGCTTTTTTGGGTTTAACAAACAATTTTATTTAAAATTTTATTTCATTTTATTTGAAAAATTTTTAAACCGAGTTACTTGAAGAAAAATTGCACTATTTATTTTATTTAAAAAAATGTTTAAATGAGTTACTTGAAAAAAAATTGCACTATTATGTTGCAATAGATCGTAATAGGTATGTGCAATTTTCTTTTCTTCACCGTTTAAAATGACAAATAGGGCATGAAGTAATAAAAAGCCCTGAACTGATTTTTTTGAAACTCAATTTCAAGATTTAAAGATCTATCGACCGTGCAGTTATGACCAAAATGTAATGAATATTTGAAAAATTGTTTTTTTTTTTTTTTTTTTTTTTTTTTTTTCAATTTTCGATAAAGCTGCCATCGATTGTGCTTTATTGGGTTTAACATACAATTTTATTTAAAATTTTATTTCATTTTATTTGAAAAATTTTTAAACCGAGTTACTTGAAGAAAGATTGCACTATTTATTTTATTTAAAAAATTTTTTAAATGAGTTACTTGAAAAAAAATTGCACTATTATGTTGCAATAGATCGTAATAGGTATGTGCAATTTTCTTTTTTTCAGCGTTTAAAATGACAAATAGAGCATGAAGTAATAAAAAGCCCTGAACCGATTTTTTTGAAATTCAATTTCAAGATTTAAAGATCTATCGACCATGCAGTTATGACCAAAATGTAATGAATATTTGAAAAATTGTTTTTTTTTTTGCAATTTTCGATAAAGCTGCATCGATTGTGCTTTTTTGGGTTTAACAAACAATTTTATTTAAAATTTTATTTCATTTTATTTGAAAAATTTTTAAACCGAGTTACTTGAAGAAAGATTGCACTATTTATTTTATTTAAAAAAATTTTTAAATTAGTTACTTGAAAAAAAATTGCACTATTGCGTTGCAATAGATCGTAATAGGCTTGTACAATTTTCTTTTTTTCAGCGTTTAAAATGACAAATAGAGCATAAAGTAATAAAAAGCCCTGAACTGATTTTTTTGAAATTCAATTTCAAGATTTAAAGATCTATCGACCGTGCAGTTATGACCAAAATGTAATGAATATTTGAAAAATTGTTTTTTTTTTTGCAATTTTCGATAAAGCTGCATCGATTGTGCTTTTTTGGGTTTAACAAACAATTTTATTTAAAATTTTATTTCATTTTATTTGAAAAATTTTTAAACCGAGTTACTTGAAGAAAAATTGCACTATTTATTTTATTTAAAAAAATGTTTAAATGAGTTACTTGAAAAAAATTTGCACTATTATGTTGCAATAGATCGTAATAGGTATGTACAATTTTCTTTTTTTCAGCGTTTAAAATGACAAATAGAGCATAAAGTAATAAAAAGCCCTGAACTGATTTTTTTTTAATTCAATTTCAAGATTTAAAGATCTATCGACCGTGCAGTTATGACCAAAATGTAATGAATATTTGAAAAATTGTTTTTTTTTTTTGCAATTTTCGATAAAGCTGCATCGATTGTGCTTTTTTGGGTTTAACAAACAATTTTATTTAAAATTTTATTTCATTTTATTTGAAAAATTTTTAAACCGAGTTACTTGAAGAAAGATTGCACTATTTATTTTATTTAAAAAAATGTTTAAATGAGTTACTTGAAAAAAAATTGCACTATTATGTTGCAATAGATCGTAATAGGTATGTGCAATTTTCTTTTCTTCAGCGTTTAAAATGACAAATAGAGCATAAAGTAATAAAAAGCCCTGAACTGATTTTTTTGAAATTCAATTTCAAGATTTAAAGATCTATCGACCGTGCAGTTATGACCAAAATGTAATGAATATTTGAAAAATTGTTTTTTTTTTTGCAATTTTCGATAAAGCTGCATCGATTGTGCTTTTTTGGGTTTAACAAACAATTTTATTTAAAATTTTATTTCATTTTATTTGAAAAATTTTTAAACCGAGTTACTTGAAGAAAAATTGCACTATTTATTTTATTTAAAAAAATGTTTAAATGAGTTACTTGAAAAAAAATTGCACTATTATGTTGCAATAGATCGTAATAGGTATGTACAATTTTCTTTTTTTCAGCGTTTAAAATGACAAATAGAGCATAAAGTAATAAAAAGCCCTGAACTGATTTTTTTGAAATTCAATTTCAAGATTTAAAGATCTATCGACCGTGCAGTTATGACCAAAATGTAATGAATATTTGAAAAATTGTTTTTTTTTTTGCAATTTTCGATAAAGCTGCATCGATTGTGCTTTTTTGGGTTTAACAAACAATTTTATTTAAAATTTTATTTCATTTTATTTGAAAAATTTTTAAACCGAGTTACTTGAAGAAAAATTGCACTATTTATTTTATTTAAAAAAATGTTTAAATGAGTTACTTGAAAAAAAATTGCACTATTATGTTGCAATAGATCGTAATAGGTATGTGCAATTTTCTTTTCTTCACCGTTTAAAATGACAAATAGGGCATGAAGTAATAAAAAGCCCTGAACTGA
The DNA here is from genome assembly GCA_963564615.1 of Rhorus exstirpatorius. Lineage (NCBI taxonomy): Eukaryota > Metazoa > Arthropoda > Insecta > Hymenoptera > Ichneumonidae > Rhorus > Rhorus exstirpatorius. Next base: position 18,859,544 of record OY751320.1, read on the forward strand.
TTTTTTTGAAACTCAATTTCAAGATTTAAAGATCTATCGACCGTGCAGTTATGACCAAAATGTAATGAATATTTGAAAAATTGTTTTTTTTTTTTTTTTTTTTTTTTTTTTTCAATTTTCGATAAAGCTGCCATCGATTGTGCTTTATTGGGTTTAACATACAATTTTATTTAAAATTTTATTTCATTTTATTTGAAAAATTTTTAAACCGAGTTACTTGAAGAAAGATTGCACTATTTATTTTATTTAAAAAATTTTTTAAATGAGTTACTTGAAAAAAAATTGCACTATTATGTTGCAATAGATCGTAATAGGTATGTGCAATTTTCTTTTTTTCAGCGTTTAAAATGACAAATAGAGCATGAAGTAATAAAAAGCCCTGAACCGATTTTTTTGAAATTCAATTTCAAGATTTAAAGATCTATCGACCATGCAGTTATGACCAAAATGTAATGAATATTTGAAAAATTGTTTTTTTTTTTTTTGCAATTTTCGATAAAGCTGCATCGATTGTGCTTTTTTGGGTTTAACAAACAATTTTATTTAAAATTTTATTTCATTTTATTTGAAAAATTTTTAAACCGAGTTACTTGAAGAAAGATTGCACTATTTATTTTATTTAAAAAAATTTTTAAATTAGTTACTTGAAAAAAAATTGCACTATTGCGTTGCAATAGATCGTAATAGGCTTGTACAATTTTCTTTTTTTCAGCGTTTAAAATGACAAATAGAGCATAAAGTAATAAAAAGCCCTGAACTGATTTTTTTGAAATTCAATTTCAAGATTTAAAGATCTATCGACCGTGCAGTTATGACCAAAATGTAATGAATATTTGAAAAATTGTTTTTTTTTTTGCAATTTTCGATAAAGCTGCATCGATTGTGCTTTTTTGGGTTTAACAAACAATTTTATTTAAAATTTTATTTCATTTTATTTGAAAAATTTTTAAACCGAGTTACTTGAAGAAAAATTGCACTATTTATTTTATTTAAAAAAATGTTTAAATGAGTTACTTGAAAAAAAATTGCACTATTATGTTGCAATAGATCGTAATAGGTATGTACAATTTTCTTTTTTTCAGCGTTTAAAATGACAAATAGAGCATAAAGTAATAAAAAGCCCTGAACTGATTTTTTTGAAATTCAATTTCAAGATTTAAAGATCTATCGACCGTGCAGTTATGACCAAAATGTAATGAATATTTGAAAAATTGTTTTTTTTTTTGCAATTTTCGATAAAGCTGCATCGATTGTGCTTTTTTGGGTTTAACAAACAATTTTATTTAAAATTTTATTTCATTTTATTTGAAAAATTTTTAAACCGAGTTACTTGAAGAAAAATTGCACTATTTATTTTATTTAAAAAAATGTTTAAATGAGTTACTTGAAAAAAAATTGCACTATTATGTTGCAATAGATCGTAATAGGTATGTGCAATTTTCTTTTCTTCAGCGTTTAAAATGACAAATAGGGCATGAAGTAATAAAAAGCCCTGAACTGATTTTTTTGAAACTCAATTTCAAGATTTAAAGATCTATCGACCGTGCAGTTATGACCAAAATGTAATGAATATTTGAAAAATTGTTTTTTTTTTTTTTTTTTTTTTTTTTTTTTTTTTTTTTTTTCAATTTTCGATAAAACTGCCATCGATTGTGCTTTTTTGGGTTTAACAAACAATTTTATTTAAAATTTTATTTCATTTTATTTGAAAAATTTTTAAACCGAGTTACTTGAAGAAAGATTGCACTATTTATTTTATTTAAAAAATTTTTTAAATGAGTTACTTGAAAAAAAATTGCACTATTATGTTGCAATAGATCGTAATAGGTATGTGCAATTTTCTTTTTTTCAGCGTTTAAAATGACAAATAGAGCATGAAGTAATAAAAAGCCCTGAACCGATTTTTTTGAAATTCAATTTCAAGATTTAAAGATCTATCGACCATGCAGTTATGACCAAAATGTAATGAATATTTGAAAAATTGTTTTTTTTTTTGCAATTTTCGATAAAGCTGCATCGATTGTGCTTTTTTGGGTTTAACAAACAATTTTATTTAAAATTTTATTTCATTTTATTTGAAAAATTTTTAAACCGAGTTACTTGAAGAAAGATTGCACTATTTATTTTATTTAAAAAAATTTTTAAATTAGTTACTTGAAAAAAAATTGCACTATTGCGTTGCAATAGATCGTAATAGGCTTGTACAATTTTCTTTTTTTCAGCGTTTAAAATGACAAATAGAGCATAAAGTAATAAAAAGCCCTGAACTGATTTTTTTGAAATTCAATTTCAAGATTTAAAGATCTATCGACCGTGCAGTTATGACCAAAATGTAATGAATATTTGAAAAATTGTTTTTTTTTTTGCAATTTTCGATAAAGCTGCATCGATTGTGCTTTTTTGGGTTTAACAAACAATTTTATTTAAAATTTTATTTCATTTTATTTGAAAAATTTTTAAACCGAGTTACTTGAAGAAAAATTGCACTATTTATTTTATTTAAAAAAATGTTTAAATGAGTTACTTGAAAAAAAATTGCACTATTATGTTGCAATAGATCGTAATAGGTATGTACAATTTTCTTTTTTTCAGCGTTTAAAATGACAAATAGAGCATAAAGTAATAAAAAGCCCTGAACTGATTTTTTTTTAATTCAATTTCAAGATTTAAAGATCTATCGACCGTGCAGTTATGACCAAAATGTAATGAATATTTGAAAAATTGTTTTTTTTTTTTGCAATTTTCGATAAAGCTGCATCGATTGTGCTTTTTTGGGTTTAACAAACAATTTTATTTAAAATTTTATTTCATTTTATTTGAAAAATTTTTAAACCGAGTTACTTGAAGAAAGATTGCACTATTTATTTTATTTAAAAAAATTTTTAAATTAGTTACTTGAAAAAAAATTGCACTATTGCGTTGCAATAGATCGTAATAGGCTTGTACAATTTTCTTTTTTTCAGCGTTTAAAATGACAAATAGAGCATGAAGTAATAAAAAGCCCTGAACCGATTTTTTTGAAACTTAATTTCGAGATTTAAAGATCTATCGACCGTGCAGTTATGACCAAAATGTAATGAATATTTGAAAAATTGATTTTTTTTTTTTGCAATTCACGATAAAGCTGCATCGATTGTGCTTTATTGGGTCTAACAAACAAACGGCGAAAGATATTATATAATCATCAACTTGCATAGAAATATATGGTTTCGTCGCAATAGTTTGCCGACGTTTGCCCCAAAATTTATCATCCCTGCGCTCTGCTAGCATCTCCACACCTCGTTCACGCCTATCAATCAAAATCGTTCGGCTTATCGCACGAATTTATCTCTTTGCAAAAAGAAAAACGAAAAAAAAAAAAAAAAAAAAAAATTGAAATTCCCTTCGAGTCGAATATCGAATGAAAACACAAATTCGTTTCTTTCAATGAATTCAGGAAGCGTACAGAAATATTCCCGTCGAGAGCAAGGTCATATTCTTGCTCGGATCTATACGCAATGCCCCGCTCGCCGAAGATATGCGCGCAATGGCGGCGGTACTTCTGCGACGGCTCTTTTCCTCGGAATTCACGGATTTCTATCCTAAGGTAAGTCACCGTATCGATGAAATTGTATCCCGAGCTTGTATTTCATTGATCGCCACGGATGGAGTCAGCGGTCGATTCGATTATCAATGATTACGAAAGCGTTACATCCGTGGTAGAGCAAGTCGCGCCGATAAGACTCCTGCCCGATCATCGTTTTGATGATCAAGCTCTCCGAGTCCTCGACGCGAAAGTTTCTGAGAGTTGGTTGTGCTGTACAGAACACGATCATAGTATTGAAACAAACAATTTACGTAATTCGTATTATACTCGTTGACCGGAAAATTTGTAAAATTCATTGAAATTCGAAGAAAAAGAAGAAAAAGAAGAAAAAAAAGAAAGAAATTCGCAATTTCGATCGATCGATACTTCTGACTTCTTTTCTTTTTTTTTGCAATATTTTTGACGCGATTATTCGAACGCAGATACCCCCGGAGGCTCAAACTGAGCTGAAAAAGCAAATTCTTCTGTCCGTACAAAATGAACAAACTGAAGGTATAAGACGAAAAGTGTGCGAGGTCGCGGCCGAAGTTGCGAGAAATCTCATCGACGAGGATGGCAATAATCAATGGCCAGAATTTCTTCAGTTCCTGTTCCAGTGCGCAAACGGCCCTGCGCCGGCGCTCAAGGAAAGCGCTCTTCGCATGTTCACGTGAGTTAACGAAGAGAGAAATTCGAGAAACTTTTTATTTTTTTTTGTATAATCTAAAAATCTCCCTCAATCGTATCTCATGAGTTAATTTTCAAAAGAAAAAGAAAAAAAAAATTCATGAATCTGAGATTTGTATCGATTGTTGAATCCCTCGCAGATCCGTCCCAGGTGTATTTGGTAATCAGCAGGCAAATTATCTCGATTCCATCAAGCAGATGTTGCAGCAATCTTTGCTCGACGCGACAAACTTCGAGGTAAGCGAAATTTTCATTTCCGATATACAGGATTTAAAGAAAAAAAAAAAAAAAAAAAAAAAAAAAAAAACAAACAAACAAACATAAATAAATTAGTAAAAAAAAAAAACTGCGCTATTTTAATTTTGCATTCAACAGACTCAAATCAGTAATAAATACTTCAATGAATCGTATACAATGTACAATTTAATTAGTCCTTTGGATGCACTAAATAGAAAAATATTGAAGATAATCTATGAAAAAAAAAAAAAAAAAAACTCTTTCCCATCAATCAATTGCATGAGGAAACAGAAGCGTTCGATGTTCGGCAATTATTTTGTAATACTGTATTGAAATTTTACGCTAAAAATAAGCTCTTCGGGATTCTTTTTCGGAATAAATCCTGGAGTTTTTTTTTTTTTTAGCGTCTTTTCATAGTAAATGGCATAAATAATAACTTATGAAAAGTGCATTATTGTCCCTCTCTACATTTTGGCAAGGGAAAAATGGAAACAATAAAAATTTGGCACTTTTTGTGCTTCAACTCGAAACGCTGCTCAAACTATACGCGATAGAGTAAAATTGCTCATAAATCATTTTCTAGGTAATTAAATTGTCTACAAAAAAAAAAAAAAGTCCCCGACGGCAAATATCTAAAGTTAATAATTGAGGCATGGGAGGCATCCAAAGTTGTAAAAATAATTTAAAAAAAAAAAACCACTTCAAGTAGGTGGCTTTATTTGAATTTAGTTATCAATAAAGTTTTGTAGGCGTTAATGGCTTTCTCGCTGTGTCCAGTCGACGCATGAATTTTTATGCATTTTTAATTCAACGCCTAACGCGATGATACGTAATTTAGGGAGGTTCTTAAACCAGAGAAAAACGATAAGAATGATTGTAAAATTTGAGGGGAGGTTTGTGCTGGTACTAGGAGTACACCGTAATTATTTCAGATTTTTTGACCGCGTAGTTGAGGAGGAAAAAAAAAAAAACATTAAATATGCCGCTTATACATGGGCTCTTATGGGAGAAGTATTCGAAGCTATGATTGGAGATTATTTTAGGAGTGAAAAAACGGTAAAATTTCCCCGAGGAACCGCTCAAACGACAGATTAGATATAATTTGTCCATAAAGAAAGTTTTTCACCGTTCCGATTGTGAAATATACTTGTAAACCGAATTGAGCGTGAGTAATGGCAAATTAAGGCGGCCCCATCAGTGACAAAACTAGTCAAAAATCGTGACGTGAAAAAAAAAAAAATCATAAAACCTATCATAATATTTTCTAAATACTCTGTCTGAATAAAATTTATGAATTTCGATGACGTTTCCGGTGATTATTCATAATTTATCATAAATAATATTATCAATAAAGTCTCAACTGACAAAAGTATTTAACGCTTTCAGAGCGATCAAGTCAAAAACGATAGCTGATATTCATGTATGTTTCCTCGCGTGCAGCAATGACAGACATATATTGTATCCGAGATTTGCGCACACGATGACTTTCGCGATTAAATTTCTCGGGGAAATTCCCTGGCAAGACACAATTTTTTAAATACCATTGGAAAATTCACGATTTCATCTTTCAATACTCAAAATTTGAATAAGAATTCTCGTCTTTATCAAAAGATATCGTGTCACTTCCGGTGAAAATGGAATCAACCGCCATGAGACCCATGCTAAAATAGGTAATTTTAAATTATTCGTTCGCAACAATTTGCCTGGCAACGTACCCTGAAATTTTGAGAGAGCGTTCATTGCATCTTAGATAACACTCTCCCGAAGTTTCATTCGTATCGCCGGTTTTTTAATTCACTGATGAGACACCTTAATAAAATGAAAATAAAACCTTAATAAAATGAAAACGTAAGCCACTTCGGACACCTCCCACTCATCCGCTATTGACTTTTCATATATGCTGTCGCGGACTTTTTTTTTTTTTTTTTTTATATAAAAAATTGAATTCTGTACAAAATTGTTCCGGTCCAATTTTCTCTATCTTGAAACGTTCGGTCAGCGTTTGGAGTTGAAGCTCGGAAAACATAAATTTTGAATTTTTTTGCAACATAAACGTTAATATTTCAAAAACTTACAGTAAGGTTAATGTCCCAGTTAGTGAACATTTAACGGAGGATCCACGCTCTTTTTACATTTTTCAATCATATCCGAGTACGATATCCGAAAACTTTGGTTTCGTATCAACAATTTCGTTCATGCTGAATGTAATAATATTGAATTTTTTTTTTTTTTTCGTAAAAACGTTGAAAAATCAGGATAAATAAGCAAATTAAAAATACGTGTTTGATGTCCGAGTTACTGACAACCCGCCGATTTGCTAGCCCAGATAATGACTCGACAGAGTCCCAGTTAATTAACACTCGAGAATCAATAAAAAAAAATCGTTATTATACTTTTGTTTCACATTTACTTACTTACTTCCATTTTTACATTTATTTGATGACTAAATGAAAAAGTAAATTCAATACACCGCGCTGAATTTCTAAGGGGATCGGAGAAAATTGAAAACTGTTTGGGTTACGGAACACCAATCGACAACTCGGACACGTCCTAAATTCATTGTCCCAGTTAACGACGGAACAGATGGAAGTGCCGATTTTCAAAGCTAAATTCATAATATATCGAAAATAGCAACTACTCTGAACTTTTTTTTTTCAGTCCTAAAGTTGAAAACCGAACCTTTATTTGCGGATATTGAATCAACGATCCGATAAAAATTTGCGTAAACTACCATTAAATATATACCGGATTTTTCAAAAACTGGGACGCATTCACAATCTGGGCACGTGGTATTTAGAATAAGCAACGTCACGTCTGTAATATCATTTTATTGAAATCTTTCATCTTTTGAAATCGTCATTTTTATTGAAATCTGAACGGTAAATTTTGGAAAAATACGATGAAAACTGTGATTTCTCACGAGACACAATGCTAAATGTATGAAATTACAAATGCCAATATATATTTTTTCTTGTTCTCTCTAGACTTTTAAAAATTTACCTGAATCTTTTTCTTATCATAATCCACCGCTGCATCAAATTTTATTGAATTCCGAACGGTAATTCTATAATCGAACAGTACTACCTTGACTTGTATTGCTACAATTTTTATACGTTACTATCAATGCCATTTACTATCGAATAGTGTCGTAACGAAACCCCACACGCGCGTAAAATGATAAATAAATATTATTAATATTATTATTATTATTGTTATTGTAACAAACAAACGGGAGATTGATACACGGGCTTACATGAATCTACGTCGACTCGTCACAAAGTCTCCCTAGAAAAAAAAAAAAAAAAAAAAAAAACCATAAAATCGCTTTCTGATGACTGTAACTTGTGACGTGTTAATTTACAGACAGATACGGAGCGAACATTAATGAAAAATCAATAGTTGAAGTAAAAAAAAAAAAAAAAAAATTAAACGTTGATCATGAAAACAAAAAAAAAAAAAAATCATTATTCATCAGGTGAGATTTCAAGCCGTTCGTGCGATCGGCGCGTTCATAACGCTTCACGAGAAAGAAGCCGAAATACAGAAACACTTTTGCGAGCTCGTGCCGGGTCTCGTTCAAGTAACGGCGCAGTCGATCGAAAAACAGGAGGACGAGTCGTTGCTGAAAGTTTTGATCGACATGGCGGAAACTACACCGAAATTCTTGAGGCCCCAGCTTGAGATTATAATGGAGATGTGCATGAAGACATTTTCCAACGAAGAAATGGGCGATTCGTGGCGTCAATTGTCGCTCGAAGTTTTGGTTACCCTCGCGGAGACCGCACCGGCGATGGTTCGCAAAGTCGGTGGCAAATATATCGTTGCACTGATACCCCTAGTTTTGAAAATGATGACCGATCTCGAGGAGGACGAGGAATGGAGTTTCTCGGATGAAATTATCGAGGAGGACAACGAGTCGAACAGCGTCGTTGCCGAGAGCGCCCTCGATCGACTCGCGTGCGGCCTCGGTGGTAAAACAATGCTGCCCCAGATCGTTCAGAATATTCCATCGATGCTGAGCAATACCGATTGGAAATACAGGTAAAGAAATATTAAAAAAAAAAAAAAAACCGATTTGCGATAAACATGCGCGACATTGATTTTATGGTAAAAAATCGAAATTCATTTTTTTTTTCCACTCCCGAGCGAATAAATGGAAACTCTTGACGAAAAAAAAAAAAAAAACATTTCAAACGTATGAGAACAAATGCTCAAAAAAAAAAAATTCAAAAGTTTCTATCCGCCGAAGTATCACAAAAAAATTAATTCACATAAATTTGTCACTTTGAAGAAAATAATGAACGAGCGGCTCGACGAGCGCTCCGATATCGAGATTTTCTTTGGAAAATTTGATTTGAAAAAAAAAAAAAAAAAACAAATGAGAATCGATGCGAGTGAAAATATATGGGCTTGCAGATTTTTCACAATTTATTTTCATATTAACCCTTTAACAGCTGAGTTTTTTTTTTTTTTTTTTTGAGCGTTTGGAAAAGTTGGTACATGGTGAATCTGAATTCACGAGTATCCGATATGAGAATAAAAATTATTCCAGAATTTTTCTACCCTCAGAAACTACCACCCAAATGATAAAACCACCCCAATCGCTTGAAAACATCGTAATTTCCATTTGCCATCGTTCGCTTCTGTCAGAAATTGAGAAAAAGTCATTCCAGAACAAGTAGTGGGATTCTGAATTCAAAAAAACGACCCGATTCGTGAGAGGCAATGCTCACGTTCAAAAATCACCCCGACCTCACTAATGGCAGTTGATTTTTAGGCGCATCACAACTTCTAGGGGTAGTTTTCGATGTTTTTTTTACTGTTGGGGGTAGTTTTCGATTCAGATTTTCTTGCTACAAATTTTTCATGTGTTTTCAAAAATTTTTATGAACTGAACATCAATAAAAGTGCATTTTCAGGTGCATCACCACTGCTAGGGGCGATTTTTGATGTTTTGTTACTGTTAGGGGTAGTTTTTGATTCGGATTTTCTTGATACACATTTTCTATGCGTTTCCGAAAATATATATGAACTGAACATCAGTGGAAGTGCATTTTTGGGCGTATCGTCATTTCTAGGGGTGGTTTTCGATGTTTTTTTTACTATCGGGGGGTAGTTTTCGATTCAGATTTTCTTGCCACAAATTTTTCATGTGTTTTCAAAAATTTATATGAACTGAACATCAATAAATGGGCATTTTCAGGCGCATCACCACTGCTAGGGGCGGTTTTTGATGTATTTTTACTGTTAGGGGTAGTTTTTGATTCGGATTTTCTTGATACACATTTTCTATGCGTTTACGAATATATATATGAACTGAATATCAGTGGAAGTGCATTTTTGGGCGTATCAGCATTTCTAGGGGTGGTTTTCGATGTTTTGTTACTGTTGGGGGGTAATTTTCGATTCAGATATTCTTGCTACAAATTTTTCATGTGTTTTCAAAAATTTATATGAACTGAACATCAATAAAAGAGCATTTTCAGGCGCATAACCACTGCTAGGGGCGGTTTTTGATGTATTGTTACTGTTAGGGGTAGTTTTTGATTCGGATTTTCTTGATACACATTTTCTATGCGTTTCCGAAAATATATATGAACTGAACATCAGAGGAAGTGCATTTTTGGGCGTATCTCGCCATTTCTAGGGGTGGTTTTCGATGTTTTGTTACTGTTGGGGGGTAGTTTTCGATTCAGATATTCTTGCTACAAATTTTTCATGTGTTTTCAAAAATTTATATGAACTGAACATCAATAAATGGGCATTTTCAGGCGCATCACCACTGCTAGGGGCGATTTTTGATGTTTTGTTACTGTTAGGGGTAGTTTTTTATTCGGATTTTCTTGATACACATTTTTCATGCGTTTCCGAAAATATATATGAACTGAACATCAGTGGAAGTGCATTTTTGGGCGTATCGTCATTTCTAGGGGTGGGTTTCGATGTTTTTTTTACTATCGGGGGGTAGTTTTCGATTCAGATTTTCTTGCCACAAATTTTTCATGTGTTTTCAAAAATTTATATGAACTGAACATCAATAAATGGGCATTTTCAGGCGCATCACCACTGCTAGGGGCGGTTTTTGATGTATTTTTACTGTTAGGGGTAGTTTTTGATTCGGATTTTCTTGATACACATTTTCTATGCGTTTACGAATATATATATGAACTGAATATCAGTGGAAGTGCATTTTTGGGCGTATCAGCATTTCTAGGGGTGGTTTTCGATGTTTTGTTACTGTTGGGGGGTAATTTTCGATTCAGATATTCTTGCTACAAATTTTTCATGTGTTTTCAAAAATTTATATGAACTGAACATCAATAAAAGAGCATTTTCAGGCGCATAACCACTGCTAGGGGCGGTTTTTGATGTATTGTTACTGTTAGGGGTAGTTTTTGATTCGGATTTTCTTGACACACATTTTCTATGCGTTTACGAATATATATATGAACTGAACATCAGAGGAAGTGCATTTTTGGGCGTATCACCATTTCTAGGGGTGGTTTTCGATGTTTTTTTACTATTGGGGGGTAGTTTTCGATTCAGATATTCTTGCTACAAATTTTTCATGTGTTTTCAAAAATTTATATGAACTGAACATCAATAAAAGAGCATTTTCAGGCGCATCACCACTGCTAGAGGCGGTTTTTTATGTTTTGCTACTGTTAGGGGTAGTTTTTGATTCGGATTTTCTTGATACACATTTTTCATGCGTTTTCGAAAATATATATGAACTGAACATCAGTGGAAGTGCATTTTTGGGTGTATCTCGCCATTTCTAGGGGTGGGTTTCGATGTTTTGTTACTGTTGGGGGTATTTTTCGATTCAGATTTTCTTGCTACAAATTTTTCATGTGTTTTTAAATCTATAAAAATATTATCATTGAATATGCCTCGCTCAATTTCCATCAATTATTCCTTTGCGCCATAGAAAGTCAGCGATACGTTTGTCATAAACTTTTTCGCGTTACATCTGTGGCAGATTAACCCTTTGAGATTTTTTTCCTCGGTCTCATCCCCGTTCTGGTGGATTTGACCGCGCGAATGCTCCATGGATGTCAATCGCCACTTCAAAGGATCGTATTATTATTATTGATACGAATCTTATGACATTGACAAACATTGATCGCCCCAAAATTCCATCTCCAATCCTCGAATTTTCAGATGTCTCTTTGAATACGTGACGTGTTTTTTTTTTTTTTTCTTCTGCTTGTTTAACAGACACGCCGCTCTTATGGCAATCTCAGCCGTCGGTGAAGGTTGTCACAAGCAGATGGAAGCAATATTGGGCCAAATAATGGAAGGAATAATTCATTATCTGCAAGATCCCGTGAGTACGAGGGTTTGGGAAGAGAAAAAAAAAAAATGTTCGTCTCTAAATTTTATGCTCAAAGCCCGCGGCGAATTATCAGCGTCTCGCGGGTAGGGCGAGAGGGGGCCACAGATCGAGTCAGCGGTCAGTTTTCGTAAAGAGATTCTGAAAGCGTTACGTCAGTGGCATATTAAATCGTCGAGTGTTTCACGGCCTTTTTTTTCGTACTATCGTTCTGATAGCGAAAATATCAAGACCCTCCTCGACGCAAGTTCCTGAGAGTCGATCGTAATTCGTTTTTTTTTTTTTTTTTTTTTTTTCCAACCATAATACGATCATAGTATTGGAACGTACAGCAAACTGTCAAAGAAAATTCATTATATCGCGTTGTTTCGTGAATTAAAAGAAAAAAAAAAAAATTAAATTAAATTAAAATCAATCGAAAAGTAATTACGAGAAATGACAATTTTTTTTCTCCCTATACTTGAACGAAAATTATTATCGATCGATGAATTTTTTTTTTTTAGCATCCCCGAGTGCGTTATGCCGCGTGCAATGCAGTTGGCCAAATGTCGACCGATTTCGCGCCGATATTCGAGAAAAAATTTCACGACAAGGTAATACCCGGATTACTGATGGTACTCGACGACAATGCGAATCCGCGAGTTCAGGCACACGCCGGCGCGGCACTCGTAAACTTCAGCGAGGATTGCCCGAAAAACATATTGACGCCTTATCTAAACGCGATAATGGCCAAGCTGGAGTCGATTCTTACTGCCAAGTTTCAAGAACTCGTGGAAAAGGGCACGAAACTCGTGCTGGAGCAGGTTTGTTTGTTGTATATTTTTTTTTTTTTTTTTTTTTTCAACGATCTTTTGAGAAAGTTACGTAAGATCGTGTGAAAGTCGATGAGGAACTCTCCGATGATGTTGGTACAATGAGAAATATTGAAATTTGTAGAACATTCGGGGGCAAGCGCATTAAACTCTCGATTTTTTAGATTTTTTTCTTTTTGGTATTTGGCTCCTGATTAATTAATTAATTAATTAATTAATCATAGATAATTATTGATAATTAATTAATTAATTATTAATTAATTAATTAATCATTAATTAATTATAATTAATCATTAATTAATTATAATTAATCATTAATTAATTAATTATAATTAATCATTAATTAATTAATTAATTAATTAATTAATTAATTAATTAATGATTTAACAGTTTCCATCTCGAAAAATCGTGATAATCGTATGAAATCTGAAAACCAGGCAAGAATAACGGGCTCGGGCCTGAGAGTTGCGCCACAGATCAGGAAATAGAAAAACAAAAAAAAGTCGATTTCGTGACAAAAATCCCACCCGAAAACCAACCGTGCCACAATTTGACATATAGTTCATAGATGAAAACGTACATATTTTCAACTCTCAATTTGTTGTAGGTTTTTCTTTAAACAATGTTTAAAAGTGGAAAATACGTTTTTATTTTTATTTATTTTTATTTTTAGTTTTCCCCTTATATCGTGTCGATTAAGGGTTTTTTTTTTTAACTCTCTACAACTTTTTTCATCGGAGTACTAAGATTGCTTTATTAGTTTTCATCCTGTAAGCGAAAAACTAAATAAAAAAAAATTTTTTACAAAAATTGAGAGTTTGAAAAAATGTACGTTTTCGTCTACGTGCTATATTTGAAATCGTGACGCAGACGGTTTTCGGGTGGGAATTTTGTCACGAAAAAAATCTCGCGTTTCCCGGTCTGCCGGTAGAATATTCGCGAAGTATACGGCGCAGCAAATTATTCGACTATGACAATTTTTCAAAAATTACCATTTCTCCACAATTTTTTCACCTACCGGAGCAAAAAAAAAAAAAGTGCTCGCCGGTTTAAGATTTTTCATTCGTCCAGAGCGGTAATGGCCAGATTTTTCAGATCAGCGGGGGGGTTATGAGCGTCTTCGAAATGAATGAAAAAAAAAAAATTTGCAACAGTTCCGGTAATAGGAAAAGAAAGTATAATAATTATTGCAGCTATAAATATTTTTGGATCGAAATTTGGATCGCGTATTTCGAAAAATCAAATTTCGATATTTTTGTTTTTGCTAAACAGAAGAAAAATGGAAATCGTCGCGAAATTTTTCTATCCCAGGGGGCTATGTGGATAATTGCCAAAAAAAAAAAAAACGACTCATCGTGTGCACATTGTAGATTGTCAATTTTTGAAATTTTTATTCACTTTTTTTTTTTCAACAATTATAATTATTATCGTTATTTGATGCCAGTAAAATTAGTGTTTCGTGTTCTCTGCGATGTTAATTTTTTTTTTTCTTTTTTTTTTTACTAATTCAGGTTGTCACGACTATCGCGTCTGTGGCCGACACCTGCGAGGAACAATTCGTCGCGTATTACGACAGGCTCATGCCATGCCTCAAATACATAATACAGAACGCGAATCAGCAGGAACACAAAATGCTACGAGGAAAAACGATCGAGTGCGTGAGTCTTATCGGCCTCGCTGTTGGACCGGAAAAGGTAGACGAAAGATTCGTTAAATTTTTTTTTATTTTCAAATACCTTGAGGGGACTAACTACTTTGGGAGATGGAAAATTTCGTGATTTTTGGGATTTGTTTTTAATGTGAAAAAAAAAAAAAAAAACGACGGAAATTTCCCAAATTCTGACAATAATTTATTCATGTTGGAATCACCCAAAAAACATTTTCTACATTATTGAGATGTTTTTTTTTTTAAACATGAATCTACATTTTGAAGAAAAAAAAAAATCGAAAATTATATGTTCTAACGTGTTTGAAAAAAAAAATTATCGGTTTTTAGTATATTTTTTTTTTTTTACGGCATTTTGCAATAATCAATAGGTTTTTAAACAATCCAATATTTCCAACTTTAGGTTCATGTTTCGATAAATTATATTATGCAAACGTGTTTCAATTTTCATGGATTATCGGTCGTTTAGTTTTTGATTTATTATTCCCGCAAATTGGCAAAAAAAATTCGATTTTACAAATTAAAAACTCGAGAGTCAAATGTGCTTAGAGAAGTGATAAAGTGCCATTATCATTTGTATAAATAACGTTAGAAGAAATCCGAGTATCGTTTTGAAATTTTCAGGATCCACATATATTTTGCCAACGATTTTGTGAAATAAATATTTGAAAAAAAAAAAAAAAAATGGATTTTTCGAAGCATCCAAAGTGGTTGCTCTCCTCTTAAGTTAGAATGATCTTACCGTTTGGTTTCCGAGATTTTTTAAATTGCAAAAATGTAATTTTTTACAAGAAAAAAAAAAGAAAAAAAAAAAAAAAAGAAATCGTCTCAACCGTTGTATTTGCGAATTTTCCCCGTCATTCACAGTTCATCACGGACGCGAGTGAAGTCATGGACATGTTGTTGAAAACTCATACCGAAGGCGATTTGCCGGACGATGATCCGCAAACGAGTTATCTCATCTCAGCTTGGGCTCGTATCTGCAAAATTCTCGGTGAGAGTTTAGCGAAAAAATCCATGCAATTTTATATAAAAAAAAAAAAAAAAAATAAACAAACTAACAAACAAAAAAGGCGCAACTTTGTAGTTTTAAATTGCATGTTCGATCTGACGAAGGAAAAAAAAAAGAAGAAAAAAAATTGTTAACTAACAATTTTCGGACACTTTTAGCTGTTTCGTGTATCGTTGTATTCTCAAGATCCAGCCTATCGAATTTTTTCAATATTAATTTATTTATTTTAATTTTTTTTTTTTTTTTTTTTTCATATATTTATGTATTTTTTTTTTTTTTTTTTTTGTATATAGGAAAACAATTTGAGCAATATTTGCCGCTGGTGATGGGTCCGGTGTTACGTACGGCGGCAATGAAGCCCGAGGTTGCGTTGCTAGACAACGAGGACATGGAGGGCGTCGAGGGTGATCTCGATTGGCAATTCGTTTCGCTGGGTGAGCAACAAAATTTCGGCATAAAAACCGCCGGTCTCGAGGACAAAGCATCGGCCTGCGAGATGCTTGTCTGTTATGCGCGCGAGCTTAAAGAGGGCTTCGCCGATTACGCGGAGGAAGTCGTGAGGCTCATGGTGCCGATGCTGAAATTTTATTTTCACGATGGCGTTAGAACCGCCGCGGCCGAGAGCTTGCCCTGTCTTCTCGAGTGCGCCATGATCAAAGGTAAAATTGTAAAGCCGCGATGATTATTTTTTTTTTTTTTAATCGAAAAATCTTCTCATTTACGACAATTGTCTCGGTAATCGAAATAAAATGCAAAAAATCTGCAAGCTGAAGCTTGCAAATTGTTTACACTCGAAAATTGCGCGAAATTTGAAGAAAAAACAATTTGCAAATTCTCCAACTTTCAAATTTTTTCGATACTTTTTTAGTTTACTAATAATTTTCGCGATATTCAATGCATATCATGAGATATAATTTTTTTTTTTTTTTTTTTTTGCGTTTCAAAAAAGCGTTTATCCTCAATATTTCGGAAATTAGAGCTGCCAAAGATGTGTTTTTTTTTTTTTTTTTTTTTTGAAAATTCATATATTCATAAAATTTGAAGACTTACATCGATTTTCATGTAACTCAACGTCGATCTTCCTCCGATGAGATACTCGAAAAATGGGGGAAACAAAACCAAAATTGCACACACAATTTTGGTAAATTCGAGCTTTTTTTTTGGTAAAAATTCGCAATTTCATCAAATCTGAATCTTTTCACACAGATTCTCGTGAAATTTAATGCCAACGATGTTCGATATTCATGGAAAAATAAATTAGCACGAAATCTTGAAATTTCAGGGAAATTAGAGCCGTCGGAGGATTTATTAAAAATTCGAAATTTCATAAAACGCGAACCCGTCCAAGAGACTTTAGCCAAATTCAATAACAACCGTGCTCCGATGATAATCTGTTCATGTAAAAAAAAAAAAAAAAAAAAAAAAATTTAGCACGGTACCCCTCAACGATTACGAAAATTCGAGCGATCATAGACGTTTTTAGAAAATTTCAAAGTCTCGACAAAAATCGTATACCCTCAAGGGATAACAAAAAGTAAAAACAAAAGAAAAGCGCTGTTTTCATCATTTTTTTTTTTTTTTTAGATGGAAGAAAAGGTAATAGGATAATAATATTTAAGGAAATTATCAGGCATATATTTAAGTATAATACAAAAATTTATTATCGAAAAATATTTTAAAATGTCGATACTGGAGCCATTTTCGTGAAACTGAATGAATTCTGCGGCACGCAGTGCTGCAAATTTATATCTATGCGAATTTAAATCTAGAAAAAAAAACTATTTAATCTACATGTCTATAGCTAGAAAAATACGCAGGGGATTTTAAAAAAATTGATTTTTGCGTAATTGGCGAGTATTTGAATGAAAATTTTGAATTTTCGACAAAAGAGGGCACTTATTTGTTAATAAATAATGTTTAAATTAACTTGTCGAAAATTCCCTGCGTATTTCCGTAGCTATTAATATATCTATAGATCAAGTGCTTTTTTTTGTCAAATTCAAATTTGTGACAGTTACACCGCGTGCCGCATGTCTCGCGAGAATGGCTCCGGTGTTGCCATTTTTGAATATTTTTTGATAATAATTTTTTTTATTATACTTAAATATATGCCTGATAACTCCCTCAAATATTATTATCTCATTACCTTTTCTTCCATCCCAAAAAAAAAAAAAATTGTGCATTTTTAGATTTTTACAGTGGGTGTTGCCCCTTAAAGAAATTTCAATGAAAATTTGCACAAATACAGGCGGTTGAATTCTTAAAGCGTGTGCGAAGTTTCAGCGTGATTGGTCAAACCGTTCTCGAGATATAACGAATTTTTTAGGCCTAGCAAACACGCACACGCACATGTCCGGAAATTCATTCTAAATATGATTTCTGGACGTTTTGGCACATTTTGAAAAAATTGGCATTTGGAAACTGAAAATAGAGAACCTGCGTGTTAACGATTTTCTCCATTGTTTTTTTTTAAATCATTCCGTCATCGTGAAATATTTTCTGAAGTTAATGAACATCGCATTAATTTTTTTTTAAGCATGTAAACTATGATATCTTGAGGTGTAAAAATTGTAAAAAATTTACACAACATCCCTCGCGGTACTAGGGTAAGGTTATCCCCGGTTTTTTCACCTAGGGTTATCTTTCGGATATAGTTATCCCCCGGATAACCCCTGTTAAAAGGATAGGATACGTTACAGCGTGTGCTGTAACTTGAAAAAAAAAAAAAATTCAAGGATACATGAAAGCGACATCTGCAAATTTGCCAAGAACAGATTTAGAGATGTTCCTAACTCAAATAAACTCTTTTTCTGGTGTTTATACAGTTTTTTTTTGCAATATGTTACAAAACAATATTTGTCCACTTTCTTCGATTGTTCAGGTACATCTGTCATGTCTGAATCTTGTTTAAAGACTACATACTTACGAATTACTAAGATTTTTTTGGGTTAGGAATGATTGGCTGCTTGAATTTCTTAATTTTACCGCTAGAGGCGCCGCTGCACCGGGGTGCTGTGACGTCACTGTCACTTGATATACGTATGAAATACAAAGCAATTTTCAAGCTGTTACAATTAATTAAACAATGACGAGTAACGGAAAAAACCTGTGCAAATGATGTTTTTTTTTTTTTTTTAATAAACATCTTTTAAATAATTAAAAAATTAAAAATAATGCAAGTTCTCTATTTCTCTCTTTTCATCGTCACAAAGCTTTCTCTATGAAGAAGCAACGATTAATAATCGTAAAATTACTGAGTAACGATTTGTTTTTTTTTTTTTTTTTTTTTTTTTTTTTTTCTTTATTTTTTCATTTTTCTTTCGCAGGACCGCAATATCTCGAAGGTATGTGGGCTTACATATGCCCGGATCTATTGAAGGCGATCGACACCGAGCCCGAATCCGAAGTTCTGCCCGAGCTTCTGTATTCCCTGGCAAAATGCATCGAGGTACTCGGACGCGATTGTCTCGCGGCCGAACCGATGGCCGAGCTATTGCGAATTCTCGACAAACTTCTCAACGAACATTTCGAGCGCGCGGTCGCGAGATTGGAGAAACGCAAGGACGAGGATTACGACGAGGTAAAAATTTTTTAAACGAGATGAAAAGAAATGAAAAAATACACTGCAACGCGCGCGCAGCGCTCGATGAAACGAAACAATTTTTTTTTTTTTTTTTTCCCCTCAAACTCCGAAATTATGAAATTTGACGTTTTTTTGTTTATTTTCTTAAAGGTCGTAGAGGAGGAAATCGCCGACGAGGACAACGAGGATATATACACGCTCAACAAAATCGCTGATATACTTCATGCTCTTTTCACGACTCACAAATCCGGTTTTTTTCCATTCTTCGATCAGATATGCGGCCATTTTGTGAAACTTTTGGCGCCGGAGCGGGCATGGTCGGATCATCAGTGGGCACTTTGCGTTTTCGACGATGTCATAGAATACGGTGGACCGGAATGCGTCAAGTATCAGGAATATTTTTTGAGGCCTATGATACAGTACGTGACCGACAAATCGGCGGAGGTTAGACAGGCGGCCGCTTATGGCTGCGGCGTATTGGGACAATACGGCGGCGAGGGATTCGCTCAGGCATGCGCCGAGGCATTGCCGAGACTCATGGAGGTGATAAATGATCCGGAATCGAGGATACCGGAGAACGTTAATCCAACGGAGAACGCGATATCGGCGGTCACGAAAATTCTTAAATACAACAACAAAGCTATAAACGTCCAAGAGATTCTACCGCATTGGTGAGATTCGTTTTTTTTTTTCTCTTTATAAGTACGAATATTTGTTGGTTGATTTTTTTTTTTTAAATTATAATAAATATTCGCTCAATGGAAAAAGGTCGTAAATGCCATTATACGACTTTTTCCCCATTGCTGAAATCAGAAACGTATACTTTTTTTTTTTCTCTTTTTAAATACGAATATTTGTTGGTTGATTTTTTTTTTTTTTTAATTATAATAAATATTCGCTCAATGGAATAAGGTCGTAAATGCGATTATACGACTTTTTCCCCATTGCTAAAATCAGAAAGACGTATACTTTTTTTTTTCTCTTTTTGAATACGAATATTTGTTGGTTGATTTTTTTTTAAATTATAATAAATATTCGCTCAATGGAATAAGGTCGTAAATGCCATTATACGACTTTTTCCCCATTGCTAAAATCAGAAAGACGTATACTTTTTTTTCTCTTTTTAAGGTAGTTCTATCGCTGCAGACTAGTCAATTAGCTATAAATGTCTAAATGATGATTCCTAAAAATATTGGATATATGGGTTAAAATTAATAAATATTAAATAAGCTTACCCAGGTGAATACAATTAATCAACGGTTTATTATAAATAGTTATGTAACTAGTAAAATAGTAATTGCAACGACTCAAGTATTACTAGATCTCGTATGATATTTACGTGTGGCAACGTTGCGTTTTCTTTCTCTTTTCATTCTCGTGCCCTCTCACTCTCTCGCCCGCTCTATTGACGTTGACGCGGAGAGGTTATGTTGTTCGACTTGTCAAATACCGCTTTCGTTTCGATATCGCGTTGCCACATTTTTTCACCGTCACGACATTATGCCATAAGTTGTGTATCACTACCCGGATGCTCGTATTAAAATCAGTATAGCTTAAAAAATTGGTCGACAATCATATTTTTTTTTAGGCCCGTTAGATTTTTACGTGTTTAATGAATCTAAGTCTCGTTTTTTGTAAGAATCTTTTGGATTTTCGATAAGATATATCGTTTTAAAGTGACCGGAAATCGGTTCTTCTATATGCCGAAGCAAATTTGCCTTGAGGAACTGGCATTTTCAAGTATTAATTTCTCCGTAATTAGGTCGATAAGGGGCATTGACGTTTCGCGAAATGAATAAATATATTAAAATTGAAGATATAAAAAAAAAAAAATTAAATCTTATGGATTAGTTACCACGATAGAACTACCTTAATATTTGTTGGTTGATTTTTTTTTAATTATAATAAATATTCGCTCAATGGAATAAGGTCGTAAATGTCATTATACGACTTTTTCCCCATTGCTAAAATCAGAAAGACGTATACTTTTTTTTTTCTCTTTTTAAATACGAATATTTGTTGGTTGATTTTTTTTTAAATTATAATAAATATTCGCTCAATGGAATAAGGTCGTAAATGTCATTATACGACTTTTTCCCCATTGCTAAAATCAGAAAGACGTATACTTTTTTTTTTTCTCTTTTTAAATACGAATATTTGTTGGTTGATTTTTTTTTTAATTATAATAAATATTCGCTCAATGGAATAAGGTCGTAAATGCCATCATACGACTTTTTCCCCATTGCTAAAATAAGAAAGACGTATACTTTCTTTTTTCTCTTTTTAAATACGAATATTTGTTGGTTGATTTTTTTTTTAATTATAATAAATATTCGCTCAATGGAATAAGGTCGTAAATGCCATCATACGACTTTTTCCCCATTGCTAAAATAAGAAAGACGTATACTTTCTTTTTTCTCTTTTTAAATACGAATATTTGTTGGTTGATTTTTTTTTAAATTATAATAAATATTCGCTCAATGGAATAAGGTCGTAAATGTCATTATACGACTTTTTCCCCATTGCTAAAATCAGAAAGACGTATACTTTTTTTTTTCTCTTTTTAAATACGAATATTTGTTGGTTGATTTTTTTTTTAATTATAATAAATATTCGCTCAATGGAATAAGGTCGTAAATGCCATTATACGACTTTTTCCCCATTGCTAAAATCAGAAAGACGTATACTTTTTTGTTTCTCTTTTTAAATACGAATATTTGTTGGTTGATTTTTTTTTTAATTATAATAAATATTCGCTCAATGGAATAAGGTCGTAAATGCCATCATACGACTTTTTCCCCATTGCTAAAATAAGAAAGACGTATACTTTCTTTTTTCTCTTTTTAAATACGAATATTTGTTGGTTGATTTTTTTTTTAATTATAATAAATATTCGCTCAATGGAATAAGGTCGTAAATGCCATCATACGACTTTTTCCCCATTGCTAAAATAAGAAAGACGTATACTTTCTTTTTTCTCTTTTTAAATACGAATATTTGTTGGTTGATTTTTTTTTAAATTATAATAAATATTCGCTCAATGGAATAAGGTCGTAAATGTCATTATACGACTTTTTCCCCATTGCTAAAATCAGAAAGACGTATACTTTTTTTTTTCTCTTTTTAAATACGAATATTTGTTGGTTGATTTTTTTTTTAATTATAATAAATATTCGCTCAATGGAATAAGGTCGTAAATGCCATTATACGACTTTTTCCCCATTGCTAAAATCAGAAAGACGTATACTTTTTTGTTTCTCTTTTTAAATACGAATATTTGTTGGTTGATTTTTTTTTTTTTAATTATAATAAATATTCGCTCAATAGAATAAGGCCGTAAATGCCATTATACGACTTTTTCCCCATTTCTAAAATCAGAAAGACGTATACTTTTTTTTTCTCTTTTTAAATACGAATATTTGTTGGTTGATTTTTTTTTTTAAATTATAATAAATATTCGCTCAATGGAATAAGGTCGTAAATGCCATTATACGACTTTTTCCCCATTGCTAAAATCAGAAAGACGTATACTTTTTTTTTCTCTTTTTAAATACGAATATTTGTTGGTTGATTTTTTTTTTTTAATTATAATAAATATTCGCTCAATGGAATAAGGTCGTAAATGCCATTATACGACTTTTTCCCCATTGCTAAAATCAGAAAGATGTATACTTTTTTTTTCTCTTTTTAAATACGAATATTTGTTGGTTGATTTTTTTTTTAATTATAATAAATATTCGCTCAATGGAATAAGGTCGTAAATGTCATTATACGACTTTTTCCCCATTGCTAAAATCAGAAAGACGTATACTTTTTTTTTTCTCTTTTTAAATACGAATATTTGTTGGTTGATTTTTTTTTTAATTATAATAAATATTCGCTCAATGGAATAAGGTCGTAAATGCCATTATACGACTTTTTCCCCATTGCTAAAATCAGAAAGACGTATACTTTTTTTTTTTCTCTTTTTAAATACGAATATTTGTTGGTTGATTTTTTTTTAAATTATAATAAATATTCGCTCAATGGAATAAGGTCGTAAATGTCATTATACGACTTTTTCCCCATTGCTAAAATCAGAAAGACGTATACTTTTTTTTTTCTTTTTTTAAATACGAATATTTGTTGGTTGATTTTTTTTTTTTTTTTAGTTATAATAAATATTCGCTCAATGGAATAAGGTCGTAAATGTCATTATACGACTTTTTCCCCATTGCTAAAATCAGAAAGACGTATACTTTTTTTTTTTTGTTATTTACGCGAATGTATATTTATGCGAATCACGTGAAAATATGTTTGAAAACGTTAAAATATAAATTTTGCCACGTAAAACCACGGAACGTCGCGAGTCCTGACGTTAACGACCTTTTGGACCTGACTGAACGAGGAATAATCGCGTAAATTAATTCCTGAAGTTCGTAAGCGACGTTATACGACTTTCTGGGCATTGGTAAAAGTAAAAATGTCGAAACGTTTGGAAAAGCCTCCAAAATGAGTCATCGGCAGATACGATCTTGTGATTTCTAATTTGAGATAAGAAAAAAAATCATAAAAATTAATTTCACAAGATCGTATGCGCAGCATGATCATTTTTTCATTATTTTTATCGTTTCCGTTTGAAAATTTTCAGCGTTACACGCGATGTTTCCCAAAATAATTGATTCCTAAAAATCTTTTATACGAATCGAAATTATTCATTTTAAAAAATTTTTTTATCAGGAACTACCAAATA
Source organism: Rhorus exstirpatorius (assembly GCA_963564615.1). Lineage (NCBI taxonomy): Eukaryota > Metazoa > Arthropoda > Insecta > Hymenoptera > Ichneumonidae > Rhorus > Rhorus exstirpatorius. Next base: position 18,883,174 of record OY751320.1, read on the forward strand.
AGTGCATAATTTAAACTACAAAGATTATTCAAAAATGAAATTTCTTATCAGCAACTTATGATGTCGTATGAACGATTTTTACCAGGGAAAACGAGAATTAAAAAAAAAAAAAAAAAAAAAATAACTTAAAACCAGAAAGTCGTGAGCGCCCGAAAATTTAAAAAACAAAAAAAGGAACCTTGAAACCAGAAGATTGTAAACGCCTGAAAATCTTTAAAAAAAAAAGAAACTTAAATCAGAAGTTCATATCCGCCAATGTACGATCTGCTTTTAGGTTTTCAAGTTCCAAATTTTTAATTATTTGTGCGTTTTAATTTTTAATCATTTTTACAACAAATGACGAAAAAACAAAAACGATCTTATGTCACTAAAATCGCCTTTTTGGCGCTTACGACCTTATTCCATTACACACGCGTATTATTACTATCAATGATATTATTATTGTTATTATATTGATTTAATTTCTTTAATTTGATTCAAATTATAAATTTATTACGAAATATTCGTTAGTTGGTAGTTTGAAATTGTTTCGAAAGGTCGTTTATAATTGCATGAAAGAGAAACAGAAATTAATACGTAGGTGTACATGTGCGAGAACGTGCCCGAAGCTTGAATTTTCATATAAAAATTTGAATTATTTTGTGAAAAATGTTGACTCAGTTCGGATTTGAGTAAATTTCCAGTCCCGGCACTTTTTTTCATTAATACCCAAAATAAGGTAACGATCAAGAACATTTGTCATTGAATTCAGTGGGAATAGACATTGAAAATTAACGTTTGATAGAATTTTGGATTTTTTGTTTTTAAATTCGCAGTCATTGAACCCGAAACAATTTTTTTTTTGTATCCTCATATACAAAAGGTGGGTCATTTTTGTCCGGCTCGTTTTCCATCAATTTTAATGTATTATAAAAAATTTATAAAAATTCATATACTATCTTTGAACCTTTCACTACAACGCTATGAAAAAGAAAATCTGAAATAATTATTTGCAACGTCTCTTACATATATATGGGATTTTACAAAAAAAAAAAAAAACGAGAGAAATTTGTCCATAATATTTTTTTTTTTCTTGCGGCTTTTTGTATATTAAATCACATCCCTGGGAGGATTTTTCAATTTTTATCTTCATTCACCCTTTTGAGTTTAAGGGTTAACGGCAGGCGTTTTTTTTTTTTTTTTTATTTACGTCCACTAAGATTGCCCCCGAGGCACATTGGTAAAGTGTGTAATAATTTTAGCTGAAAATTTCGTTGACCCTTCGAAGTCGCGCATTTCACGATTTTTTTTTTTTTCAATCAATTCGTTTCTAACGATAATAATTCGTACTATATCGCAATAATTACCCTTGGTTTTTGAAAACCTATCGGAAATATCATCGAAAATAGCAAAAAAAAAAAAACCGCAATGAAATATATTAAAAAATATCTCTAAATATACAAAAAAAAAAATGGATTTAAAATAGGTGGCAAAAATGAAACTACGACTCAAAGGGAAGCCTGACAATCTGATTATACGTAAAAATTCATTATAACACGTATTGCGAGTTTCTAATATTATTTTTTTTTTTTTCCTTTTTTTTTTCTTCATCATTTTCCCATTCGTTGGCGCACCCGGTTAGGCTTTCATGGCTGCCGGTTGTGGTCGACGAGGACGAGGCGCCGCACGTTTACGGCTATCTTTGCGACTTGATAGAGGCCAACTATCCGGTAGTTTTAGGACCAAACAATGCCAATTTACCGCGTCTGATAAGCTTCTTCGCCGAGGCATTGCTCAAGGAAGTCGTGTCAACGGATAATCCGGTAATGGGCAGAATTCTTAGTATCGTCAGACAAATTCAAGTGAGTTGAAAAAAAAAATCGAAAAAAATCGGAAAAAAAAAAAAAAAAACATAAAGAAACAAAAATTCAAACTTTAAAACGAAAAAAATCAAATTTTAATCGCGCTTTTTTTTTCTCTTTACAGAGCAACGAAATAATGTTCCAGGAGTGCATAAGCGCTTTAACGGCGGATCAGCAGCAGGCACTTCACGAGGCATTGAGTAGTCAACCGGCGGTCGTTAATTAGTATCTCCATTAATTACGAATGGCGTTTTTTTTTTTTTTTTTTTTTTTTTTTTTTTTGCCCGAATTCCAAGACGATGGAAGGAAAGAGAGACGAGGAAAATGAGAACAGAGTGAGTGAAGATCGAAAGAAAGGAAGGAATTATCGTAGCCCTTGATAATTTTCGGTTCCCGCGCGCGCGCCCCGAATAACAAAAATTCTTTAGATAGTTGGATTATATCTATTTAAAAAAAAAAAAAAACAAAAAAAAAACTCATTTCAGCCTAATAACGATTTCCCGTTCCAGACGAACGAGGATGAGAAAAACGTACGGAAAAAAAAAAAAAACAAAATGGCTATTCCCCGATCACTTTTTTCATTAATTGTTGCTTGTTATTGAATTCTCCCCCTCCCCCCCCTTTTCGAGTAATCCCGTGACACAAATTTGTTAAAAAAATTTACTTTATAAAATTACTAATTAATTTTTTTTTTTTTCACATTTTGACGATTAAACAAGTATCCCATTCTTGTCCTTGATATGAACAATTTCGCGAGTACCGACGTCAAATTATCGTAACAAAAGTTTACTTTCTCGATGCCCTGGCATTTAAAGAGTTTGAGGCACGATAGACCGCATTAAAAAAAAAAAAGGAAGATAGAAAAAAAATCCAGGAACCTAAGAAAGAAAAAAAAAAAAACCGATAGCCAATTATGTTCCATCCTGAAAAGTTCCAAGATGACTCGTCACAAGTGAATGATATAAATTGAAGATTGAAAAAAAAAAAAAAAAATCATGCTTTGCTTTCGTCAATTTCCCTTGTCTCGTGTTTAACATTCGTGCGATTCTAAATTATAGGTCGGGGGAAAAAAAAAAAACAACCAAAATGTAATTTCATTCTTCGTTTCTGATTGCCCGAAAATTTTTTCAAAATTTAAGTTGTCCAGAAAAAATCCAAGGAGAAGAAAGAAATTGAGGAATAATTCTCGCAAAAATTCCCAGCCGAAAGGAAGATTTGGTGAAAATTTTGAGTAGCCCAGCGCCGGGGAATAAAAAATTTGTGAAAATTCAACCATTCGGAAGATCTGAAAAACTTTGATTTTGAATAATAATAATAATAATAATAATAATAATAATAATAATAATACCGAGAAGTTATTAATCAATTTTCGAAACAAAGACTTTTATAAATTTTTTTTTTTTTTTTGATCAAATGAATATCGAAGGGGACGCTGAATTTTCGTTATCGAAAATTTGCCTCGAGAAGTTTTCCTTTCAGCAAAAGAAAGATATCAAATATTCTGATAGTTTAACTTTTGACTTGAAAATTTTTTTCCCTTTTTTTTTTTTGCTGATCCTTTTTGTCCTTTCGAAACTCGAGTAAATTTTAATTAACTCTTTTTGTCCATCATTGCTACTGAGATTTATTTTTTTTTTTACATAAAATGGGTCAGAGTCGAATAGGAAAAAAAAAAAAAGAAATTGAACCGTCGAAAAATAGTATCGGAAAAGAAGAATTCATTTTCGATGTCAATTTTTTTTTTTTTTTTTTTTGCAAATAACACAAATGCAGCAGTCTACCTGAATAAAAATCGACGAACTTTGTTGCACTTTGAGAACAGTAAATTTTTTCCTCGAATCGAATATTTTTTTTTTTTTTAGAAAATTTACAGAACAGGGAAAAAAATGAAAACGATTCATGCGTTAATTGATCCACGGAGAAGAGGAGAATGTTGAATTGAAAAACAAAAAAAAAAAAACAGAGAAAATCCACCCAGCTGGTACAAGCTGCTCGGCGAATGCATTAAAACATCGTCATTAACGTTTTTTATGACAAAAAATTTTTTTTTTTTTTACGATACGATAAATGTTATTTAATGATAATATCGATTAATATTGCAGCGTTGAAATCTACGTGGATTATTATATGGGATTCCTTGTAAGATTCATATTGAAAAAAAAAAAAAAAAAAAAAAACGAAAAAAAAAACGAGAGAGAGAGTGAGAGAAAAAAATCGAAATAGAAAAGGATTTTGCGAATTTGTCTTCGAGTGGCGATCGATGTTCTCCGCTTTAGTTCGAAATTTTTGATTTGCTAATAAAAATTAAAAAAAATTTTTAAATCAAAATTACACGAGGCGGTCGTGTGAAGGAAAACAAAAAAAAACAAACGAATTTTAGTTTTCACTTACGAAAATTGCTCATCTCTGTGTACACGTCTTTAAAATGACGGGGAAAAAAAAAAAAAAAAAAAAAAAACGTAATTTCCCACCAGCCAGCGAATCCGTCTTGTTTGCTATTTATATTTATAAACGCTATGACGAATAATTTGCGAAACTACCGAAGCACGATGAGAGAGAGAGAAAAAAAAATGAGAGAGAGAAGCGAGATCGGAAGAATGACGAAAAAAAAAAGAAAAAAAAAACAGAATAAGAAAGAATAAAAATCATTAAAGGAAAAAAAAATAATAATAATAACTGTCGTTGAGAGAAGAAAAAAAAGTGAGGAAGAAAGAAAAAAAAAAAAAAAACCAATTCGGACGATAATATTGACGAACGAGAAAGGATTCTTTTACTATAAGAAATATTTCTTTGTACATATTACGAAGTATAAGGGTAGCCGGTGAGAGCCACCAATAAATATAGAGTTGAAATATTGTCCTCGGTTCTTTAAATTGAGACGACGACGACGACGACAATGATAACATTTTTTTTTTTTTTTCGTCTCAATCGACGATATTATTATTATTATTATTATTATTAATATTATTATTATTTTCAAATACTATACTTACGATTTAAAAGCACGTTGGGAAAAGAAGAACAAAACAAAGCAAAAAAAAACGCCCGAACCCCATGCCGCGTCGAGTTTATACGCAAAGCATTCGACTATCGAGAGAGAGAGAGAGAGAGAGAGAGAGAGAATAAAATTGAAGAAATGACGTTTTTTTGCAGAAAAAAAAGTATGAGCTGAAATGAAAAGGAAAATGGAAAAGAAAAAAGAAAACCACTGGAAAACCTATATATGAGATAAATTATAAATCTAATATTATTATTATTATTATATAGAGATTATTTTAAAGTTATTATTGATTAAAATAAATCTCTGCTTTGTAATTGAGTGTTTTATTCAACGATAATTCCCAATTTATCGTTATTTTTAACGATTTTCACGGCTTTGCGTCAATCGACCAATTGAGAGATTAAAAAAAAAAAAAAAACCGTTAGAGATTTTGCAGATTTGAAAGGAAAGGAAAAAAAAAACGGTTTCTCGACGTTGGACCTGGACTGTTATTTTTAATATTAAAAAATATATAGTTATAGGCATGACGAGTCAATAATTTCGTTATTATTATTCAATTTATTAATTGAAATTACTCGTAATAGTTGTAATTAGTAGAGAAAAAAAATTACGATCACTCTGAGCAGTTGTCATATATATTTGTGGATTCGTGAAAAATTTCAAAATTTGAATATTCGAAATTTCAAATAAAATTCTCAAACCGCCTAACGCATCCATAAGATTCGAATAACGAAGAGGAGAATCGAATGCATATCCGATAAATCCGAATAACAGGGAGTATATAATTTGTTGTACTTTTCTTTCTCTTTTCATTATCAATATTGACAAAATTATATTACAACATCGGTAAAAGTCCGTTGGGAACTCGTCGTGGAATGTTCCAATCGGTTATAGCATTTTTATTTATTTATACATTCGAAGCGATAAAACGGGGTATTATTACGATATTCACTGTAACGTCTATACTCGGAAAAGAAACGCTGATACGAGATAACTCATATTGATGAGCTGTCCGAGAAGAATCCAATTGTCCAGGCAGTCGCACCCGACTCATAATTTTTTTTTTTTTCGTAACCGCACATGCATTTTATTATAGCGGAAGTACTAACTTCAGCAAGCGATAACTTAATCACTTTCTTTCTCCCATGCAGACTAACGCACTCGGAGGAACCCCAACGTTTCCCTGCTCGCATGTTTTACTCAATAAATATTTTTATTTTCAGAATATTTATGTAAAACATGTGAGCAGGGAGAAACGGCAGGGTTGCTCCGAGTGCGTTAGTCTGCATAGGAGAAAGAAATTGCATTAGGTTATCGCTTGGCTGAAGTTAGTACTTCCGCTATAATAAAATGCATGTGATAAATTATGTTACGAAAAAAAAAAAAAAATTATGAGTTGGGTGCGAACTCGTGACCTACGAGCTGCCTGGACAATGCCCTTAGACGACATGGACATAGTGGGTTATGTAGATATAACAGCGCATTGAAGCTTCATATTCATTGAGCTTGCTTACTGATGTTGACTTTTTTATTTGCAATATTGCTCAGAGTCAACGCGCTACCATTTAATAGAGAGCATTACATATTTTTGTTTGCGATTGAAACTATTTTAAAATGAGATTAAAACTATTTTATCACGAAAAGCGCGCCAGAGTTAAGGTGCCTTTTCATGCGCAGCAAAGCAGCAGCCGCAAAATGCTCGCTGCCCATGAAATGGCACCTTTAAGCGACTGGTGAGTTCGTGGGTGTCTGCTGCGGTGCGGGGCAAGGGGAGCGTGCGCTTTGTGCGCCATCTGTGACCAAACCCGTTAAATTAACTAAAATTAACTATTTAAACTAACCTCCCTAAATATTACCTTATAGTAATTAGTTTAGTGCCAATTAGTGAACCATCTCTGGTTTATGCGTCACACCTCGTTGTTTACATTCGCGCGTTTCACATTTTCGAAGAGTGACAAACGCGCTCGTTTCACCATGCATTCAACGTGGTAATATTGGCGAACAATGGAATTCGTGGCATTGAAGAAAAATAGAAATCGCAAAAGAAAGAGAAATGTGAAAAACAGACGTCGTGAACGACGTAAATTAGAGGTTAAAGGGACGTCTCGACGTAAGACTTTGACTCGCAATATATCAGCTATGAGAGACGAGTCACGATCTCACACGATGGATGCAAATACTTTTTGGGATAATTACAAATTAGCTCAAGACTGGCAGCAAAGGTAAGGAGATGCGTAGATATACTTTCCGTCGAATAATTTGTTACGAAAAGTTCTCGCTGTGCTCGCAGTGTTATTGGCAGATTATTCGAAAGAAAAGAAGATGTAAAAATAGCTCATGCTTTATCAGCGCATTGAGTGATGATTCATTTAATTATTTATTTATCGATTAATCGATGGGAAAAATACTTTTGATAATTCTACAAGAAATCCTATCGGAATAAAAGGAAAAGACGAACGAGTTCATGTTTATTCTGCTCCGTAAAGAATAACAAAAACTTAATGTTGAACAAGAGAAAAGAAAAAGAATGAAAATTGAACTCTGTATCGGCAATTAGAAGAAAAAAAATAATAAAATTTTCATGCAAGCCATAGGAGAAATCTTAAATCTTAGAATTGGGAGTATAAATGAAATTTTTTTATTACAAAATCTGGTAGTTTAGGAAAAAATATTTAGTAAGTATTTTTTATTTTTTTATTTGAATAAAAATTGCCGTTAATATAAAAAATTGAAAAATATAACATTATGACGTCACACATGTTACGCTATATCTATGTATGTCAAAATCCGTGAAATTAAATTGCCTATGACAGGTGCATCTGTCATTTTTAACGAAAAATAAAAAAAAAATACGTCCTCATTTTATTTTTACTTACTCTACATTATGCGCCCCAATGATTGAAAAAAAAAAAAATTTCATTCACACTCCTAATGCCCAGTAAAATTCTCATAGAAGGAATAAAAGTATAGCGAATGCATATTAACCCTAGAACGGTACACTTTCCTATCCGATCGCTGCCCCGGTACACCGGGCACTTGCCACCCGGCCAATTTCAGAAAACGATGATTTCGGCTGCAATAGAGATTTTTTTTTATGAATCCAACGCAAATTTTTTCGTTCAAGGATTAAAAAATACGAGTGAGTCAGATAAAGTCTGATTTTTCAACAATTTATTATAAATAAATCGTGCTTTCCAGAGGAATTATTCAAAAATCTGTGCTTTCCGACAAAAATTTATAACTTCTGTAATTTTTAATGTTTTCGAATTTCTCTCGCGTCATTTTAAAGAAGAAGATTGAATACTTTTGATAAAAAATTTGCCATAGTCTGCCCCAAAAAGTATAATTATTTGGAAGGATGATCAGAGAAACGCAAGTCTTTCGTTGTAAAATTCATAATTTTTTGAATTTTTGGCCCTTTTTATTGTTTCTAGTGGCATTATAAATAGATACCGTGCGACTATTTGAAAAAAAAAAAAAAATTACGTGGTCCGTAATGAAAAAAATAACTATCAAATAGTGTCAAAGGAGGATTATTTTCAATAAGTAAATCTCTGGTGATTACGAAAATAATATTTATTTGATAGAACATAGCACACGATTTACTCGTCGCTCGTTGTACAAAATGCACGCAGCGGGCTTTGGTGTTTCTCGCACATGTGTCAGCGAGACAGGACGTGCAGACTTTTTTGGTTTTGTTTGCCACATTTAATTACTTTGGACAAAATGACTCCGGAAAAAATTATCGGACATTTGCATCCGAGAAAAAAAGGCTTTGGGAAATAATAATTTAAAAAAAATGACTTTAGAAAATCCATTATGTGGAATTTCAAATTTTTTTTCGTAGCCCGGGCACGAGCAGCCTCTTGCCAAGCCAACACTCAATCAGAGATTTTGCCAGTTCTTTCAAAAACGTTCGCCAGTTTTTCGGATAGTTCCCTGAATTGCAATAAAAAAAAAAAATCTTTTTCTATTATTTTACATTACTTTATAACATTTGTCACTTGTATATACCACGCTCGAACGCACCATAGGATATTTTGTCCGAATTATCTCGCAATTAAATATTGAAACAACAAAATTGCATTACAAGTCACGATAGAGAGACAAAATTTATGCAACCATTAGGGCCTAACCGCTAAGAGAACCACGAGGCGGGGAAAAAAAAAAAGGCCTGGATGCGTTACATCCGGTGTACCGTTCTAGGGTTCATATCTCGAGCTTTTAATATCACATCTTTTTCCTCATTCTGCAAAACTGTTGTCCGGCTAATCGAACATGCGAAGTATATAATTCAAAATTCAATTTTTATACGATCTATGCACGAAAAGAATTTTTTTTATTAATTTTTACTGTGAAATCACGGTAACGGACGGACAAACCCATAATTTTCCAAAATTTACGAAATAAAAGGTAAATTTTCATGGATATAAGTCAGAATTTACTGTCGAATGACGTAAATTTGAAATGTTTTCAAGAATTTTTAACCGAAAAAATCCGTAAATTTTACCTAAATATAAAAATTTTATACTTTTTGATACGCTTGTGTCCCCGCGTTAAAATTTTCAAATGTAATTTTTACCGTGATTTCACAGTATAAATTAATAAAAAAAAATTCTTTTCGTGTGATATTTCGCAATATCGCTTTGTAGCAGTATCATGCGAAAGAGTCCTCCGCTAATTTAACGAGGCGGACAAACCCATAATTTTCCAAAATTTACGAAATAAAAGGTAAATTTTCATGGATATAAGTCAGAATTTACTGTCGGATGACGTAAATTTGAAATGTTTTCAGGTATTTTTAACTTGAAAAAAATCCGTAAATTTTACCTAAATATAAAAACATTTTATACTTTTTGGTTACGCTTGTCCCCGCGTTAAAATTTTCAAATGTAATTTTTACCGTGATTTCACAGTAAAAATGAATAAAAAAAATTCTTTTCGTGTGATATTTCGCAATATCGCTTTGTGGCAGTATCATGCGAAAGAGTCCTCCGCTAATTTAACGAGGCGGACAAACCCATAATTTTCCAAAATTTACGAAATAAAAGGTAAATTTTCATGGATATAAGTCAGAATTTACTGTCGGATGACGTAAATTTGAAATGTTTTCAAGAATTTTTAACTTGAAAAAAATCCGTAAATTTTACCTAAATATAAAAACATTTTATACTTTTTGGTACGCTTGTCCCCGCGTTAAAATTTTCAAATGTAATTTTTACCGTGATTTCACAGTAAAAATTAATAAAAAAAAATCCTTTTCGTGTGATATTTCGCAATATCGCGTTGTGGCAGTATCATGCGAAAGAGTCCTCCGCTAATTTAAAAAAAAAAAAAAAATGAATGTACGACGAAAAAAATTATAGACACAGCGTAGCTTGGTGGAAATCTCGCTGTCACGCCCTGGAGCATGAGAATAACGTATTGCGCCGAAAGATCCTCGATCGGGCATCGCATCGCGAAAGACGAACAGTTACGAGCACGACAAAGACGAAAACTGAGCTAACGAAAGCTGCGAATGATCGTGCGACCAGCGGCATTGACGATGAGAGCGAGTATGACGACGATGAGAATCTCGAGTTTCAGGTGGACAAGGACATGATGGATTTTCTGGAGCAGAGCATTCGTCACAAAATCGAGCTGAAACGTTCGCGCGAATTGGAAAACGCGGCTGCGTCGGCGTTGGCAAACGCCGATACGCCGTTTGTCACGTGCGAGGCTCGAATAATCGCCAAAACGAAGGATGCCCGTTTGTTATACGGCGAAGCGAGTCCTGGAATAATGGCGATGGAAGCCGCTCTGCAAGCAACGATCGACCGACACAAAGATCGCGCCAATCCGCAGTATTGGCCAAATATACCGTTAAAACCATGAGAGAACACGCAGACGAAAGAGCCAACGGCTGTACAATTCGAGATTGTACTTAATTTTTTGTGAGTAAAAAAAAAAAAACAAAAAAATTTCATCATTATATACACTTGATTACTATAATAATCGTATTATAAATTTATCGATGCGCGCGTGACGAGTATCCTTGAATGCAAATATATTTGCATTTATATTAAATGCAAATATATTAAATTTGCATTTATATTAAATGCAAATATATTAAATTTGCATTTAAATTCGAATTTATATTCGAATATATTTGCATTTAAAAAGGGAAATTTCGATTTTTAATATCTTATTCGATGTTTCTCAAACATGATTGAATTGAATTCATTTTATTTTTTATTTTATTTTTTTAATATTCAAAACAAAAATCATTGAAAGAGTCGATTATAATTTTATATTGTATCACAACATCAGTCGGATAAAATCGCGCTTTGTCTAACAGCGCGTAAATTTTACGCACTGTCCGCTGCTATTTCTCACGTATCCACCTCGAAGATCGCAGCGACATTCTCGCTTCGAGCAAAACTGCAAAAATAATATAAATGCCCGATTAACGTTTTTTTTTGTGGGATGAAAAGGAATATAACTATAAAATAAATATTTTAAATGATTCAAAATTGCACTGACGATTCTACGACAGATTTCCGGTTCGTTCGGTCTGTCGCACGTTCCTTCGCATCTCCTGCCGCAGGGAGCTGCGATTTCACCCTGCGCGCATCCATCGACCGGACACTGTCCGCGTCTGATGCATTCATTCGTGTATGGATTTCTTACGAATCCGTCTCTGCAACGGCAGCCGCGATCCGGGCATTCCTTTTAGAGCAAACAAATTAAAATAGTTTCCCGGTAGAAAGATCCAAACGGGAAGGACTTTTGTTTGGAGTAAAAGAAAAAAAAAAAAAAAAAAAAAAACCAACCATTTGTTTGCAAGATGCTGCTCGATGACCATCGCATCTGTCCTCGCATTCCTTTCCGCAAGGAAGTCTGGATTCGTTAGGTCCGCATTTGCCTTGTGAGCCTGATTCATTAGCTTCGGCGCTTACTGTTCGACACAAAGAAATATACGAATTAAGCTTCAACGAGTCGAATGAGCTTTCGAAAATTGTTTTTTTTTTTTACAAATTTCTATCGATTGATCGACCGTACGCGTGATGATGCAACGGCGTGTCTTCTTAGACTATAAAAAAAAAAAAAATTCTCGACCTTTAAATTCACGATAGGTTTTCCATTCGTATATACTTGAATTTCAAAAAATATTTTCTTCAACTTGATAGGACTGCGATCAATGATATTTATCGACGATTTGACAGAGACCTTACCGATACGGTGACATCGAAAATTAAAAATTACCGACACTGGATTGTCGGAAAAATAAACAAAAATTTAACTTTTTGAGAAATTTGCTCAACTCAAACTGTCAAAAATTCAGTCTTGTATGTAAAAAAAAAACTGTATATATATATATATATATATTTTTGACAGTTTGAGTTGAGCCAATTTCTCAAAAAATATATATATGTATGTATATATATATATATTTTTAAACTAATAATTTTGGGCTGTAACTGACCGGGTGAAATGGAACGTTAATTTTTTTTGTTATTGTGAAAAAATAAGCCAACGGCTCTGTATTTTAGTAACTTACGGGTGGAGAATACTGCGAGACCCAAGAAAGTGAGAAAAATTGGATAATGCATGATTGCTTTTAAATTCACGTAATTCGCTGTGCTAACGCGTCGACAGCGAAGAATAACTGATGATAGCGGAGACCGGTGTTGTTCCTTTTATGGCGATGAAGGTTAAAACCGGTGCACGTAGTATTCTTATCCTCAACTGTTATTTCAATTGGTATGCTGTTTATGTCCAAATACATTTTTACGCGCGTCAAGCTTTTTTTTTGCACTACCAAATATGGGAGTGACGAGCCTTTTATTTTTATAACGCGGGAATATTTCACCTTTTGTAACTTGTAAATTGTTATTTTCAATAATATGATAGCTGTGAAGAAACAACAGCAATATATAGTTGCACAATCCCGTCGATAATAAGAGCGGATAAATATTATTTTTTTATTTATTTATTTATCGATACGGGAATTAATTTTCTTTCGAAACATACGTAACATACTGCGTGTACAAGAAAGCAGAACAGAGTCGCATGGTAGATCGAGCCAGTAGTACTTAATAATAATACTAAAAATTGCATAGCGCATAAACAACTCAAAATATAAATGCAATATAAAATTAGGAAAAGAAAAAATTATGAAAAGTAAAACTTATCGATGCAATCAGGAAAAATAACGGAGCAACAAGGGCAATGTCAGTAAAAAAACGAATACCGCAGATCGACATGCGCTCTTAAAGGGGGAAATAGGAATAGAAAAAAAAAATCGATCGTGGATACCTTATTCGATGTATCATTAAGCCAAACAGATACCGATCTATCCTGAAATTCACTAGGACCGCGATTAGGATACGTAAAAGCTGTTCAATAGCCCTGAGAGGCCTCCCATACAGCACGCAAGGTTGCAGCAATGTCTCAGCAACATTGCTAAATCTCATATTCATTACATTGTATTTGCAATGTTGCTGCAAGATCTCTGCAATATAACTTTGTTATATTGATATGTTTTGTGTATTTACAAAAAATTAATAATCTGCGTATGTGTATTTATAATAATTATATATGCACTAGACCGTTTGAAAATAAATTTTTTTAAAAATATTTTTATAATATTTCTAATATTTATTATTATTATTTTTATTATTTCTATATTTATCATTTTAATATTTATTATGTATTATTTCTAATGTAATATTTAGGTAATATTATATAATTATATATATATTATAAATATATAGAATATGATTATAAAAATAATAAAAAATGATACAATAAATAAACAAAAAAATATAATAGTAATATTTAAAAAAATGTAATATTATTATATTTTCTTGTTTATTTTTCGTATTATTTTTATAATATTTATATATATATATATATGTATGTATGTATATGTATATATGTATATTATTATATAATATTACATAAATATCACCTTTTTACTGAATATCACGCTGTTCTATCCAGCCCAGTAAGACAGCGCGTTTTCATTAGAACTCGTAGACTAATATCATTTAAATGTACAAAAGTCCTAAGGAATCAATAGCGTAGTGGTAGAATGTCGGTCGTTAGGTAGGTCGTGAGGTAGGTCTCAGTTAAAATCTCAGGTACAATTAAAATTAATTTCGACGGAATAACGTCCGGACTACGGAGCCGGAAACAATCGTAAAAAAAAATCTTCTGGCGTTAATTTTTTTTTAAAATAATTATTTGAGGATTTAAAGTGCTGAATGCGCCGATTGAAGGATAGCGGGTTCGAATCCCGGTCAGTGACTTTTTTTAAATTTTTTATTCCCAGGATTTTTAACAATAATGGAATAACACTATTGAATTCATTCATCGATCATTCCTAATTGCTAATTTTTTATAATAAAATGTCAGTTTAATTTGTCAATTTGACCCGCGTAATGATATGCAATGAATGGTAGGCATTGAAACATTGCAGCAACATTGCAGATGTTATGCAATATAAAGCGGACATTGAGACATTGCTACAACATTGCAGCAAGGTTGCAGCAACATTGCGCAATAAAACTGCAACATTGCCAATATTGCAAAGTTATGTTGCAGCAACGTTGCTGCAACATTTCGGTGCTGTATGGGCTGGACGGGGGGGAGGGGGGGGGGGGGGCTGAAATCAAATCTGGCGACAGAATTTATGCAATCAATCATATTATTATGAATCTTATATAAATGTATCATATCAGTGTACGCTCCAAGGGACTCGAGCTAACACAGCCCGAAAGCTCTGGCAATATCGGAATAGTCGTGTGGTCCACGACACGGACATTGGCCTCCCCATCTTGAAAGCTGCCAGTCTGATAAATTTATGTTGCACTCGATCAAGAACAATAGCATATAAGAGTCAAAATAGGAAGACCAAATGATACTGGCATACATTAATATCGGACGAACCAGTGAGAGATAGAGAGCCTCAAGAGCGTCAGCCGATCTGAAGTCTCCGGAGAACGCGGAAACAAAATAAAGTTTCCCGGAATGGGGGCTTTATTCTTAACAAAATTAATACGAGGAAGAAAAGAAAGACGAGAGTCGAAAAAAAAAAAAACCCTCCCAGATCCCTGATCTGGCTTACACTCTCCAGCGGCACGGCATCAATGCTATAATTCGCATCGGACCCTGAAGAACGCGTAAAAGATATCGTCTTACGCTTCCCAATATTAAATCTCAAACCGTTAGCAACCGCATATGAGAAACCGCATCAATGTCTGCCTGTCTGAATTTCCTTACATATCTTAAGATCATCCGCGAATAAGAAATATTTTTAGTGAGAAATGGAACAGACCGTTATCATTTATAAAAAGAATATAAAGAAGAGGTCCCAGGTGAGAACCCTGGGGCCTCGATACCCAGAGAAACAAAATTTTTTATCTTCACATATCGATGTCGTCCAGAAAGGTATATGAACGAAACCAGAGGCTAACAATGGACCATCAATTCCAAAGTTTTGCAGCTTATCGAGCAAGAGTTTGTGATTTATGGTATCAAACGCCTTAACCATATTCGTATAAATAGCATCGGTCTGCCCCCCCCCTCGCATCAAAGCTCTTAATAATATCATCCAAATAAATTGACAAATTTTTAAGGATAGATTTAGAGCCTTCATGAAACCTCGCTGTTCCGACACGATGTAACGTTTGAGAATAATAGAAAGTCTTCGATCGCCTCGTCAAATATCTTAGCAATGACATTTAATTTGGAAATTGGCCTATATTTTTCAACGTCTCGTCTGTCACCGGACCTGAGCAGCGAAGTAAGAAAGTATTCCTTCCACAAATCCGGGAAGACCCTCTCAGATATTCGATGCGTTAAAAATTAATAACAGTGGTTCAGCAAGCAAAGAGTTTATTTTCTTTAATATATTCCTGTCAATTATTCTCATTCGAGTCGTCTTACGTATCTCCGTACATTTTTATTTGTTTATTATCCCAAAAGCTTTATTCACGGACATTCCAAAACAGAGCTGATATAATTTTTCCTGCTCTCGTTTTGCCTTGAAGAATATATAACTTCGAATCGATCAAACTGGGCTCTTCGGACATTGTCCCATTCGCACGCACTCTCCGGTGCGATTGTTTCTCACGAATCCACCTTGAAGGTCGCAGCGACACTCTAGCTGCGCACCGCAACCCTGTAAAAAAAAAAAAAAAAAAAAAAAGAAGACAATTCGTTTCGAGGTGTGGGACAGAAAAAAAAAAAGAAATTTTTATCATGTTACGGAGTTACAATTGCACCGACAGTTGCTCGACAGTTTGGTGGTTCATTTTGTCTCTGGCACGTTCCTTCGCACTTTTTGCCGCATACAGCTGCAATTTCTCCCGGGCCACATCCATCAACGGGACACTCGTTGGCAACGATGCATCTATTTGTATATTGATTTCTCATAAATCCGTCTCTGCAACGGCAGCTGCTAGCAATGCATCGCTGCTGATGATAAGCAAACATATATTTGTTGTCGTTGCAAAAACGTGGAGTCGAATGAAAAATGCTATAATTGTCGAGAGTTGTGAATTTGAAGAAAAAAAAAAGATGCAAGCTAGGTGCGTTTATTTTTCTCACATTTATCGGATAGTCACGCAATTTCGAATATTTCGACGATGAAGAGGAAAGTAATATATGCAAGCAATAATTTGCATATTATCCCTTTCGTTTTTTTTTTTTTGTTCGATGAACTGAGATTTGTTACTTGAGACTGATGGTCGTGAAAAAAATTTATTCCTAAATTAAGAATTTCACAGAATCGAAAGATTCGTTCCAGTTGGAGCGGAGATTTTTGTTTTTATCTGTCGAATACGAAAAAATTTGGAATAAAATTCGTTCATTCTCATGAAATTTTAAACCACAGATGTTTTATATTTAACACTTCGATTTCTCGTTTTCTTTAAACTCAATGTTTTTTTTTTTTTTTTCTTTTTTCACAGGAAAACAAAGCTTCGCCCAGGAGAATAAAGCAAAAGCGAAAACTGACCATTCCGTTGCACTCAACGGGCCGGCGACCATTGCATCTGTCCTCGCATCCTGTTCCACAAGTACGTCTTACCTCGTTGCTACCGCATCGAGGAGCCGGTGGCCTCCTATCCGCGCTAACGCTGACTGAAGAGCAAAGAGAACACGAATTAATATTTCAAATGAAGAATGAAATTTAAGGTACAACTGGCGCAAGTGCTATAGAACTATGCGCGAGTCAAATGAGATTTAAAATTAAAGAAAATTACTTTAATTAACATTTATCGATTAATCAACGTTTATATCCAAGAGGGCATTTGTAACGGCGTGTCTTGTTGAAATAAAAATGGCAATGTATAATGATTTATCATCAAGTTCGTAGTTATTTTTGATTAAATTCTTGTACGGTACGTTTTCGTTGCAGCAAAAAATACTTCAATTTTCAAAAAAATTACTGAATAATCAATGATCCAGGTGAAACCCACCGGTGAATGGACGAATAACGAAACTGTAATATTCCGATTGAGGGTAAAATAAGAATATCATCGAAATAATTTTCCGAATTAGCTTAGGCGAAACGAGACATCGCACTGATGGTTAAAAAAAAAATTTTCGAGGTGATTGAAACAAATAATATTCGAGAAATTGATTAAGAAGCGGCCAAATTACTAAAAAAAAAACCAGTAAATGGACGAAATTACCAGTGAATGGACACTCGACCCCCTCCAGTGAATTGACGTGTATTGTAGATGATGGCCATAAAGAATAACAGAGCCCACACAATGTTAATTCACTGGCAAGAGATCGGAATACCACACACCAGTGAATATAAACATAATTCCTAACGCATTTTTGCGATTATACCTATACCTTTTTGCAAATAATTAAAGATTATTTCTATCTTGATCAATAAAAAGCACCACTTTTACCCTAAAAAAAAATCAATAAAACAATTATCTTCAATCACTGATTAACAACTATAAGCGCTGATTAACGACGCCTTTCCGTAACTATTTTGCGCGGTATACCAGTGCCATAAACTAGAAAAATTTGGCCCGATGTCAAAAATTGACACTAAATTAAACTCTCGGTTTTAACGCTATCTATGACTTTTTTTGCTTAATTATAGTTTTTTTTTGTTTTTATCGATGATTCGTAGTCTCTGTTTATATTTTAATATAAAAGTGATTTCGTCCTTTCGTCAAATAAAACTATCAAAAAATAATAATTGACGATCAACCTACTGCCAAATTATTTACCGCTGAAAAATTATTTCTCCAATTAGCGCTATATCATTTGTGCGTAACACAGTAAATCGGGGTAAAACGTTAATTTTTTATTTTCAGAAAATAAGTCAACCGTTTCGTATTAACAACTTACCAGTGGCGAATATTAAAAGAGCGAAAAAAGTTGCGTAAAACATGTTTTATTTTTTTTTTTTTTTGTTACGTAACTCGACTGTGGACGTATATCGACGAATAACTGACGATTATGAAAGATGGTACTTTCTTTTAAAGTGAAAATCAAACGGACGTTATCCGGCAGTAGTCTCATTCTCAGCTGTGATCACAATTGGCATGGTTATCGTTATCATAATTTTACGTACATCGATGTTTTTACAGCATCCGAATGACATAAGAAGATTCCCCTCTCCTTCGGCAGGTCTGTGTTTTTACAGAGTCCATTTATCATCGATCAAACTTTCACGAGCTTTGCGAATATTTTGTAATATCGTTACGACGAAAAGATGCGCAATCTAAATTGTAAAAATAAAAAAAATTAAAATAGTATCACCATAGATATACTTTATATCTATATATGGAGCCGCTGATTCTTGCCTGTAACAAGAAAATCAAACGTATCTTCAATTTTGATATAATTTTGATCATTGAATGAATCAAGAAGATAAACGAGGTAAAAGTATAAAATTTATAAATTCTCGGGCTTGAAAAAACAAAAATTAATGATAGTGAAAAAGAAATTTCGATTTATTGCAAAGAAAAATGGTTCAAACGAGGTAAAAGTATAAAATTTATAAATTCTCGGGCTTGAAAACAAAAAGGTAACGATATAGTGACAAAGAAATTTTGATTTATTGCAAAGAAAAATTGTTCAAACATATTTTTTTGTTAAACTTTTTCATTAAATGTATGGATGGTTGTAGCTAATAATCCCAGAAGGTGTCGTCGATTGGTCGAATATAATATTTGCTCAATATTTTCCACCAATTTTAAACAAAAATGTCGTCATGCAAGAGTAATTTCGAGAAAAAAGTGTCAAAAGATATTACTCGAAGTTTTGAAAGCCAAAGCTTTATTTTTTCTTCATGAAAAAATAATTACTTAAAATTATCTTTTTCCTCGGTCTCCCAAACCCGATTTACCCGCTATCGCCAAAAGTCTCAATCCTATTAGGCTCTTGTAACAGAAATACTGCAAGCTTTGTTGAAGTTAATCGTGAAATTTGGAACAGACGAAAATAAAGGAAAATTGGAACGGATCTCTTTCAAGTACATGGGCAATAAAATGGGAACTGAAAAATCAATTTGCAATTGGACAGGTAAATGTTGATTTGCTATAAGAGGGATTTTATTTGAAGATCAGAGTATTTTGGTGCATATATAAGGCCTTATTAGCAGCTTTTTTGTGAATGAACAAAGAAAATATTTAAAAAATAATATTTCACCCATAATATTGCCCAAATCTTCATTATTGGGCAAACCAGTATTCTTGAAACCATGAGATTTCGTCATTAAAAACCATCGACTGTACGAAATCAGAGATTGTATTTTTATGCACTTCAGAAATGATTCGTGTTTCTCTTAATTAAAACTGTATTGGTTCATTACTCTTTAATTTGTCACTGCAAACGTTACATCTGCACAGAACGTTTGAATTTCATCATTCTTATCCATTTTTCTTATTCATTTATTTTGTGGCTTACCCAAATGGAGTAAATTTTGGAGTTGAACTGTTTTTGGTTCTTTTAAACGAAAAAACAAAAAAAAAAAAAATAGGAGAGTGCAGGACAATTACCCATACTGACATCGGAGCAATACACACTATTCGATGGCAATACAATGGAGAGCTCGGACATTGAAGCTATCCATTGTATGACTTATAAACTGTCTGAAATGCCAATGGCTTATCACATTATATCAGTGGTTGCACGGTTCGAAAATTCTGCCGTACTTATTCGCAGTCGTTCGCCGTAGTGCGCTTTGCTTCCGTTCACTTTGCTTCGGAATAGTACGCGTTATTGACCTTAAGGCGAAGTCGCACATGTACCACGTGACACGTGATTGCGAGAAATATAGCTGAAAATCCTCGAAGGTACTTTCTCCCAAACGACGCAACTGATCGCAATAAAAAAAAGCTTAGCCACTTTTTGCCAACATACTGCAGTGGCTAAGCTTATTTCGTCCTGATCGCTTGTATAATCTCGAAGAATGTAGAATTCGCGTTTTCGAGGTGGTCGGAGGGTGTAATAATACATATCGCCTTACGAGGCTGCTGCAGTCCCTCTCG
This sequence comes from Rhorus exstirpatorius, assembly GCA_963564615.1. Lineage (NCBI taxonomy): Eukaryota > Metazoa > Arthropoda > Insecta > Hymenoptera > Ichneumonidae > Rhorus > Rhorus exstirpatorius. The sequence continues at coordinate 18,903,525 of OY751320.1, forward strand.
ATATGTCGGTAAGGAGGAAATATACTTGTCTCGAGGCACGACCGTTTCCCTTGATGTTTCCTTTTCCTGACTAAATATATTCCTTATGGGTGTATTTCGTGAAATATGAATCAGCTCGAACGAGCTAAGAGGGAATATTGATAAGGATAATACGAGTAATATAAAATAAAATTATGTCAATAAAATCTTTCTATGAAAAATGATGTTTTGATTATTTTTTTATGTTGCTCATATATATTCTTCCAGTAATTGTATATATCGTACAGCGAAAAGTTTTAATCGCTGCTTCATCTTGATCTCGGACAACAGGAATAATACTATTATATAATTTTAATTAATATCGTTTATACGTATGATAGTAATAATCACGATAATAATAATAGGTTTCTTTTTTTTTTTTTTCGTTTAGTATATATACAATAATGATCGCGAGGAAGCTGAAAATAATGGGATCATATACATATAATATACGAGAGGATCATTTACGTCTGTTCTGCATGTTATATGGCGGCCAATGGTAACAATATAATATGTTAATATTATAGTACATCGTGTATGGTGTGCAGTAGTCGTACAGCTTTTCTTTCAAATTAATTATTATACCGAGAGCGTATTCATAGCTATATACATATACATATATATATATATATACATATATGTATACATATACTCAAATATGTCATTACTCCTTTCCCGTATGCATAAAACGAGACGCATATATATATATTATAAATTAGCGTTAGAGGATATCCGTTTGATCGTAAATTCGATATAGATCGTTATTTTATTTATTTTTTTCTTTTGGCCCTCGACGCATTGTTAACGTTTTCTCTCGTCATTATTCGTCACTGCACTCATTTATAATGGAACACTTTTTGGCACCCTCCCCACCGTTTCGCTAATCGCCCATGAACAGTTTTTTTTTTCTTCAACGTTTAACGAGAGAAAAAACGTTTTCCAGTCATATGCAACCGCAGTTCCCGTTACTTTGGTACGTCTGTATTTCTGTATACATATCACAACGTATATGTATGTATACATATGCAATGACATACATATGCATGGAGTACATAGGGGTTTGCCGCTTTTTCCCCGTGAACGCAGCATTGCTGCGCAGTCTTTTTTTTTTTTTAATACATTTTACGTATAATTATAGTGTTTCAATGATAGTGAATATTATATTTGTGACACGTGTGAGCACTCGGAAAAGTTTTTTTTTTGTTTTCATTTAGTCTACGTCGTTGGGTATTTCTCTTTTATATTCTCCTATTCGTTATTGTTATTATTATTATGTTTTCTTTATCGTCATCTGCTCGCGCACACTTTTATCACACGCACGCTCGATAAGTTTTCATGGTATATGAAAACTTATCGAGTTTTGGATTGGCACAATCAACGGATTGATGAGAATTACAATTTTAAGGAATAAATGTAGAAAATTAAAAAAAAAAAAAAATCAAACGCAGAAAGGCACACTGATCTTCGAAGTTTTTCGAGAGAAATCTATTGCTACACCGTTCCGAGAGAGTTGACGTGTTTTCCATCGAGGGCATTGTTTCTAGTCTTTTATATTTTTTTTTTTCGGACCCGCCAATTCATGTATAAACATGTGTAGGACTGGGTTCGAACTAAGAACTAAGGTTAGAAACATCGTCGTTGAAAAATTAAACGCAGCAATGAGCGTTTGACCCATGGGTTATATGATGATGATGATGTAGAACGGTTTTTCGGACAACTAACGACTCTGATCATTGCCGAAAAGCTTTGTACTCCGTCAAGCATATCAGCTGTCTAATTATAATGTAATTTTTGTTTAATTTATATATAACACTGATAGGCTCAAAGTCGTGAAGAGAGTTTTTTTTTCGCGAACCGCACACACGCTCTTTCATAATGATTCTTCAAAATTTATTGCCATATTGACGCAAAATATTGGGCCGCATATTAGGATTAGAAAAATTCCTTAAAAAATCGCGCTCTGAGACATCAACATTTTTAAGGCACAGCCGGCGTTCGTATCTATTTTATCTGATTTTTTTTTTTTGAAAAAAAAAATCTAGCAAATAGACGTGTACGCTGGAAAATTTTATGTGACTCGAAAGCGAGTTCGAATGAGCATTTTTTTCAAATTTTTTCATACGTCCTGTCTCGAACAGATTTAAAAAAAAAAATGTTATTCAGATTTTTGTATTTATCGCGCCAACTTTTGGCTTGATCGACAATATCTTTAAGAAGAATCATTATTAAAAAAAACGGTCAGTGATACAATACCTGAAACAAAAAAAAAATCGTCTTACACTAAAAATGGCAATATATGCTCATTCGCTACAAAGTCTCCAGAAATGACCACGAGCGTCGCTAGTTGTCGGTGCTCCACGATCGATTTGCCGAATTCTTCATGCACAAAAAACATTGGAGATATAGCACGAAAGATAGTGTCACGATCTTAACGAGGAAAATGGCCGATGCGAATGAATCTTTTGCGGTAGAAAAAATGTGTCTATTCATATTCGAATATGTATAATTATAATTCACGATAATATATCTGAAGCGCTAATCGCCCAATCGTTTGAGATTTTTCTCACAATTATTATAGTTTGGTCGTTGATCGACGAATCGTGTGTTCTTACGTTTTTTTTTATCCATAAAAATGAACAAAAAATCGATCGTTCGATGACAATTGCGCCCCACTTATTTCTTGAGTATACGAAAAAAAAAACATTGCAAATTCGAATATATAGCGTATTTTACGAAAACTGTAAAAGTCCTGTAAAAGCATTTTGATAGAAATATTTTTGCGCATTAAATGCGCGAAGGCGTTACACGACAGCCAAATACGATCGGCGATCTGCACTACTGCCGATAGAGAGCGCTCGCGTTTACGCTCACATCAGATCGCCAATCTATTGTAGATGATATTCATGTTTATGTATGTTTATATATATGAGTATAAAATTAACCAAACCAACCGTGTCTCGTACGTCTCGTGTATTATCGATCGTGATTGAATATTCCCGACGATATATTTATATCATTAATTGGCAGTTTACGTAGCGCGAATCATTCGTGGCGTGAAATCTGCAGCCATTTTCATATTATTAATATTGTTATTCTTATTATTATTCTTGTTTAAAAGAGTCGCGGTTCTTCCGCTGAAAAATAGGTCCATGTTTCGATTTTTTTTTAAAATAAAACCAAGAGCCCTCCACGCATCGGAATTCCACGTGACGAAAAATCAAACTATACGTAACATGCCGCTTGAAAAGTTGAAACGTAACCCCATAACTTATATTCGTGAGAGTTGTCAACGGAACGAATATACATCTACCAGATCTCTGCGGTAGTTAAATTTGTTTGAACTACATATCTTGCAAATTGAAAACTATACGCGAAAAGATGAGGAATTGTCGTATGCTTATTAATTTTTAGGTTATATTTCGGACAAGCCGATGACGTCACAACTTTTCGTGTGCCATATTAACACCGACTACGGCGGCGCCACCATCGGAAATTCATCTCCCAACAGCTTTTTTTTTCCACAAATATGATGATACAAGGAATTTAAATTGAAATGAAAATGAAAATTTTGCCTATTTTTATGGAAAATAAATTTTTCTTAGATATCAAAGAACCGCTGTACTCTATATAGTAAAGAAAATAAAACCATTTAATCTGTTTTCTTAAAAAAAAGGCGAAACATTTGTATTTTTGAGCGCGAAAAACATACGCAATGACTCTCCAATATTTGTAGCTTTTTTTTCCTGCAAAATCTGCCAAAATATCGGAGATTTTTCGGGTAAAAAAAAGAAAACGTCACACCGTATTTATTTTTTACCGTACAATAATATATCCTTTCGCACAGCGATGACGTTCTCCGCCAAATGGACCGATCATTGTACGAAAGAAAAAAAAAAAATAAGATTCACGAGAAACAGATAAATGAAAACATGGTAATGTATTTAGTAAAAAAAAAAAAAAGTCTTCGTGTATTTTTTCCCTTCAAGCTTTATAACTCGGTAACTCGAAAGAGAAAAAAAGTATATATATATATATATATATATATGTATATAGATATATGCACTTGTTAGTGATCCCTATAGAGGCGCTCATATTCGCGATCTTATAATTCTCTTTTCGCTAAATATCGCACGCACGCACGTTCACACATTACTTTTTGTCATTCTCACAGCTTTTACAGGCGTATTCCTCTCGTTTCTCCCGCTCAAATTTTCTCTCAACGAGTTTCTAAAAATTTTCGAGTAAAAAAAAAACGAAATTAAATGTACGAATCAATTACAATTTTTATGCGAAGTCGATGCCCTACAAACTTTTTGAGGTTAGAATAAACGCATTTGTGTACTTCATTCTTATAGTGTTATTGCGTTACACGCTCTTTACGTTTTTTCTTTTTAAATCTTTTTCTTTTATTTTTTTTTTATTCATCTTTAACTGTCTCTCTCTTTCTCTCTTTTCCTCGTTAACGTTATTAATTCTCGGACCCGATCGGAGAGACCCTCAATATTTGTCCCTCCTCTCCCAATCACGATTCTACCAGACTCATTGAACACTTGGTGGATCTTCTTGCATTTTACAGAAACTGCGATCGTTTTCGCTAAATCGTCGTCACGCGCATAGCCAAACAAAACTTTGATTCGTCCACAATTCGATTTTATATAATACGATAATAATAATGCCAAAAAATTATCAATAATAGTCGGCAAGAAAAAAAAAAAAACAAAAAAACAAAAATACATATTCAAATCATGGATCATCTAATATTTTGTTTTGCGACAGAAAATTAATTCTTCAATTTTTCTGAATACGTATAAATTTTTGAAAAACTTTCTCTCCGCCATTATTTCTCTTTATTCTCAAGGCAGTCTTTTGTGAATGACTACATAGTCGCGCGATCGACAGTTTTAGCAATAAAATTAGCGGCAAAAGCTACAGAAATCTGATCGAGACACAAATAGCATTTGAAATTTATAATAATCGTGGCGATCTCATTTACCGCTTGGATTAATTGTTTTTTTTTTTTTCCCCCAAGTAATTTCGATTCATTTCACTACGGTTCATCTCAGAAACCATTGGAAGTTTTACGACAAAATATATATCGCTTGTTTGCATAACTCATAAATTTTATCACGCACGGAAATAATAGGGCTAGGACGGTCTGATTTAGATAAATACTGAAAAATTGCATGGAATTACTGCCACTTTCGTAGGAAAAAAAGGACCGTAAGCGCCGATCATTAATTCGAAATTTCTTGCGGTAAAAGTTAGCAACGCGAGCCGAAACTTTGCAGTCTTGAAAAAAAAAAAAAAGAGTCCAAGGGCTGCCTTGAGAAAGGGATGAATATTCTTTACGAAATTCGCATGCCTCCGGTAAAATCAACGATCTCACTTCATTTGATGAAGAAAAAAAAACAAATTTTACCGATTTGTTGAAAAAAAAAAAAACAAATATTTAACCGGTTTATCAATAATTTTTTTGGCATTATATCGTTATTATTATTGAGAGTCAGGATCTTCGATATGGTTGTTTTTTTTTTTAATCTTTCTCCAAAATTTCCATTCCGTAGCTCATGATTATCATCGAATCTGACTTTTGCTTGGAAATGTACGTACCAATTTACGTATCCTTAACGAAAAAAAAAAATTCTACCCATGCCGATATTCGACGCTCGTATTTGCCCCCGAAATGAATCCACGTGTTTTTTTATTTTATTTTTTTTTCTACCGATTTATTCAATTCTGAGGCGTACAGCATATTTTTTTTTTTTTTTTTTTTAATGAATTTTCTCACTCATCTCTATTCGGTAATGATTTTTCAAAATATATTTCGAATAAAACGAGAAAACCGAGGCTGCGTGTGAAAAATTTTTGAATTCTTTGAAAAAAAAAAAAAAAATAAAAAAATAAAAACAATTCTACGAGCCTCGATATAAGATCACAAAGCTTTAGGAATAGCCCAAAAGTTGGCTGGTTCAACGTTTTTGTTTTGTTTTGTTTTCCAATGATGTTCCTCGTGTTTGAAAAAAAAAAAAAAAAAAAAAAAAAATCCGAACAAAGGAAAACGAAAAAACGGAAAAACAAATTTTTGTTTCTCAAGTTAATGAAACTTGGATAAAACGTCAGGGGTTCGATCGAGCATGAAATATCTCATACGTATAATTGAATCGTTATTGATAGCATAATCGTGTTTACCGGACGAGATCGCGACCAGTCGGCCAGGCATATATTTTTGTTTTTTTTTTTTAACGTTCCTAATATACGATCGATCGATTCGTTACAATTGCAATCGTTATAACCTCGTCTAATAATGACATGAATAATAATAATAATAATAATAATAATAATAATAACTAGTAACTGATAATAATAATAATAGCGACAATATAACTATTAATCTTATTTAACAAACTGGCTTTCCATGACTGTGCGACTCGGGAGAGGAAAGGAGTATAACAACGCACTATGATAATTTAGTGTTATTCAGTAGATTCGATTAACATTCGATTTATATAATTTTTTTTTCCATTTTCTCTTTCGTTTTTTTTTGTTTTTTTTGTTTTTTTTTTTAAAATATAAAACACATGCATATAGAATATTCGTCGGGGTTCCAGGTTTCTCGAATACACGCGCTCTTTGAAGCCCTTCGCCCACGCTCAGTCCGTTAACATGTATAGACATGCATATATATATAATTATTTATATCGTTTTTGTTTATATTTCTTATTTTTTTTTTTTTGCTTTTCTTCTCTTCGCTCACTTTTTTTTTCTATGTACATGGTAGAAATTTGAAGGATTACAAAAAAAAAAAAACACCATACACCGACCAAAAAACCCTTGAAGGTTGTTTTTTTTTGGCGTTGTTTCACTGAATCCACATCGACTCGAATTCGGGCCATTTTCATACATCTCTTGCACACGAGTAAAAACATCAAATTATCGGCCAAGTTTGGGCTTCACTATCGGGGATCTTTTCGCAAGCTACACAGCTTGGTGTCTGTGCTGAAAAACACGTGCCATAATTTTTTCTGATTTTTTTCCTTCATTTTTTAGCTACTATTGGGTATCGAATTCGTTCATTTGAATTTTTTTTTTTTCTCTTTTTTTTCATTTAATTGTGGCAGCTTGAATTTGAAAAAAAGTAAAAAACCATTTCTAAATTTTTTTTTGTAAAAAAATCTCAACTTTCCGAAAAAAATATAGCCCAGTTAATATACGTGTATAGAAGACTCTCAAAATCAAGATTATAATCAGAAAAGTTGTTTTTTCGCCATTGCCCAAAGTTCAAAAAAAAAAAAATTTCCATACTTTTTTCAGAAAGCTGAGAAAATTTTACATAAGTAATGTCATTTTCAAGTTGGGATCTCTAAAAAAAACTCCTGGAATTAATAAAAATGTAAAAAAATATTCAAATTGTTAGAAAATGAGATTTGTAATGTTCTTTTTACATTTTTATTAATCCCAGGAGTGTTTTTGGAGATCCAAACTCAAAGATGACCCATTTTATGTAAAATTTTCTCAGCTTTCTGAAAAAAATATGGAAAATTTTGTTTGAACTTTGGGCAATAGCGAAAAAACGCTTTTTCAGATTATAATCTTGATTTTGAGAGTCTTCTACGCGTACATTAATCAGGCTATATTTACATCAAGCTGTGTAACTTGAAAAAGATTCCCGATAGTGAAGCCCAAACTTGGCCGATAATTGATGTTTTTATTCACATATATATCGCGATAATAGAATGTCTCAAAATCGCGAAAGTCTTTGCGTTCGATTTTCGATGAAAAAAAAAAAAAAAAATAATAATTTCGCACGTCACTCGGTAATTTTTTCCCCGGAGATACTGAGAATGATCGAGGGAATTATCAAAACCGCGAACAAAATATCCAAGCGGCTGTTCTTTCCAACATTTTTCATACGAAAATATCTCGTCGAGAAAAAAAAAAAAATGTACACTCACCGTGCGATATATCGTGGAACATAAAAAAATCGAGCGATTCGATGACTTTTTTTCTTCTTCAAGTAACTCAAGTTTTTTATTCGAAAAATTTGATTTTTTTTTTTTACACATTGAAAAACAAAAATCAAAATTCAAATATCGAAAATCGTACACACGAATTGTACTTTGAATGATAGAAATATGCTCGTTGACTGAAAAAAAAAAAAAAAAAAAAAAAAAAACAGCACGTTAATTTGAAATTTCAAATCTTCGAAAATGGATAATTTCATTTTTTTTTTTTTTGGCAATTCGAAAAAATCACCGGAGCAGCGGCAATGACGTTTTCTCAAATACCTGCGCTTCGATCGGATTATTATTTTCGCGATAAAGTTAAAGAATCTCGATTGTTCAAGGCAAATTGAAGAAAAAAAAAAAAAAATTCTCTTTTTAAACCCCACCTCATATACATATATATATATAAATATATGTATAAAATTTTCCTCACTCGTAAAAGTTGGCAGCACAATGTTTTATTATCACTCAGGCGGTAGTGTGGTCTGTGATAAGAAATAATAATAATGATAATGATTAAAAAAAAAAATTATAATAATCGCGATAATTTAATAATAAACGGGATAATCATAATAATAACGCGTGTATCGATAGTTGTGATAGGTAATAATGATATCGGTAATATTATAAAATAATATAATAAAATAGCTAACAACTAATAATAATAATAATAATAATAATAATAATAATAATCGTTCTTAAATAAAATTTATGATTCGTCTAGGTTCATCGTCACGTAAAAATTTCAGTCAATTATGACGCGGAAGTCGTGTCAATTTTTTTTTTTTTTCTCATCCCCCGCACCAATTTTTTTTCGACCTCTTTTCAATTCCCTCGATCATTTTCATCGAGGCTCGTCATATATATCGTTTTCACGCTTCTCTTTCTCTCTGTGATCCTTTTTTTTTTTTTTTTTTTTTTTTTTAATTTTCCGCCAATCAATTGGCGCAATTCTCGTCGATTTTTCTTTCACTCTTGTCCTCTCGTCAACGCTCCTATAAAATATCTATACATTGCATATATAGTAGGTATTCGCCGAGTCTCTCAGTCTCGTGTTTCGTTTTTTTTTTTTTTTTCCAATTTTTTATTTTATTTTATTTTTTTCACCATAAGCTTCGAATCACTGAATTAATAATTTAAGAAAAAGAGGAAGAAAAAAAAAAAAAAACGAAGAATAAGAGAGTCTTTTGATAGCCTCGTCTCACGAGGAGACGACAATAACGCCCGAGCGTTGTATCATTCCTTTTTTTTTTTTTTTTTTCATTTTTCATATTATGATCGTTACAAAAATTGTGTGCGTAACGTCGAATTCGCTAGACGAGTTCTCGGCCACCTGCGTCTGCTCAGCAATATATATATATATGTATAATAATAAAATTTATAGTAAAATGGTAAATAATTCTAATGATAAACGTTAATCGTAATTAATTAATTAATGGACAATTAATCCTCAACACACGGAAAAAATTGCACGAGATCTTATCGAAATGAGATTGAGGGCTGAAAAGAAAGAAAAAAAAAAAAAAAAACACCAAAAATTTGAAGACTCGACGAACGAAGGGAGGGGAAAAAAAAAATTCCAACAGTCGTGAATTTTTTTTTTTTTTGCCCCTCCGAAACCTCGGCACCACCGTGTGTACGGAATTAACGCATGAATAATTAAGAACAAAAAAAAAAAAAGAAAAGAAAAAAAAAAAAAAAGATCGTCTCTGTGAAAAATCGTGTTACAAAAATTGCATACTAATAATTTTGTGATCGTTGTTACCAGCTCACTTGGGCACGCGATAATAACGTAGAACTAGATAACCGAGGGTCCTGAATACAACGAGGAATGCGAGCAGCACCGCTGTGTTTGCCCATAGCGGAAGACCCGAGCCCTTCGAGCCACCTTGACTGTCGAGTATCGCCGATAATGGTATCGTCGTGCCATTTTTGCACTCCATGAATTTACTCGGTTGCGAACACCTGTCGACAGGTACGGAAAAAAATTTCCTCGTGTGAAGATTTTTTTTTTTTTTTTTTTTTTTTTACTTTGGGCAATTGCGATCGTGAATTTGTTTGTAGTAGTAGTAAGTTTTACTTGCATAGCCTTTTCGGCTTTTTACAACACTTTCATACACTCTATCACTCTTACACTGGGCCCACTATTTTAGTTTTTCTGTTCATTTACGGAACTATTTTTCTCCCTCGATTTTTGCAACCTCATTGCTATTGGCCCAGTGTATTTGTGAGAACCTACAATTTAAGGTGGGTTTCGAACCACCGAGCTCGCAGAAAAAGCATCTGGAAAAATCCATTGGTGCCGGCGGCGGGATCGAACCCTGGCCGCCTGCGTGGCAGTCCAGAGTCGGACCAACTGGGCCACTGCTCGCTCTTGTGAATTTGTTTGTTTTTCCATCGACGTACCGGAGAGATCAGACGAGAAATTAATGTGAATTTTTTGGGGTAATTGATGGGAATTAAAAATTCAAAAGGAACGAAAATATATATATATATATAAAATTACAAAAGGTATAAGAGCGAGCAGTGGCCCAGTTGGTCCGACTCTGAACTGCCACGCAGGCGGCCAGGGTTCGATCCCGCGGCCCGGCACCAAATGAATTTTTCCAGATGCTTTTTCTGCGAGCTCGGTGGTTCGAAACCCACTTTAAATTGTAGGTTCTCACAAATACACTGGGCCAATAGCAATGAGGTTGCAAAAATCGAGAGAGAAAAATAGTTCCGTAAATGAACAGAAAACTTAAAATAGTGGGCCCAGTGTAAGAGTGATAGAGTGTATGAAAGTGTTGTAAAAAGCCGAAAAGGCTATGCAAGTAAAACTTACTACTACTAATTACAAAAGGTATTTAGTAACGTCAGATTAATTGGGCCACGTGATCGGACCGTAACAATTGAGCAATTGAGGGGAGCAAAATGTGCATGGAGAATTTCCAAAAAAATCGATCAATGAATAATGTTTTTACTTTATCAAAACTATAAACGTGTTTTTCACAAAAATTACATTTTCAAGATTGGTACGCAGGGAAAATTCAAAAATCAATCCGTCCGATCTCTATGAAATTTCTTACGAGATTTTCTCAACATTTTCCCTCAGAGATTGAACGAAAATAATCTACAAAATTTTGATAACAAAGTGTTGTTTTTTTTTTTTTTTTTTTTTTTTAAATTGCCAAATAATGAAAATTTCTCGCGCGAAAAATTCGAGCTCAATTTTCAATAGCTCGTGCCGTTTCGTCAATATTTGATATTTTTGAACCGGATCAATTTCAAATCCAGCGTTTTTGTATTAAATTTTGAAATCAACAAATGCGCTACAACGCAATTCACGATAGTCCTTCGTTTGAACGAGCTCTACATCCGCAATTTTGTAGAAAAAAAAGAGAAAAAAAAATTGCCTCGGATGGTAAAAGCATGAAACAAAACTGTGTGAAAATTTCAAAAATTTAGATCAACTCCTTCTTTGCGAAAAAAATTCCCAAAAAATCGCCTAGTTCTAGGCCTTCTACTTCGTGAGTATAAATTCCCAGAATTCGCAAAATATCAAATACTTCGCGATGCGAATAAAAATCAAGAAAAATAATCAACCATATTTGGGGGATTTAAAAAAAAACTTTGATCTTGAATAATAATAATGCCGAAGCGTTGTGAAAAAAAAAAGTTTGCTCAAAAAGACACTTCCTGTTGAGCAACAAAATTGGTCAACTTTTTTTTTCAATACGTGTGAATTTTTTTTCAGAATTTTCCCTCTTTTATTTTTTTTTATTCCCTGTTTTAAAATTTTCTCAAAGCTGTCTATATTTTTTACAGACGTGCTCGGAAAAAAAAAAAAAATGAACAAATTGATTTCACATGAAAAAAAAAAAAAAAAGTAATTTTACCGATGATTTTTCAAACAAGTTTTTTTTAACCGAATTTTTCCTACAACTTTTCAAAATTTTTATAATTGAAAATCAATTTTTCAAATTCCTCAGTATCGTTGATTTTTTTTTCCATATTTTTGTCACACAGCGATGTAAAAAAAAAAAAAGAAAGAAAAAATAAAACCAAACTCACGTAATTGGATCACCAACGCCGAATTCGAGTATCTGCATATTCTGATAGGCGTAGTGAACCATACTGGCGTATCTCGCCCATGCGAGCCAAGGTGGTACAGCGGTCGCCAGGTAGCCACCGAGCAATTGGGTCGCAAGGGTGTAGAGCGCCGATGCCGTTATGCTAACTTGAAGATCAAGACAGCAAGCTCCCACGAAGAAACCAACGCTCTGAAAAAAAAAAAAAATAAAAAATAAATAAAAACGATAGGTTTACGTATAAAGTTAACCCTCAAAGCTAAAAGGTTGATTATTTTTGTCCGAGCCGATTTCAATTGTTCGAACAGGTCGATAAAATAACCACCACTTCCTCATTGGCCCCAATAATTATTTCAGATTTTATTTTTTCGCACCGTTGTAGCGGAAGGTTCAGAGATGGTGTATGAATTTTTATAGATTTTTTTAAATAATACACAGAGACAAAAAAAGAGCACATTTTACTGGTATATCTTGTGAAATTTACTATGCTAGTGCAGCAGAAGAGGGGATACATGAGAGTTTTCAGTGAATTTTACTGTCCTCCATAGTAAAAATTTACTTGTAGCCAGTTTCACTATACTGCTCCATAATAAAATTTGTTCGAGTAAAAAGTACCTTTTGCTCTGTGCTGATGCACTTGAGAAAGTACATGTTGGAATATAGAGCCAAATGATAAACGCGGGTCAAATTGGCACAATAAATATAGTTTACTATCTATAAATTAGCAATTATGAATGATCGATGAAAGAGTTCAAAACTGTTATTCCATTATTCTTGAAAATCCTGTAAATTTTGCAAAAAAAAAAGTCATCGTCCGGGATTTGAATCCACTATCCTCGAATCGGTGAATTCAACACTTTCGATTCTCAAGTAATAATTTAAAAAAAATTAACGTTCTGGAGATTATTTTTTTTTCGAGCGTTTCCGGCTGCGTAGACCGGACGTTATTCCGTCGAAATTATATTTAATCCTACCTGAGATTTGAACTGAGACCTACCTAACGACCGACACGCTATATCACTATACGTTATTGATTCCTTACGAGTTCCTTGTATTTAAATGACATTAGTCTACGAGTTCTAATGAAAAAAAACGCTGTCTTACCGGGCTGGATAGAACAGCGTAATGTTCAGTAAAAAGATGATGCTGTGCAGTGAAAAAAGTTTATTCAATTGTCAATTAACAGAGATGGGCTTCGTAATGACTAGAAGCATTGAAATTATAAAAATTCATCTGTGGAATATTAAAAGTGTGAACAGGACAGGATGGTGTAGAAAAAAAAAAATACCAAATTCATGCAATCAATTTACTTACAATCAGTGCACCTTAGTTAACAATTAAATTTCTCAAGATTCATGTATAGTTCAAAAATGAAAATTGTTATATGGGCTTGTGTGATGTGCAAGGCGATAGTGAGTGAAAATTTTATTCAACACTGTTATTAACAATTGAGTTCAAATAAACTACAGGCAATTAGAGTTGGAGAATTCATAGCTCGAATCTTCATATTCGGCATAGGACAGGATGATGTATGCAAAAAATTTAATATTTATATCATCAATTAACCCTATGCACGTTAGTTAACAAATGTGTTTCTCGATAACCACGTGTGGTTTTAACGTCAAAATTCTTCTCTAAGCTTGCAGGACTGCGAACGAGGCGATACTAGACGAAAATTTTCATTTGCCTGCTAATTAAAAATTTCTTTTCATAATAATTACGCGGGCAGTTAAAGTAGGAACACTGCGGTATCTTCTTGAACAGTTAAAAATTTTTCCCTTTTTTACTATATTAAATTTTTCTCATAACATTATGTTAATTTGAGCTGTAGGTATTATCACACATTTATCACATTGATCAAAACAAATTAAACGGATAAAAATAAATGAAGAGGTAATGTAAAAAAAAAGAAACTTTCGTGTGTCAAATGGAAATTTCGCTATACCGCTATGGAGAATTCAGTACGTAAATATAGTAAATTGTACAATAAAAACGAATTAACAACAATTCAACGCGTACGGGTACGATATACTTTGCAGCTGGAAATAATTTTCGTAATACTATTGAGTAAGTTTTACTATGCTATCGAGTAAAATTCACGTGTGGCACAGTACTTTATGCTGCAAATAAATAGAATTCTTACCCCCAGGGTAAAATTTATCCGGTGAAGTTTTACTTTTTCCGTTACACACAGTAGTTTTTAATTTTTGAACGGTGATTTTTAACGTTTGCAGAGTAAATTCCTCATTTTACAATTTTTTTGTCGTGAAAATTACCACTCGCAGAGAACTTTCTATTCTATTATTTTCTCCGTATACGTTAAGTTGGGTGGAAAACGAGCCGGACAAAAATGGACCCACCTTTTGCGTATAAGAGTACCAAAAAATAGTTTTGGGTTCAAGGGTTAATAGGATATAATATAATGGCCCAAGTGGTGAGCGAGCAGTGGCCCAGTTGGTCCGACTCTGGACTGTCACGCAGGCGGCCAGGGTTCGATCCCCGCGGCCGGCACCAATGGATTTTTCCAGATGCTTTTTCTGCGAGCTCGGTGGTTCGAAACCCACCTTAAATTGTAGGTTCTCACAAATACACTGGGCCAATAGCAACGAGGTTGCAAAAATCGAGAGAGAAAAATAGTTCCGTAAATGAACAGAAAAACTAAAAATAGTGGGCCCAGTGTAAGAGTGATAGAGTGTATGAAAAGTGTTGTAAAAAGCCGAAAAGGCTATGCAAGTAAAACTTACTACTACTACTACTATAATGGCCCGAGAGAGAGATTTATGAGACTTCATCGAATAGAGGAATATTTTGCGATTTAGGACGATATTTCTTACTAAAAAAAAAGCAAAGAAAAAAAAACGTCTTAAACATTTTTGAAAAATTTTATAAACAAAACAGAGACTGATAAAATATTTTCTGCCCCTGAATATAATGTCTTGTGATATTTGCCATAGTTATTATTGAAAATTAAATATTTTTCAATTCGATTGACCGTTATTTAATTATTATTTTTTTTTAATTTTTAATTTTCAAATTTTCATTCCATCATCGTTTATCGAAAATTCTCATCGAATCGTACTTTTTGATTGGCCGATATCGCGCTAGTGCTGGGAAATTACAGCGAGACCAGCGCCACACACACTAGCCAACTACTCGGCGAGAATTCAACGAAATATCGTTTGGAGGTTATACATGAGGAGGAAAATGAGAAAAAAAACAATACAAAAAACAAAAAATTGTAAAATTGTAAAATTACCTGCGCCACAACGGTGTTGAGAAGAAGAAATGCGAGTAGCGTGACGAATACCGCTGGACTGTGGAAGCCCAACATTGGATAGCTGATAATGTGATAAACAGCTGGCAGTGTTATCGTCAGTGGCAGCTCGCCCACCATTTTCGCAAGGTAATACGCTGACAGACGGTACGAACCCGACAATCTTTCCTTATTTATCACCTCGCGTTCTGGCGGGACTGTTGAAAAGAAAATACAAAAAAAAAAAAAAAAAAAAAAAAAAACAAAAATCGTTAATATTGTTAAAATTAAAAATTCGATTATATCAAAATTATGTGCCATCGTGATGCATGAACGTGGGAAATTCGTGAACCGAATTTTCATTTACGTCTCTCTACACTCAAAACGAGACATGTATTTTTTCGTTTTTGTCTTTTTTTTTTTTTTTTTCTA
Source organism: Rhorus exstirpatorius (assembly GCA_963564615.1). NCBI lineage: Eukaryota > Metazoa > Arthropoda > Insecta > Hymenoptera > Ichneumonidae > Rhorus > Rhorus exstirpatorius. Next base: position 18,919,301 of record OY751320.1, read on the forward strand.
TCTTCGTTGTAATAATTTTTTTCGATTTTTGTTTTTTTTTTTTTTTCCAAAAACTTTCACTCGATAAATCTTGGAAAATCGTACGATAAAAAAATTACTCATAAAATTTCAGTGATATTGGATGATTTTTACGAAAAAAAAAAAAAAAAAAAATGATGAACGACATTGAAGCCTCTGCTCATTATCGACGGATTTTTCACTTTTCAAATGAAAAATCCGTCAATAAAGCGAAATCCCGCAAAAAATATTAAGTCGCGAATGAAAGTGGAAGAATTGTTTTTTTTTTTTTTTTGTAAAATTAATGGTCCTGCTTTACTTCAGGAAAGTAACTAGCAATGAGAAGGAAAAAACAAACAAACGAACAAACGATTTTCCAAAATCAATCGATTGATTTGACATTGTTTGTAATTTCAAGGATTGTCCGATGTTCCTTGTACTGACATTTAATTTATTTGAAAAAAAAACAAAAAAATTAATGAAATTCATGAAACGTCAGTAAATGTAGAAATCAAGAATTTTATTTTTCGTTCTCATACGTCGCGATCCATGTCAACTCAGCAATCCCGTTTTTTTTTGGTCTCAAAAAAATTATTCAGTATGGGCATTTCGAAGGACAATATATCCATGACATTTCACCAAAATTTCATCCTCCCCACTATTGCTGGTTCTCGAGATAATGATCAATGAATTCTGAATTTTGTGTAAAAATCATAACTCGATAACTGCAGATCGGATTTAAACGATTAAAAAAAGAATATTATTTATATTTTTATGTTCTTTTCGAAAAAAAAAAAAAAAATATGCCGTCATCCGGAGAAAAGCTCATTAGACAGTTTTTGGGGTAATTTTTCGATTTTTTTTTTTTTCTACGAAAGGGCCACTCGGAATTCCGTTCACTATTTTTTTTTTTTTAATTTGATAGAAGGGGGCCAATATGCAACTCCACAGGATTTTTTTTAAATGGAAGAGGGCATGAGTGAAGAGGGAAAAATTGTTTTTTTTTTTTGTCAATTTTCCCCGAAAAATGTCTAATGAGCTTTTATCCGATGAGGGCATATTTGTTTTTTTTTTTCGAAAAGGGCAAAAAATAATAAAAAATATTCGTTTTTTTTAAATAAAATTTTGGTAAAATGTCATGGATATATTGTCCTTCGAAATGCCCATACTGAACAATTTTTTCGAGACCAAAAAAAAACGGGGTGGCCGAGTCGACATGGAGCGCGACATATTATAGCATGTTGGCTCGATTATGAAAAATATTTAAATTTTTTTCTCTCCTGGCCCAAAACAGAAACACTCTGTGTGCTTAAGATCATTGAGAAAAAAAAGTCTACCCAGAACTCTTACGTCTTTTCTCCATCATCATTTTCCTTGAAACTATCAGGTGTCGAGTCACGACACCTTCATTAATACCCTCGATTTATCAATGAAACACATCAACGAAGACCACAAATTTTAGGAATCAAATTTTTTTTTTTTTTTTTCTTCAATTTTTTCCTTCGAAACTCACAACTGGATAATGCACCGAAATGGGCGAAGAGCATCCAGTACGTTGTGCTGAAAAACATCCAGCCTTGTATATCGTGAAGTGCCGCCTCGGTTCTCGGTAATCTTAGCCAAAGTAGACCCGCCAAAAGACCAAGGGCTATCGTCTGTAGCCAATTTAGTCTCGACAGCATCCTCGGTCGTGCCTCTTGAAAATTTCTCTCCGATAATACCTGAGAAATGATAACGCATGACATTTTTATTTATTTTTTTTTTTTTTCAACAAAAATTTAGCGCCAGATGTACATGGCAATTTTATGATTGAACAACATTCTGGAAAGATTGTCGTATCTTTTTTTTTTCTTTTTCTTTGGGAAAAAGCCAAAATAAATATTGATTTTTTTGGGAAATATTTTTTTACAAAATCTTTAAGGAAAAAAAAAAAAAAATAGGAAAAAATTTCACGTGGTAAAGATCAATTTTGTCAGGTCGTATAGTCGTGGAAAATTGGCTGAAAAAAAGTCAATGTGGAAAGAATCGTTAGAACTGGTACATCGTTTTTGACACTTGAACCAGAGTTTTGGGAATACTCATGATGAACAGCTGTTTAATTTTTCTTTTGACTTGTAGTCTTGGTAGTGTGAGGGGGCGAAGAAACGATTTGACGATTCAGCACTTATGTACATATATATATATATATATATATATATAAAACACCGGTAGGCAAATTATTATCTGGATATGGCGTTGTGGCCTACTTTGGCTTTTCACTTGGACGTGAGCTCGACATAGTCGTCGTCGTGCCTCTCTTTGTTACGACATTGTGCGCGTTCCTCTTTGTTTCACTGGTTGATTCGAACGATCGTATATACAATAAATACCGTGCACCGAGAGAGACTTTGATCCTCCGGTCACGATAGATAATTCGAGATCGAACGAAACAAACGAAGATAGAAACGTTTCTCGAAGATGTGTTTTATTTATTTATTTTTTTTTTCCATTCATTCATTTTTTTCGTTTCTCGATACGTTCAACAGGTGTCTCGAGAAACGTGCGCGAGGAAGGTTCAATGACTTCTCGCGAGGCGAGAAGATAGACGTGGATATGTATATACGTTATAGCGCGGAGAATGGCAAAATTTTCATTTCTACATATGAGATTATATTGACAGCAGAGATAGGTATTTGCGATTAGTGGAATTATCAAAAAATTCATCACAAATTCAATGTGAATTATTCGAAAGTTCTAATTGTTCGAAATATTCTAAATGATTCGAGCTATTCGATTAATTTGAACTACTCGAATTTTTTAAACTTGATCGAATCATTCGTAATTTTCCAACTTTTCGAAATATTCGTTCTTTTGGATTTATTCGAAACTCGAATTTTTGTAATTATTTGAATAATTCGAGTTATTCAAGCTTTAAGGAATTTTGTTACTGTTGGAATTATTCGAATGACCGAAGCTATTCAAATTATTTGAAATTTTCGAAAAATTCATTTGAATAATTAAGATTCTTCGAACTTTTTAGAATTATTCGTATTATTGGAACAATTTGAATTGCTCGAACTATTCAAATTATTTTAACTGCTTACACCTCGGTTTACACGTTTCAAACAACTTGAATTTCTTTAATAATTTGAACGATTCGAACTACTCGAATTGTTTTAACTTTTAGAAATTTTCGTTCTATTGGAATTATTCACACCGTTCAAATGATTCGAAGCACTCGAATTTTTTAAAATTATTTAAATGATTCGAGTTATTCCAACTTTTCTATTTGTATATATTTTCTATTTCTATTTTAACTATTTGAATTATTCGAAATCTTCCAAGTTTTTGAAATATTTTCACTGTTGGAATTATTGAAAATAATCGAATTATTGCAATTATTCCAATAATTCGAACTGTAGAAGGTATTCGAAATATTTGAATTATTCGAAATTATTCGAATTATTGAAATTATTTGAATCAGACGAATTATTCCGATAACTCCGATAGTTCGAACTATACGAAGTGTTTCAATTATTTTAATTGCTCGAACTATTAAAACAATTCAATTGTTTCGGAATACTCGAATTTTTCCAACTATTCGAATTATTCGTATCGCTGGAATAGCTCAAAATAATACGAATAGCCATAGTCAGTGGCAATAAATAATAATGAATAATTTTCCCTGTTATCAGTATTATCGATTGCTTTTGATACTCGGATGAAACCCATGAATTTGTGGAAATAAAATTTTGTACAATTTATCAATCGAATCTATACGAACTTTGAACTGAGACCAAAAGCTGGTTGGCCACTGCCAGGAATAATCGTCATCCGCCGAACTCGCGCTGCTGCTCGCATGACTCTGTGTGTCCAGCCAGAGTGTACGACCTTCGTCCTCTTTCACTGTTTTCGGGAGCAAAGAGAAATTCCAATAAATATTTAAAACAAGAAAACAACAAAGACATGAAAAAGCTTTAATGCAATGTTTTGTCTTATCTCTGGTTGAAAATTTTTTTCTTTCTTTCTAATAAGCACTAAAAGTAGGTCAAACGTTTTTTTCTCGACTTGAAAAATTTTCGTTAGTATGATCATTAATTCTAAATAATTATCGAATTGATAAATATTTCGAAAAATTCGTTTCTCTCTCTCTCTCTCTCTCTCAATACAATAATAAGGAGTATCGATGAATAAAAATAATGGCTACTGCTCGCGAATAAATTTTTTTTTTCGTTTCTTACAACGTTCGAGAAGAAAAAGAAAAACTAGGAAATGGTCAAGACCACTTTATTTACTGCCTCGTAAATAAATATATCATCGGAGAGAAAAAAAAAGAGAAAGAAAATTTGAAAAAAAAAAAAAACAAAACATTACAAATCGTCAAGCTGCATGTCAAGCTTGGCGATTTTCAAACAATTTAATTTTTTTTTTAATTTTATACAATTAAAATCGTATCGGATGTCTCGATGCCACTTGGGCCATTTTCCCCCACACTTGACATTCGCTCCGTGCACGGGACAGAAGAGTGAAGGGAGGGCGGACATTAAGCGATCACGGTGGCGAATTTTGGTACTTCCCGAGGCTCTAGTAGAGAGTGAGATGACGAAACTGTCGTTCCTTGAATGATACTTTTTTTTTTAATATAAATTTATACGATAATTTTTTTGAGATCTTATTTTTTTTTCTCATATTCGATCATGAATTTTCTATTCGGAAAAAAAAACAAAAAAAAAAATCTCGCGACCCATCAACGGTCTTTGCGTTATTTTTCTTTTAATATAAAAATTGAAAATCTGACGAATCAGACCAGGAGTGAGTAAAATCCTCTTTTGCTTCGTTCGTGAAAACTGGGCACTCGATCGAACGGTTTTCGTAACGATGTAATTGAGTGCTTAACGATAAGGGGTCGTTGTGCATAATACGAATGCCATTTGCGACGATAAGTCCAGGAATATTACAACCAGTTATTACAGAGTTATTGCTTCTTCTCGAGTGGTTTATTCAAGCCACGTACACGCACACACACACACACACACATAAACTTGGCAAACTCGATTCATTACGATAATATACTTGGTCGGATATCGACCCAATTTAAAGTGCAATGAAAAGAAAAAAACAAATTCGAAAATTTTGCAAATTTCGACTAAATGTATTGATAGAAAAAAAAATGAATAAAGTTGCATCAAAGCGTTTTCACACGTTTGCGGAAAATTTGCAAAAATCAAATACCATTTTTGAAAATTATTATTCAAAAACAAAATCATAGAATTTTTACCACTTCCTTTTTATAATTTAAAAAAATCGAGCAAACTTTTCGTTTTATTGGAAATACTAAATAAAGAAAAAAAAAAAAAGGTTGAAACTTGCAAATTGCTTCCATCCAATTTCGCAAAATGCTCAATGCTCTCCCTACGGGGAAACTACCTTTGTAAATTTTGGCTTCCTCATCGAGGAACAATCGAGCATCGCGCAAAATTTTGAGGATGCAAATTTGCAAGTTTCGACTTGCAGCTTTTTTTCCCTCTTTTTCATCATTTGTAGTTTCATTTTTTTTTTGAGATTCATGTAAACTAAAACGTTTCTAAATATTGCATCATTCATAAGAAGAATGCATTTTCACGTATTAGCTCTTTTTTCTTTTGGAAAATTCAAAATTTCATAAAACATGAAGCCTCCAAGCGATTTTTGCCAATGTCAATGCCAATCGTTCTTAGATGATGCTCCATTCGTGTAAAAAAAAAAATTAGCACGATATCTCAAAATTTACAAGAGTTAGAGCGACGACAGATATTTTTGAAAAATTTCAAAATCTCATGAAATGCGGACTCCTTGAGCAATTTTGACGAAAATTTTAGCAAAAAAAAAAGTGGTTGAATGCCCAAAGTTCCTGCAAAGCTTCAGCGAGATCGGCCAATCCGTTTTTGAGATATAGCAAGTTCAAATTTTTTAAGGCCAATTCGTACTAACGTCCGAACATTTTTTTGATGTTTTCACATATTCTGAATAAATTGGCATAAAAAATTTAATTTTTTTTTGTCATGAAAACAAAGCTTCCTCCTCGAGGAAGCGAAAAATGATTAGTTTCTTAAAAAAAAAAAAAAAGTAATGGTCGAAAAATTTTTTCGCACCTCTATGTCAATATATTCAAAACGACTTTGCTGCAATTTCCTGCATAGACTCGCATATCGCAGCAGCATCGTGTCGTTTTTATGCAAATTCTTATAACGCGAGATAGAAACGAGATAAATCGATATATTAAGTTCTACGTGTGGTAAATATTAGCTTACCGGATCTTTACGAGGCAGAGGGGAATGAATAACGCGAGAAACGATGAAAAAAAAAAAAAAAAATAATATAAAAAAATAAAATTGATTCGAACGGTACGAACCGGGAGTACCGGTTGTAAACTGGGGTAGAACGCGATGAGCTGCGGTCGCGGCATTTCCGGCGATGGATTAACGTTGTTGAACTGATGCACTTGCTTCATGATTATCGCGAACCCACCGGTACGCATACGCGATTTAAGGTGGTTAATAACCAGTCAAAAAGTCGATCGATGCGAATTTTTGGAATTTTTAGAAGTTTCGCATTTGATGGAGTAAAGTTTGATGAAAAATATTTTTCATTGCTCTGACTTTCGTGAATTTGAGGTTATTCAGCCCAAATTTTTTAGCACAAGTGTGCTATAAGACAAGGATATTCCATATTAAATTTGGCAAGAATCGCTTAAGGGGTTAAGATTTTATAAAAAATTTGAAATTTTTTAAAAATGTCTTTGATTGCTCGAACTTTCGTAAATTTGAGGTTATTTAGCCCAAACTTTTTATACAAGTGTGCTATAATACAAGGATGTTCCATATTAAATTTGGCAAGGATCGCTTAAGGGGTTCAGATTTTATAAAAAATTTGAAATGTTCTAAAAATGTCTTTGATCGCTCTAACTTTCGTAAATTTGAGGTTATTGAGCCGAAACTTTATATACAAGTGTGCTATAAGACACAGATATTCGATATTAAATTTGGCAAGGATCGCTTAAGGGATTCGGATTTTATAAAAAATTTGAAATTTTTTAAAAATGTCTGATCGCTCGAACTTTCGTAAATTTGAGGTTATTCAGCCCAAAATTTTTTGCGAGTGTGCTATAAGATAAGGATATTCCATATTAAATTTGGCAAGGATCGCTTAAGGGGTTCGGATTTTATAAAAAATTTGAAATTTTTAAAAAATGTCTTTGATCGCTCGAACTTTCGTAAATTTGAGGTTATTCAGCCCAAACTTTTTATACGAGTGTGCTATAAGATAAGGATATTCCATATTAAATTTGGCAAGAATCGCTTAAGGGGTTAAGATTTTATAAAAAATTTGAAATTTTTTAAAAATGTCTTTGATTGCTCGAACTTTCGTAAATTTGAGGTTATTTAGCCCAAACTTTTTATACAAGTGTGCTATAATACAAGGATGTTCCATATTAAATTCGGCAAGGATCGCTTAAGGGGTTCAGATTTTATAAAAAATTTGAAATGTTCTAAAAATGTCTTTGATCGCTCTAACTTTCGTAAATTTGAGGTTATTGAGCCGAAACTTTATATACAAGTGTGCTATAAGACACAGATATTCGATATTAAATTTGGCAAGGATCGCTTAAGGGATTCGGATTTTATAAAAAATTTGAAATTTTTAAAAAATGTCTTTGATCGCTCGAACTTTCGTAAATTTGAGGTTATTCAGCCCAAAATTTTTTGCGAGTGTGCTATAAGATAAGGATATTCCATATTAAATTTGGCAAGGATCGCTTAAGGGGTTCGGATTTTATAAAAAATTTGAAATTTTTAAAAAATGTCTTTGATCGCTCGAACTTTCGTAAATTTGAGGTTATTCAGCCCAAACTTTTTATACGAGTGTGCTATAAGATAAGGATATTCCATATTAAATTTGGCAAGAATCGCTTAAGGGGTTAAGATTTTATAAAAAATTTGAAATTTTTTAAAAATGTCTTTGATCGCTCGAACTTTCGTAAATTTGAGGTTATTTAGCCCAAACTTTTTATCCGAGTGTGCTATAAGACAAAGATATTCGATATTAAATTTGGCAAGGATCGCTTAAGGGGTTCAGATTTTATAAAAAATTTGAAATTTTTAAAAAATGTCTTTGATCGCTCGAACTTTCGTAAATTTGAGGTTATTTAGCCCAAACTTTTTATACAAGTGTGCTATAAGACAAGGATGTTCCATATTAAATTTGGCAAGGATCGCTTAAGGGGTTCAGATTTTATAAAAAATTTGAAATGTTCTAAAAATGTCTTTGATCGCTCTAACTTTCGTAAATTTGAGGTTATTTAGCCCAAACTTTTTATCCGAGTGTGCTATAAGACAAAGATATTCGATATTAAATTTGGCAAGGATCGCTTAAGGGGTTCAGATTTTATAAAAAATTTGAAATGTTCTAGAAATGTCTTTGATCGCTCTAACTTTCGTAAATTTGAGGTTATTGAGCCGAAACTTCTTATACTAGTGTGCTATAAGACGAGGATATTCGATATTAAATTTGGCAAGGATCGCTTAAGGGGTTCGGATTTTATAAAAAATTTGAAATTTTTAAAAAATGTCTTTGATCGCTCTAACTTTCGTAAATTTGACGTTATTGAGCCGAAACTTTGTATACAAGTGTGCTATAAGACACAGATATTCGATATTAAATTTGGCAAGGATCGCTTAAGGGGTTCGGATTTTATAAAAAATTTGAAATTTTTAAAAAAAGTTCTTTGATCGCTCGAACTTTCGTAAATTTGAGGTTATTCAGCTCAAACTTTTTATAAAAGTTTGCTATAAGACAAGGATATTCCATATTCAATTTGCTATGAATCGTTTAAGGGATTCGGATTTTATAAAATTTTTGAAATTTTCTAAAAATGTTTTTGATCGCTCGAACTTTCGTAAATTTGAGGATATTCAACCCAAAAACTTCCTATATAAATGCACAATCGGACAAGGATGTTCGATTTTTTGGTAAATTTAAGATTATGAACCCAAAAAAATTTACACAAGTACGCCAGGAGACGTGATTATTAAATTTCGCAAGAACCAATCGAATTTATCAAAACCTACAGATTGGAAATTGCAAAGCTTTTTCTATGAGAAAGCCAAAATTACGAAAACCATCTTCACACGTACGAAACTACGAAAACCATCTCATAGTGGTAACTTTGCAATGAGGAAGCAATGTGCAAGTTTCCAATTTGCATGTTTTCATTTTTTTTTGTTTTTAATTTCGAATCATCCTGCTTGCTGGATGTTCATTAATTAAATTTTTTTTGAAAAAAAAAAAAATCGAACATAAAAAATAAACAACGTGAAACCTCTCAAAACCATGCAAAGGTCTGATCCTTGTCGTCAAAATAGCCAGGTCGAAAAAATATATTTTGAAATTGAATTCCCAAATATCTATTTTTTTTTTTTTCCCCCAGACATCAAACTTTTGCATAACCCCCTTAATAATGTTTCGACGAGTGTGGCACGCGAGAGATACACACGATATTTAAAGTACGCATACACGGATATCGTTGCAGCGAGTCATGCACACCGGTTACAATACCATTGTGGGTAATGTGATGCTCGTGATAATGTATGAGATGGTCGCAGGGCGGATGTTGGCTGGGATTATACTCCGGACGAAGTTCCGGTGGGCAATCGGGTCCCTGTCTTGCGGCTCTCGCTGCACCAACTATTCGCTCTCGTACCTCTTCCGGTCCCTTTATTTGTTCAACTGAAAAAAAAAAACAAAAAAAAAATACAAATTTAATATATTTGGTGAACCTGTGCACAAATGATTATTAATGTTATTCCTTCCTTTTGATAATCCCTTTATAATAATAATAATAATAATAATTTATAAAATATTGATTTTTATACTGTCTTGATAATATTAATATTAAAATTTAGAAAAAAAAATTGGAATCGCGTGAAAAATTCCAGCTCGATTGCACAAACAATCTTTCAATCATCTGTACATGAAAATTTTTCAGAAAATGGTTTTCATTTTTTGTCCAATTGAGTTTCTTACCTTTTCCATTTTTAGAGAATTTTTTCATGGTAAAAAAAAATAATCAATAACTTTGAGGGTAAAATTATTTTTTGGAGTTTTGTCTTGACAATATGTTGTAAAAAAAAAAAACCGTATGGCCGAGTGGTAAAATTTTTTCGTGCCATATAAAATCGTGTCGATGAAATTTTTCATTCCGAAAGATTTTATTTATACTCGATGGAATCACGAATTTGATATTTATTTTTTGCTCATTGAATTTTTACTTACGAATAAAATCCGCTGGATTGTAGTGTGGCAGTAGGGTGAGTCCAATCGTGGCGAAAAACCTTCCGATATTCGACGTCGAGCCGTAATAAGCCACCTGACCCCGACTTAGCAACAAAAGTTTGCTAAAACTGTGAAACATTCTCGAGCTTGGCTGATGAACCGTCACGACGATACTCTTGCCCTCCTGTTCGGCGTATTTTTTTAATCTCGATATGAGAGCCTGCGCCGAATGCGAGTCGAGTCCGCTCGTTGGTTCCTTAAAACGAATTTAAAAAAAAATTAAATAAAAATAGAATAAAGTAAATGAAAAATAAAAATAAATAAAAATTACACGAATAAAAATGAAAATAAAGAAAAATAAAATGAATATAAGAATGAACAAAAAAATAATAACACGAGAGAAAATGAAATAAATAAAAATAAAATAAGTGATAATGATGATTTTTTCAATTCCCGAATAAATCTGTTTATTTTTTTCCCCCCTGGACAATTTGTACTCACGTCGAGTAGCATGAGAGAAGGATTCGTGAGTAATTCGCACGCTATACTGCATCTCTTTTTTTCACCACCGGACAACCCTCGTTTCGTGTAGTCTCCGACAACTTTGGAAAAAGAAAATAAAAATGTTTTTGTTTTTAGATCGCTGTGACGATTTGCGAATAGATCGAGGTGGGAAATGTTGGGGATTTGTTATTTTCCTAAAGGATAGAGGATAATTTTTTTTGTTGATTCATAATGAAAGTGTGAATCAGTCAGATCTTTGGGGAGGGGGGGGGGGGCAATATTTATTTATTTATATATATATATTTTTTTTTTCAAAGTTCAAAGTGATATTATTTGTCTTTTAAGGATGCCTGACGTGTATTCCTAACGAAAATATTGATTCTGTAAGAATTCCAGTACTTCGAACTGTGACAAAAATCTGAAAAAATAATCAACGATTGCCAAAAAGTTGTCAACAAATTCGTTTAAAAAAAATTGTCCAACAAATCATCAGTGAAACATCTCATTTGTCATATGAAATGTATTTGTTGATCTTTATCGAATACGCGTGACGTTTTTCAGAATTTTAATATTCTTTTTTTTTTTTTTTAATTCTGAGCAGTGGATGAAAAGTCTTAAATTTTGGATATTTTTTCGTAGAAAAGGTTACATAGTGCAATGAAAAAGTTTTCAGGCCATTGAATGAATAATTTCATACGTACAGCCTTGAAGAAATTGGAAAATAAGAATTTCGAAAAAAAAAAAAAAAAAAAAAAAGGAAAATTGTAGAAAAATTCAGACGTATTTTAAAAACAATCGACGAGTGCATCCGATCCAAAAAGAAAGAAAAGTTCGATTAACAAATGTTTTTTTTTTAATCAATTTGTTAATGACTTCTCGGCATTATTATTATTATTAATATTATTATCATTGAAAATCAAAGTTTTTAGGATCGTTTGATTTTTCAGATTTTTATTCCATTCGGAAGTGCTTTAAAATTCTCCCCGAATCATACTCTTCGCTGAAAATATATATATATACGTGAAGCATCGTCGAGAATATGCTCCAAAATTCTTTTTTTTTTTTTGACAGTCGAAATAGAAGTTCCACAAGTTCCGAGTGAACGATCGTTCGAAATACTCTTACGATCATATTAAAAAATTTTCGAATGAAATTCTGTTTTTTTTTTTTTTAAATATTACAAATATTGAAAAAAATATGCATACATTATACTATATAACTCGTACAATTTTTCATATATAAATCTGAATATTTTTTATCATGTTTGGAGAAGCATTTCGAAAGATTTTTCTTCCCGAATATCTCAGACGATTTTTTTCGACGTCTAAAAAAATTATATACGACTTTTCTGATTTTTGCTTCCTCATGGAGAAAGTTTTGTTTTCGTGAAAAAAAAAGTTTGGTGTTTTTGATGCCAATATGTTCGGAATGTGCCAAAACATCGAGAAATTTAGAAAAAAAATGTTCTTATGCATGTGTGTGTGTGTGTATGTACCTGCGCAGACAGGCCTTCGAAAAATTAAAATCGCAATATCTCTTGAACCACTTGAGCTACCATGCTGAAACTTTGCATACTACTAAAACACGGAACTCCCCATGTTTGCTAAAATTAAGAAAAAAAAAAAATTATAAAGTCTGTCCGATTTTAGATGATTTTGAATTTTTTCAAAAATGTCCGTCATTGCTCAAACTTTGGTAAATTTAAGGATATTCGCCTGAAACTTTTTATACAAACAGGCTAGGGGACATGCATGTTTGGTATTGAATTTGACAAGAATGGCTTCAGAGATTAAGACTTTATAAATTTATAAATAAAGTTTTCGATCAATGTCTGTGATTGCTCTGATTTTCGTAAATTTGAGGTCATTGAACCAAAACTTTTTTTTTCACGAATACGCCATGGGACAAGGATATCCCATATCAAATTTGGCATGAATCGCCCAAGGGGTTCAAGATTTCATAAAAAAAAAATGTGAAATTTTTGAAAAATGTCTACGATCGCTCGAACGTTCGTAAATTTGAGGATTATTTAGCCAAAGCTTCTCGTATCAATGTGCACACTATGAAACGAGGCTGTTTGATTCTGAATTTGGGCAAGAGTCATTTGAGGTGTTTGAATTTCATAAAATTTTGAAAATTTTTCACACTTTTTTCTATGTCCATAAATATCCGGAATTTAGGAAGATAGAAATGTGCTCGAGATTGATCTCCGGTGTAGATGTATGGGGGGGAAGGAGAGATCTGGAAATACAAGTTGCAGTGCATGCAGTTTTAACTGCATTTAAACGTCGATCCACGATAAAATTGGTTTATGGGTTCTTGGTTCTCGTATATAGAGTAAAATTATTTATGTTTGTGTGTGTGTGTGTGTGTGTGTGTGTGTGTGTGTGTGTGTGTGTGTGTGTGTGTGTGTGTGTGTGTGTGTGTGTGCTTACTGGTATCCTGGCAGGCCGCGAGGTCGAGAACCTCGATGATATGATCCACGCACTGCATCTTCTGCGAATGTGAAAGTGTATCCGGAAGCCTTAGGCGGGCCTGGTACTAAAATTGAAACATCATTTGCTCGTTACATCTTCGTTACAATATACACATGTATACATATATATATAGGTTAAAAAACACGAAGATGCATGAATCGACGAAACGCACAACCGTGATCTGGCTTCATTGCAAAATATCACGGATCGAAGAAATTTATATTTTGCATTCCTAATTTGCATTGCTCATCGGATTATAAAAACAATTATTTCGTTCACATATACTTGTTGTATCTGGGAAGGTGATGTTAAGATATTTTGAGTTTCTTTAAAATTGTGCGTAATATATTAATAAATCGAGCAAACTTTTCAAGCTGTTTGGAATGAAAATTTTCAAAAATAAATAAATAAATAAATAAACAAATAAATTTTCTGAGATTTTTTTTTCGGTTTTTTTCTTTAAATATTCGGAAAAAATTGGCTTCTCCTATTTAGTGAATTGTCATTATTTTGATTTACATTGTTTTTATTTATTTATTTATTTAATTATTTGATTTGTTTTTTTTTGTCTTCGTAAATTTCGATAAAATTCTCAACGTCTGGCGAGACTCCAAGGTTCCTTAGTTACGGGGCACGAAACATCAAAAGAAGTATATTTTCAAATTTGTATTATTTACAAAATTTTATTTTAGTGACTGCATACTTTCCTTCGCACTCATTTTGTCAGTAGGACTTTTATAACACGTGTCGATAAATTTTTTATTATCGCAATTAAAAAAAAAAAAAAAAAAGAAAGAAAATTTCCTTAATTTTTTTCACAAATGTTCGCCAAGCCGACATGGTTTTTTTTTTCAATACGTGCTTAAAATATTGAACACGTGTCTCGGTAAATCTTCGTTAAAGGACAGACGTCTCGATTTTTTTCTCAAATATTCCAAAAAACAAAAAAATTATTTTAAATTTGGCAAGGTTCCAAGTATTTTTGACGTTGCCCACTACGAATATAAAAAAAAAAGTGTAGATCTCTCTGTTATTTCAGTTAGCTCTTTTTATATTTTATACTTTTTTCCGTAAATCGTTGAAAATATGTTTTCAACTTTGACAAGTATATAAATTAAAAAAAAAAAACTAAAAGAATACCGAACACGTGTATCTGTCCTTTTTTCATTGCTTTCATGAGTTATATCATATCTTCACTTTTTTTTCTCAATTCTCCACAAAGTATAGACGAATGAAAAGAAAAAGTGAACGATCGTGGTAAGAAAAAATTCCGGCACTTGGCAAGTTTAATAATTTTCAGGAATACTCATGAATAAATATGAATATTAAATAATAATAATAATCTAGAGAAACAAATTTCTCCGAGTGAGAGAGGAATTGGAGGAAATTATTATTATTTTTTAGAAATATTTTTACGCGAATGAAATTTTTAATCGAGGTTTTTTGAATTTTTTTTTATTTCGAGACGTTGATGAAACATTAAAATTTTTTGATATAATTTCGTAGAAAGGTTGCAAATCCCACTGAAAAAGTTTTCGGGCGATCGAATGAATGGTTGCTCAAAAAAAAAGTACGAAAAAAGAAATTTAAAGAAAAGGGAAAATTCTTTGAAAAAAAAATATCGCCTCTTCAAAGAAATGAACGAATTCATTTGATTCAAAAAGAAGAAAAAAAAAAAAAAAAAACAAAAATGTCCGATGATTCGTTCGACAACATTGAAAAAAAAATTCATTCTGTCAGTAACTTTTCACCATTATTATTATTATTTAAAATTAAAGTTTTTAGGATGTTCCAAATGGTTGATTTTTTTTTTCAAAATTTCATTTCATTTCCGAATACTCAAAATTCCTACGAAATCTCACTTTTGGACACACTAAAATCATTTTCATTAAATTCATAGTCCTGAGGTTGAAAAAAAAAAAACAATAAGCTTCGCACATGGAGCTTTACTGAATTTTACTTTGCTAAAGAGCACAGCTGTTCTCTTTCTACTTTTTTTTTGTTTTTTCTCGAAATAAAAATACTCGAAGATTTTATATGTGTCACGTATATTATATGGATGCAGATTTCATTGATCCTACGGTTGATCGAAAAAAAGGAAGAGATGATCCAAAAGTTGCCTATTCATTCGTTCTTACGAGCAAACACGGACGAAGGACTTTTCAAGTCATCCTCGAGAGCTCCTATACATATATATACTCCTATATATATATACTCGTTCTCGAGACTTCGTTCTTTCATCGATATCCCTTCACGCCTTTTTTCTTCTCTCTCTCGTCTCTTATCCCCCGATGAGCTTACTCGTTCTCTCAGGACTCGGGACCAAAAGGAAGATGCCGTTATATGCTCCTCTATCTTCCATTTCCTTATGTATATATATATATATATATATATATATATATAGTAGTAAATACGTGATGTCCCGTTTCTTCTCGTTCACCGAGTATACAGTCAGTACATGAGTTTGCTGCACACCATATATATATATATATATGTATGGTGTAACATTTTTTTTCTCTTTCTCGTACTTTCCTCGATCGATCGTTTCGTGCGACGAAAAAAAGTGAATAAATAAAAATACAATCCACCAAATTGCGGTAAATATGTTACGATCGATGACCCCCCCTGCCAGCAGGCATTAATCGCGATTAACGACTTTTTTAAAACTTATTTCTCGTATTTATGAATCATATCCTCATACGAGCGCCATCTTTGTTTTCGTTGTTGGGGAAATCGAGGATTCTCTCTAGCGGATTCTTAAATTAAAGTACGATCGACGATTTGGACAATAATACCAAAAAAACGAAGTAACCGCGCCCTCCTTGACTATCGATCGAAGAAAATAAAAACTCAATTTTTTTATTATAATTTTCTCATAACGAAGAACATCCCATCTGTCATTAATCCAATCTCCCGTGAGAACGTAAATATCGCGGGACTCGGAGCCTTGGGAAAATACCGACTATTTTGTTTTTTTTTTTTCAAAAAAAAAAGATCGACTCGTTAATCGAGATGCTCGTATTATCTCGTCGAGATAAATTTAGAAGAATACAAAGAAAAATTCACTTTTTCCTCATCAACGACGAAAATATATCTATAAATATATAGATTTTCCAGGTATTCTTAGCTCGAGTGATTCGCGTCCGCGACGTAAAATTGACAGAATATTTGTCGTATAGGAGGAAAGGAAAAAAAAAAAAAAGAAATCTCCATCGATCTGATCGACGTGCTTTTATTTATCGCCAGCCAATGAAAACGACAACACAATGACAACGATTGTGATAATTTGAACGAACTCGAAAATATATCAAAACAAAGACAGCAGTGAGCATGAAAGACTTTTATAGGAATAATTTAAAGTTTCGGGATACTTTTGAATGTTAAATTTGTCGTAATTTTAGAAATAAGATCCCTCGAACGTATAAAAAAGCTTTTCATCGCACTATCGATCTCTTTTTTTTGCATTGATTAAAATTAATATATTCAATATGTTTTATGTTGTTAAATATTATTATTTTGTTCAATGAAAATTGTTATTACTTAAAAAACAATTTGTTAATCCATAAAAAGATTTCTTGTTGCTCGAAACATCGTAAAATTTTACGATCGATGTTCAACCATCGTGGATTTCGAAACAATAAAAATAAAAACGTTCTATGCGCTCGGGGGCTGACCAAGCGCGGTCCATATCCACTGGGATCCTGCAGCTCGCGGAGAATCGAACACTCTTTCGTTCGCGACTCTTTCGGATTCGATGCGATAAGGTGGGTGTATACGACAATCATATATATATATATATATATATATATATATATATCACCATACGCGATGACTTTGCTTTAGTCACGCAGAAAGTTTGTTGAACCCGCAGCTTCGATTACAAGCATCTCGGGCAAAAAACGACACCAACCACATGTTTATATATATATATATGTATATGATATACATATGCACGTAATATACGAAAGCGTGACATAGACGTTCGAGAATTCGTGACTGTATCGTTGCAGCTCGCACGTTCCTCGATTGAGCTACTTTTCTCGATGTACATACGAACTTTCGTATCGTTACTCTTATGCATCACTGTGGTTCGAAAAATCATGATTTTATTTTTTCTTTCTTTTTTTTCCCGATTGTGCTGCATCATGGACAAGCTCGAACCATCTCCCAAATGGTATTTTTGAGTTTGTCCCAATTTTGGTATTTTGGAAAATGCTTTCAAAATTTTCGAGGTAATCGGGCCTGCCCATTGTATATTCCTCAATGTGATTTTAATACTTTTTTTTTACAGCGGTAGAAATGCAAGAATTTATTTTTATTTTTATTAATGCCTCATGATGATGAATTTGGAATTTGAAAATTTTTCAAAATGGACATGCATGGGCCAGTCGTATGTATATATATATATACACAGACATTGAGGTTTGGATTGATTATTGTTTTTTTACACAGGATGGGAGAATTTCAATGAGAAACGCGATCGAAAAAAATACGTTAGGTTTTTGTTTGTTTGTTTGTTCTTACCTTCAATCGATCAAATGTATGCAAGCATATAATTCATCTCGTGCAAAATTTATTTTTGGATTTTGTCACGTGCTAGCACGAAGGAGAGGCCAAACGAGAGAATAGAGTGGAAGGAGAAATTAATTTATACGATTTACGGTATTACGTGTGGGTGTGAGACAAGAGAATATAAAATCTATTATCGTCGATAAATATCTCGTCTCGTCTTGTAGACAATACTAAAATTTATTCCTCGTGTTACACGTAATATTCAGATTGAAGAAAAAAAAAAAAAAACAAAACGAATATGGCAAATTTATAGGAATAAATGTAAAATATTTGTAGACGATTGAAAAAAAAATATATATATGTTTGGATTTTTAATTTTCATGGTGCTAAATTTTTTCAAAAAGTCAAGAAAAAAACACATTTAGAAAAAATAATATGGCCGAATAAATGTGTAAATGGTTTGAAAAAATTCAAGCCTCAATGACATTAAAAAAAAACTTTAACTCGAGGCAAATTATAATAATTTTTTTTACTTCAACCCTGCAAAATCACGAAAATAAATTTCAATAATGTTTGATATTGAATTTTTTCGTTAATTTTTTTTTTTAAATCTTCGAAACGTTGTAGTACAAAAAAAAATTTTGCATTTGTTTTTGCTCGGCGATCAATGAGACAAGTTTCTCGTGAATTATAACATTATCGTGCAGCTTCATTGCCCTTTGTGGAGCATCGAACATTGTCTTGAATTTTCAAGAGATGACCTGCCTTATACCGGACACCTGTAAATTTGCTTGCTCTGGTACAGGGTTCAAATTTTTCGATCTGCGTACACAGAGTGCACAAAATAAATTTCCCAATACCAGACCACGTTCCAGTCTTGGACCACCTATCCAATTATTACAAATAATCAAGAGTACAATTGAATGCAAGTAAAAATGGATGTACAAACATGGATGTATATAAAATTGCTTTTAATAGCTACCAAATCGTTGTTAATATTATTTTAAACATGTGTGAATGCATAAACGTCGATTGGAGAATTGGAGCCCGCATAGCTAGCCGGATATGCTAAAAGGAATCGCGAAAGCTTATCGCTGCTATTTATCAGTGGCGTTGACTATTTTCGAAAAAAAAAAAAACGATGGCTCTTTGCGCTAAAAAAAATCGCATTTCTCGACTTGTTATAAAAATTATAATGAAGAATCACTTGCAAAGTGTATTGTGACACATCGAATAATCCACCGTTCGACTTCTGGTACAATTGAATTTGTCGATATTGTTGTTCCCAAAACATTAACCGATAATCATAGAACCAACGATGGCATGGAGTTTTCGAAACTACGATTCACCACAGCTTTGTATTCATCATGAGTATTTATTCGAAGCGTTGGTGTTTGTCCGTGAAAAATAGGTTAGAATTTCTTATGGCATCTTGGATGGTCCGGTATTGGGACATTTATCTTAAACTTACGTATACGAACGTTTCAACACGCGTTCACGATCACGTTAATCGGTTTCGTCTCGTCTCTCACGTTCTTCTAACGTTCAAACTTATCCGTCGTATAATCATTGGTCTTCGGGCATCAGAGACTAGCATGAATCGCCAATAAACATGCGCGTGTTTTTGTGCACAATCGCAAGCGAAAATCTCTCTTTTTCTCGATTCTTTAATGATCGTCATAAGAAAAACAAAGACAAAAAAAAAAGCATTTCCGGGGAATTCAATGACCGATTGCTTATCCGAAACTTCGTGATGGATCTTGATGATACTCGAAACACCGCGATAACGATACGTCAGAGGCGAAATTTACGAAAAAAAAAAAAAATTTCACGTTATCTCTGTCGTCTTGTTTTTAACGATTAGCGAGAAAAATTGAGTTTAAAAAAAAAAATTTTTTTGCTGCTTTAGCGAACGAAAAAGTATTCGTACTATGCGGGGAATTACGTGGAAACTCGATAAGTCATTCAATTTTTGTTTATTTATTCATTTTTTTCAAGACTTTTGCTGTCTCACAGAGGAAGTTGTTGCTGTGACAATTTTTGTTTTGAAAAATCGAAAATTGGCGTTTGTTAAAAGTGTGTACGTGTGTGCGTAGGTGTGTAACTTGTTAAGGTCTCGAGCAGCCAAGCTGAAATTCGTCACGCAATCACAGCAAAGTTTGGAGATTTTTCGTTTGTTTGAAAATTCACGGTGGTCGTTCAAGTGTGCGAGCAATTTACGATGTAACGCTCTGAAACTTGGCACGAAACTTGGATAGAGGGTAAAAATATTTTTCATTACATTTCGAGGGAAGCTATACAAAAGGCCTCTCGCTCAGGTTATAACAGTCGTGTTATTTATATATGTTTTTTTTTTTTTGTAATGAAGCATAATACTATAGTGAATAACATGATTAATGGCGTGAACAGTGTGATCTGACGATGACTCGATTTATATCTTTTTCAATATTTTCCAAAACTTTTGAATGGTAATTCAGTGGGTTAAATTTTCCTGGCAATTTTTCCTAGTGGCAATTTTCCAATGGCGAGTCTTCCTAGATCCATTTGTCCGTCGCATCGGTGTATAATTTTCTGCTTCTTCAGCTCTCGTATGTTAGTCATATTTGCTCATGCATGGACTATAGAGGGATGTCCAGTTTCGCCATTCAAACTGACGAATTATAAGAAGCATCTGAGAGTTTTGAAACACGTAGGACCATGTTACGGGCACGGATTGCTGACCGACTTATGACGTTATCTTTCGATGAGTTCTCCCTCTGAGTGAGAGCTTCAAATAAGAGAGAGAGAGAGAGAGAGAGAGGGAGAGAGAGAGAGAGTGAGAGAGAGAGAGAGAGAGAGAGAGGAAGCATTACAGGGGCCTGAGCTTCATAACGGTCATCGTTTGAAGTGGTGTTTCGGCTAAGTGCTTTGCATGTGATTGAGGAACCTTGAGCGTGCACGTCTCTTCCAGATGAAAAAAAAAAAGAACCGAAAATGAGGC
Organism: Rhorus exstirpatorius; assembly: GCA_963564615.1. Classification (NCBI taxonomy): domain Eukaryota; kingdom Metazoa; phylum Arthropoda; class Insecta; order Hymenoptera; family Ichneumonidae; genus Rhorus; species Rhorus exstirpatorius. Next base: position 18,940,061 of record OY751320.1, read on the forward strand.
TGCAAAAGCAATTTGCTATTTGCCTCCTCGTTCTTTTCCATCAACTGATTTTGGCTTTCTCATAAAAGATGTTTCGTAAGCGATGAAAAATATTCAGCAAAAGTTGACTGAGTAATACATCGGTAGTTTTTTTTTTTTTTTTTACAAAAATTGACCAACAATGAACTTCGGTAGATCATGATTTGTTAGAGCGATCCATAGTTGTATTTCGGAAAATTAAAAAGATTCGTTTCGCACAATTCGTGGCATTTATCGTCATGAAATTTAATAGCAAACGTTTTACGATGATTCTCTGACTTTGTGGAAACTTTCAAACTTCGAACTGCCTTTATGGATCCTTGCTCAAAAATCTCGAAAGACACAGAGCAGAGTTCACTCTTCTGTCGGTTATCTCTATTTTTACGGCTATCTTCGTTCTATTTAGCCAGCCGATGTTCATTCTCGTTGACTGTATTGCCTTTACTTTAAAGATTTTTTTTCCATCAAAATATGATGGAACCGTTTTTTGGGTCTACCCTGTATTGCGATTAAAGGAGAAGAAGGAAGATTGAGACAGTATCGTTGTCGACGGGGATACATAACGGTGCTCCAATTTTTGTGGCATTCGTGAGATAGATGCTGCTGCTCATCGTCGTTCGAAGAAATTCTATGTGTGCGCGTGTGTGGGTTTGGCATTATATTGAATCGCTCGTATGGTCATAACGGACAGAGGTCGCCCTGTCTGGGATTCCTCGATAAAATTCCGACGGATTAAAATGGCGAGGGATCGCAAGAAACTGGGAGGATGTTTGTCACACATTTAAGCCAACATCTTTTAGTGATTCACAGTAGGGATTGTATATCCTATCGGACATTCAACTCCCGAGTCATATCCCTAAGAAATTTCCTGAACCAGTCATTCTCGACACATATTTACAGCTGTATCCGAAACTTCAGGTTCTCCGAACAAGCCTAAGAAGTATAGCAACTCTACTGGGAAACAACTCTACCAGATATGAGCAGTGTTCTACCCAATATAGTATCTCTGGCCAGAAAGAAGCTTTCGCTGATATCTCTACCAGAATAAGGCTTTCGCTAAAATTTCTACCCAATTACAAGTCCATCGGATAACAATTTTCTGGCGTGGCTGATGCCAAGTTAGTGTAAAATTGCCCTAGATGTCATTCAGTTGATCCGTCGGTAGCTTACTATCGGCCATGTCGTCGAGTCGTTATTCGATTGACTCGTAATTGGATAGATATATCAGAAACTTCAGACTCTCCGAACAAGCCTAAGAAATAGCAACTCTACTGGGAAACAACTCTACCAGATATGAGCAGTGTTCTACCCAATAGTATCTCTGGCCAGAAAGAAGCTTTCGCTGATATCTCTACCAGAATAAGGCTTTAGCTAACATCTCTACCCAATTACAAGTCCGCCAGATAACAATTTTCTGGCGTAGCTGATGCCAAGTTACTGGAAAATTGCCCTTGATGTCATTCAGTTGATCCGTCGGTAGCTTACTATGCAGCCATGACGTCGAGTCGTTATTCGGTTCACTCGTAATTGGGTAGAGATACTAGCAAAAGGTGCATTCTGGTGGAGTTGTTAATGGATAGAGGTGCGTTCCACCTGAGTAATATGGTCAGAGGTTAATGAGTGACTGCTCAAATCTGGTAGAGTTTTGTAATTGTACAGAGATGTTAGCGAAAGCCTTATTCGGATTGTTAATAGCTAGACGCGTTGAGCATCGCTCATCTCTGGTAGAGTCAGTTTCCGGTTGGCTTCTGATTGGTTAGCCTTATTCCGAGATCCTGACTTCTCGTCAGAGATGTTATTTGGTAGTAATATTACGGGTAAAATTGCAAATGTGCGGTTGTTCTATCTTTCTCTTGGTGCATCGAATCACTCGTACTCAATCCGGCATCATCATTTGCCACTAACATTATTATACGAACCAGAGATTATTATTTAGGGTCACGTGGGTCGTTGATATTTTCCATGAAGGATCTCAAGTCGGCTACTTCCTGGTTTCTCGTACAGCTGGAGAGCTTCACATAGTACCGCGTCAGCTTTCACGCGTGTTGGTAACACCGCGGGCGTCGGGGCGCAGCCCCGGCAAATCAACGAATGTGGTGTATTAGATATCGCGAAGCGATACGACAAGCGGGCGTGAGTTGCGAGTGGCCGAGAGCTACTTCCATCACCAGGCAATGGCAAAAGCAATATAGTCCCGTGGCAGAACGGTGTGTCTGTGTGCGTTTGTGTACACGAGCGATAGATTATCGACGTTGGCCCCGATAGAGGAACGAGTCCTCTCTTTCTCTCTCTCTCTCTCTCTCTCTCTCTCTCTCTCTCTCTCTCTCTCTCGGTACGGTATAACGACGAGCTTCGTGGAGTATCGAGAAAACGGACCGCGGATACGCGCAACGATCAGAATTCACGAAGATTTATTTCGCTAAGCTCTCGTATCCCCCCCCCCCCCCAGTCCCTCCTGATCACCAACCGGCAAGGAATTACCCCAGCCTCTCTGTGTATTCGTTTTATTGGATTTCGAATATAGAAATTTACGGATGTAATCAATGTGGAGCGCAAGATCTCCTGGTGAGATTGTAAGCTCAGAACGTATACTATCGCCCAAGAAGAGAAATTGCTTACTATCTACCTGGGTGTAAGGACACATTGGTAGACTGAGAGAAATCTGAATAGATGTGTAGCAACTAAAAGACCACGACTTATTTGTATGGGCATCAGGCAAGACTGACCGGGGTCCCTCGAGGGGGGAGGGGCGGGTTTCAAGGAATATAGAATGAACATGGGAAAAATGGGGACGCAGGAACGCAAACATTATGCGATGAGAAATGGTGACGAAAAAAAAAAAAAAAAAACACAAAATTCGATAAAATTAAGAGTTATCAGGCAATGGCTGTATTTCTTCAAAGTTATGGGGGGGGGGGGGGCCTCAATGTTGGGGGGGGGGGGGGGGGACGTTGGTGGAAGTGTTTTCGTTTAAATTATCGATGTATTTTGACTTGTGCAGGCATCGTGGACTGTGCGTTTCCATACTTTTTTCGATTATAAAAACAAATATATATATATATATATATATATATATATATATATATATGTATCTACGTGGATCGCTGATACGTAAATTTCTTTGTGAACTAACCTCGAGTGTTTGTCTGAGCGTGAGATCGGGAAAGAACACGTCTTGCTGTTGAACGTAACAGATTCTTCGACGCCATCGTTTTGTGAGTCTTTCACGATTCAGCCAGATCTCACCGGTGTCAAGACCAACACGCCCCGAGAGACAGTTCAGAAGCGTCGTTTTACCACAGCCTTGATACATGAAAAGAAAGGAAAAAAAAAAATGTCCAATAAAAATGTCCTGCCTGTTTTCCTGCATGGGAAAAATCATTTGTTTGTGATCGACAAATTTCATTGCCAAAAGCTCAACGATTTTCATAAAATAAACGCAACAAATTTTATCAATAAAATTTAAAAACTTCTGTCAATGAGGTAGCAACTACGTTCCAAAATTGAGACTCATTTTACTGATGAAAATTAAAAAAAATATTATTAGCACAACGAACTTTCTCTAAAAGGTGGAAGAAATTATATTAATAATTTTTTTAACAAAATAGCATGGCATAATTAATACTTAAAAAAAACAGCGGGACAAACTTTACTAACAAAATAAGAAAAAAATTTTCAATACACATGTTCAACTAATTTTAATCAATAAATTTGACACATCTTATTGATTAAATTAAAGAAATTTTATTACTATAGGCATGTGCGAATAGTGTTAAGATTGAGTTGTAACATTCTTTCGATGTTCTGATAGTACAATTCGACACGCGAAGAACTTCAAGTTCGAATGATTTGAATATTTTGCATAATTCGAATAATTCGAATATTTGGAGTAATCCGAATATCTACAATAGTTCGAATATTTTGAATAATTCGGATAGTTCGAGTAATCCAAATTCCACGAGTAACTCGAATAGTTCGTATAATTGAAACAGCGCTAATAATTCGAATAGCTTGAATAATAGTAATAGTTCTAATTACTCAAACTATTCAAATTTTGAATAGTTTTTGATTAGTTTGAAGTCAATTTGTAATTATTCGAAATTTGGACGAATTCGAACCCATTTCATTAACAACGCTCAAGAAATTTTGTCGACAAAAGTTGGTACCATTAACTAATTATGAAGTGAAAGTTTGTAGCTATTCGTAATAAAATAAAAAATGAAAAACGTTTTTTTTCAACGATTGCCGTGCATGTCAGATGAACATAAGAAGATGAAGAAGAAGAAGATCACGCATAGACAAGAAGATCGAAGGAAAGTTACGAGAATATATTGAAAACTATTGATTTACCTGAGGGTCCCATAACTGCCAACAATTCGCCGGGTTTCACGACCCCGGAAACATCGCGAAGAAGAGTACGCTTCTCCTTGAAGACCTGAAGACCCCGGAAGACCAGCTGCACCGGACGTGAATCCAGCGGACAGACCAATTGCAGAGCTGTGCTTTCCACTCTGAAATTCGACAGAACGAAGAGAAATGAAGATGAGAAAAATTTGGCTCACTAAATTGTTCGATAAGGGAGGCAGAATTTTTTTTAAATAAATCATAATGCAGTCCACGGAATGAGCGAATGAATTATTCACACTTGAAAATCATCATCATCATCATCATCATCATTTCCAAGAGTTCAATGTTCTCGGATAATTTTTCGTAATAAATAACGATCACGCCTGAGCAATTGTTGGTAGCAATTATTAGTGCAATGATCTCTCTCTCTCTCTCATCTACCCCTGTATACTTATACACATATTCGTTGGCGTACTCGCGCAATTGAGCCTCGTGAGTGAGAAACGTAAAAAATTTTTTTTCGTCACGGTCAGGCAGGGTCAATTTGACTCGTCGAATAATTTTCGTCAGTTCGTTACGTGTCTCATTTCGGAATTGTATCGTACATTATAAAACAAAAAATAAAAATAAAAACGAAAAAACGTATACACAGAGACGAAACGACGAATAGCGTCATCGTCACTCGTCACGAGGAATCGAGGACATTATTTATGATGCACATTTGTGTAATTTTGAGTCATTCGAGGTTTTAACATTGAACATCGAGGATGACAATGACGGGTGCAATGGTAACTATTCCTTTCTTTCTGTCTCTCTCTCTCTCTCTTTCTCTCTTTTTGTTCGTGAACCTCGTTTCTCTCGATTAATTACGGTTTGGGCTCGTTCGAGCTCCCGCGGTGTCTAATAAAATATTAAACGAAACGAAATGTGAGTTAAAACGAGAAAAATAAACCATGCGCACAAAAAAAAAACCCCGAAGAGACGAGAGAAAATTTTGCGCATGGTAAATTGACCATTGAGAGACGCGAGAAAAGCACGTCAAGAAGAACTCGTCGTATATAACATCTTCACTCGTGTCAGCATAGCTATGACCATTTTTGTATCTTCATTCCTTAAGGCATCTTCTCACTTTAAGCGCCTCAAAAATAGGCTGTTTTTGCGATTTTTTTTCGAGGATTTTTGCTTAAAATTATGGGATAAAACGGATCCTATGTAATAAACACATCTTTCAAGTACATGAAAAAATTTTTTTAAAATTTTTTTAAACAATTATTATAATACATCAGTAGCATCGAAAAACCCGTGTAAAAATGTTATGGTCGTGGCTTGTTGATGGTATCTCCGAGACGGGTCGTCTGAAACAAAAAAATAAAACTGTTTTAGATTCAGTATGTCAGTGGCTATAGCGCATATCATCAGATTTTTGATATTCGCGAAAATAACAAAATGGCGCACGTTTTTCGAAAAAGTAAAAAAAAACCACGATTTTTTTGCAGTTTTTTGTAAAAAAAAAATTCTTAAAATCAAAATTTCAAAAATCTGATGATATGCGCTATAGCCATAACTATGAAGCATATGTCATTCAAATTTCATGACAATCGGCCGGATAGTTTCCGAAATTTCATCAACAAAGCACCGAAAAACCTTGTTTTGAGATAACTGCGTTTAAAGTTTTGGTTGCAGAAAAATCATGAAAAAACCTTACCTCGGGTTAATCAGCGATGCCTGCTCCATACAATGGACCTTCCGATTGACATTTTTGAAGATATGTACTTTCAAAATTAAAAAAAAAAAAAAAATCGATTTTTTTAAATTTCCAAAGTGAGAAGACGCCTTAAGCATCTCGCTAGCATCACAGGGTACATATACACACACCTATATATATATATATATATATACTGACAAACGCGTGTGGCAACTTTCTAACGAATTACCGAGGAGGGAAAAAAAAAAAGAAACAAAGACCTGTTTGAGAAAGAGGGAAATGATTTCTATCGCGAGGACGCGCGCGTGTGTGTCTCGTTATGTCGATATGAGTTAACGCATCGAGTGAGCAAAGAAAAATGACAAAACGTAGAATTTTTATAAAAAATCTTTTATTATTATTTTATTTTATATTATTGTATACGATAAAATAATATACCCGCGGTTTGTATCTGCACGATATTACATGTTCGTGAGTGTTGCTGATACACGATAAAGGTTATAGCCACGACTGATAATAATATTCCTTTCACGCTCGTACCGAAGAAAATTTCATTGCAATACATTGAGGAGCTGTAACCCAGTCAAGAAAACGTAGAAGAAGCGATTTTTTTTTAAAGCCATAAACATACATTTTTTTTTTTTACAAATGTTTTTTATTTTAAAAAGTAACATTTGAAAATTATACGGTAATTTTTTTCGTCGGAAAAAATTCTCTTATATAGGGAGGTTACAGTCGATGTTGGGGAAGCACATCGTGTTATTAAAAGTCATTGAAGCAAGATATATCTCGTAAACTACCGGATCAATCTTTGTGAAATTTTTTTGTACTTTTTATAGAAACAAAAATGTTTGATCGAAGGATTCTTCTTTCCGACGGATGCTTTCGATTTCGCGAACGAAATTTTCCGTTTTTTTTTTTTCACGCAATAAACAAGACTCTCACTCTGATATTTTTGGGAATTCCATCGAACAATCGTCAAAATAGACAAATCTACTGAAGAAGCCGATTCGAAGTTGAATCGATTTTTCAAAAAAAACTCGTGTCATTGCTCCGTACTCTGAAGAGTTTTTATCAATTGGCATGAATGTTTTTTCTTCGCACGAATCGAGGATCGTTGGTATTAAATTTATCGAGAATCGTGTGTGAGCTTTTAGAATTGATGAAATGTGTAAAGGGAGACCCCGGGTGACAATACCGTGCTCGATATTGAAATTGAAAAAAAAGAACGGAGCAAGGGACTTTGGATTTTATAAAATTTGAAATTTTTTGAAAATTAAAAAATAATTGAATAAAAATCGTAAAAATTTGAAAATTTGTTTATTGCTTCAACGTTAATTTAACTCGTGAAAATTTTCAAAAATATTCTAAAAAAACACTTACAGAGAGAAAGAAACAGAGAGAAAGAGAGATAGAAGAAGAGAGAGAGAGGGAGATAAATGAAATAATTGCCAAAGCAATAAGCAAATTTTTAATTTGCAAGATTTTTTTTATATCTCAATAATATTTAATTTTTGTTCAAAACGAAAATCAACTCGATTTGAATGGAGATCGTGCGAAGCTAAATTATAGATCATGGCAAGTGGGGCAGCCCTGATGGAAAAAAACATTGAGAAAATGGAAGAAAAAAAAAACGTCTTATTGAACGAGAGAAAGAAGAAAAAAAAAAGAAATGAGACGAGAATACGAGGGGGGGAGAGAGCGGAGAGAGTCGCGTAGAGATAATAAATTCCCAACATGAAGTTGTAATCGCGTTCAAGTCCGCGATGCTTGGACGTCCCTCCGCGCCGAGAGTTCATCGAACCTCATGCGGATGCTCGTATTACGCGTATCATACCAAAACAAAATTTACAAACGTGCTGCATGCTTTCGTATTCAGGGAACTGTGACTTTGTGACATTAGACTGCGGTACTTATATCGTGTCAACAGCTTTGATGAGAAATTCCTCAAGCGTTTCTATGCAACCATAATTTCATTGTTCCAAGCAATACACTTTTTTTCATCAATTAAATTTGATCCATAATGTCGAATTTTCAATGTCTATGTGTTGAAAATATAGGGAAAACGTCGGAAAAATCACATTTAGAAATGAAATATCTTGGAAATGTGTGTGTGTGTGTATCGGATCTACAAAATTCCAGAGTCTGTGACTCGCGAATGACTCGAATCACAGTGCTGCAATTCCATAGCCAAGTAGGGCAATAGAGATTTCCTCTATAATTGCTACAATTTTTATAACGAATCGTTAGTTGTTTTTTTTTTTTAATTCAACGATTTGTATGAATTTTTCCAAAGATCTAAAGATACTTTTGAATGTTTTATAAAATATAACGTCTCGTTCGAATTTTTTCGAAAAATATAAAGATTTTTTGGAATTTTTTTCGAAAAATATGCAACGATTTATTTGAATTTATCAATTTATTTACGCCGAATATTATACGGTGCGTTTGATTTTTTTCGAAAAAAAATAACGATCAATTTGAACTTTAAAGAAATATATATATATATGTAACGATTCCTTTGATTTTTATATCGGGATTCCCAAAATTCCCGAATAATTAAGCAAAATCACGCTCGGAAAAAAAATCTCCGCGGATGCATTATTTGTCCGTGTTCGTGCAAGCCATGGATAGACAAGTCGATCACAATAGATGCATTGAGAAATGTTTACCCCTCCTCCTTACTCCCCCCCCAATCTTCTCTCTTCAATGAGGGAAAAAAAAAATATATATATATTCCGACAGTCCACAATGAAATTAATTCTTAATTGCAATCGACTGAAAATCTCGGTCCAAGCTTGAAATCGAGCACGCCGAAAGATATGCAACGAAAGAAAAAAAAGATTCATGAATGATGAAAAAGAAAAAAAATCTGAAATCCAGCCGAGCATCGGAGGAAAAAACCGTGTACGTGCTGTCACGGAGATGAGAAGATTTAGCCAATTAACCCCGCGAAAGGGTTACGAAAACGTTGCACGTGGCTTACTCTCTCTCTCTCTCTCTCTCTCTCTCTCTCTCTCTCTCTCTCTCTCTCTCTCTCTCTCTCTCTCTCTCTCTCTCTCTCTCGTCCACGATCAGATTCGCGCCCGATGATCATCGGAGAGTGAACGACCGAAAAGGACCAACATCGAGCATCTGTAGCCAAGCACACACAGAGGTATTGGCAGTGTTATCAAACTTGAAGCGATTCTAGAGCGATTTTTCGGACCGGTTAATACGGGCTTATTCACCTGTGATAAGTAGTGACAGCAGGTTGATAGTGTTCACTTTTTCGTGTATGTGTATGTGTGTATGTGCTGTATGTGTTTGTGTGCGTGCTAGTGCCACCCACGTTAAATGGGTCGAACGAGGGACAACGAAGAACGCGAGACAAGCGATCGCTCCGACAAAATCTTGGGTCTATACCTTGACCATCCGTAAATTATAAAAAAAAAAAAAAAAGTAGAAGCTGACAAAATATTGGCTCCGTTTTTCGTAATATTCGTAATAAAAAAAACAAACAACACAAAATTTGTGGTAATAAATTTGGTTAAAAATCCACAATTTACCAATACCATTTCATGGCCATTATAAACATTTTTTTAAATGATAGATTTTTTAAAAAATTAATTAGCAAACGAGATGAATGATAATTCCAAAATAATCATAATTATTTAAAAAAACAACATGTATTTTTAAGCATGAAACATTTGAGCCACTTGCCATGTTTCATCATTGTAGTTTTTTTTTTGTTAAACATATTCGATGGGTATACGGATTTCTCAATAATAAAAAAGCTCCCTGGTTCGCATAATGAATATCCACCACGAATCTGTGAAATAATTATAATAGGGGAAATAGAGAGAGAGAGGGAGAGAGAGAGAGAGAGAGAGAGAGAGAGAGAGAGAGAGAGAGAGAGAGAGAGAGAGAGAGAGAGAGAGAGGGAAAGAAAAAAGAGAGTAGAGATTTTAGACTCTCACTCGCTTCTTTTCCCGAGGAATGACTTCTGTTGAATCATGTGATTCTCGACTTTTAAGTGTCATGGTAAATCAGGGAGAGAGAGAGAGAGAGAGGTACAAACTTTTCTCTAGGGATTGCTCGAAAAAGCACGCAGTATATCGAGCTTGAGGAGAAAAGATGCCGGCTCCAAAACGCCTTTATGTGTATTTGTGTGTGTTTTCATGCGAGATTTCGAAAAGATAATCGTAAATTGAAGCAAAATAAATGTCATCGTACGATACAGAGAAAAAAAACAATCGTAAAGTAGAGAGAGAGAGAGAGAGAGAGAGAGAGAGAGAGAGAGAGAGAGAGAGAGAGAAACGACGAGTTTTTCTTCAAACGAAACAAAAGTTGCTGCTATGAAGAAAATCCGAATAATTTTTCCTTTCTTTCCATAAATATATTCCGCTTCAACGAAACAAGATCTATTTGACTTTAAATCTTTCATTACAAAATATTTTAACATAGATATTGATTGGTTGAAGCAAAATGTAAATTAATACCAATTGACTTTGCTTGCATCGAATACATGTGTTTTTTTTTGTTTATCGGTGCAGCATCTGTTTGATATCATTTTACAGGGTTCATATCTTATCTCAAATATGTACACTTGTGTATGGAAGTACAGACGCATACATTGAAAGCGTTTTGTGAAAGTGAAGATTTTTCGAAATTAAGAGAAACGGGCATCCATAAAAGCTTTAATGAAAAAAATAATCATAACTATTTCGATTTATAATCGATATTACAATTATTAGTTATTATTTATCCTTATATAACAACAGAGATCTTCAATACGAGCCGGTTGAAAATTAAAAAAAAAAATTGCACAAACAGACATTTAGAGAAGCGTGTCTTGAGTATAAAATATAATAAAAATAGAATAAAAATCATTACGGTTATTTTTATTATTATAATTATAATTATACTTATAATAATAACAATAATAATAATAATACACATTATTATTATTAATATCGGAATTGCGCGTCGATCGCATGACAAATTTCAGAAATTCCTGACGCAGAGTCGTTAACCTAACAGGATGGAATTTCTAGAACATATTGGAATTGAACAGTCTGCAGTTTGATACGAGCGAGATGAAAGAACCAGTATGGAATGAGACAGGCATGACGAAATGCCAAGCCAAAGAGTCCGATTCATAAAAATAAAATTCATATTTTATTAACGTATAACACGTCCAGATACCGCGCGGCGATGATATTTCAAATACGATTAAAATCTTCCCAACACTCGGTGCGTGTACCAACAGTATCAGTCTAACGATGCGCTAAAAGCGTTTTTTTTTTCAATTTTTTTTTATTCTGTCGCTTGGACTCGACGGAGCGATGTGTCAGAGCAAAATATCACACGTATTCGCATAATCACAGTTGCGAAATGCGAAAAAAAATTTCGCGCGCGCGTGGCCACACTCTCGGACGAGTCGTCATGCTCTATCGTATGAGAAAGATCTATTCGTTGTTGCGTTTTCTTTTTTTTTTTTTTGTTCTAATCAAACTCTCGAAGGCTTCCTAACGCACAAGATCCAAATCGAAAGATCCGAGCATGAACATGAGTTCGAACTTGAGTTTCAACTCGAGTCTTATCGGGCATGAACTTGAGTTCAAACTTGAGTTTCAACTCGAGTCTTATCGGGCATGAACTTGAGTTCGAACTTAAGTATCAACTCGAGTCGAGGTTCACACTAAAAGTCCAAAGTTGAGGAATAATCAGAAATTTAGACTTGAGTCGAATTCAAGTTTGAACTCAAGTACGAGCCCAAGAAAGTATGATCGAGTTCAATCTCAAGTTTCGATACGATCTTGAAACTCAACTTAAGACCTGAGCTCAAGCTCAAGTTTAAAGTTCATTTTGAAGCGAAATATCCGGACGTGATCTTCGTATATCTATACAATAATTCAACTTGTATCGAAACTTCAGCTTACAGAGAGCTTGGACTTGAGTATAAAATCTCAAGTAAGACTCAAGGCTCGAGGTTAATTTTGAACTCAAATTTATGCTTACGTATTTCAATCGGGACTCTCACGGAGTCTCGACAGTCAATAGCCACGAACTTAATTTCAGATAGAATTTCGAGCTTGGGCTCAATTTTCGTTTCTGACTCAAGCCTCAACTTATAGGCGGTGAACGAAGTTCAAGCTTTATTCGAAAATCAAGTTTGCACTTTAATCAAGTTGGAAAGCAAAATCGGAAACTCAAATTCGACACTCGTCGTTAGGAAAATGAAGCTAATGAAAAGCTTTCGCTCGCCAGTGCTGTCAATGAGTATCGATTTTTTCTCAAACAATTAAAAAACATTTGTAAAAATAATCATACCAATACGAAACAGCTGTTCTTTTACAGTGATTATGAATATATGAAAAAAAAATTATCAACAATCGTTTATTAAGAAAAAAAAAATGTTTTTCCTGATTATTCGAGTCCTGGAGCGCGATCCAGCTCTCTTCGTCCTCGTGAAATTCAGGCAAAAAAAAAACAAGGAAAATACCTGCGGACGAATTAAAAAAAGTGAGAGTTGATTGTCATTCGACACTGACGTGTCACGAGTAATTCGTCGAGTGCAACATGGCTGCTTTACGAACCGGGAAGCCCTTGTAAATGGATAAAGGTTGTAGGGAAAAATATAGATGCATATGTAGAGCGTGTGCTATACGCACCGGAGGATCGACGACGGATTGTCGTGTACGCGAGATTTGCTCGAAAGGGAAAAGGGAGGGAAAAAAGGGTTGTGAGATACCCGCAATGAGGAATTGAGAAGGAGAGTTCTCGAGGGGATCGAGGAAAAAAAAAGAAGATGATGTGCTCCAGCTGCTGTATATATATATAGGTGTAAATAGGTAGTCTCAACAAGGGCGAGAGTAATAAGGTCTCGGTGAACTCGAATGGGGTGCGAAGGGCGAGCTCGCGAGAGGACGAAGGGTGAAATAACATGAGATTCTCGGGGTTATGCATATATAGTTTCATTCTTGTCGTTTTCTCATACGTAGGCTCAGTCACTCAACACGTAAATCTTGCATATATCATTTTCTCTCGCGATGATTCACCCCTTCGTTTCAACGGTGACGATGTGAAACTTCCGGTTATAGATTTACGAGGACAAAGCTTGATCAAAGACTGAAGAAAATAATTGTAATGAAGAAAATAATCCTGATATTATTATCATTATCATTATCAATATTATTGCTATTATTATTATTGTAATATTATGATCGATGCAGCTAATCGTATCCATTTATTTAAACATCATTTCATTTTCAACCGATTGAGGTTCCCTCACACTGAATGAATGATAAAAAAAAAAAAAAAAAACAAACAAAATACAGTAAAATGTAAAATCAGTTGAAGGGAGGATGAGGATATAATGGGGGAATGTGGATGGGAAAGTAGTCAAAGAAAATGCATACGAGATGAAGAAAAAAGATGCGATGTACATCGTATACATCGCACGTATAATGTATTTGTATTTTATGTACTGCAATCTTTTTTGTTTTCCTTTACTCATACATATGCATATTATGAAGAGAAAAAAAAAATCAAACGAGAGAGGGACGTAGAGTCGAGGGGCTGAAGGAGGCAAAAACGAGAGATGCTCTTGCCAAGAATATCTCGAGGCCAATGACCTGTGACACATACACGCATACGGATATATAGACATCGCAATATGACCATTGCATCTAACTTAACCGTAGGCGCGAGCTCAATCTGATGTTTCCGAGAGACCAACACGTGAAAAAAAATAATAATAATAATAATAAAAAAATCCACTCGCTCACTTCGTTGCACTTTGCGACTGCTGCGAATATCTCGCGTTGTTGTATACTTTTATCTCATTCTTCCACGGTTTCTAACTCGTTATTTAACTTTGCAAATCGTTAAAATTCCTCACGTCAGAGATCGGCGATGATATCGAACGCTGTTTGTATTATATTAATCATGTGTCTGAATAAATCGATAAATAATTTATTTAATTAATCGCGAAGCCTATAAAGTTACACTGTAAGAAATTTTATGGCAAAAGAATTTGAAAATAATCCCAACAATGCTTTATAGCATGTACAATTGAAAAAAAAAAAGTTCCATTCTCAATCGGCTGCGAACCACTGAAGGTCCAATTGGTTGAGTTCGAAATTTGAGTTGTAAATATTTTAAAATTCTACATGAATTTTTATGCGAATCATAGAGAAATTAATTTTTCATGATAATGATATAAAATTATTATACAGTAAAAAATACAGTAATAAAGTACAGTAAAATTATTATACAGTAAAAAAAAAAAAATTGCAGGATCAAAATTTTGTTTCAACTTGGATTAAAAAAAAAAAAAAAAAAAGATTTGGTGAATCTTCATTTTTATAAATATTTTAAATTCCGTTTCTCGGCGGCTCTGATGCAGAAACTATCGCGAGTCGATTGCATCATCGATCTTTAATTGTAAAAAAAAAAAATCATCGCGAGCCTAATTTGAGTTTGGCAGATAATATTGAAATATGTATCCGCTCTGTAACGCGAAGATGCAGCGGAAGTAATCGTTCGCGGTGTGGTTATTGAGTAGGTCGCTCGAGATTCAATGACGAAGTGATACTGATGCACCCTTGCGAGACCTCGCCAATGCATTTATTATGGGGCTCATCACAGACCAAATTGATGGGGCTCTCAGCATTTTGTTTTTTAATTGGTGATAGGGCGATTCGAAAAGTAAAAAAAAAACTTTCAACCAATCTACAGATTTTTTTTTATTAAAAATATTGGTCTGCCTTTTCAATGAATCAAAGTACTAAATTCACAACTATAGGATTTTCAATGTTAATCAATTTTTCCGGTATTTCATCATCGGAGAGTCTCGATTGAAAAAAATTAATTTTTCATGAAATTTTTTTCTCATCTTTTCTTTATAATTGGATAAGCGATAAATTATTTTGCGATTGGAAGAAGATTTTTATTTTTTATACGACGATGATTTTTTTTTAAATGTATTCAATCAATATGACAAAATTGGAATTCTAGATAATGAGCAAAGTTTATTAAATTCGTTATTGATTAAATTAGAATTAATAATAATTTTGCATGATTTTATATTAATTTTTAATTTAGGCAATTGGCTGTAACTTCCTGATAAATGAATATTTCTCCACGATAAAATTACTGAATCTTCGTCAAATATTGTTTTTTCAAAGAGAAAAACTTCTGGATAAATGTATGCTTATGATTGAAAAACAAAAAAAAACACACACACACACAAAAATTCGATTTTTATCGACTCTCTGATCAAGTATAGCCCTTTGAATCTACCCTTACCTCGCGTATTTTCTACAGCCACTCGCATCGAAGAGAAAATACAGGCAAGAAAAAAAAAACGCGAGAGAACAAAAAACTAATGGACGAAACGAATGAAAGAGTCGAGGGTTGTGCTGTTGGTTATTACGACTGCAACGAAAGGGGTTATTACACGCGAGAACATCGTTCCTTCGGTTAAGTGTATAGCGGGGATATATGTAATGTATACACTTTAACCACCTTTGAAAACCTTTATTACTCGAGGAAAGGTAACGGTAAAAGGAGAAAAAAGTACACGGAGAGAAAAGTCATAGAAAAATTACCGTGCTTGCCACTGTAAAGTGGGGGCAAACGACATGTTTGGGAAATTTTCGACGAAAAATGTCCCAAACATGTCGTTTGCCTCCACTTTACAGTGGCAAGCACGGTAATTTTTCTAAGACTTTTCTCTCCGTGTAAAAGGAAATCATCAACAATGTAAAGCTGTTCTCGTACGTAAAACAAACCCCTGAAGCTGTCACCGAAGGTGAAGTGAACCTTTCAAAAAACAGTAAACAAAAAAAAAGGGCGCAAGTCGAAAAGTGTCCATTGCTTTCTGGCAATTTACATGGATTTGAGAGAGCCAAAATTGAGATAGCATTAGCTTTGGTAAGACTTCGAAACTTACGAGGAAAATATATTTCGAAAATTCCCCGTTGAACAATTGTTTTCGAGAATAATCTTTGAAGAATTATAAATTTTTTGAGTCGAATGAGCGATAGAAAAAAAAAAAAAAATAATTACAAATCTAATTCAGGGAGAGGGGTTGAGAGTTTCGAACTTTTGGTCGAATCTCAGCGTGGAATATGCCACACATAAAAAACATACGTGCTTGTTCTCAAAGATGCCAGAAGTTCAATGACTATCTTGTTTCACGAATACACATATATATATATATGTGTGCCGGTATTGGCCGATATCGATTAATGTTCGCCTCGCGTCGTGGTCGATTGTGAGGAGAAAGAAAAATCGTTCGAGCGCAAGCTCGGAGGGTAAAGTTGGCCTAATTCCGTCACACCAAGAGCACTCTCGATATGAAAATTGATCATACACCAGTTATATACATCATGCAATATCTACATGCATGGAGGGATATATATATTTATATGTATGAATCATTTTATAAATGCTCTGGTGTCAAGGGACCTACGCGCGCCTTCAAATTCATTCGCTTATTCGTTCTCATGTCTTTTCGATATAAGCTCTGACTTCAGCTGGACAGTTAGTTACAACGGCGGGACTGGTACAAACAATTACTGTGATTGTTGGTTCCTGAAGATTTGCAACGACCGAGATGAGAGAGAAAGAAAGAAACAAAAACAGAGACTGATTAATGAATTTATTTTGCAATATACAAATAAATCAATGGCTGGACTCGCGTAATCATTCGCAAAACAAAAAAAAAAAAACAATCGAAGCATAAATCGTATTTTCATTCGATTACTTTATCAGATTTATTTTTTAAATGATAAGAGACTATTTTTTTTTGAAAATCTCATATAATGCCTACTAAATATTACACTGAATTACAAATTAAACAAATGGCCCTAAAAATCACACTAAATATAAAGGGGGCTATTGTGCTGCATTGTGATTATCTGCGGAATTACAGCGTTGTTAGCTAAAGCCCTTCGCGAGTTATAGGCTTTTGAATTTTGCGGGGTCGTGACCACGGACGCTCGTGTGACGGGACGGTAAACTAAAATGTCTGAGTAAATTTCTGTAATAATGAAAAAAAAGGAAGAAAAAAAAAAAAATCACTCCGCTCAGGGCCGAGTATGCTCGAGAGGTCCTGATTTCGAGAATGTCAGAGCGTCCTTGGACGAAGGCAAAAGAATAACCGTTAGGCGATTCGAAGCTCGCTTGTTCCCAAGTTACATCAGGTTTGAACGCTTCGAATACATACATATATATATATATATATATATATATATATATATATACATTGGCGCCAGAATACGTGGGAATCGTGTATAGTGAAATGTCCGTTGTCTCGGGTCTAACGCTTTAACGGTCCCGAGTATGGGAATTATAAGGACGCGAAAAGACTAATTAATTTTTCGCTAGACACGCGCACGATAGATGAAGGATTGACTGGATCGGGGAAGGGGGGGGGGGGGGAGTTATCTTGTGGTCGCAAAAGTCATCGTTATTCACGGGGTGTTACAATACTTTGGGTTAACGGGGCCGTTGAACCTGTTAATGACCTCCTCGGCGCGGCACAGGATGACGCGTCACGTGAAGATAAATTTCACCCGGACTTTGTATACTTAAAGTACGTTTACGAGTATACTTAGAATTACGCTTGATTCAGCGTAGTTTCACTGTACCATTTTCTTTGGTACGGTTAACTTACGTACGTTTTTGGGGATTCAACGGCCTAGCAATGTGTCGAAATATTAATGATACGAGGGCTAAAGGTGAGGCAGTCGTCGCGCTTGCCGACAATGTGTCGACACACTGCATGATCCGGATTTCTCGAGGATACTTTTGCGCTACATTGCTTTAGTTGTATCGCTCCTCGTTACATTTTACACAAACACACACACACACACACACACACACACACATGCGCGCGCAAGTAAATAGCAGCTAGTGATAGCAACAGAGTGAGTGAGTCTCGTGGCAGAGTTCTCTTTATCCAAGGAAAAAATAAAATGAATGAATAAAAAAATAAAAGGAAAATCATCGTCCGATGAGATTCAGGTTGTCGCGATGCCCAGACGCGCATCGTACAGTGAAAAAATAAGAAAGGAGCCTCGCGAATGTATACGGGAGATGCGGATGAGGAGATGAGAAGGAGGATGAATCTATCCGCAAAGGTTTCAAGCTATCATATAATATACATGCCTCCATATGTCTACCTTTCACGAATGATACTTTAATAATAATGTGTATAACGAGAGATATGATGAGCCCCGAGGCGTCTTCTAAACCCGGTCCATACGGCAGCTTGTAATCCAATAGCCGATTTATCATACGGTGGAATAATAAAGGGGGCTAGGGAGAAACGGGAACGATGCAGAACGATATGATACATAAAGCTTGTGTCGGCGCTGCACCTTTCCGCGATATCCTCATAAAATTGATGATGTGTCTAGGGGCGGGGGCTTCAACCGTCCTGGTATCATCATCATCATCATCATCATCAACATCACCTTCTCTCTCTCTCTCTCTCTCTCTCTCTCCCTATCTCTTTCTTTCGCCGTATATAATACATTTACGGTGACGATTATAAGGGTTCTTTTTTACCGTTTTTCGCAGGAATCGCTTTATTTATGATGAAAATTCCGAATAGGTATTTATGCCCTCCGAAAATGCACTTTTACGTACTCTACATCATTGAAGTATTTTTTTTTAAAATTCTGAATACGCAATACTGGATTCAAAGTGATTTTGAGGGTATCATTGTGGAGAAAGCATGTTTCAAACGAAATAGGTCCTGCTCACGGGAGAAGAATCATTGCAAGAAACTTGGAAACAGTTTTGTAAACGATCTTGTAAATAATCATGGACATATGTAAAGAAATCATGGATATACGCTTTCTAAGATTCCTATCTCAGAATAAAGATTCTTTTCTCGTATCAGAAGAATCTCTCAAAGATTCATTTACACTTTCTTTGCAAGATTATTGTAATGATTCTTCTCTCGTCATAGTATTAGGATCCACATTATTGATAATTCTTTTCTCCACGATGAAATCCCCAAAACCATTACGAAAACAGTGTTCCATATCCGGAATTTAATGAACTTTAGTAATCTATAATGAAAATGCATTTTTTATTTTTAATTTTTTCAAAAAGGGCAATCAAAAACCATTTAGAATCCACATTCGAAATGAAGTGATATCACCACTGGAAACCGTGAAAAAAACACATGGCTACCTTATAATTATAACCCTGTACATAATATATATATATATATAATATATTTCATGCGTGAAATGGAAAAAGAAATGAACGAGGGAAGAGAGAGAAAAAAAAAAAATGATTTCGAATCGAGGTTATCGTGAAAACTCGGGAAAATCAGCAACGTTTGCCTGTCTCTCACAGAGTTTTCACAACGAGCGTCTCACGGAGTGATATGTTCGCCTAACCATCTCTCGCGCGGTGTCCTCTTCCACTCGCGTGGCATCACAGTCTCACCGCAGACTCACCCATGATCTCTAGAAAACATATGGGAGAAAAAAGGCTGAACGAACCGAGGCAAGAGAGAGAGAAAAGGAGCGAAAAAAATGAACGAATCGAGGCTATCTAAGAAGCAAGAGAAAATCATTCGCGGATATACATCCTTCTCGGGAAGACGAGGTCGGATCGTCTATTTATTTTTTTTTCTCGTCTTTTTTTTTCCTCCTCGATCAAGACGATCGTTTCCCCAGGAGTCTAGGGCAATAATCTCACGTTTGTAATACTTTGCGTTGGTGAATTAATTCTCGCTTCCTCCTGGAGGAAGTTCTGCTATCGCCGTGACATTCTTTTCTCCGATCTTCATGCAAAAGAGTTCGTGAAATTTAGAAGAAAAAAAACTTTCGGATAAATGTATGCGTCATGGAAAAATTTTAACCTGTGAGCAACTATGATTCGAAATATCAACCTGAGATTTGGCACACATTTGATGCACTGACACACCTCATCTGTGTTAACTATGAATCCCGTTGCGATCTCACAGGTCTATATTAAGATTTCATGAATGTTAGAAATTTTTTTTTCAATTAAAAAAAAATTCGATCA
The DNA here is from genome assembly GCA_963564615.1 of Rhorus exstirpatorius. Lineage (NCBI taxonomy): Eukaryota > Metazoa > Arthropoda > Insecta > Hymenoptera > Ichneumonidae > Rhorus > Rhorus exstirpatorius. Next base: position 18,960,174 of record OY751320.1, read on the forward strand.
CAGGACGTTTATACGGACGTCCTCTGATTAGAGTAGATTTAGCCCGAACGAGGTGACAATCTGCAGAGAAATTTCGAATTTTTGTTTGAATAAAATTTTCGTTTTCTCTCAAGCTCCCGTGAACTGCGAGCTATCAAGCCCTAAATTTTCCGATTTTCCAAAAATTTTCCTGATTCGTTTCGATAAATTTTTTCAAACAAATTTATGCAAAGGTCCTCGGTCGAGTAAGCCTCGACTTATCGGGACGAAATTTTCGGCATGAATCGAATGACGATGATAGATGTGCCGACTTAAATTTGACAGGGATTGACAAAGAACTTTTCATTTTACTGAATGTTGAAGTTGAAAAAAAAAAAAAAACGTTCAAATTAACACTCGCATTTTGCTTGATCATAATTTTTTCACATACGCAAAGTTTTCCCCGGAGAGACCCATCATTGAGAGAGTCGCGCTTGTTCATAGAAAAATATTTGTGAATCAGGAAATACGATGATTAATCGTATTCCCTCAATGAATCATACGAAATTTCTTGGGAAAAAGAATTTTTTCTAAAATAAATAAAAAATCTTCGAAAAATGATTCTTGTATTGGCAATTGAAAGAGCATACAACGAATGATAATAATCATTTTTAGTGATGTAGGATAAGAAAATAATAATAATAATTCAATTTGGAGATGGTGAGTCTGGACTTTAGTTCCTGGCACGGAATAATCGTATAAAAACCTTCTGATCCATATTATACATATGCATACATATATATATATACGTGAAATGCAATTCCGCTGCATCGCAAAAATGTGAACTATATACACGGTGAGAGTTGGTCCATGACGTTAGCCACGCATGAGAGCCACGCCCATGGGCAAAAAAGAAAATGTCTCCCACGCGTACGTGAGTAAATGTATCAGCCGAGAGAAACGATAATATTCATCTTGTGGAGATGATCATACGGCTCTTCGGAGACGTTCGTGATCAATCGAAAGATTATACATTACAACCGTGAAGCGATCTGCAACGCCGTTCGGCCGGCGACCCATAAATTAGCGAGTCTGACACGCAGTGGTAAGATCGGCAGTGGTAACGGTCGACGAATGATCAGACCGGTGAAAAACAAATTATTTTTTTAGAAAAAGGATCGCAAGGATATGCGACAGTGGGGAGCTGATCACACCTATATAGGCTTTCTATCTCTCTCTCTCTCTCTCTCTCTCTCTCTCTCTCTCTCTCTCTCTCTCTCTCTCTCTCTCTCTCTCTCTCTCTCTGTCTTTCCTCGTGACTCGTCGTATTTTCAGGTCGGGAAGGCGAGGAAAAGGAAGGGAGGCCATCAGGAACAATCGTGCGACGTTTTCAGGACGAAAAACCAAGAGACCCGGAACACCAGGCTCTCTCTCTCTCTCTCTCTCTCTCTCTCTCTTTGGGTTGCCGTTTGCTTTATGCCTTGAAGCCTCGCAATGTAAATGGACATATACCATGCTTGTATACGTGGTAAATGTGTACATGGCAATGGTGGAGTTGTATATAGTTGGTCGAGCGAGAAGTTTGCGAGTCGCCAGCAGGCCAGGCCACGCGGAAGTGAACGGCCAGCAGCGGTTCACTCACGGATTTTTTATACCTATATAAAAGCGAGCTCTCTGTGCCAATAAGAGGATCTCATTGGTGCAGCAGCACCGAGAAAAAGTGTGTGTGTGTGTGTGTGTGTGTGCATGAGAGAGAGAAAGAGGCTGCAGTCAAGCCACGAGAGCAACCACGGCTCTCTCGTATACATTTTTCAGCCCAGAAAGCCCCCCTCATCGACGGAACCGCGTGGGTGCAGTCTGTAGCCTGGTTACCTCTCTTTCAATATATATATATATATATATATATATACCTATATATAAATGTATATATGAATGCACTCGAGTCTCCCCTCTGTTCGTATACAACGAACCAAGCAGCCGTCACTCGAACTGCATGAGCTCACTGGAAATCGATTTATCGCGGTGGGCTTCGTCGATGTGTCCCGTAATTTAACTCAATACCTCGTCGTTTTCATTCGATTCGCAAGATGCAAATTTTGTCCTTTTAATATACCTGATAATAATAACAACAACAATAATAATAATAATAATAATAATATGTCGGAACATTTGAATTGACGATGAATGAAATAAATGGAATTCTAGGTTTATGAAAATTTCCAAGTGTCCTGGAAACCTACCGATACGTGATAACGTTCGGGGATAACTGCACCCTGACGTATTTAATGTCCCGTAGCATGTTTTCATGTATCCTCTATTCGTGTCAATGATGCTTTTCAAGCGCGTCATATATGTATATAAATGCCTCACGGAGATAATACAATGCGGAAAGTAATTCGCCGGACGGGTATATGGTGATTGTCATTGGAGAACGAGGCGAAAAATTTGACGATCATATACGCGTGCGAATAACGCACATTTGAGAATCGTTTGATCAATGAACGAGAAAAAAGAATTCGCATGCACACGCATACGAATGTGAATTTAATTTTTTTTTTTTCAACTTCGTTACTTCAATCGTCAACACGCTAATTAGCAATTTGTTGGGGGCGTTCTTTTTTTTTCTTCTTCATTTAGCGAAGTACATAATGGACTTCAGAATTAATCGACTCGATGAATTTTTTCGTCGTTTCAGGGAATTTGCGAAGTTTAGTTGATATTTTGTGAAAATGCGGTGCACGAGGAAATTTTTTGCAATTGACACGTGTGGTACGAATTTTCGAAATTCAAGTTTACGTTGTTCGAATTTTCGTTATTCCGGTTTGCAGATTCAATTTGTTGTTAGAATGGGCGAATCAATCGTTAAAGCCTCGAAGAACCGAGGGGATTTTTTTTCGCTTAGAACTACGTAGTTGCTCTTTGGATCAAATTTGATCAACGTTGATCTAAAAAAAAACAATGTCGGACAAAACTATTTTTTGCCGGGAAGCTAGCTTTTTGCGATTTTCATTAGATATTGGAAATATTTTTAACTTTGTGTAAGTAGAAGACTCATTTATAGAGGGTTTTTACGTTATCTGGGGATTTTGGGAAAATCAGAAAGAATAAAACTTAAAAAAATATTGATTCTCTACGTATGCAGCAGTATCAGAATTGGAAACATGAGGGGATATCGATCTGTAATAGAGAAGAGCTCTTTGCTCATCCTCAATAAAGAGAAAGAGAGAGAGAGCGCGAGAAGGAGAGATATCTGAGAGTCTGATATACAAGTTACTCGACGAAGCGAGTTAGTCCCCAGGCATATTAGATGTTTCCTAGTCCAATAAGCTCCGTTGGACTGCCAGTGAGTAGTTACTCGGTTACAGACTCTCTGCGAGAGATGTGTGTATGTAAAATAGGAGTTTAGTTACCAGGACGTTTGTGAGTTTCTAGTTCTTGTTCTCATTGTTTTATCTCTCTCTCTTTCTCTCTCTCTCTCTCTCTCTCTCTCTCTCTCTCTCTCTCTCTCTCTCTCTCTCTCTCTCCAATGGTCCACGGAGCTTCGAACATCTGTATAACTGGGGCACATTACTGCGGAGGATAGTTTGCGCGAGTTATCAACGTAATGCTCTCTCTCTCTCTCTCTCTCTCTCTTTCTGTGTTCTACTGCTCCCTCGTTTACAACATTGCTTTCTGTGCGATACTGGCCTGATAGCTCAATATTTAAAGGTTTCTCGCAAAAAAAAAAATTCGTTTGAAAATTTATACCGAAAATACGAAGTTTCCTTGCGTATACATTAGATTAAATTTCATATAGACGTATAATATTGTATCACCAGTATATTAAAAACCATAAAACGTCTTTCCAAATTCAATATAATATTCAAATTTGCATTGCATTCGTGGATTTTGAAGCAGGATCACGTGAAAATGACTTAAAAGCGATAAATTTACAATAAACATTGTAAATATTTTGTAAATTTCACAGCAACACTGAAATAAATTTCGAACAGCTCATTGTAATTTTGAGATTTAGATATGTATGTATCAACTTTCAATAAGGATTCGTTATAATTGCAAAAGAAATATGAAGATTCCATTTTAGGAATATTAATTCTCAATGTTATCTGCACTAATTTCGATATAAAAAAATATTAAGCTCACGAGGAAATGATTGAATTTCCAATCCGATCGCTATTAATTTTAATCTCGTATACTCATTATGTTAAACTCATAGGAATTCCCTTGATTTTCGAAGCAATTATAGTCAAGATGACGAGATTGTTTCTAATTCACATTTACATCTCATGAAACTCATCCACAGTGTTATCCACAGTCGCACTACCCTGATGCACTATCGTATCGTATTTGCACGTGGGCACGGGTAAGCTGCGAAAATCCTGATTGATATATACAGTCTGCATTTCAGTGAGTATCGTTTGTATTTTCCATACGGATGAGACTCAGAAAAACTTTCTGCTGCTTGTTAGTCGGCTAAGCGATCACCCATCCCAGTACTGGACCGAGAGGCCAATACATCTTAACTCTGAAACGGTTGCCTTGTAGCGATCAGTTACTAGAAAAGAGAAGGTGTTTCGAAGAAAGGGGGTAAAAATAGCTGCTTCCACAACCTTTCAAACACACCAAGCATATAATATATGTACACGTATAGGACATAGAATGATCATGATCGTATATTTTCCCTTTTGCGGTTCTCCATTCATACGTGGTATAGCCACTCATCGTAGTATCGTTCGATCTCGGGACACCTAACTCTTCCCTATACGTCCGGCGAATCCGACGAAGAAACAAAAAAGACGAAGACGATGAAGGCAGCAATACTACAGTACAGAGAGATATACACGGGGGATAAAGGAGTGGAAAGAGCTACGATAGCATATAGAGAGAAAATTGCTTCGGGGTATTTCGACCCAACCTATTTTTGGCTCATAGGGACTTTCCAGCATATAGACACCACGCCATCCACATTCTCACTAGCTTTCTGCCTTCCGCTTAACTGTGACATGCGCATCTACATCAACCGGTGAGCAAGAGAAAGAGATAGAGAGAGAGAGAGAGAGAGAGACAAGAGAGAGCTTGATGGCGTTGAGGAGATAGAGGTCGGCGCATAGCAGTCTGCAGGGCATTTCAGCGAGATTACTGGTGCATTGACCCCACGCGGAGCGCACCGGCGTCGTTGTCGTCGTCGACGTCGTCGTCGACGTCGTCCACCCTCTCGTCGTCTTTACCCCCTTTTCCGCTGTACTATTCTCCAGCGCCTCACCGAATTACCCTCTCCCCACATCGTCCCCATCTCTCCACAATCCGTTCTCCACAACTTTCTCGCTTCTCACACGCGCGTTCTCTTCCTCATTCGTGAAGCTGGTGCACCCGTGACATCCAACACCGATACACCCCTTTTTTATTTTCTTCCTTCTTGTCTCTCCGCTGTACACATCATCAAACTTAACCCTCTCATCCAAAATTCTCCCTCCGCTCGTTCTAACTGCTCTGACTTCTTTTCATTCTCCACATATTCGTCATTTTTTGCTTCGTTTCTTTTCCTACTTTTCCATTTTTTTTTTTTTTTTTTTTTTTTCAATTCACCGCGTTTTTCTAGGTGGTATCGCGCGTGGAAAACAAAAATGGTCTTCGATTCGGGACAATTCGTGTGCGCCCTCGTGTGCAATCAGGGAGAAAGATAATTTTACTTTTCGGGGAACGTGTGTGAATTCTGGGACTATAGTACGGTCAGCTATACGCAGGGCTAATGTACCCTTGCGTTAGCTGTCAGAGCTATACCAGGATAGATACTTCAACAGTCCAAAATCTTTTCACTGATAGCTGAGCGGTATTTTTACACGTACAATCACATCTTACTGCAATAAAAAACACACATTCAACTAAAACGATATTCCTATCATAGCAATGCGTGACCTTTATCTAACATAGTCTCCATTGTTACCATGCATGACTGAAATGCACGCAACCCTATATATCATTCATTCAGTCGCATGAACCATTCCATTTTCTCAGTGTAACAATATTTTCAATGTTGCTGTTGTTTTTTTTTTTCCAATTCGAAAATTGCTCATCCCTGAGCGGCGATCTATCATCAGAAATACGAGCCGACTAATCACCGCGAGTCGGACGATAGTTACTGCGAAATTAACGAACCAATAATTCTTGTTTAAATCATTTTTATCAAGCCTCGTTCAGATGATAATACTCGCAGGGTAAGACTATTTATCTACCGTTGAGATGGGGGGGAGGGGGGGGGGGTGATCGAAATAAAACAGATCCTTATTTCTCGGGTTTATGGGTATTCCGGCTTATAAGTATATATATATATATATATATATGCGCTAGTAGATGATGCGGCTTTTAAGAGAACGCGGCTATTATTTTTCGCTTTTACCTTTTGCTTAGAACATTTTCTTCACGGTGAGAACGGTGGCTCCTCTAGCCCGCGTTCACTAGCTCGTTCGACGAGCGTTCTCGTTCGCTTTTGCTCGTCTCGGAGCAGAGCATGCAGGAATATAAAGCGTTTTATGACTCTCCGTGTCTGAGTCCTCTTTCTCTCTTCTTTTTTCTTCCGATGAACGAGCGCGAGGCCTTTAGTCCCTCTCGCGAGGGTTCTCTTCTTATATATATATATACAGTGAGCTGCAAAAGCAGTAAGAAGAGATGGGACTTGCTCGCCTTGCTTTTCTGCAGCATCAAATGCGTGCAAGCCGCTTCGTATGAACGGTAAAGAACCGCGAGAAGAGGCTTATATGTATATATAAATATATATACACGTTGTCGATGCCAGGAATGAAACGAGAAAAGAAGAGCGAGAGACCTCCGCGAATCGTCCAACACCCACAGACTCTGTGAACGAAAAATCTCGCGGGGATCTCGACGGTACCGAAGCTCATGAAGCTGGTACAGCAGAGAGTACGGAGCGAGGAAAGGTCACAATGAGGTTCATCCAAGAAACATATTGTTGTCTCGACAAATCATAATATATTTCATCTTTAGGAAATTCGAACTGTGTTTGTACTTCCTTTTTACCTCTTTTTAAATTCAGGATTTTTCCGTTATTTTTCCAATAAGCACCAAAGTGCAAGGAAATTTATGGTTCCTATTATCATTTATGTCTCTCTCTCTCTCTCTCTCTCTCTCTCTCTCTCTCTATCGCACAGTGTGTCGGTTACAAATTTGCCATCCGTTCAACATGATTCTGACTCGAAATAAACTTCATTCGAGCCGATCAAACGCCAGTCGAATCGAAAAAATTTCATTCATCTCGTTCGATCGTTCATCGAACCTCATTTGTACATCCGTGTATAGCTCCGATCTCGAACGTATCGTCCCGTAGTATATATCGTTGCGTTGATCACACAAGTATGATCGTGTGCGAATATCCCGAGACCATGAACACGAATATACAATCGTAAGTACACACGCACACACACACACACACACACATACACACACACACACACACAAACATACACGCATTAATAGGGCAAAGGCCCGCGGGGGTTCAACGCCGAGTGCTAGGCGGTTAGTGAGCCGAACCCGACAGTGCAAGAGTCCCTTCCCCTCCACCCCACTCAACTGGCCGCCGAGTATTCCAATCCCGAGCTTTCCTAGACTGTCATAAATTATTTGCAGACAGAGAGTACACGAGGGAGAGACGGGAGGAGATTGCGAGAGGAAATGCAACAACGGCCTGCGCCTCTCGAGTGCACCGTGAGCCGGAGTATCGTTCTTATATCGTCCCCTTTCTCTCGCATTCCCTCGCAAGTAAGCTTTTATTTTTTTTTCAGTAAAATGTTTCGGTACGAGGACTTCGTCAGCCCCCGCGCTCACACACATACACACACACACATACACACACACACACACACGCATACAGCAGAGAGAGAGAGAGAGAGAGAGAAGGACTATTCCTTCTTTCTCACTTTTTTAAGTACATAGCTATGTAGATATACATGTACATATATGTACATAGAGTTTATCCTGCTCTTCTCTTCATTGCTTGTTTATTTTTTTATTTTTTATTTTCACTCCCGCAGTCTCGATGCCCGTTCTTTCTCGTTCAAGGTGGAGGTTGTTGCACCCTGCATTGTACTGTGCGTGCACAGGGGTGCCTGTCGGCCACCTCGCAGGGCGCCGGGCGTGCGCGCTACAGGGGGAACGAAATAGAAGAAAAGAGAGGAAGAGAGAGAGAGAGAGGGAGAGAGATGAGAGGTTCAGACCTTACATACACATCGCCCTCTCCTGTATTCTCCTCTATATACACCCTGATCTGTATGCAACGAGTAGCGACAACCTTCTTCTCTCGTGGGCTCAATGACATCGAGATGAGACGAGATGAGACGAGAGGGAGAGAGAGAGAGAGAGAGAGAATACGGTATGAGTATTGTATTATATATGCACAAAATGGTAAAAAAAAAACGAATGAAAAGCTCCTCGATGATACATCGTGACGATTTCCTAGAGATCGTTCCATTCGTCGTAATGTCAATTTTAGAATTAACACGTGTTGTGATTTTGGATGAATAGTATTTTTTTTTTCGCAATTTTTGTAATGAAAATTACGAAACTGTGTTTCGTTAGGAATAAAAAGATTTCTTTTTTTCGATTTGATCGGGATGAATGTCCTGCAAGAGATCTGTTTTTGCGGGTATGGAAATATGGATGTGTCTGAGGAATTTTGTCACATCTAGACAAAATATATCTTGAGGCAGAGTTCGACAAGGGTTGTAATGAAAAAATTTATCAATCACCAGTATAATCATCATTATAAAATTATGATGATTATCATTCAGTCATTATAAATTTATTATAATGACCTACGGGTCATTAAATTGTAATTAACTACAATTACTCGTAGTAATGTTATTCAATTTTCATAATTACAATTGAAAGATTCAATCTATTTCGAGTAATTGCAATGAAAATGGCAAATTAATCGCGATTTCGCGAAATGATTATCATTAATGTTAGTTCAATTAAAAATTACCCAGAGTAATATTATTTGATTATATAATTGTCATTGTAATTGGAAATGATAATTAATACCAGGAACAATTTTTTCTGTCCAACTGCGTGTTTGAGCTAGCTCGAACAAGCACACAAACGAACAATCAAACGAGTGCTAATTTTAAAATTCGTTTGAAGAAGGACTCGTATATGGATTAATCGACGATAATCCTTGACGACCTCTGTAACTGCAAGCACTTGTCGTTAGCACTGAGAAACTGTTATGGAGATCAATTATCGCATGTATCGACACGGCGATTATGCCGATCGATTAAAAAAAAAAAAAAAAAAAAACACAAGTATTTTCTCGTTCAGTTTTTTCAAGCATCGATCATCGTCAATAGCGGAATTCGAGAAGATATATAGATTTTGTTTTTTTGGAAATCGCCATTTTGGGTGATGACGATTTGGAAAAATCCTCGGTGTCACTGAAAAATTCACGTCTTCCCGATGCGATGGATTGAAAAAAAAAAGAAAAAAGATTCTTCAATCCGTCAATTATCATCTCGACTTATCGTCCAAGCTGAATGGCACGATTTTTTAAACCCTGTATTGACAATCGAAACTATACTGCAATCTCTAATTTCTTACGGGAAATTTAAATCCATTATCCATGTACGTTCATGTTGAAGGAAAGTAAAACGAAAAAAAAAAAAAAAAAATCAGTGCCGACAGTTACGTTTTTAAGGCAGCGACATAAACATTATATCAAATGTACGCAGGCACATTGTAATTGAACACCGCATGTATACCGATTCACAATATACGGTGTGTGCTCCGTTGGACTTGTACTAACATGATGGATTGGAGAATCGTGGGTCTTGTTGTTAGCGAGATACTTCGTGAGATTGTTCATATCAATACGCATACTAAAAGTAAACGCGCACACACACACACACACACACACACACATACACACGTGCCTATAATATGTGTCTGCATGTGTGTGCATAGTATATGATAGGAAAATAGGTATGAATAAAGCGAGAATGGGCATAAAAGAGATAGCATCGAGAGAGCCAAGAGTGCAATGCACCTATAACCCAACCCAAAGTGACAGTTATACCTACGCATTACATTTCTCACCTTTCTCCAAGCTCATTTGCTCTTATTTCATATACTTTTTTTTTTTTCTTCTTTTCATTCTTTCTTCCTTGCGTTTTGTTTCGCGATAGAAGTTCTATATTTACCGACGCCGCAGCTTGACTACTCAGGACCACACTATATAGGATCATAAATATTCTCACTTGCTCTGGAACGTTTTCACACCCCGGGACCATAACGGGCAACTTGCCGGGATCATAAAAAACAATTGTCATAAGATTTTTCGAGCTATTTTTTTTTATTGTACGTTCGTTCAATAGAATTCACGCTAGATTTTTGAGCAATAAGAGATATTCACGAGGAACGATCGTCGTGAGGAATTTTTTTTTTTTTTTTTTTTACGCTTCATTCTATTCGAGGTATTCGATACGGTTTCGAACATCCAAACGATCGATTCGTTCATTCTGGGAACAATGACAAAATTTTGTCACATTTGTGCACCAGAAATATGGAGCAAAATATGGTCACGAAAAAATGTTGCCCTATTTTTTTGAGATACAGCAGATTGAAGAAGAAAATCTGCCCAATTTTCAATTTAATATATCGCCAAAGTGGTTGAATGAAATAAAAAAAAAAAAAAAATCTACGCCCTCGACGAAAAAACATGAATTTTGACAAAATTAAAAACTTTCCGGAAAGCTTTGGGCTTATTTTTGATACCTCAAATCTCAAGATCTTGCCGATTAAAAAAAAAACCATGGAATCCTTAGAGCGTTAGTTGCAAACGAAAAATGGATTGAAAAGCTGAATTAAATCACTGACGTAAAAAAAAAAAAAAAAAAATCACTGAATATTTTTAAAAGCTGTTTAACATCGGGCTTGGATGGAAAATAACATAGGAGCCGGCTAATAAATCGTATTGGTCGGACATATGGAGTAAAACGTAAGACTGCCCACATCACCAACGTAGTTCAGTGTACCCGGTACAGCGAAACTTATACGGATATGAGAATATGCATGAATTCTGCTCTCGCCGGCTTATATTCGAGGGTTCGAACGTCTTGACGACGCAAACAACAAAAAAAAAAAAACCCCCCGCGGAGGCCTTTCTCTTCGACGCGAGGTTTTATCGTCCGAGCGGCTTGTGACTTGAGACGGGGAAGGAAAAAGACAGCCTGACGTCGACGCATATATCCGCCGACGTGTATGAGACCGGTGCGCTTGAAAGGAGAGAAAAGTGGAAGTATACGGACTCTCGAGGCGTGACACCCGAGTCGTGCAGTATTTAAAAACATATTATAAGACGCCAGTGCGTCACGTAGCACGCACGTGCACATGCACAAGTCCATGGAATCGTAAGAGAAAGATAGAGAGAGAGAGAGAGAGAGAGAGAGAGAGAGAGAGAGAGAGAGAGAGAGAGAGAGAGGAAGAATACGTGGAAATTTCCATAACGTCTATGATAGCAGGTGAAAGGACCGATTGAGACCTTATTTTTTCTCCAATCAAGAGATGAAAGGATTGCAGAGAGAATCTCTCCGAGTTCGATGAACCACAGCGGGAACAAATCGCAGACCCGGAAGTCTCTTGTAAGAACGATGTCACGTTACGTCGATAAGAAGCAGGATACAAATATAATGCCAAATATGTTGCATCATTTTAGACTGCCGAGTACAATTACCATTTTGTTGACCAAGATATTCGTTTGAACCAATTTCCATGAGAGTTGCCTATGAGGCGAGGCTTTTAATCAACATAACCACAATATAATGTTCAACACATATTTCCCTACAATGGTTTGACGGAATTGAGACGAATGGTTGAGGTTGGAAATGAATCTTCGACATAGAGTAAAGTGTTATATTTCATTTTCTGAAACTCCACCGAATTGCTTCGAACTCACCTCCGTTGCTTCGAGTTTTACTAAAAAAAACCATTTGCATCTCTAACGGGAGGTTCAATTTCATCAACCCAATAACAGCTCTATCCGAATTTTGGCAGCTCGATGATGTTAGTCCCTATCATACCCGCTGTAAACCCCCACGCGAAAGAGTTGGTTATGATCCCTTTTTTCATTAAACATGTGCGAAACGTACCGAATAGTTCTTCAGAGTGAAAAGACGAAAGTTAGTCAAGCGTGACATACGGATTAGCAGGTCCGAATTTAATTCGTTGGGACTGGTGGGAACTAGGATTTGGTTGGGATTGGGCACTGGTTTAGTAATTTTTAACTTCCGCTTAAATCCTCTCTCTCTCTCTCTCTGACAAAGTCGCTGATGTCTGCTCGGTATATCCGACTTTTGTAAATCTTAAGCAACGTTTGTCGATATCGTTGAACTAACGATAGCCTATGGGAGTCGCGCCTGTTCTCTGGATCGTCCTTGCAATTGGCTGTGGATAGCTTGACGATATTCTTGATAACGAGTTACAGAATTCCGGCACGGGCCTCTATGGCGGTGAACGCCCTGGCTCCACCTAGGGTTAAATGAAGGGGCTATAAACGGGAAGCCAAACTATTGGGATTGATGTCCTAGCAACGGATTAAATTCGCGGAAGCGGACTGTGGAGCTAATATATCGTGGGTACTTGGACGCTTTGGCGGCACAGTAAAACGTTAATCAAGTAGTTAATTGATATTAGAGGAGAAAAGTATCACATTGTTTGCTAATAATCAACAAGATAGGTTGTTGGGGGGGGGGGGGGGGGGGGCTGTTCGAGTCAATCTTGTACTTTGGGTCCAAGTTCATTTTCGGTTTGTGGCAAGACGCTCTATGAATTTCACCGCTTTTACGCATTCATAACGACATTAAATTTTTACGAATCAAGTCCAAAATTAGATTTGCCTCCTAATCGAGGAGCTAAATGTCATTCACTTCACAAAACCCAAATGAGCCACGAATTTTATTTGAAAAACCTTGTGGATAATTGCCTGAAAAAATAGGCCACCGTATGCATTGGTCGATACAATGTTCATTCCATGTATCGGCTAGACTTTGTCTCGCTTAGATCATAGTGAATCTTATCGTTAGAGGTCCACAAAAATTTTGAGGCTTCATGGAATCCTGAGAACGTTTGTTCCACATCAAGTGTACCATCATCATCATCATCGCTATAGATAAAATATCCTTCAGAGAAAATTGTGAAAATAGGTTTTTGAGCTGTGATACTAGATCGTTGTGATTACCACTGTAGTGCCTGAAAGGGAGATTACTTTTAACGGATTAAATGAAGCCTGAAAGTAAGCGAGCGGGTATGCTATAACGAAAAGGCCTAAAACCCGAAAAAAAAAAAAAAAAAAAAACAGTTGAAGTATGTAGATTTCGTTGTTGGGGTTTTTGAGAATTCTTCGTTTTTTTTTAAATCAGACTCCAGTTTAAAGTGGAAAGTGAGCAGTGAGTGAAATAGAAACGGAGCATCACAAATTATCGCATCTGAATGATGGCGCGAGTTTGGCATTGCAGCCTGGGGGTTGGGCGAGCCAAAGGAGGAGCAGTTCAGTCGTTGCGCTGTGACGATGGAGGCGCTGTTGTGCTCTGGTCCCAGTAGCAACATCGTTCGCCAGCGGTTACGAGAGAGAGAAAGAGAGAGAGAGAGAGAGAGAGAGAGAGAAAAAGCGAGAGACTTCGGTGCAACGACCTCTCAGTAGGTCATGGCCTTGACCTCCTTATACAGAAGGAACAGCCTCTCCTGAGTGCTCCATACCATACTATGCCACATACTATGCCATACATTTATGTATATGTCGGAGACACGGTGTCTATTCTTCATGCACATAAATTATATATATATATATATATATATATATATATATATATATATATATATATATATATATATAACAACAATAATGGATCTATCTGACGTGAAATTTGACACGTCCTAGAGTTACCTTAACATGATTTATATACCAATACAATCGCATTGAAATATACTTATCAATGATGTCTTGATGCAGCATCAACATCGACAGCAAATTTAAAACAAAGAAGATCGAATGAACAATTCGAGATGTCCTGAATGGCCAGTGGGAAGTAAAAAAAAAAATACGATTTCGTTATCAGCAAAGTTCACATCAATATACGTGGCATACATCGTGGTAAAGCAAATTCTTCATCAATTCCCTGAAGAATCCTAAAAATAACTCTTTTTTTTTTAATCAGCCCCTGATAAAGTTTCATTTCCAGAAGAGCAGATTCGTGTTAGGATCTCGAAACAAAGTTACTTTAGCAGAACATCGTCCAGATTGACGTTTTTTTTTCCAACTACACCTACGAGACATGAATAATGTAACTTTAATTTCATTCTTATAACATCATAATCGTATGTTGATATAGTCATGATAAAATATTTATTATCGGCAGTACGAGGTGGGATTTTCCTTCTCTGTATGAATAATTGACAGACTATCTATATATGTATATCGGACACTTGGTAGTTTTCGATTTTGCCTCGATATATGGATGTTCCGACGGACCGTTAGAGCTCTAGAAGCCCAAAACGGCGTTGCTAATTATATACACATATGTATGTATATCTCAGTGTTTGTCAGGGAAATACAGCTGCGTCATCGATGAACACTATTATTACGCTGTGTGGTAGTCTGAAACATTCACTAAATGTTTGTTTCGGCCATGTGGATTTTCGTATAATTATGCCGATGTATATAAGACACACATATACATGTATATTGCGTGTGTGTGTGTGTGTGTGTGCATAGATGTTATAAATAAATGGCAAATATCAATAGTGGTAGTACGAGAAAAGCGAAGAGCTCGTTCAGGCTCTACTACTAGCAGTTCCTGCTTCCTGCGAATAGTTCAATGACCCAGCTTCGCGGACACACCCACGAAAACCCGAGGGTTTCGGTTCACCAACCCCTCCCGCATCCCTCGGCGCACGTGCCAAGCACCGCGGTTCTCCATCGGGAGATCGAAACAGTGCTGGCTGGACCGGCAAAAAGTATGCCATACATAATATGTATATATGGCATTCGACGTCAACTCGGACGTACGGTCTGGGCTTTTCAAGCCTCTCTTGGATTTGCATGATTTTTTTTTCTTTTTTTTTTTTACACCATTGTGCCAACTCTGAGACATTTACATTGTTTTTTTTTTTCACATTATTCTCGTTGATCCCTAGCAACCTATAACTTTTCGAGGCACACTTTAGACGAAATATTAGTTAGAAAAAAAAAAAAAATTTCACGCGAGATATGAAGAGTCTCGAGCTGGCGTTCCGATTTTATTTTTTCATTTTTTTTTTCTTCCTCGCCGAATACAATCGTGAAAACGGGAAGACAGCTCTCGATTCTAGAATTTTCGTAGCTTTGAATTTTCGACACGTGGAGTTTTGTTTTTTTTTTTTTTTTCTTCTTCTTCGGATCTTTTAATTTCGCCTCTTCACTGGTCGTTAAAATATTTCGATCTATCGAAATGGAAAAAAAAAGTCTTGCGAAAAATCTAAATAAACCTGTCTGTCAAGCGTAAATTAATTTTAGGCCACATTCCGGGGTACGCTTGCTTTGATATTTCGAGTTTTTTTTTTTTTTTTTTGGAAATTCGATATGAAACAACAAGCGGAAGTCAGCCCACGGGATGGGACTTAAAATATCCGTTAGAAAATAAAATAATAAAATAAAAAAGATCGCAATTGTGAGATCTTTTACAAAAAACATGTTCTGCGCTTCGGTCAGTTATTTATAGGTCGCAAATGAATTTTATTTATTTTCGAAAAAGTCGAGATTATTTTACGGGTTGGTTTTAATTGGCCGTGGAATGCCTAAAGTAATATTAGTTTGTTTTTTTTTTTTTTCATGGCTTTCACGATTTATAGTTTCATGGTCGATGTGCATGAAGGACTTTTTTCAGAAAAATATTTTATTATTATTATTATTATTATTATTATTATTATTATTATTATTATTATTGTGTAACGATTATTAGAGCGTACCGTCGCAAAGACTTAGAGGCGATTAATTGTGATCATAAATTCGATACAGCCTACCTCGGTTTCCCGATGATATTTTTTTTTTTTTGAGACTCATGTACTTCATTGGATCTGGACTCGAGGACTTTACCTGAAAGCATAAATAAATAATAACCATGAGATTGATTGATGCACACAGGGATTCGTGTCAATTATTTCTCACGAATGAAATTCTCGAAGGGACGATAGTGCTTTCGCGGATTTACGATGACATATTATATAAATTATATGAGTGCAGACATTTTTCGCACACCCCGCCCCAAGGTGAGCAGCGAAAATATAATTTTTGATCGCATATTAAAAAAAATTCAGAAGGAACTTTTAATTGAAGAAAAAAAAAAAAAAACTTTCAAATATTCAAAAATTCCGAAGAAATTGGTAATTTATGCCAAGAGAATTAGAAATTCCGAAATAATTGATAGATTAATTCGATAGACTTGCAAATTTCGACGGATTTAGTCATTTATTTCGAAGCAATTATAAATTCTGAAGGAATTGGTAATTTATTACGAAGCAATAAGAAATTACAAAAAAGTTGTCAATTTATTTCGAAAGAATTACTAATTGCCAACTACGAATTCCGAAACAATTGATAATTAATTTTGCAAGCAGTATAAATTTTTAAGGAATCGATAGTGTATCCTCAAAAGAATTATCAATTTCGAAGAAATTTGTAATTCATTTCGACATAACTATCACGATGTAATTGAATATTTATTTCGAAACGAAATAAACATTTCGAAACAGATTTAACGATATTTGATAATTGTTCAGAGTTAAATTTCGCAATGGAACATGAAAATTTGGAATTTTGTGGAATTCATATGCGATTGTAATTGACGATGTCGATTTCTGCAATACACAATACTAATGGGTCTCTCAGACCCTGCTTCAACTCGTATCTCTCAAACTACACCTGCAATCAATATTTTTCAAATACGCGCTTTATTTATTTTCTTTAAATCCGAACACAGGAAAAACTATTACGAAAACGCTTGTAGAGTTAAAGTACCCGCAGGCTCGATACTTAAAAAACAACTACAATCAATTTTTTTTAATTTTGTCCAAACGAGTGAGAAATTTGTACATTTTTTCGTTCGGTCTGAGAGACCGATTTTTTTCGTTCGCTCTGAGAAACCACGGAATGGAATATCCAACTTCATAAAAAAGGTAATTCCAGTGGAAAAAAAAACCACACGTTGCTAAGATTTTTCATCCTCGGGGGGGGGGGGGGGGGGGGGGGGGGGCTCAAGAGTCGAGAGGACTTTTTACCACACGAAGCATTTCCTCTGCTGCAGCATGGACACATTAGCCCTGTAACTGCGTTTTTTTTTTATTATCCTTTTTTTTTCGGGGCACAAGCCACATAACTGTACACGCGATAGTGTGGCACGTCGTTGATGCCCCGTTGCGAGTTTCTTCTTTTTTTTTTTTATTTTCCTTCGTGTCTTTCCTCTCTAACTGGCGCCAAAAATACTGGGTGAAAGAAGAATGAGCGATGAAGGAGTAAGAAAAAAGAAAAAAAGCGCGGGACGGAGGGAGAGAAAGAGTGGTATGTGGACTGACAATAGTGAGTATGCTACGGTAGTTTCGAGGATGTTTTAAACCATAGAGGAAGTAAGAGTCCTCGAAAAAAGTCTGTCCATCTTTGTCGCTCGCATTCTCTTTTTTTTTTTTTTTTTTTTTTTTTCTTCGCGGAGCGATAGAAAGGAAGATGATCAGTATCGAGTATGGTCGCCACATGCCGTTAGACGAGCCATGGCGTTAGATACGATCGAGCAAGAAGGAGAGAGCCCGAAAAATCGTGCATTGACTCCAAGTCCCGCAAGTTAATAGTCTTCTTCTATGTATATATATATATATATTGCCCCTTACACTATATCATATAACAGTATGCTCTTATATACGTCACTGGGCAAACGAGAGCCGTTAACACGCCTGGAGAGGCCCACATAACAAAATTGCTGGCTGGCAAACGAACACGAAAAAAAATAAAATAAAATAAAATAAAAAATTATTTTCGTTCTCCATCGCTGCACAATTTTGATCGAGCCATTGGCTTGTAATAATTGGAAATTAATTTTAAAATCATTACGTTACTCGATAATTAAGAGATATATATGTGGGATAAAAATATTAATTATTTCATTTCGTTACGAACGAAGGAAGCATCGGTGGATTAGTAGGATTTCAATGAGATTTACGATGCGATGAAGATCGGAAAAAAATCAATTATAGTTGAGATATCGAGTATATCGAGTTCTAAGAATGACGGTATTAAATAATAATTGCTGCTATATCAATTGCAGTTTATAATTGAATGAAAGTTTTTTTTTTAAATTCCATTCTTAGAGTTACCCCTAGAGTTTTTCCCACAGCAAGTCTATTTAATCCTGTATTATATCGCATTTGCACGAGGGCATAGGGAAACCGAGAAAAACCCGAACGTTAAACGGGAAAACCTAATGTTTTTATCGGTTTATAAGTAAAGAGATTTTGTATAATTTTGATTTTTTAAATACCCCCCTTCCCTTTCCTTCCTAATGCACTGCTGTGTCGCATTTTCACGTGGGCACAGGGAAACTGCGGAAGATCTGGCTAGTACAGTTAGCTATAGTTTACTGAGTTTCATCGCGAGTAAGAGCTCAGAAAATCTGCTTCGAGCTCAGCGGTCGGGGCGAACGACTCCAAAGCGGCCACCCATCCCTGTATCGACCGTAGCCAATATATTGCTTAATACATGAAATTGTGAAAAATTGCACATCAAATCTGCGTCTACTGTTATCAATTAATGAACAAGTTGAAAAACATATTTTCCGACCACATCTTCTGGAAAATATTTCCTTCGTCTCAAATCTTAATTAATGTTTATCTTCCAACTTTCGCTATAATGAAAATCTAACGGGGCACGCTAATAAACGATATATAGGCTAATATGTGACCTCGTCAGCGACCGCGTTCGTTACAATTCATGGCAGCAGAGCGACGAAGCCAATCTAACCCAATGTTAACTATATCCGGCGGATAGTGCCATTACGAAAAATATCTCGTTTTGCCTGTTAATAAAGGTTCGATATTAGTCACCGAAATGTTCGATTCACCCCAAAACTTGCTTTCGGCTTTACGATTGAGTATATAATTTTCCCCTTCACCACTCGACGAGTCTCGTCTTTTTTTTTTCTTCTTCTTAGATTAGCCGCTTTTTTCTTTTGTATTGTCTGTCAGCAATGCACATTTCCCGGTTGGAAATTCATGATTGCCGATTGCAGCATCGAAGTATGGCCTTGTTTGTTGGAAAATTGAATCTTGTAAAGACTTTCGTCGTCAATAATTCGAAACTAAGGGCGCAAGGAATTTTCAACGGCGCAAATATATTTAAAATGACTCTACTGAGAGTCATTCGCATTCGCAACATTGTCATTTTGATATAGAACGCTTACTATATTCGCATAATTCTTTTTGAAATAATTTTGAATAATTTATTTCGTGAAAATTCATTTTCAATTAAAATGCGGCGACGGATCCCAAGTTCGAGACTCTCATCAGAGGGTTGTACTTTAGTCCAGAAGGCCGAAAAAAGCAAATTTTGGAGATTTTTTTTTTTTTTTTGAACCGTATAAGCATCTATTTGGTGCAGCAATTTTGTTCCTGAAAGAGTAACGTCTGAAAGGATTTATCTTTGAAACGTATGTTTCCGATTTGACGAACGATAAATGTTCATTTTTGCCAAGGTATTCCAACGTTATACAGTCGCCATTTTGTTTCAGCGCAATATTTCGGAAATTCCGTCGCTCGATCGAAGGCTAAACTAATGCCTTGACGAAATATTTTTGGTTTTTTGATTTTAAATAACGTGTGGCATCGAACGGCAGTGCTCTCGTCGCAAAAGTATACACTTTTCAAAAAGTGCTTCGCCCAGGAAATCGGCAGTAATTTTCATACAAATTAACAGTCGTACACGAAAAAGTGACAGAATGTTCTTCGAATGTTACTTTTTTCAAACAAAAAAAATCTTCTGTAAAAATATACGGCTATGATTATTCAAAAAAACGAAACAAAAATCTCGAAACTTCGTTTTTTTTTTTTTTCGGGCTTCTGACCCAAGTTCATTCGCGGATTTTAGACCATCCGTGAATAAAGTAGGACAGGCGTATATGGTTCATGCTGATACGTTGAAATTCGTATCAGCTCTAGCGCTATAGACGAGCTTGTGTCTGTGCGACGTCCATCTATATTTACGTCTCTCTCCAAAAGTTCTTTTTTTCCTCCATTTATTTCCTAGGTAAATATGAACGAGGAACGAGCGAGAAGACCAAATGTCGTGTGTCGTCTGTTAGACCGGTGATAATCGTGATAGATAGACAGCTCAGATATACACGAACAACCGAGATCCATGATTGACTACATACTGCATACACGCACGAAAACGCACACAAGAATTTTTACACTGACATTCAAACGGATGTGCATATGAGTGTCGTGTATATATATATATATATATATATATATATATACATATATGCGCGGTAACCGCGAGTGAGTGCTCGGCGAGTTCAGAGACCCTGAGAAGAGCTCGCCAGGCGTCTTGCGCCACCGCGGATCATATAACGCAGCCGGGGTTGATAAGCGGCTCTCCTCCGTTTTTTTTCTTTTCTCTCTTTCTCTCTCTCTCTCTCTCTCTCTCTCTCTTTCTCTCATGTTATTTCATTCAAACGCGAAAGTGCAAGAAGGAGAATCGAACAGATGACCGACGTGCATGACAAGAAATATATCTCTCATGAACGCGCGCTCGATGTCAACGTCCAACGCGACAAGACTATTTCAGAGATTGTTGAGCGTCATATAAATGCATATTATATCTATTTGCTCGTATATCAACGACATTACAATGCGGGACACTGATATCTGTAGTACATGTATTTTTGCATCAGATATTAGGCGTTGATATGATCTATATATCCGAAGAGACATAAAGTGCCCGTGATAACCGTGGCACACTCGAGTGGACACTCATTCTAGATTTTTAGACCGGTTTATACTTGGGGGAAAAAAAAAAAAACGGAGATGGTCGTAGTGGCAATCGTTTTACAATTTGATCAATTAAAAAGCGTGAAAATTCGAAGCTTTCGCATTGGCTTATTATCGTTTTTTTTTTATC
This sequence comes from Rhorus exstirpatorius, assembly GCA_963564615.1. Classification (NCBI taxonomy): domain Eukaryota; kingdom Metazoa; phylum Arthropoda; class Insecta; order Hymenoptera; family Ichneumonidae; genus Rhorus; species Rhorus exstirpatorius. The sequence goes on from OY751320.1 coordinate 18,981,331, forward strand.
TCGCTCGCAGTGATGAGCAAAACAAAACGACGAGAAAGAAATATGCAAATTTATAAATTTGCACGCTTTCATTCAAATTTATCGAATTTTCACGATCTGAGTTTTTTGTTTTTTGGTTTTTTTTTTTTTAATTTCAAAATTTCGTAAAATCTTAACCCCTCAAGGGATTCTAGCCAAATTTAATATCAACACCGTACTTGTCCCCAGAGCCTCTGTATATATGCGGGTAAAAAGTTTCGTCACGACAGTCATGGAATTCACAAGAGTTAGAGAGCGCAAAAATTTTTTTAGAAAATTTAAAATTTTTTAAAAGAACCCACCAATCATTCTTCTCCACTAGACGAATCGTGCGTAAAAAATGTTGGCTCGATAGCTTCAATTTTACTAAAGTTAAAGCGCGTATAGTGATTTTAACACACACACACCCACACACACAAAGAATTTTTTTTCTTGATGTGTTTTTTTCATGAAAATCTCGATTTTTTTTCACGAAAACAAAGCTTTCTCCACGAGAAAGAAAAATGTATCGATCACGAATTACGAACGCAATTGATGATCGAAATTGCCCGATTGCGAATCAGGAATTTAAATCACAATTGAAAGTCATTCGTGATCGAAACTTTGCGATGAAAACATCCGATTCAGTTTCGTTGCGATACCTATAAGTATTGTTCACGGAGCATTTGAAATTATTGATAATTCTGTATCGCTTCTACACCGATATGAGATTTTCAGTGCGGTCGAAAATTTCAAGTATAATTTAACGACGGATATAATACAACGTTGTAACGAAATTTTTCGTTAACGAATTATAAACATAATTATATTAGCTATATGTTATCGACGACGAAATACGAATTTTATATGCAATAGTAATTTCTCAAATTACAAATTACATATGTAATTTTTAATTGACAATTCGTCAATTAAAGATTGCCAGTATGTTTCGTAATTGAAAATTTGGCATTGAAAATTTATATTGTAACAAAATGTCTCGAATGCAAATTGGAAATTGTAATTTTGGAATAACATTTTTTCGATTATAATTATAAAATGTTATTGAAATTCTTCGATCGTAAATTACGGGCGTATAGAGTCTATTTCAAATCTCTCGATTACTGATTGATTACTTTAAATTACGATTACAATTTTTAATTCGCAGTCATGAATTAGGAGACCATTAGTGTCCAATATTGCAAACAAAAGACGATAGATTAATTGTCTGCAAATGTATTACCCATCTAATATTTATTCTTATACATACATGTTGCATATGTACACACACACACACACACACACACACACACACACACACACACATTGCAAGTCCAGTGAAATCTTTAATCTCCGGTGCAATGATCTCGTCTTCGAGCCCCTTTCAGTTTAAATTGCAGTGATATTGCCGAGTACGCGATCTTGATCTTGATTTCTCGCGCCACCACCGGTAAAAGATCATAAGTCAAGCTATATATATATGAACATTACTATGTATATTCGAATGTAATCGGTATACGATATCGCTTTCTGTATATCAGCATCCCCCCACCCTCCCCCCCTCGCCCTTCTTCACCCCAGAATGGATAAAAACTGAAACGCTTAATTAAGCAGGCATTGATGCAGAGGGTGAAGTGAGCACGAAGATAAGTGCAACAAAGTTTCAAGTGGCATGACATCGACACAGGCGAGACGAATATATTATTTCTCGTTTCAATACATTCATAATTTCTCTCTTTTTTCTTTCTGCAACGAAAATCTTAAAATGCTGTGGTATTGAAATCAAATAGAGAATCGATTCGAATCCAATGGAATATATTCAAATCAAATGGATCTCCAAATGGAACTCCAATCCTGTTTAATTCGAATACTCCTCACTTTTATTATTTTTTTTCGCTAAGCATATCGACATTATGGTATGAAAATTATAATAAACAAAGATAACAAATACGATGATAATAATAATAATAATGATAACAATAATGCGGCCATCGACGCTAGTGGACGCGCGGTCGGTGTGCGACTCTGTGGCGTTAGGTTAGCTTAGCGAAGTGCGGGCAGGGAGTGATATTAGGGTTCAAATGGGAAGGGTAATTCGCAAAAACCCGCAAAGGTATACGGCATGGAATTCAGGGAAAAAAAAAATTAGATCCAAGGCTAAGAAATCAAATAACAACAATAATGCGGCCTTTAATAAAAAATTTGTCAAACTTCACGCATGTCCTAATTTTACTCGTCATTCGAGTGGGACAGGAAAATTGGCCTCTAATTTTGACAAAAAAAAAACTGGCTGTGCAAGATTAGAGAAAAAAAAACCAATGGGAGGATCTTTCTATTTTACCGAAATGATTTGCCGTGTGGATTTTTTTTTTTCGCTTTTGAGCCAAGTCGAAGTGCATGTGGCGCGGAAAGGGGAGGGGGTAAGGGGGAGGGGGATATCTCGCGAACTCGCGCGTGTATCCACTCAATATTACTTGGTATCTCTACACATGCTGACAAGCGATACGTGAGCACATCGCGCGGCCACATGCTCGTTTTTTTTTTTTTTTTCCTTTATGTTCACGAGAGTCTTTCCGCGCTCTTAGTTCAATTGATTGTCGCATTTTTACGGGTTAAATACAAGCGTAGGAGTGATTGATAGCGAAGAAGAGAGTAAATAATACGTGAGAAATATATAGGGCCAATGACTTCAAAGCTTTCTCAAGTCGTTTCGATTTCTTAATTCATTCAAATTTTCGTACGTAGTATGTAAATATACACAAGATTTTTGTTTTTCGTAACAATTGTTTAGTAGCCTCATCCCCTCATTCCCCATCTCCATGTATCAATAGTGGGGGTATTATGAGATTGCAGAAAACTTCTACTTCTTACCAAATCGTATCAATCGTGTAAGAAAAAGACTACTCGTGAGATAATCTCGTGAGTGTTCAGGTGGAACGTGTATCTGAAGTGGGATGCAGTTTTTTACGGCAAAAAATATGGGATTCTTTGATGCAAGCACTACAATATATTAATAGGAATGGCTTCGCGTTTGTGTGAATTATGAGCATTGGAGGCTAATTCGTTCTCCGTTTGACCCTCATCATCCTCTTGGATTCGGTCGATGATTTTTATTAAGGAAAATTAGGTTGGGTTTCAGACCCGAGAAGTAGGTCATGTAATGCGCCGACTATTTTCGTTTCATAATTATTTATTTTTCAATATTATTCAAGACACTTCAATAGGAATTCAGTGAAAATATTCGTGTGGCCAACAAGTCATGACTTGTTCAGCTATTTTCTGCATATATAGATACAATCATATTATGCGTTATTAAAAAGAAAAATTTGTATATAGGGTAGAGTGTAAAGGACCGGCAGCTGACTTCATATTGGAGTCAAAGACAATAACAGCCCCTCGTTGTTTAGTCGGGGGTTGAAAATACAGTCGAAAAACTTGCCCTGATTATCGTTTTGGAGAAATGCGAAGTATAGGGAAGCCCCCGAGGCCCCTTCTCCTCCCAGAAATCTAGGTCAGCATCATTGAAAAATAAATCTAATTAATTTTTATTTGTTTTTTTTTTTCAATCGCACGATGTCTTTTGCCCTTTGCTTATTCAATCCCCTTACCTCTTCCAAATTTCATATATCATTTCGTTCGTTCAAGCCCTCCCAGAGCGTTGTTCATCGCTATACTCCTTCTCATTGCACTACAGTATCGTATTTGCACGAAGGCACGGAAAAACTGCAAAACACCTGGGTCCTACGATTAGCTATATATTTTACCAATTATCAGTCGTGTGTCATCATCGCAGGAGAACTGTCTTGCGCTACAAATTTGGCGCCCAAACCGGTGGACTCGGCCAAGCGGTTACCCAACCTAGTATTGAACAGCCGCCAATTCCTTTTAAAATGTAAAATCACCGAAACCAGACACAAAATGCCCTTTCCCTGCAGCAGGTTCACCATTGAAAAAATATTTCCAACCAAATAACTATACGAATACCGATGTTTAATTCATTCATCACCGCATATCGTTATTGTAAGAACCGTTTGAGCAGCCACTCGTTGCATTCGCACCCCAGCTCTTTATGAAACATACACACGTATAAGTATCTCGGGTATATAACGTGTGGTTATATATGGCTGGGCGTTAATGTCTCCAATGTGTGGGAATCGGTGGAGAGAGTCCGCGGGGTTGGGATGTTAGGTCGTGGGTTTCGCTATACTGGTTAGCTGGTCGTGTGTGGTGCAGCACCGGTAGCGGGAAGATAGAGGTGGCTCGAGAGAGCGCCCGCGCTTCAACAGCGCGGCTATCGACCCGGGGTTCATCGACCTTTACGATAGAGCTTGCCCGCGCCACCTTCCACCTCCTCAACCCTCCGCGCGCACGTTTTCCTAGTGATCTCCCCTGCCGGCGTCGATGCCGCCAACGCCACCGCCCTCGAACCGGCAACGACCTCTCCCCCTCGTTACCCCCTTCTTCGTCATCCTCATCACCCCATATATCTCACAGATGTACCTATATCTATATTATTCCACCTCCTGCTTCTCCTCCTCCTCGTCGTCGTTCTTCTATCACTCTTCCCATCATCGCCGAGTTACTCTCTCGGTGCAACCGCACTGCATCCTCATCGTCTCATCGTTGTACCCGTCTCTCCTCATTCTCTCCCGCTACATGGATACGTATACAGATATATATATATATATATTAACGAACGAAAATTATTCAACGAGAGCACCGGCCACATATTTATTTAGATATACCACTCCCCCAATACGAGAACTTTACATACAGCGTATGATGCACTAGTAGCTTGGATAACAGTGGGTCTCACTCATTCGAAGCGAATGAATCCGCTTGAAAAATTACGCAATTTTTTACATTTAATTTCGAAACTACGAAGACTCGGAGAGCTTCCGGATAAAACTTGACACGCGAACCGAAACGGTTTTCAATGTCAGCCAATCATATCGATCCGGTCATCTTGTGTTACAAAGTTTCATCAATTGATTTAAAATGTTATCAATTTCCTATTTAAATCGAATCATTGTTTCTTTGATGGTAAGGCATACATTGATTGCACCATTTTGCATTCTTGTTCGAGTTAGTTTTTCTGGACACACGTCGTCATGTTGAGCGTTCAAGGGAAAGCTCAGGGAGTTTCATGAAAATCGATGAACATACGCACGGAGCATTAGGCACCGGCCAAGCTAGTTGAAACCAACGCCTAATTTTGTTGGGTCCATGTCGTGTAGAATATTTTATATGATGAATACGTATAGTTCGCACATTATTTATTAAGGATCCGTAAAAAGAAAGATTGTCTAACAACAGAGAGACCCAAAGGCCTAATATTTCAGAGTCACTATTCTCTCTGATAAGATTTGCCTAACTGACTATTCACCGATTCAATCTATTCCGTGGCTATTAAAATTACCATTGTTATAGGGATGATGCATTTTTACGGCAGGAGAAATTTTCCGTATTCACCGTGACCCTACGATAACTGTGCAGTTGAAACTTCCATGATTCAGCATTGAGAAAGGTTGCATCATCAGCGCAAGCATGACGGGTATTACAAATTGAAGAATTGTGTAATACCGCGTTTGGGGACTTCCGGTGCCAAGTCAGCACAAAAAAAAAGTGCCTTCCTAAGTGGGTCAATTTCCGTGAATGCAATCACCGGTATGAGCAGCCAGGTATTCCGTTAATCGCGGGACAATCCTGACGATCGATTGTCTATGCTATGTTTACGTAATTGCGAGAGAGAAATCTTTTTTTTTTTTTCGTCGCTGCTTATGATGGGAAGGAGAAGGGTGAGGACTTCGCGCATGTCAATGAGTGCAGTCACATGCATATATGCGTGTATGCTACCTCGTACACATGTATACTACGAATGAGAGAGATAGAGAGAGAGAAAAGCTGGGGTGCAGCTACTGGGATTACAATGATTGGACTTCCATCAGTGATCGGTAGTGTCGCTGGTAATCTTCCTCGGATAGAAAGGCACGGAAGAAATTATTTCAAGTACTATAGAGTCTGAACTATGAAAATAAATCCCATTATCAGGGCTTTCTCGTGGTCTAATCAACTACAAAAGCCGACAGCTACCTCACAAAAGGGTGTAGAGCTTGTCTTTCTATGACGGAGTTATTCGAGGTTAATCGAATACCCCACTCCCCAATTTTATAACTCCTCCCATTCCAAATCGAATGTTCTAGTTCCGATTTCAACACTCCAATCCAGTAATTGTGCTCCAATCTCGAATTTAACGTTTCTGTTTTTCTGAAAGAAGGCTGCAGCAGAGTGCTTTCATGGTATGAAACTAGCTTTTCACTTTGCCGACAACGCCCACTGGATAAACGTAGCGAACTTCAGCAGGAAAATCGAGTCGAACTTCAACATGTGAAATGAATGAGAACTAAATTTAAGGGAATGCGCAATATCGACTGCAAAATAATGAATCCATGTTCAGAGATGATTGGCATCTGACACAAAATTGAAATCTCATGCCCTTCATCAATCAATTTTCCGAGTCATGAGAATCTTTTTTCAATAACACCAATAAATCGATAATCATGATCCTCATCCTGGTTTCACCTTGCTGAGGCCTCAAAGCAAAGATATTTCAGAGTTTGAGGCCCTTACGATCTATACAGTCTATTACTGAAAATCAAGGAGTTGGAGCATTTCCTTACGGAGTGGGGAGTATCTGATTAATTGCAGTCTCATTGCATGGCTCGACGAACTTCCATAGTGAGCTAGCGCATACATGCAAATCCGTCGCAGTAAACCATGCAGTAGTCGTTTGAAGTTTCTGCTGGAATCGTAACCACTCGATCTCCATGATTGAAAGTATTTTTGTTGTCCCTCATTATGATAAGTTTGATTATTCAGATACCACCGACTTGGAGCTTGCACAAAGATGAAGGGTTATTGCTGCAAAAGGCTGACCGTTCATGATTAATTCGATAAGCTTGTGTTACAGCAGCCAGTATAACAGATATTCGTCAATGATAATTATGATTTTTTTCATCCACTTGGATGGTCAATCACTGTGCGGTTTACCCAATCGGTTGGGCGACCGAACGCGCAATGTCGTAGTCATGGGCGTCGGGACGCTGTGCTCGGCCGTTGCGGTCGATACAGGCGGATAGAGCGAGAGGTACCAGACTAGGAAGTGTAAACCCGGGCATCAACCTCCACCCAGCCACCCCCACGAACTTACTCCACCTGTCCGCCCGGCTATCGCCTCTCTCTCTCTCTCTCCCCCCCCCCGCCCCTTGCAACCCCCTCCCCATGTGGCGAATATATCCACCCCGCTTCCAGACACTATATATAGTAGCCACATCTCGTGAAAGCTACAAATATATATGTATACGTAGGTATACGAGTCTGAAGCATACACGCGTGGATTCACCTGCGCGTCAACCCCCTTGAACATAAAACTATATATATACATAGATATATATACACCTATATGCATGTCGGCACATAATATATTGCCGTGGCTAGGGTGAAACGAGAAGCGGCAAAGTTGAAAAGTACTTCATGGTGAGCTTGCGTAAAGGCTCTACCACTGATTTGCGTATCTCGTAGAAGACAAATCAACCTTTTTTCCAGAATACGTCAAGCCCATAAGTTTGTTGTTGTAACTGTTTTTGGGGTTATTATTAAAATTACAGTTGTGTATTCCTCGAATTACTCGAATCTTCATGATGAATTCCATAAATTCATGTTAAGGTCAGTTCGTGTAGAGCCAGTCAATTGCGACGTTTAATATTCGATGGTATTAGGGGTCATGTACAACCACAGGAACTTTTTTCCGATGACATTTTTAGCGACGTAACGATCAATAAAGATTCGATTTTGGACAGAATACCTGTGCGGCACATGAAACAATAAAATAATTGATGATGAATCGATCAGTTATACGAGGCGTGGGTGTTTTTAATTTGGGTTGATTGAGAATCATTGTTTCTCGAACAAAACAGGAAGATTAAGGCCGATGATCGGTGACTGACCAGAAGACATGGCCAATTTTACCGGAGGCAACTTCAAGAAGTTGCCTCAGTGAAGTTTACGTGAATTTCATTTGAGGATAGAGGTATAACGTCAGGAGCAGATGTCTCGTTGCGAAATTAGGGTCATTGTCGGCGGTTAGATGACGTGACATTTGTGGGGCTGCTAAGACATTTTGATTTGTCATAAACGAACGATCGTAATTTCACAAGCAAACACCTGGTCCAGCATGATCTGTGAAGATATTAGATGCCAGGGATTTTGAAATCTGAACGTGTTTCACCGTTGAATATTCATGCGAGTATATATTTTTCGATTTCTCCAGCTACGTGGTCTTTGCGGAAGCTTATAAAAAAAAAAAGAAGTTTTACTGAGCGATACAAATATCGCAATAGTCGGGAACGAGATGGATAAATTTATGCACTTGCTCGTAGAGTTCGAGTAAAGTAGACACTTTCAACGAATCACATTAGCCTAATAGTATAAATTATCACTGCCAAACTAATTTTCTACGAAAAAAAAATCATAATATTGGTTCAGACTGTTATTTTATGCTGCTATATATAATGAGCTGAAAGATAAAAAAATTAAGATTGGTAAAGTTTACAGAAAGATAAATTTGACGTGGAATGGCCCCATGCATGTAAATTGCACAAAGAGCAAATTGTATAATAACTATGGTGGGAATTTAAAAAATTCTAATTCCTTCAATTTGAAATTTATCGTGCCTGAATATAGTTCGTATTTCATTTTATATATTGTAGAATGTATTCTCCGCCTGTAGGTATACGTGCAGACAGAATATTGATTACGAATAAATATATATTGTATATATCTATATACACAACAGCGGTCCCCACGGTTCGGGCGCTATGCACCCTCACACCCGAACCCAATCCAGGTGGTCCATTTTATCCCATCCCGGGAATTCTTGTACACGGGAGCGGCGGCGACGAGATATTTATATAATACAGAGAGATATATATATATACGTAGACATTAAATTTTCTGTCTCTTCAATTATGTCATATCTACTGTCGGGCTGTCTGGATCGACTCGTACATCGCGAGAAAATGTACGATGTCTCCGTCTGTCCTCCTCCATTTATATCCTCTATATACATATATATACATATATATCGCAGTGAAAACTTAGCACGCAAAGAGAGGGAGAGAGAAAGGCGAGGGGTAGAGGATACTATAAGAAAAGGGATTCAATACGAGAATGAGAGATGTGTATATCTCTCTGCATTATAAAATCATCTCGCTGCCGCCATATAGAAGAATCAGAGCCCTACTATACGTAAGGGATTTCCAATTAAAAAATAATGCCTTTTGGCTTGTTTGGGCTGTTATATTTCAAGACCTCTGCACAATGATTGTCAAATTTGAAAAGGATGACCGTTCGGTTTGTTCGCTTTGACCAACCCTACATAAGGGATGTCGAATTTGAAAAAAATGTCTGTCGTCTGGGCTTGAATTGCTCTGTTTGGATAGTCCCGCATGAAGGGTGATTAAAGCACTGACTTTTACACTGTGTGGAGCAATACGGGCCAGTTGAAAACGAAGTGGACCAGCTTAGGATTTAGTGGTATTTTTTTTTTTTTTTTTTTACGGAGAAAAACAAATACAATACATTCGGAGATATTTTTGACATCGCTATGAAGTTTGATCCTGCTTTCCCTTTCGCTGAGGCCTGCTTCATACGTGGATCGACGAGCTTGGACAAAATTGCTTTTCATAAAAAGCGCAGATGAGGTAGAAAGTTAAAATTCGGATACGCACTAAGGTGACACCATGATTTTGTTATTACTTTTGGTAGTAAAAAGAAAGTATTGAAACATTTTTTTAAACAAAGGGACAAAGCTTCGATCTATTTAGACATATATACATATGTGCAATGACGAGTCTCATTACAAACAGGATAAAATTGTAATTAAATAATGTAAGAAAATTTTCGAATTAATGAGAAGAAAAGTGGTTATCTCGATTGTCTGTTCTCTTATTAATTATCTGAATGCCGAACGAGTGATGGAGTTAACGAGCTCAGACAGACGTTTGAATCGAATGATCGGACTAGTATCGTGCACCAACTCTTTATTTATGCATAGCTTAGCCAAGCTCTCGTTGACGTCGTGAACGCATCAAATTTTAATGCTCTCTCTCTCTCTCTCAATCTCTCTCTCTCTCTCTCTCTCTCTCTCTCTCTCTCTCTCTCTCTCTCTCTCTCTCTCTCTCTCTCCTCTCTCTCTCTCTCTCTCTCTCTCTCTCTCTCTCTCTCTTGTGGTTCAAGAAACTCGTCGTCGTGTGCGGAATCTCCTTATTATGTGCTTTGAAACAGCATGCAACCAATCAATGCTACTATGACGCTTATTTTGTTTTTGAGTGTGTGTGTGTGTGTGTTTGTTTTTTTTTTCTTTAATATTAATAAATATTTTCCAATTAAATAATCGTTGATTGCCGAATTTATCCAACTGCATACACACAATGTCCACTTCCGGTTCAACGAGCGTCTGTGTCTGGGGTCTGGGGCATATATACTATATATTTTTTAAATTTTACAAGCAGGGTAAATTAATCGATGCCAAGAGCAAAGAGGAGGCAAAGAGAAACGAAAATGAGGATGAGGACGTATAAGCATTTGGAGGACATGCGTGCGTGATATGCACATACTTTGCGAAAACCGGATATCGAGTGTGGGAGAAGGGGTCAGCGTCCTCTTAATATTCAACGAGAGATCGAGCTCGCGGTCGACTCGGGGAATATATAGGTATGTATATTTATAATATGTACATATGCACTCGTACGAATACAGGCACATGCATATATATATATAATATATAAGACATTTCGCATAATGTGGCACGATTTTTTAGTTAGAGAAAACATTTGGAAGTCCTGTAAATCACGAGAAATGGCTTTGGAATGAAATTGTACAAAAATAAATCTATGAATAAGTGTTAAAGATTGCTTTAATTGGCTAAAGTTTGCCTTAGTTTCCGTTGCTTGGTAATGGGACCAGAAGTAAGGAAAATGTAGCCACATGTATCGGCTGGGTTTTCCACAGTTTCCCCTGTGCCCTAATGCAAAACCAATGGTTAAATAGCATTGAAACGAGAACGATGAAAACACTATTAAAAAAAAATCATTCTGCTTTTCCTTTTGGGGATTTTATTTTTATCAATTAAGGTGGCAGGTAACAGTTACGGTCTCACATCTTATTCGTTAATTACGTGCATGCAACGTATTAGCGAATCTCGACTGCATACGTCCGATACCAAATCCATACTCCACTAGCTCTCTCTCTCTCTCTTTCTCTCTCTCTCTCTCTAACTTAACTTAACTCAACTCAACTCAAGCTGTGTATACAATAGTTTTAAGTTGATAATAGATTTAAGTTGATTATAAGATAAAATTAATTCTAATTTCATATTTGGAGAATTTGTTATTTTTGTAAACTTCTGGCTCAGCTTGCTCTTTTTATACATCTGGGCATTCACCCCTGTATAATAAAACATGTTCTATTCTATTCTACTCTCTCTCTCTCTCTCTCTCTCTCTCTCTCGAGGCCCCTTTGGCATTTTCCTGTTTGGACGAAAAAAAAAAACGGTTAAATAAAAATAGTTGAAAGAAAATAAAATTCCAAACATGCGTGGGTTTTAACTCCGTTGGTACAATAATTATACAGAAATGATTTTGTGGGCGAGCGAGTTAGCGTACCGGTGCATTAAATTATAGCGACAGTTTTCTTCGTTAGAAGATAGATCGAATGAAAAAAAAAAAAAAAAGCAGTTCGGTTTATTGCACACATGTATGTAATAGAATTCTGATCTCGAAGCTCGGATCAGTGTTCTCACTGATATATGTAACTCATTTCGCTTCTGCATTCGATCCAATGTACAATTACGTACTGTATATTACCCAATATATGCACTACACATACACACACATGTAGATGGGTCGGTCTACGTTGGGTCAAGCGA